>CM074443.1:2292500-2905000 GCA_037101425.1 Elopichthys bambusa
CATCGTTTCTTAAGTGTGGAGAAGTATTTGCAAAGTTTCGGAGGCTCCTGGGCTGAAGTGTCCCCCCATGGTGTCGTTACAATGAATATGAATAGATGCTCCTTTGGTCAATGGGACAGTCAAAGCACACCGCTCCAGATAATGTGGACGTCATCCTAACAAGACCGTTATGAATAGAGGGGCTCCTTTTGTTTGGCCCCTCTCGAGCAGCGCTATAAATACGGAGCCCTGTGATGAGCAGCCACAGAGCAAGAGGTGCATCACCGAGCGAAATCAAACCAGGCGACACGGCCTCGGTCTACAGAGAGAGAGAGAGAGAGAGAAGAGAAGAGAGAGAGAGGCTCCGGTGGGATAAATCAGGTGATCAAGCAGGAGTGACTTGAAATAAAAACAAGACAAGAGAAAGAGACAACCTCCTACCCAAGCGCAGCCATAAAATGAATTCGGACTCCAGCTCCAGCAGAGCTTCCTCTCCAGACATGGACGGGATGTACCTCCGCGATCACCACCATCCACAAGACGGACGCCTGAACTCCGTGTCCTCCACGCAGAACGAGCTGCTCCAGAAGATGACGAGCGAGCACTTGTCCAAAACGCCCTCGGGCAGCAAGTACAAACTCAAGAAGCAGGTGACCGAGCAGGAGATCCAGCAGCTGCGCCTGAAGATCAACGGCAGGGAGCGCAAGCGCATGCACGATTTGAACCTGGCGATGGACGGGCTCCGGGAGGTCATGCCGTACGCGCACGGGCCGTCCGTGAGGAAGCTGTCCAAGATCGCCACGCTTCTGCTGGCCAGAAACTACATCCTGATGCTGACCAGCTCCCTGGACGAGATGAAGCGGCTGGTGGGCGAGATTTACGGCGGCCACCACTCGGCGTTTCACTGCGGGACGGTGAGCCACGGCGCTGCGCACTCGGCGAGCACGGCGCACCAGGTGCATCACCCGCTCCTCGGGAGCGCGCTGACCTCTTCCACCTCCTCGACGCTGTCGACCACTTTACCCGGACTTACTTCCATCAGGGCGCCGCACTCGTTGATGAAGAGCACCCCTACACCACCTCTCCAGCTCGGGGGCACTTTTCAGCACTGGGCGGGCCTGCCGTGCCCCTGCACTATTTGCCAGGTGCCACCACCTCCCCACCTCCCCATCACTTCGACAGGACTGACGAGGCTTTCCACAGAAAACAAGGAAGTGATGAAGTGAACGTGTACATTGTGAATGGACCGGACTTTGCATGATCTGTATGTCTGTTTGTTTGTTTGTTTGTTTGTTTTAGCCCTTACAAATTCACTACGTCCTTGTAACAAGGATTTCATCGATTGCTTTGTAAGGTAACTACTTTACAGTTATGGAGTATGTGCTGCATAACGCACTGTAAATAACGTCAGGGCCGCGTGAGGCTCCGTGTACATTCACTGTAAATGAGAGTAAATTGTTCTATTCGCGGTGGAATCTATGTGTTTGAAGTTGCCCTGGAAACGCGAGCACTCCCCTTACACGAGTTTACCTGGGTAACCACATTTGTCTGCCAAAAAGATCATTTTAAATACTACATGAATGTGGGATCTCCTTATGTGCAAATCTCTACGCGCAAAATGTGGGTATCGTGGTAAACTTGCGTAAGGCTACCTGTTGATCATGTGATGTGGGGGAGTCGCATGCATGTATCTTTTTGCAAAGGGCATGAAAAGACGAAACCCACATGTTCCTTGTAACAAGGATTGTGAAATGGCATTTCAGATGAAAACTGTACGACTATGGATTTAGTTCGCACTAGAGTGTTATTATGATTATGTTATTCCTCCATTGTCTGCCTGAGTAATAGCTGAACCTTCAGTCGTGTTATTTCTGTGTCGTATCTTTATTTGAAATTCTTCAGCATGGCATCAACCTGTGAGCATGATCTTTTTCCTGGGAAAATTTTGTTATTCCAGAGAGATTGCCGTGGTGTTTATTTTTGTACATTCTTGTTGACAAATGAGATATTTATTATTGCCCAGTGTTCCTGGATGACATTTCAATAAAACGTTGCTGTAAAAAAAAGAAGAAAGAAAAATCTGTTTTGTTTTGTATATTTTGTGCATATTAAATGTATTGTGCCTTATATAGTTAATACACCTGCAATTTAAAGGAAAAATGCTCAGGCTGCATTTCAAAAATAATTACAGAATATAGAGACAATTATCTGTGTTTGTAGTATAAAAAAAAGTTCATTTAATATAGCTACAATCAAATATTTTACACACTTAAAAATTGCTACAAAACATAATTCGTCACAGACAGAAATCATCGCCTTGGCCACTCAACATAAACTATTATTTCATATAAATATATATATATATATATATAAAGAATGAAACAAAGAAAGAAAATAAAAAAATTGTGCATGCTATAAAAAACACCAGTTAAAAGCGTATGAATTGATTAATGTAAATGAAAAAATCAACAAAAATACAAAAATTTCAATGCAACGAAAATATCAACACAGCGAAATTAATTTTATGAGAAAATCTTATTCACTAGAATGATTAAAAAACGAGTAGTCTGTGCGCAAAATAGGCTAGAATGTTACATCAATGTATATTATTAGCCTATAATAAGAACAAACAACAGTTTTAAATAAAATAACATATTATTATTATTAGCATATTATTATTATTATTAATAATAAACAGTTCCAATTTATATTTTTATTGTAAGGTACACAATGCTGTATTTGGTTAATCTATTTTGTTAATGTTTTTATTATGAAAATTGCTGAAGGAAATAATATCTTATTTATTATGGATGCTATCCCTAAACATAATAGAATATTTCCTTCAGTATATATCAGCGGGAGAAGTAAATGATAAAACTGGACACATTTGAAACACAAAGGCAGTCCCTCGGGTCCTTTCACAGACTCCGCGCAGATCAGATAGGCAGCAGCTGAATGTATGTTTGTAGAGATTACAAGTTAATTGTTCATAGGGGAATGGGAGAAGAAAACATCAGAGAGAGCGAGCGGATTACAGGACCCTAAATGCAGAAGATTAGATATTCAGGACTCTATTCTTACGGGATGTAAATGAGGCGAAGGATTAAAACGCTCTTTGTAACTAACTCGTTGAGGGGCTCAAGTCTCCTTTTAGACAAGTAACAAGAAGAGCCCGGGCGAGAATGGTGAGCTAGTTTTACACTTTGTTTTTAGGGACTACAAACAGTGTATGAACACTGGCCAGGACTCGAGCCAGATGGAAGGAGAGCAGCAGCTCGCGTCGGGACAAACGCTTGAGAAACGCCGCGTTGGCAATCGGCATTTGCGTAATTGGATTCGTTCTACTGTGCAAAGCATTCATTTTTATCCACTGATTATCAGAATCAGCGAATTAGTATTAGTCGTTAAAGTTAAGGAACTGGGCGACAGACTGGGTTGATCACGCTTCACAGTGTTTGTGTTGCATTTCCAGAAGGAAATAGCAATACTTGAATGGCAGAAGCTCAAAAGTTTAGGTTGGTTCTATATACATATATATATATATATATATTTAGCATCATAATCACTTTATAGATGGTAAAATTGCCTAGTTCTAGCCTATAAATGGGGAAAAAACGACTAATCATAATTCAGTAGCCTAGAAATAAAGAAAGAAGGCCGGCGGCGATTCATCATGCGTTTCCGTTTTGAACAGGTGAAGTAGGCTATACGAGTCGATGAGAATTTTTTAAAATGTAACATTAAATGTAAAAAGCTTATATTTTACAAAGCATTCAAACAGACAGTAGGCTAAAACCTTCACATACGAGTAACTTTTTTTTTTTAATCACGAGTGGAGCTTAAGGACGATTTTTATTTTTATTTTTCATGTCTAATTCGTAAGCGTAATTACATCATTTGGTGATTCAACCGAAATTTTCTTAAAAAATTTTTTTAGTGATGCTCCAGGCAACGCTTGTTGTTACAGTGCTATAAGGTCTTGGGTGGTTCCCAGGGCATTACTTAGTGGTTTCTGTGGTGGAAATAGCACATCCCAAATGTCTCTGTGATATTTTGGCCTCAAGATATTGCTATAGGATTCATTTTATCGCCCATCACATAACTTGAGACATCAATAAAGTCGGCAAGAAACGGAAGAGTTTATTCTTCCTATTGTGAAGACCTTGTGCGCCAGAGAAACAAGCGCGACGCCATCTTTATAATATTGTCTTTGAACTTCCGTTTTTGCGGTAGCTCGGTATATTTCTATGGCATGGCTGTCAAAGAATAACTAGCTGGTGAAGTGGATTTATACTTGTGGTAGAGTTAATGAAAGTTATCATGAGCATTGTAAAGTTTCAAGTAGATGTGTTAACAAATGTCAGTAGACCGGGAAGATATGTAAGATCACTGTGGAAAGATAAACCGGAAGACAAAAGGCAACGAGCAGTGCTGAAAACAGGGCGGGGCTAGTAAAACGGCTTCTTGAGGGGGGGAAATATAGGGCGGAGCTTGATTTTGTCCACGGGGAATTGATTGGATGATTATTGTTTGCTATTGGTCGATCTCATTTGATTGACAGTTTGTTCCGCCCACGCACCAGTAAACACGTCATCAGAGATGTCTGAAGTGAGAGGGGAAGTTGTTTTAAATAAAAAGATTAGGAGGCACATGAATTTTGAAAAACAATGATGATGTGCACAGACAATTTATAATAATAAATACTGAAAATAATATGGTGACTTTAATGTCTGGATGGTGCAAACAGCGTGTAAGCTATGTGGCAAAGTTTAATACTTAGATGGCTTTACTATATTATGGTCTGTCTATTCTTGCTTTTGGATTGTTTTGTGTTCCAAAAAGTGCCTAAGCTGCAGACCAGCAAAATGGAAAGCAGCATGCGGTATACTATCGTGCGCTTCTGGAGTCAGAATCTGTCATTTGTCAAAGTCTGTGTTTATGTGTTATGTCTTCCAAAAAAGCATCTGTGAGACCGCCGATGTAGCCAGTGTGAGCTTTGCGCAAAGCAATTCTCACACACTTGCTCGAAAGGAAATTAAACGCCTCATGGTATTTTTCGCTCCATGCCTCTCCCTTTGTTTCCTTTAATTACAGTTTGGTGGTTAATAAACTCCTTTCCTGCTGGTGCTTCATTAACCATTCTGATTGTTATGATAACATGTTTGTTTGCAGTTCCTTTTCACAAAGTTGAGATAGTTTTCCATGCCGCACGTTTCCAGGTTAGCAATGGTCGGGTTAACTAAACTCAGCTCAGCTGCACATTTTGAATTAAAATCTCTCAAACTTAGAGGTTTGTATTAGGTGGCCTTAACTATATGTGCTTAACCATGTGATACAATATATTTATTATGTACGTACATGTTGGTGCATTGTAATATTTAAAGTATGTGCAATAATTAACATTACACTGTTAGCTTCAGCTTTACCCCAAAAACTATAATCCTAACCATAACCCTAGCCTTTCTCCTGAACCTAAGCATACCTCAAAGACATTTTTCAGATCAACACTAATATAATGTGTCACACAGTCACAGCTATGGAAGCTTATTTCCACCACTGAAAAAAAAAAATTAAAAATATCATCAAGACTTTTTATCTCACAATTCTTACTTGTTTTCTCGCAATTGCGAGTTTACATCTCGCAATTCTGAATTTTTTTCTCAGAATTGCATTATATAAACTCGCAACTGAGAGTTATAAAGTCTGAATTATGTGATATAAACTCGCAATTGCGAGAATTGTGAGAAATTAAGTCAGAATTGTGAGAAATAAAGTCAGAATTGCGTGATATAAAGTCAGAATTGTGAGAAATAAAGTCAGAATTGAGTGATATAGTCAGAATTCTGTGATATAAAGTCAGAATTGCATGATGTAGTCAGACTTGCAAGAAATGAAGTCAGAATTGCGCGATATAGTCGCAATTGCGTGATATAGTCAGAATTGCAAGAAATAAAGTCAGAATTGCGCGATATAGTCGCAATTGCGTGATATAGTCAGAATTGCAAGAAATAAAGTCAGAATTGCGCGATATAGTCGCAATTGCGTGATATAGTCAGAATTGCAAGAAATAAAGTCAGAATTGCGCGACATAGTCGCAATTGCGTGATATAGTCAGAATTGCATGATGTAGTCAGACTTGCAAGAAATAAAGTCAGAATTGCGCGATATAAAGTCAGAATTGTGCGATATAAAGTCAGAATTGCAAGTTATAGTCAGATTTTGCGAGAAATAAAGTCAGACTTGCATGATATAAAGTTGCAATTGCGTGATATAAAGTCAGAATTACGTGATATAAAGTCAGAACTGCGTGATACAAAAAAGTCAGAATTGAAAGAAATAAAGTCAGAATTGCAAGAAATAAAGTCAGAATTGAGTGATATAGTCAGAATTGTGTGATATAAAGTCAGAATTGCACGATATAGTCAGAATTGCAAGTTATAGTCAGACTTGCAAGAAATAGTCATTCTTGCGTGATATAAAGTCAGAATTGCGAGATATTCAGAATTGCAATAAATAAAGTCAGATTTGCGTGATATAATGTCACAATTGCAAGATATAAGCTTGCAATTGCGAAAAAATGTCAGAATTGTGAGAAAAATGTATTTGTATTTCTCAAAATTGTGAGTTTATATCACACAATTCTGACTTTATAACTCACAATTGCAAGTTTAAAAGTCAGAATTGTGACATAAAAAGTCGCAATTATCTTGTTTTCTGTTTTATTCAGTGGTGGAAACAAGCTTCCATACACAGCCACCTAAAATAAAGTGTGACTTTAAAGATTTTGACCTGTTGAAAAATCCTTGCACCCATTTGCTTAACTTGGGATTTGATGCAATGCACAGTTTCTGTAGCACAAATGCAGCAAGCGAAGAAGGCAGCAGATTGCCAGCCATAAACTCGGAGGGGTCAAGCGGGGTTGGAAGAGACTCCCATGCTCCCGGGTAATTTCCCTGCGGCCGCTGTCGAAAAGACAGCTACGCTAAGTGGAGGCCTTTCTTTTCACACATGACAAATGGGTAGTCCTCGTCAGTGGACACACCTGTTACTGGAAACACTTGAGATTTTACACTTTCGAGAGTGGCCTTATTACCATCCGACCACTCAAAGGTCCTGAACAATGGACGCGGACGCTAACAATGCTCCGGGCCCAGGGCTAAAGAGAGTCCCGTCAAAGCCAGGCTTGTGCCGGGCAACACCGGGGGCTGCAATTGAAAATAAATTTCAGTTGAATAAGGGCATGGGGCACATCGGAGGAACCCGCAAGCTTCGGCTAGAACAAAAGCAGTTGTGGGGATAAGTTATTGACTCTGCTGACAGGATGAATGCAGTTCATTATGCCTGCCAGTTACTCCAGTCCATGTCCTGGGCTGAATTAGGTGGCAGGTGCATGAGCCATTTTGCACTGCCCCCGGGGAATGCCTAAGGCCTGTCATCAGCTGATTTCATAGACAAATGTTTATCCCATACAGCCAAAACAGAAAGCATATTTCCATCATAAGAGCGTTTTGCAACAGCCATTAGTGTCACCGCTCATTTGCATGTTAATTGTGCAGTTAAAGCGGCAATGTCCACGTTTCCTATTGTTCACACTATGGTACACTGAAAACAAATTTGGTGTTGAAACAGTTTTCACTCAGATATTGCTAGTAAATACCACAATTACAAAGAAACAGCAAGTAACACATTTAATTTAAAATGTAAAATTGTAGTTTCTTGTAAAAACATACTCCAATAAACTAATTTTTGACAGCTAGTATGCAGAAATCAGTCCACCGTTTGTATTGGCCTGGAGCAACTCTATTAACTCTAAAGTACCTTTGCGTATCATATCACCCGACAAATGCGTTTACAACACTGTCATTCTTCTGTTTACAGAGCAGAAACTTCAAGCAGAACGTCCTCATTTAAATTGATAATTCTTCAGCGTTCATCCTGGAAGGACTTCATTGCAGATAACCAAATTACAAGCTAAACAGACTAAGCGGGAAAGCACAAACCCTGGAGCTAAATGACAGAGAAGCAGACCCTTTTTGTGTTAGTCAATCTACAACATCCAAGTCAGCATTTGGCATCCCTTTTTACTCTAAATACGACAACATAAAAGAGCGAGGCTCTCAGTTCTGTGCTCCGTAATGTTCTCCTACTGTGTCTGACAGATGGCGTTCACTAGTTGGCCATAAATGGCTGTCACTGAGTGTTTGTCTGTCTGCCAGTAGCCTATGGATAAGGGACTCCCTGGGAGAATGTTACTGCCCTGATATTGCCGAAAACGAAATGTCCTTGATTGTCAACCGCCAACGAGCGAGGTCCTCATGCCACCCGGCCTTCTGGTCAGAGAGAGGGAGGTTTTAGGTGTGATCAACGGATGTGTGTTTATTTAAATTGTAGTCCGACACATGCTTGAAAGCTGCCGCAGCTAATGTAGCATGAGGTGAACATGTTCTGTAAGATGTTGGGGTACATTGGGTCACCTGGGTTCACAATGTGTAAATGTTTTAATAAAGTTGCCTGAGCAAGTTAAAATACTTTCTCCTATCCCAGCTGAATGTGCAGATACAGCTATATAAGTAAGCCAGTCATACTGTAGGAGCTTTGAAAATGTTGCTCATTTGTGCTGTACAACTCATAAACTCCACAAATGATGGGACTTTGGGGTGGGAGGAACTGTACATCCAATCAGTGGCAGGTTGGGAAGCTGCAGTTCCTTTTGCTGCCACTAGTGGTGCAGAAATTACACATGCAACCTTTCCTACGAACCACCAGACTAGAGAATCAATGTAAACAGTAGCAATCTAAACTGTTCCAGAACTCACTGAGATTGGAAGGAGTGCTCTTTTACTGAAATTAACAAAAAATATTTATTTGAGATGTTAATTGGAAGATATAGAAAATTAGTGAGCCTGTCTGAATGAATAAAGATATGATATATCAGTCTGATCTGACTCCAGTTCTCTGCATTTTGCATGGTCCTCATGAGGTGAGTATAAAGAACAGTATAAAATGCTGACGGACATTTTTTTGGATTACTTTTCAAAATGTTGGTTGACTAAATTGCATAAAGTTTAGAAATCAGCTCCTTTCTTTTATTGTAATATTTGGGATAGATCAACATCATTTGCTCTGCTGTCTCTTCCTTCTCGCAAAATTCACATTTAGTTACTCTGTGATGTATGTCTGAACTTAAATACAGTATACAGATGTGCGTTCAGTTTCTCAAGCTGTTATAATCACTGACGCTGTCTACGCTGATACAGTATACAGATGTGCGTTCAGTTTCTGAAGCTGTTATAATTACTGACACTGTCTAGGCTGATACAGTATACAGATGTGCGTTCAGTTTCTAAAGCCATTATAATCACTGACACTGTCTACGCTGATACAGTATACAGATGTGCGTTCAGTTTCTGAAGCCATTATAATCACTGACGCCGTCTACGCTGATACAGTATACAGATGTGCGTTCAGTTTCTAAAGCCATTATAATCACTGACGCTGTCTACGCTGATACAGTATACAGATGTGCGTTCAGCTTCTGAAGCCGTTATAATCACTGACGCTGTCTACGCTGATACAGTATACAGATGTGCGTTCAGTTTCTAAAGCCATTATAATCACTGATGCTGACTACACTGACACAGTATACAGATGTGTGTTCACTGACACTGTCTACACTGATACAGTATACACAGGGTGGTCGTGGCCTAATAGATTGAGAGTCTGACTTGTAACCCAAAGGTCCTGGGTTCGAGTTTCAGGTCCGACAGGGATTGTTGGTGGGGGGAGTGAATGTCCAGCACTCTCTCCACCCTCAATACCACGACTGAGGTAAGACCCTTGAGCAAGGCACTGTACCCCCAACTGCTACCCGGGTGCCGCAGCAATGGCTGCCCACTGCTCCGGGTGTGTTTACAGTGTGTGTGTGTGTTCACTGCTGTGTGTGTGCACTTGGATGGGTTAAATGCAGAGCACAAATTCCTAGTATGGGTCACCATACTTGGCCACATGTTACTTTCAAATTCAAAATTCAGTATACAGATGTGCGTTCAGTTTCTGAAGTCATTATAATCATTGACGCTGTCTACGCTGATACAGTATACAGATGTGCGTTCAGTTTCTGAAGTCATTATAATCACTGACGCTGTCTACGCTGATACAGTATACAGATGTGCGTTCAGTCTATGCTGACACAGTATACAGATGTGCGTTCAGTTTCTGAAGTCATTATAATCACTGACGCTGTATACACTGATACAGTCTGCAGATGTGCGTTCAGTTTCTGAAGTCATTATAATCACTGATGCTGTCTACACTGATACAGTATACAGATGTGCGTTCAGTTTCTGAAGTCATTATAATCACTGACGCTGTCTACGCTGATACAGTCTGCAGATGTGCGTTCAGTTTCTGAAGTCATTATAATCACTGACGCTGTCTACGCTGATACAGTATACAGATGTGTGTTCACCGACACTGTCTACACTGATACAGTATACAGATGTGCGTTCAGTTTCTGAAGTCATTATAATCACTGACGCTGTATACACTGATACAGTCTGCAGATGTGCGTTCAGTTTCTGAAGTCATTATAATCACTGACGCTGTCTACGCTGATACAGTCTGCAGATGTGCGTTCAGTTTCTGAAGTCATTATAATCACTGACGCTGTCTACGCTGATACAGTATACAGATGTGTGTTCACTGACACTGTCTACACTGATACAGTATACAGATGTGCGTTCAGTTTCTGAAGTCATTATAATCACTGACGCTGTATACACTGATACAGTCTGCAGATGTGCGTTCAGTTTCTGAAGTCATTATAATCACTGATGCTGTCTACGCTGATACAGTCTGCAGATGTGCGTTCAGTTTCTGAAGTCATTATAATCACTGACGCTGTCTACGCTGATACAGTATACAGATGTGTGTTCACTGACACTGTCTACACTGATACAGTATACAGATGTGCGTTCAGTTTCTGAAGTCATTATAATCACTGACGCTGTCTACGCTGATACAGTCTGCAGATGTGCGTTCAGTTTCTGAAGTCATTATAATCACTGACGCTATCTACACTGATACAGTATACAGATGTGCGTTCAGTTTCTGAAGTCATTATAATCACTGACGCTGTCTACACTGACACAGTATACAGATGTGTGTTCACTGACACTGTCTACACTGATACAGTATACAGATGTGCGTTCAGTTTCTGAAGTCATTATAATCATTGACGCTGTCTACGCTGATACAGTATGCAGATGTGCGTTCAGTTTCTGAAGTCATTACGTACTCCAGGTGCTTGAGTCTGTCGACAACAGGACAAATGGAAGAGTGAAAGAACGTTCGCTTTGGCAAATCCAGTTTAAACTGATGGTTTGCATCTCTGTACAGACCATTTGTTACATGGTCATTATCTGCCATATAAATGGGAGCTTTTAGAAAACTCTACTTTTTACTTCTGTTTATGAATTTTCTACTTCTAATTACGAATTTGACAAAGGCATGAGTGGTTATTACCACTCAGCAACTCACAGTTATGGTAATTCCCACATGAGGTGAATGCACCATTAATTCTTTGTGGCACAGCTGACAGAAAGTATGAAAATACAGATAAAGCGAGATGTGAGATGTCTGTAGGCTGTAATATGTGTGCCAGCTCGTGTCTTGGCATAGGGAAGTATGGTAGTGCCCCTCACTGTAGGGGACATTGTTTGACAAAATGATCTAGGCGCACAATGAGAGTGTTGTTATAGACGCAGCCGATTTCTTGTACTGGTTTGTCAGGTTTACTCAAAATGAGATATTATTAACTTTACAAGACAGATAAAAAGGTCAGATAAGTGTACATATTGCATACTATGACACATTTAGAGACCTTAAAACAAATGCATTGAACACAGGTTGCTAGCAGTGGCGGAATAATGCGAGATGATTCTCGATTAGGCAAGCGTATGGATTGCCTCTCCAGAGACGCATTATCTCAAACAAATCTGATTGAACAAAATTGATACAGTTACTACTTAATCACACGCACAAAGGGGAGTGGTGTACGCTAATTAGGGGCACATCATGCAGCCTTTTGGTAAATGGCTGGCTGTCAGCTCTCGTCGGCTGCTGAGAGAGAAGCTAGTTAGCACGGGGATGGCTGAGACACTGACAGTTTGGCTGAACGAACGCTCCACGCATGGCACGGGGTAAAGATTCACTGGATGCAGATGGTACAATGCAAGCTTATGCTCCAAGTGCTCATTATAGTGTGCTCAGAGTCTTAGTATGCAGAGTATAACATGATCTGGACTGCTTGCTGAAAGGTTGATGATTCAGATGCTATTAATGGTGACCTATGAACTATTGCCACTGTTTGGAAGTAGGACCAAGGTTGCATTTATGTGATCAAAAATACAGGAAAAAAACAGTAATATTGTGAAATATTATTAGAATTTAAAATAACAGTTTTCTACATGAATATGTTGTAAACTGTAATTAATCCCTGTAATCAAAGCGGAATTTTCAGCATCATTTATTAATTATTATCTGTGTTGAATTGACTATTTAAAATGACAGTAAAGACATTTATAATGTTTATATTTAAAATAAATGCTGTTCTTTTGAACTTATTAGGGAAAAATCTAAAGATCACAGTTTCCACAGAAATTTAGTGTAATATGTAAAATAAAATATCATAGATCAAGTCAAAGGTTTGGCCTTTATTTCAGGACTGCCGGAGCAATGTGAGGTTTGGCAAGCTCAGTGAATCTGGCCATTTGCCAGCAGAAATCAGTCACACTAGGTGAATCTGAATAGCATTTAAATGTAAACGACAGACGGTTTCTAGTGAAAACAAACCTACAGTGAACTGAGAGATGCCTAGATGTATTTTACTTCTTAAACATATAGTTTCTGAGGATATTATAATGTCATTTATTCAATAAAACACAAAGAAAATATGTAGTAATTTACTGTTTTGCTTTATTTACCTTTTAATAAAAATAAGCAATAAGGTTACAAATACAGTCACAGGCACGTTGTATACTATAGCCGTTATAATCCTCAAATCACTATATCAGATCTACTGTAGGCAACAAATCGCTCTTACAACTGCAAAAGTATAAACAGTAATGACAGTGTTTTCAGTCAGTTCAGCAGAGCATTCATCATTTTTGCAAATTCCTGATTTAAAATCAAATGTATATTTTTTTTTTTTGTGCAAACATTTTCATTAGAAATTATATGGTCAATTTAGCAATCCCAGTTAAAAGTTTTATTGATAAATATATGTAATACATTTTTAGGAATTTATTGTTACTAGTGAACCAAAGGCACTTATTTGTTAGTGTGAACATGTTACAAAGTTTACATTACGGCATGTTGAATGGCATTGAGCTACAACATGAAGCTCCATGTGTATGTGTGTGTGTGTGTGTGTGTGTGGCTCCGGCCAGAAGAGCTAATTATAGTGTGTGTCTGTGTGTGTGGGTGTGTGTGTGTGTGTGTGTGTGTGCACTGGTGTGAAAACAGAAGTGACAGCAGCGCTGGTCTGTCGTCAGTGAAGCCCCCCACGTCTGGCTAGGCCAGAGTCATCATATGGACAAATCACAACTGATCTGGGCCTGTAATGGATGCCAGATGTTAACGTTTTGTACCCAATGGCTCTCCTGAGAGCTCACCTAATCGGAAGAGAGGCATCGCTGTGGGTGTGAGCGTGTGTGTGTGTGTGTGTGTGTGTGCGACTGCAGCTGATATTTCAGATTATTTATATTTCTGAGCATGATCTTTTTTAGAATGTGGGGTATAGATAGATAATATTTATATGCAATACGTAACCCATTATATAATTATATAAATATAGTTATATAAAATAGTTAAATTGATCATATAATTTGTAATTAAAATTTTTGGAAACACTTTAGACATTCTACTAACTGTAATAATGTTGCAACTACATTTCAACTAACTCTCGTTAGAGTATTAATAGACAGATAGTTAGTGTAAGTAGAATAAGTTGACATGTAGTTGCAGAGTTGTAGTAGAATGTCTAAAGTGGACCATCAAAATACCAAATTTTGGCATTAGAAATTACAAATATGCAAAAAGCATGAATGTGCTGTAGTATGAGCATTAAAATTCCATATTAATGCGTTTGTGGTTACGGCACTGTACATAAAATGTGTGTATGTTTTATTCCTATAAGTGAAACAAGCAAAACCAGTACTGTACTGCAGACTCCTGCTGGCACTATCCGGAGCAGTTCTCTCTGACAGATCGTCCAGTGCGACAGCGTTCAGTTGTGCTCAGAAGGCAGTGGAGGGTATAATGATCTGGGTGGAATCACAGGCCACTGTTATGGGAGATATAGCAGATGTTGGGTTATATGTGTTGGGTGCTGAAATGCAATATAACAGCTGCTCACCATGAGACAGACAATCAGGAAGGAGTGTGAGTGACTGCTACTGCGGACCAGACGCCACAACAAAAGTGCTGAAACTGGCCATTTCATCTGTTCTGATTCATCTGATTATTTTGTTTTTCATTTGTACAAACATATACAAAGTGAATTATTCTATCAATAACACATCCCTGCATCTGCGGATTTAAAAAAAAAAGGCTTAAAATGATCTAATTTGATAATGCTGAGTATAAAATATCAATAAATACTTTCCATCACGTTCTTTCCCCACAAAATAATAACTATATACATATGTATTAGCTTTAATGCACTTATCAAAATAATAAAAGCAGTCAAATGTCAAAAGTGTTACAATCTGCAAAGGATTCAAAAACATGCTCAAATACTCAATTTAAAGGGGACCTATAATGCCTCTTTCACAAGATGTAATATCTGGTGTCCCCAGAATGTGTCCTTTAAATGCAAATGAGCTGCTGCTCCCCTCCCCTCCTTCGGTCGCTCAACAACGACAAAGCTGGAGAATCTCACGCAGCCAAAATGAGGATCGTCAGTAGCGGTGTTCAGCCTTACATTGTTCAAACCGGAGTCGACACTGATGGAGAGACTCTGGAAGAAGTTATGAAAGGGGGTTTATGTAAATTTTAGGGTTAGTGATGTCACTAACCCGGGAAGAAGCTCGTTGTAGTCCCTACCAGCCGTTTGTTGTAGTCCTTAAACAGAGAATTCTTTAAAAGAAAATATCTCCCTTTGCATTGAACTTTGAGCGTCGTAACTTTGCAGATGTTGTTTATGCTCAAACAGCAACATTACAGTTAAAAATGTCAAATGTCAAATGTTTGGATGCACCCACTGATATAGCAGAAGACATCTGGATCATGTTTGCAGTTTCTTCTGTCACTGCTGTCCATAATCCTAACCTTGAAATCAGGATTAGTCATAAAATAATGTCATACATGTGAGAATGGGCTGAGAATTGAACAGAGAGTTCAGAGGAAGACGGGAAGCGTGTCTTTCTGCTGATTAGGTAATAATGCTTATTCGACTCACAAATAGTTGCTGAAAGCAAAAATGCTACGAAATACACATCGTATTTTGTGAGAAAGAGACATTCAAGATCAAAACAGGCACTATTTTTTGAATTAACACCCAAAATGAGCAAGAAACAAGCATTGGATTTCATTTAGCAAATATGATGCAGGACGGTCCAATACCAAATATATCAATCAGAAGACTTTTATACTGCTCTACATTAATCATTTTGTCCAGTTCTGTTTAGTGCACCCATTCAGTAATATAGCACAGTGATTAATGGCACAAATCTTTCTCATCTCATCCACTGTGATGGACTCATTTTGGAGCCATTCTCTATGGAGACAAAACCCATGCCGAGCTGCCCAGTTTCCGCTGTGGCAAGAGGAAATGCAACAAGGTGGCGGCTGTCGCTCTCGTCAATCAAAGCCCTCGTTCGTTCTGATCCATCGCTCACTCCATCTGTGCTATAGAGCTGCTGGAGTGGCGGGGGCCGGCGACATCCTTATTATCCCATTAGCAAGCCATTGCACTTCCCTCAATGTAAAGCTCTGGCACTGCAGGATCCTAATGTCACTGTGAATACCTGCTGCTGGAGAAGCCCAGCTGATGCTGCAGGTTTCTGGTCCGCACAAAGAGCAAAGATGGCACACTTCTGCGGTCAGTTTCTGACACATATGTCACCCGGGACAATACAGCCTGCTGTCGGCATGACCCTGAGGATTCATTTTGACAAACAAATCTCAATATATCAATCCTAAATAAAATGTGCCGCAAGAGATGTTCGATTTTAAAAATAATAGGTATTGATAATAGATTGACAAGTCGTTGTATTAAGTTTAAAACCGATAAATTACGGTAACTCAAACCATTTGAGGAAATCGATTGCCTTAAACCATTTAAGTTTTAAAACCAATAAGTTTGAGTACTGTAAACTCAAATACATTAAGTTAAATTTACTTATATTTTAGTGTTGGTTTATTCAATCATTAGAGTAAACTCAAAGATTTTAAGTTTATTCCACTCATTCACTTTGAATTTGGGTAACAAATCTAAGTCTTAACAATTATATAGCTACCGATTGCCTTAAATGGTTTAAGTTAATCAAACTCAAAGTAATAAAGTTACATAAGAATAAGCAAAAACTAACATTGGTACAAAGCAATGCTGACAGAACAGGAGATTCATGTATTTATTATTATGTATTTATTTGATTAGCTTTTAGAAAGCTATAAAAGCTTCGCTATACAAACGTAATTTCTCAGAAATCAATATTTAAAAGAAATTAGAAAACATGGAATAAGATTTTTTTTTTAAATATGTTGTGTTCAGCCACAGACATAAGCTACTTGATTAAATTAATTTTGTAAAACTTAAATCATTAGAGTTTAAAATAGCATATTATTTCTAGTATCATATTCAGATTGAGTTCTGCTTAATATAATTCATTTTTGAGTTCACATAACAAATTTTTAAGTTCGATTAACTTTTTAAAAAGATTAAGTAAAATGAACTTATTACGTTTAGCAATATTCACTGTTAGGTTTTACAGTGCAGATTTCCTACTACACTGGGAGAAAAAAAAAATAGTGTAGAAACAATTTTACAAATAATTGCAAGGAATCGGCACTGAAGTAAACATGAAATTTTGAAGTAGAAAGACTGAAATAGTATTTTCCTGTAAAACGTACTACAAAAATCTCTTTTGATTTACAGCTTTGAAAAATTGGATTTTACAGTATTCCTACAGAGTTCACTGAAAATTAATTGTTGTAGAAACAATTTTCGCTTAATAATTGCTAGTAAATTTCACAAAAAAATTGCAGACTCGGCAAGAAACAGAATTAAATGTGACATTTTGAAGTAGAAAGACTGAAATAGTGCTTTCTTCTAAAACAACGTTGAAAATGATTTTTTTTTTACAGTGTATATCAGATACTACAATATATTCTGCATGCTTTCTAATTTGCATTGAAATCATTTTTTGTTGTTAAAATATCAGCATAACATGAGGACATGAATTTCTAAATGCATTAATATTAGAAACTGAGTAGCAGGAAAATCTAAGATCTAAGATCACTAATGGTGATGATAGCTCACTTCACACATAACAATCAAACTCCCAGAAAAGATTACATTTACATTACACTGATGCAAATAAAACTTTGGCCAAAGTTGAGCTTTCTTTACGCAACTCCAAATGCAAGACCTTCACAGCTAAAGTTTCAAGGTTTTTATTCTGAGGATTTCATTGTTTGCAAGTCCAAATTTCTCTTTAGTTTGGAAAGATGTAAGGTAAAGGATCTCCCATCTGGGAAGGATTATAATCAGTGCAGAATTAACGCTATCCGTTGTGCAAAAGCAGCTTAACAGTATCAAATTAAGTAAGAGCGGAATAATAATAATGCACATGTATTTGTTCATGATCAGCTGACGGCAGGCCTGTAGCCACACTGTTCGATTCTCTTTCCATCAAATCGGCCTGTCAGATCTGTCAGTCAGAGCAAACACACCTCCATCTCCATCTGTCTTTACCCACCGGGAGAACAGAAAGTGATTTTCTCCTATTAGCAACTCATTAGAGTCATAGTTGCACTTTCTTCTTGAGTCTATTCCCTCTACATTAGGGCTGATTTGAATACCTGTGCTGGCCTTTGTCCCTCGGGCCGGCCCTGGTGCTCCGATGGCCTCTGTTATGTAGGAGCGGGGCCAGTCTGATGGAGGTTGCTCAGAGGTCATCCATCACCTTCTGTCAAACAGGAGGTGACCTCCCGGAGAGCCTCCGCCCATCTCCTCCCCTCCTACTGCCTGATCCCGGCATGCCGCCACATAGGGTGAGTTTAGCCAAGAAGTTTCAGTGTGTGTGTGTGTGTGTGTATGTGTTTGTGTTATTTCAAGTTAGAAAAGCTTGTTTAATTAGAATGTTTAATTAGGTTGAAACAAATCGCTGATAAATATATAAATCTGGTTATTGTGTATTTAAAGGGGTCCTATAATACCCCTTTCACATGATGTAATATAAGTCTCTGGTGTCCCCAGAATGTGTCTGTGAAGTTTCAGCTCAAAATACCCCACAGATAATTTATTAAAGCTTGTCAAATGTGCCCCTATTTAAGTGTGAGCAAAAACATTTTTGTGTTTCTTTAAATGCAAATGAGCTGCTGCTTCCGGCCCCCTTTCCAGATGAGGGCGGCGCTTTAACAGCTCGCGCTTCGGTCGCTCAACAACAACAAAGCTGGAGAATCTCACGCAGCCAAAATGAGGATTGTCAGTAACTGTGTTCAGCCTTACATTGTTCAAACCGGAGTCGACACTGATAGAGAGACTCAGGAAGAAGTTACAACTTTTAGAATGAAACTGGACGTTTCTGAATGGTTAGTGGAGTTGATTCAACTTATCGACTAGCATGTGCCATCATAATCTTTTTTTTGCAAAACCCATATGGACACCCACTATACATAGAGTACCTGTTTGCCAGACAGAGCCACACACAACAGGCTAACGTTTATGATTGCTATCAAATGCTGTGAATGGTCTATAAATGGTACATATATAATATGCAATATAGTACATACATATACACTTTTTTCCCTTTTGATTTTGGGATGGAATGTGACCCTGATATGTTTTTTGGGTTTTACCCACATGCACTGGATCAGTATGCCACTAGTCCCATTGCTATTTATTAATTATTAATATGCAGGTTATATATTATTCTAGTAGTTTGGGGAATGTCTACAGTCTACAGTGTTAGCTGCTAATGAAAATAAAATATTGTTAATGTGAGAAACACATGGACAATTTGGTTCCACAAGTGAGTAGAAACTTTTTTTTTTCTGCCCACGCTGTTGGCGAGCGCATGAAGACTGGACGCGTGTACCATCTGTGCGCTCGAGTCTTATGTGCGGACAGCAGAGCCTGGATGCTTTATTTACTAAATCAACAGACCAACTACTGAGCCGAGCTCACAGCTGGGAAACAATCCTGTCTATCGGAATCATTTTCCCAATGGCAGGCCTTCCTGGCTGTTACAGCAAATACTTGCAGTAACGTAAGCAGACGGGGACACATCTGTTTTAGCAGCAATATCTATAAACAATATATTTATGTGTCATGCAGGTTTGTTTCTCAAACCATTGAAATGGATCTAATTAAATCAATTGAGATGTTGTACAACTGATAATGAAACAGTAAAGCAATAAGCCATGAGAGGTCATGCAGTACAGTGATTTTACCACGGTAAGAGGTGTTCTTAGGGTCTAACCAACAGTAAAAACAACAATAGTCAACTAAAACCAGAAAGTTTGCCATGACAAACCAAATGTCTTGCTTTAAAGTTGAAAAAAGAGTCTTGGAATCAGAATATATTGAGCTTGATCCCATTATATACCATTCTATGAGTTTCCTTATATGAATTGTAAAATTATTACTAAATTTATATTTGGGAAGTAAACAGTTTAATAATTTCTATGTGAAATGAATATATATGAAATATAAATGGAATAAATTGTATTTGAAATACTAATTAATTTAAGGTGTAATTTTCAATTACATATAAACATTTTAAGAAATCTTGTTTTTGTATCTTTTTGTATAGAAAATTTAAATGTAGGTAGTAATGCTTCAGCCTACACCTTTTCCGGTTAATACACTGTAAACCCGGATAAGTTCTACTAACTCAAAAAATTTGAGGCAACTGATTGCCTCTATTTATGTAAGTTTGCAAACTTAAATATCATCAGTAAGCATAGCTAGTTTTTTTTTTTATAATAATAATAATAACTGTAAATTACAAATAAACATTATTTAAATCAAAATGTATATTAATTTAATGCAACTGAAAGTTTCAAGTACACTGTAAACCTGAATAAGTTGGCAAAACTCGAAATTTTTAAGGTAAGAAATAAAAAGGTTTAAGTATAACAGAACTGGCAGATTTTTATTTTGTACTCATACATTTTAATTGTTCTCAACTTGAAACAACTCGGTACACTCATACATTTAACTTAAAATGATCATGTAACCCCAATGTAAACTTTGTTTTATTAGTGTAAAATTATCTAGCTATAACAAGCTAATTCAAAAAATGATATCTTGCTAATTTGTTAACAATAGCATGGTATAGCACTTGCTGAATGAGTACAGAAATATAAAGCATTTAACATACTTGCTCTCAAACCAAGCAGCATGTGCCACTTGTCACCATGATAGTAACTCTCCAAAACGCACATTAAAAGAAACTCTTCTAAATTAGCTTAACAAAACATTAACCACTACTAAATCTCCCACTTAACATTAATCTTGCACAAAAAAAGGTAACACTTTATTTTAGGGTCTTTTAACTAGTTGCTTATTAGCATGCATACTACTCGAATATTGGCTATTTATTAGTACTTATTAAGCACATATTAATGCCTTATTCTGCATGACCTTATTCTACATTCTTAATCCTACCCAATACCTAAACTTAACAACTACCTTACTAGTACCTTACTGTTACCAAAAAAAAAAAAAAAAAAAAAACATTATATAACACTTAATTTTAGCATTTACTCTCCCTTTTGAGTGCCGTGGGCAAAGCATGCTGGGAAAAAAAAATTCCAGCCCAGTTTCAGTTAAACTTAAGTTAATCTAAATTAAAAGAAATGGTTCATACAACTCAAAACAATGAAACAGTTATATATCAGTTCTGTGAACTTGAAAGAAAAAGAAAGTTCTAAATACTAATAAAAGTTAGTTTAACTGAACTAATTTGTTTAATTTAAGTTTGTCCTACTCAAACCAATTAAGTATTTTAAGCATTAGGGTTTACAGTGTGGCTAACCTACCCTGTGGGCGGATGATGTGAGTAGCCGATACCAATTAGACTAGTCTGAAACATTTTTATAAACAGATGAATACTTGCATATTTTTGTAGCTATCGAAATAAAAATGCATGTATTTGGACTTAAATTGACCTGCTGTCGAATCCAACTGCCCTACGAACATCTGGGTATCTGTGTGGAGGGAAAGCGTCTGAGTGCACGTTCAGCAATGATGTCACATTTTGGTAAAAAAAATGCCACTAGAGGGCGTATGTTTGATATTAAAATATAAGTTGTAAAAACTCAAAAAAAAAAAAAAAAAATATTTAGTGTTAACTTAAATCTCTGATAGATGTTGAATGAACTCAAAAATAATAGTTAAACTTTTTGGCACATTTTGAGTAAAAGGTATTTTCCATTATAAGTTAGTTATACTGTTTAGGTTTACAGTGTATGTTAAATTATGTATAATTATTCTGAAATTTTCTATGAGAAAATTTTAAGCTTTTGGGTCCCTAAGTCGATGCTGTCACGTCGAGGGGCGTGGCCGAGCGCAATTCACAACCACTGGCGGGAAAATCAGTGGTAAAGAAAATAACATTAAAGTCTGCAGTCAATTTTAAGCTAATAAAAACTTCATGTTCATAAATGACCTCACTGGAAAATTTAAGCAAAACGTAAAATAGTTACGAATTGTGAGATTGTGTTGGTTCAGCATAACTTGTAGCAATAACAATGATTGAATGGCAGATAGTGAAGTGCATATAATGTATATGTATAGTGTAGTTACATTTACCTAATGAAATGAATTTCAGAATTGAAAGACAAATGGAGGCAGGGGGGAGATGAAAGAACAGAGAAGGAGGATTAAGAAAAATTGCAAGACATTTTTAAATCTATGGAGCAAGGAGAAGATGAAGGGTAGAGTACAGGAATATGTTGAAGTCATTTTGGATTTGTTCCTTTAAGCTAAATTTACATTTTCTATTTTCATTTTTTCAAACAAAAATTAGGGGCATTCTAGGAGGAGTTACACTTGAAATTTTTAGATTTTGAAAATAAAATAAGACAAACACTTAAACAGTAATTGTATGCTAAGATGTTAGGATAAGATAATAATCAGAATAATCAGCGTTTTCCCCCCCTAAATATACACTACCATTCAAAAGTTTGGACTCGGTAAGATTTTTTTAAATGTTTTTGAAAGAAGTCTCTTATGTCCACCAAGGTTGTAATACTATAGTATAAAATACAGTAAAAACAGTGATATTGTGAAATCTTACTACAATTTAAAATAGCTGTTTTCTGTGAATATATTGTAAAATGTAATTAATCCCTGTGATCAAAGCTGAATTTTCAGCATCATTACTCCAGTCTTCAGCATCACATGATCCTTCAGAAATCATTCTAATATGATGATTTGATGCTCAAAAAACATTTCTTCATAACACTTTAATTTAGGGTCAAATTCTCACTATTAAAAGTTGGTTATGCATATTACTAGGATATTGGCTGTTTATTAGTAATTATAAAGCACATATTAATGCCTTATTCTGCATGACCTTATTCTACATCCCTTTATCCTACCCAATACCTAAACTTAACAACTACCTATTAATAAGCAGTAATTAGGAGTTTATTGAGGGAAAAGTCATAGTTAATAGTGAGAACTGGACCTTAAACTGAAGTGTGACCCATTTCTGATTATTATCAATGTTGAAAACAGTTGTGCTGCTTCATATTTTTATGGAAACCATGATTGTTTTCAGGATTCTTTGATGAATAGAAAGTCCAAAAGCAGTTTATTTGAAACAGAAATCTTGTGTAACATTATAAATGTCCTTACTGTCCCTTTTTTGTTACTTTTGATTAATGTAATGCATCCGTGCTGAATGGTAGTGCATACAGGTGTACACAGGTGTGCGATGGCATTTTACAGTGTCTTTGAACTCTTCTCATCCAATCAGAATTTGGAGTCTATTTTATAATCCCCACTGGAAGGTACAGCATGTGAATATGATTAAAACAAATGACAACAAACACCAGTCTTCCAGATCCATTTCAGAAGAGCTGTGATGATGATGATGAAGATGATAAATGATCGAGCATACAGCCGTACACAGCATTCATGGGACGCTCTCTCTCTGGTTTTGACCAGCTCTGCCGAGCCTTTGTGTGCGTCTCAGCATCATCAAAGCAGGGCGGCCCGTCCCAGAGCCGCACACACAGGCCCAGTCCGTGGGCTCCTGGCGCCAGGGCCGCCGGGACACAGAGATCTCCCAGCACCCGCTTGAAGGGTGTGAAATCAGCATGATTAATAATTACAATTATTTGCAAATGTGCCAGCTGCTCTCGCGCGGCGGATACCTTTGATTTATGATGCTGTAAACGCCTCCAGCTATTGTGCTGTTCAGTGCTGGGGGACGTTTATGCTGAAACCACCGTTACGAAATATGATTTTATCTGCTTGCAGGGTTTTACCCTGTTCACATCCTCACACACACACACACACACACAGACACACACCTATTCCAGAGAGCCTTTCTCTCTGAACAAAAGCACCTCCTCGCTGCGGATAGGAGCAGCAATGCTATTGTGTGTGCTGTTGCTCAGAGGGAAACTTGATGTTGTTTCATGCAGGCAGTTTCATGTGGCTTCAAATGAATATGTATCAACACCCATTGACAATGTACTGAGCTACTGTATAATTCATGTCTGTACATTTTATCTAATAGTAAGGGTTGAACAGTAAGTAGGGTTGAACATGTTAGGGATTTTATATACATATATAGTTTCCTACTTATATCGTATATAGTGAACACAACAAATCTGTGTTCACATGGTATGGCTCAAAATAAAATAAGTTTGCATAAATCTTTTTGAGTTATGAAATTATGTTCAACCAACAAACTGCATGGAGTTATAGAGGAACTTAAAAAATTGTGGCATAAACACAAATTTTTAAGTTGATTACTCAAAAAAAAGAAATTTTTTTTTTGAGTATTGGCCCTGGAACCATTAATCAATAATTAATCATTAATCTATTTCCATTCCAATTAAAAGTTAGCATAGCACAAGCTAAATGCATATTTAACATGTCAAACATAACATCATTAAACACTGGCTAGTCTTTCCACATAAAATCAACCTAATTTTTTACATCTATGCAAAGCATGCTGAGAACTAGAAATCGACTGCCCATTTTTAATGGTTGTCAGGACAATTTCATTAAGTTAATACAACTTTTATTTGTTTATTTTTTTAATCGATTAACAGAAAATTGTCAGTTTAAATTACACACAATATTAAATTGGTGTAATGATCAACATTATGTCAGCAGAACTTATCGAATAATGTTTGCAACTTAAAAGGTTTAATTAAATCAATAAATTAGAGCCATGCATTTATGTAAAGGGTTAGTTCACCCAAAAATTAAAATTCCTGTCATTAATTACTCACCCTCATGTCGTTCCACACCTGTAAGACTCTTCGTTCATCTTCAGAACACAAATTAAGATATTTTTGATGAAATCCGATGGCTCAGTGAGTCCTCCATTGACAGCAGGATAATTTACACTTTCAGATGTCCAGAAAGCTACTAAAGTCATGTGACTGCAGTGATTCAACCTTAATGTTATGAAGTGACGAAAATACTTTTTGTGCGCCAAAAAAACACTGCTTCATGAAGCTTCAAAGCTTTACGAATCTACTGCGAATCAGTGGTTCGGGGCGTGTATCAAATTTCAGTAAACAAGACTTCGTTACTTCTTAAATGTTTTGAAACGTTTTAAAAAATATAAATGGTTCGCGTGACTTTGCCAGTTTGATACACAGTCTGAACCACTGATTAGAAACAAAAGATTCATAAAGCCGCACAAAAAGTCTTCTCGCCGCTTCATAACATTAAGGTTGAACCACTGTAGTCACATGAACTGTTTTAAATATGTCTTTAGTAGCTTTCTGGGCCTTGAAAGTGTTCATTAACTTGCTGTCAATGCAAACCTCATTGAGCCATCGGATTTCATCAAAAATATCTTCATTTGTGTTCTGAAGATGAACGAAGGTCTTACAGGTGTGGAACGACATGAGGGTGAGTAATTAATTACTGAATTTTCATTTTTGGGTGAACTAACCCTTTAAGTTGTGGTAACATAATTTCTTTTTAGAGTGACAGCTAGAAAAAAATTATACACAATATGTAGAGTAGATATTAATTATTTGTTTAGAAACTGAAATAAGTTTGAATATACTCCATAAACTGCATAGAATTAAGGTGTTTAATGTATGTGCCACTAGTGGCTGCAAATTAAAAACATTGAAAAAATAATAGGTTTCAAATAGGTTTCCACAAACCCTCTTCCATCTGCCATTGGTCAGACAAACTGATAGTCCCACCCTAAACTCACAGTCCAGTGTTGTTGCGTCAGTCAAAGGGCTGATAGTTTTTAAGGGAATCAGCCAATGAATTATTATCATTGCCTCTGCATATAAAGTAGGGCTAGAAGACTAAGAAGTATTATAACATAAAAAAATGATACACTTCAGCTTTGTCCACAATGTTTGAGAAACATTTGAGTGTATCTTCCATGCACTTGACTACTCTAATGAAAAGCTAATGTTTGTTTGGTGCAATGGTTGGGTTTGACCGTTTGGCACTGTACCCAGAGCAAATCAGAGAGGGCTGGAAGCGGCCAAGCAGACACTGATGATGTGTCTATCAGCCACATCACCCTCCACCAGATTAGCACACTCATTAATCACTATAAGAGCCATATCAGATCATTTGCACACAAAGTGAAGCTGACAGCAAGTGCCCGTAAACCTGTCCAAAGTCCTAATCTGATTACTGTCCAACCGGCATCTGCGCTGTAACGGGGGTTTGTCTTTTGACAGAATGAAGAAGACAGACTGTTCATGCGTAAAATACACACCTAAATCAGTATTTAGAAAGTTGTCACTCAGTTTGGATAGGTTTTGTTTTGACGACAATATTTGGTGGCATATTTGAAATAATATTATGATCAATTGATCAGGCAGCCATTTGAATGTGGGCGATTCTTTAATTAGGGAAGGTTTTTGTTCCCTAGAAAGTTTTTAAGGATATATTATTATCCTATTTTATTGTCTCTTTAATTACTAAATTTTTTTTTTTTTTTTTTTACTCTTGTATTTATTTTATTGACAAGTGTAATTATTTTTTCATTAGCTTTAAGGCATTATGTGTTGACTTTGTAGCAGCTGCCTGTTTAAAAAGTTTAAATCTTTAACACGATGTAAGTATTTTCAACCAAAATCTTTACTGCGACATAAGTCATTTTCAACCATATAAGGAACGACATCATTATAAGCCTGACATCAGAGATGATAAATTAAATTAAAGCCATTCCCTACATTTCTCAACATTGTCTTTTATTCTAATTGAGGTTACTTTTACACAACAAGGATGTACTAAAACGGAATGTTTTTCAGATACACTGAAATACATTTCAACATTGTCAAAATGATCCTCATTCACATGGATTCATGAAAATGAAAATAAAATTGCTGTATTCTCCTGCCAGGCCAGTAGATGGCGATGTCACTTTGTAACGAAACACTATGTGCCTACAGACTGAACACGTGATACACATGCACATGACATCACCGTTTTCACAAATTCACACTTTTGTTGTTTACATGGAGACGATAATGGTATTGTTTTAAAAAACATTTACACAACACCGTTTTCAACTAAAAACAGAAAATTAATTATGCGTTTTGGCCGTTCATTTACATGACAGTGGTGTTTTGGGAGCCTGAAAACACAAACTTTAAAAAACTTTTTACTACATCATTGTCTTGTAAACATATCCTAAAACCTGTTTTCAAAGGTTTGCATTTTCAGGCCCCCAAAACGTCTTGGGTTACGTATGTAACCCTGGTTCCCTGAACAGGGAACGAGACGCTGTGTCGAGACGCATTGGGATCACCAATGTGTGATTACGTCTTGAAGCACTCGTGAAATCGAACCAATGGCATGACGGAACGTCAGAGGCGGGTGATGCCACAGACCAGGAAACTATAAAACATACAGAGAACAAAGAACGGCAGCTTCTGATTGGCTGAAGCAAGACGCTCACAGGCATGCAGGGAGTATGGCAAGGCGACGCAGCGTCTCGTTCCCTATTCAGGGAACCAGGGTTACATCCCTTTCATGGGAACTTGGAGCTGCGTCGAGACACACTGGGAACCATATTCCGACTACACCATAATGCCTAGTGCCTTAAGACGAGAGCACAGCAGACCCTGGAGCCTAAGTCAAGGTTATAAAACCTGATGAATGTATGCTGAGAGGACCACCCAGCTGCATCGCCCATCTTGGGGACAACCAAGATTAAAGCCTTTGAGGCAGCCATACCCCTGGTAGAATGAGCCCGCACGGTCAAAGGAGAAGGCTGTCTGGTAGACTCATAAGCAAGTGAGATAGCCTCAACCACCCACTTTCTTAGGAGACCCGTAACAGACAAACAGTTGTTCAGATTTACGCCACAGGGCAGCTCTGTGGACATAAGTGTCTAGCGCCCTGACCGGGCAAAGCAGATTAAGTCTTTCCTGATCTGGACTGGAAAATGGAGGAGGACAAAAGGCCTGCAGTACAATCGGCCCTGGGACGTTGGTGGGGACCTTGGATACATAACCAGGTGTAGGATGAAGAAAAGCCTTGACCATACCAGCCGCAAATTCCAGACATGAGGGAGCAACCGAAAGTGCTTGAAGACTTTTAGAGATGAAATAGCCATAAGGAAGATAGTTTTTAGAGTGAGGAATTTCTCAGAAACCTCCTCTAACAGTTCAAAGGGAGCAGAAGCTAACCCTTCCAACACGATAGCCAAGTCCCAGGCTGGAGTTCTTGTACGAAGCGAAGGCCTCAGCCTCAGAGTACCACGAAGAAAGCGTATGACCAGGAGGTCTCTTCCCACAGAAGAGTCCCCCAGAGGAGCATGATAGGCGGAAATAGCCGCTACATAGATCTTCAAGGTAGAAGGAAATGGACCATCTGAGAATTTTTCTTGAAGAAATTGCAGCACTAGACTGACAGAAGAATGGACAGGGTCTACACGTTGTCTACACCAGGTAGAGAACAACTTCCATTTATACGCATACAGCTTTCTTGTGGAGGGAGCTCTGGAGTGGAGTATGGTCTCCACAACCTCATTTGGGAGACCGGATTCTATGAGCCTAGCCCCCTCAGAGGCCAGGCCCACAGTTTCCACAACTCCGGGAGGGGGTAAAGTATCATGCCGCCTGCTTGAGACAGAAGGTCCTGTCTGATGGGGATCTCCATAGGAGAGCTGTCGAGAAGAGACACCAGGTTTGTGAACCAAACTCGGGTCAGCCAGAATGAGGCTATCAATATGAGACAACTGTTACGCTGATGATATTCAGCTCTATTTCTTCGCGCCCTGACGAAACTTACCCATTCACAAAATTAACGGAATGCATAGCTGATATAAAAAATTGGATGCCCATTAATTTCCTACTACTAAGTTCAGAAAAAACAGAGATTCTAATTTTTGGACCAAAAACTTCTTCATGTAATAACCTAGAATACTGTCTAACACTTGATGGCTGCTCTGTTAAGTCTTCGTCGTCATTTAGGAACCTGGGTGTGCTCTTTGATACCAATCTTTCATTTGAAGGCCATATTTTTAGCATCTGTAAAAACGCATTCTTCCATCTTAAAAATATATCTAAACTACGACATATGCTCTCAATGAAATATGCAGAACAGTTCATGCGTTCATGACCTCAAGGCTAGATTACTATAACGCTCTACTGGATGGTACAAAATGCAGCAGCTAGAGTTCTTACTAGAACTAGAAAGTATGACCATATTAGCCCAGTTCTGTCAACACTGCACTGGCTTCCTGTTAAACATTGTATAGATTTTAAAATCTTGCTAATTACTTACAAAGCACTAAATGGTTTAGCTCCCTGAGCTTTACCTGAGAGAGCTCTTAATGCATTATAGTCCTTCACGTCTATTGCCATCTGAGAATTCAGGCCAGCTAATAGTACCTAGAATATCAAAATCAACCGCAGGCGGTAGATCCTTCTCCTATTTGGCACCTAAACTCTGGAAAGCAGACACACTCTGTCAGACTAAAATGCATCTCTTTAACCTGGCATAAACATAACACATTATCAATTTATATTTTCAAATCTGTTAAAGGATTATTAGGCTGCATAAATTAGGTCAGCCAGAACCGGGAACACCTCCTATAACACCAGATGTACTCGTTACATCAGAAGAAAAATGTAATCTACGCTAATATTAGTCTTTCTGTTTATCCCGAGGTTTACCGTAGTCAACTGGATCCGGGCCATATCCAGGTGAGATCGAGGACCTGCGCCTTGACATAACCACAATGCAGCCCTGAAGTATCAGCAGAGATTAAGTCAACCAGATCATCCATTGTGAAGGCCTCATCTACATGACAGCCAATGCCACAGTTCCTCAACAAACCGTCTGTACCACCGTCATGAATACAATCCTCAACTGGATGGAACTGGAATAAATACCTTGAATGTTGCGATCCCATCAGACTTATGTTAGCTACCTGAATCGTAACAAAGCACTGTTCGCCAGAGGAGAACTGGGCCCCTGACTAAGCCTGGTTTCTCCCAAGGTTTTTTCTTCTCCTTTTTAACACCTATTTGCCACCTGATGTCACCTGTTGGAGTTTGGGTTCCTTGCCGCTGTCGCCTTTGGCTTGCTTAGTTGGGGACACTTGACATTTGATATTTAACAGTGCTTTGCATCTGCCTGCATTGACACCAAGAGCTGCTGTGCAGCCAAAATTATATACCAGTTATCACTGTAAAGCTGCTTTGACACAATCTGCATTGTAAAAAGCGTTATATAAATAAAAGTGACTTGACTTGACTTGACTTGATAACACATGATGGCCCATCAGGTCTGGGAGGAAGTATTTGAGAGGGTCAAATACTGTTGAACCGGGACCCTGTTGAACCGGGGCGGGTGAGACCCGAACTGAATTCTGTAACCCTTTTCTATTCTGAGCAGCACCCATTGAAGAATATTCAGAAGAAGTTTCCATTCTGCCAGAAATTCTACTTTGGAAGGCCGCTGATTGCTTTTTTTGTCTCCTGGAACCTCTCGATGACAGATGTAACGGAGTCTCCAAAGAGGCCCAGAGGAGATAGCGGCACATCCATAAGGATGATTTTGTCTTTATCCTTAATATCTGAAAGATTTAGCCATGAATGCCTCTCCTTGGCCACCAGGGCTGCCATAGAATGGCCAATTGTTTTAGCCGTCTCCTTGGTGGCCCGGAGAGATAAATCAGTGGCTTTCCTAAGCTCTTGTATGGCTTCAAAGCTCACTTCCCCACTTTCATCAATCTCCCCCAGCAGGTTAGCCTGATAGGCTTGCAGGATCGACATGGTATATAGACATGCCGCAGTGGTGGACACAAAACACACAAAAAGTTTTCCATTTTTAGTTTAAAATGGTGTTGTGTAAACAGAGCCTTTGAAAAATGTTAAACGCACATCAGACTCTTTGACAACCAGCTATGTTTCATTTAAGACAACTGACTGCATTTTAATTGATGCTTTCTGAGAATTGTACACTCTTGGTCAGAACAAAACCCACCAAATTTCAACTTTTGGACGTGCACCCGAGTCACTGCAGCACTGATTTATGTGATAGACAGCTAGATCTAAAATCCAGAGGATCCCTTGTAACACTGTTTGATATCGTCATATTGCTCAGCCAAGGCTCATTAATGCACATGAGGAGTGAAGGCTGGCCATGTGGTCCGATCCAACAGACGAGCTACTGTAGCTCAAATTGCTCAAAAAGTTAATGCTGGTTCTGATAGAAAGATGTCAGAATACACAGTGCGTCGCAGTTTGTTGCGTATGGGGCTGCATAGCCGCAGACCAGTCAGGGTGCCCATGCTGACCCCTGTCCACCGCCAAAAGCGCCAACAGTGGACACATGAGCATCAGAACTGGACCACGGAGCAATGGAAAAAGGTGGCCTGGTCTGATGAATCATGTTTTCTTTTACATCACGTGGATGGCCGGGGTGCGTGTGCGTCGCTTATCTGGGGAACACATGGTAAGAAGGCAAGCCGGCGGAGGCAGTGTGATGCTTTGGGCAATGGATACTTTGCTCTGGGAAATCTTGGGTCCTGCCATCCATGTGGATGTTACTTTGACACGTACCACCTACCAAAGCATTGTTACAGAACATGTACACCCTTTCATGGAAACAGTATTCCCTGGTGGTTGTGGCCTCTTTCAGCAGGATAATGCTCCTGCCACAAAGCAAAAATGGTTCAGGAATGGTTTGAGGAGCACAACAACGAGTTTGAGGTGTTGACTTGGCCTCCAGATCTCAATCCACTCGAGCATCTGTGGGATGTTCTGAACAAACAAGTCTGATCCATGGAGGCCCCACCTCGCAACTTACAGGACTTAAATGATCTGCTGCTAACATCTTGGTGCAGATACCACAGCACATCTTCAGGGGTCTAGTGGAGTCCATGCCTCAACAGGTCAGGGCTGTTTTGGCAGCAAAAGGTGGACCAACACTATATTAGGAAGGTGGTCATAATGTATGCTTGATCGGTGTATATACAAACTTTTATTTTAGATGCGATTAATCACGATTAATCGATTTGACAGTACTAATTAGTAAATATTCAAATTAACATGAACTAATTAGTAAATGATTTAGAGGTGTTTTTCATTAATGTTAACAAATGGAACCTTATTGTCAGGTGTAACTGACAAGCTGTTTTGAAACAATGTGAATTCTGCTATACTGAGTAGCACAAAAATCTGCAAACTGCTATAGAAATACATTTTACTACATTTGAAATGACTGTGTCCAAATACAATCAGTTCTGTATTCTAGAATATGATAAATAAATTCTAATTAAATATACATTATATTATAAACATTTTTTCCCATTTAACACATTTAAATGAGTTTCATTTTTCAGGATTTCTGAAAAATCTCCTATTCATGAATGAATCCCACGAGCCATTCCATTCTCAATTTCTGAGCCTCCTATGAATCAAAGACCAACAGTGCATCATGTCGGTTGCTTTTTCTTGACTCTGTACAGAAGAGAAACCCAGGTGAGCAATATCTCAAAGCAGAGGTTTTTCTTCAAACAGACAGAATGAGTGCAGATGCTAGCGATCAGCCGGGCCGGGCCGTGACAGCTGATACTGACGGAAGCCGCCATTCGGACGGTGCTAAAGAGCTCGCCGGTGCCGTGACGCCACACCCGAGGCGAAGGGAAGCTGCCACTCACCATCAGACACCTGCAGGCGGCCCTGTTCTACCTGACATCACTCTGCAGATGGGCCGGTCCCTCAGGTGGAGGCAGCCAAACACTCGCCATTAATCATTGCATAAACCTTGCCCAGAGGGAGAACCCAAGGTTAGCCATCATTTGGAGCTAAATTGAGTGAAAAATAGCTCTGGCAATGGGACGACTGTGTCACCGTCCCCTGAGGGCCCCCGCCAAGTGTGAAAACAGCTCTATCCAAGCAGCTAAGTAATCTGTCAGTTAGTTAAAGACATCATAATTCATTTAGCCTAATAAAGCCAAGAGTGATCACAGACGTGTCTGTTTGCTCTTGGATTTTGCTGCATTTATCTTCTTTATTTTCCTACATGCCCTCTGACAGAACTCGGATGCATAATCTCAAATGATATACGACTTTCCATCTAAAGGATTATGTATGTAAACAATTGGCCTGGATTCTCTTAAAAAAGATGATTAGAAAACAAAATAAAATATTAAATTAAAACGTGTATAAATGTAGAGTGTACATTTAAGGTGGTCATAATTTCTATTATTTTATTTTAATATATTTTTAGCCATTATTAATCACCTTTAATTATTTTAAATGGCTAATTTACATGATAATTAACACTTTCAATGCCCAGAAAGCTACTAAAAACATATTTGAAACAGTTCATGTGACTACAGTGGTTTAGTACCTTAATGTTATGAAGCAGCGAGAATACTTTTTGTGCACCAAAAAAAAAACCAAAATAACAACTTTATTCAATAATATGTAGTGATGGGTGATGTGCTTCATAAAGCTTTGAAGCTTTACAAATCTTTTGTTTCTAGTCAGTGGTTTGGAGCGTGTATCAAAATGCCCAAGTCACATGATTTCAGTAAATGAGGCTTTGTTACGTCATAAGCGTGGGGGTGGGGTGGGGGGGGGGGGGGGACATTAGTAGGCCTATAATTAAAAAGAATAATAGTAGTTAATGGTCTCTTATTGGCCTGTTTAGCTGAGCCATCCATGGAACAAACAAAACATGCCCTGAAAATTGATAAAAAGAAGGCATATTTTGTACATACACTTGATATTCAGTCTTATTATATGATTTATAGGTTTTACTTTCTCAATAAAACATTTGCAGTGGGTTTGTAAAAGGTGTTTATTTGCATGAGTTTTTATAGCAAAATGCAGTTCTGACCAGAATTCGAACCCAGTCAAGAACACTATCCACACCCCCACACACTTCCTTGTTTGGCACAAACAAAATGTACATTATAATTAGTCAACTCTTATCTGAATCGTTGTCAAGGTTATCTTAGATCAACACTTGCAAGTGACCAGTCTCACCGTGGAGTCGGGTGTCGGATTGTTTTGAAGCCTCGACACAATTTGGCTCATTTGCTTCAACTGTTTCAGTGTTTCACGAAGCCTGTCTCTGCCCATCACTAGTTCACAGAGATCATCGCCCCCCAGTGGTGAACCATTGAAATTTCGAAATGTTTCCAAACACTTATGATGTAACGACACCTCGTTTACTGAAATCACGTGACTTTGGCAGTTTGATACACCCTCTGAACCACTGATCCAAAACATAAAGCTTCAAAGCTTCATGAAGCAGTGTTTTGAAATCGTCCCCTCACTAGATATTGTTGAATAAAGTTGCTATTTTGTTTTATTGGCGCACAAAAAGTATCCGCACCGCTTCATAGCATTAAGGTTGAACCACTGTAGTCACATGAACTGTTTTAAATATATTTTATATGTCACTGAAAGTGTTCGTTATCTTGCTGTCATTGGAGGCCTCACTGAACCATCGGATTTTATCAAAAATATCTTAATTTGTGTTCTGAAGATGAACGAAGGTCTTACGGGAGTGGAACGACATGAGGGTGAGTAATTAATGCCACCTGCACTGACACAGTGTTGATATGAGCGGGAGCAAGAGAAGGCAGGTGCAGGTAGTTTTAATGAAAAAGAACAAAACAACAACCAGGAACATGGAGAACAGAACTCTAACACCAAACAACGACTGACAAAGAACAAACAACACACAAGGGCTAACAAGAACAAACACAGCTGGGAACAATCAGACTAATCATCATGAAAAACTACAAAAGAACTACAAAACTGGCACAGGAAACAAGAACACAGCCTTCAACATAAAAGTCCCAACACGACATAGGGGGCATGTAACAGTTGTTAGGGTACAACGGGTCAAAAGGCACCTTTGATTTTATTTTCCTCTAAACCGCTAGATGACACAAAAACTCACCGCAGCACTTTTCTAAACATCCGCTTTTCAAGATGCACGTGGAAATTTGGCTGATTCTTGACGTGATCGCAGGCAGCAGCGCAAAGTTGATTCTGTGCTAATTTGATTTAATATTTGATGATTTAAAAATGTTGTAGATTTAAGTAGCAATGAGAATCGCTAAAATTGTTTTAATATATTTTGAGACAAATGTCTTATTAATGATTTTCAGTTTTGTTCAAGGTAATTCAAGCAATAGTTTTTCAATAACGGAAGAATGTGTAAAAAGTATGCTATTTGGGTTAAAAAGTGCCCCTGCTGTTGGAGGGAAACACACAATAATTAACATGATAATAAACAGATGGCTGACTTTTCCATTTGATGACATGACATGGTTAGATTCAGATGGTAAATATTATGTATTATGTTGGGTGTCCACCTTAGAAAAAATATCCATATTTATAATGAAACCATCATATTTAAAAAATATGATATTAATCAAATCATATAATAAAATATAATTTTTTGTTACTACTGTAAATCTGTATTAAATTATTATGGGATCTCCTTCAATGCTTTTAGAATCTTTCTAAAAATAAATGTATTATATTTTTATATTAACATATTTTAATGACTATATGAATATTTATTGAATAAAAATGAATTATTTTATTGATCAAAATAAACCAAAAATAGTACAAACTTTGCTAAAGTGATTGTTCTGAACAAGTCTTAACTTAGACATTTTTAAAAACATTATTTTAGCTAAAGTATTTGTGTAAATACTGTGTGCTTTTTGCCACCTCATACATTTATGAGATTTTTAAACAAAATATACCACTTTTCCATCAATGTTCAATACAAACATATTTTTTTTCTGCAATCATGCACTATGGGTGCATGATTTTTTTTCTTAAAGTGTGCTTTTAGCCCCGTTGTACCCTACTAAATTAAAACTAAACCTATTACAAGTGTTTTCTGTAATTGAAATAAAGCTTAAATACAATATAAATATTGGGGGGTGGGGTGGGGGGGTTAAAAACTAACTGAACAAAATAAGATGAAGTTCTAAAATTAAAATTGAATTGAAAAAATTAAAGCTAAATTGAAAAAAAAAAAAAAGTATACAAATATTACAAAGTCAGTCTCAGTCTCTTTAATTTCCAGCCTCTCTATAGATGTACAGTAACTGCTGATGCACATTTACTGTACATAATTAGATCAAATACATCTCACAGTTATAGTTTCAGATGTATATAACATGACTCAAGTCAAGCTGATCTTGATGACAGAATTGAACTGAAGTAGGCCTATACTGTAAGTATGTCATTTTTTATTCTCTGTCTTCTTCTTTGGTGTTTCCAAACGCACTAAAGAGCCTGTCATGATTCTGCCCGCCGTCACCTTCACGCGCTCCTCAGGGGAACTGAGCCCAGGCTGTTCTCCATGCAAGCGGATTAGGGGAACCAGGAGCGGAGCTGTCTGGAAACATGATTTATGACTGTGGGGACTGGGCCGCTCAATGGCAGAGCCTGCTGTATTGACACTTTAGTTATTGTCAGCAGTGACAACACCATGAGCCCTGGGGCAGCTTCTACCAACCCCTTTACAATATTCAACATAAGTGCGACTGAACAACTATTCAGCTAATCTGACAGTCTTCTTAAGAGACTATGTAAACATTAACATAAGCTATTTCAGGGTTTGTTTGGTTTTTTATTTGCTGTTAATTATTAATCTGAAAGACAAAAGAAAGTATTGTTCTTTCTTAAAGCTTATAGTAAAAAACATGCATTAGCTTGTTTATTTGCTCTAGATTTTGTTGTACCTGTGGTAGTTTTATGAGTTTTGTCTGTCTGTCTGTCTATCTGGTTCCCACAGAAACATTTTATGGTTACACATTATTTTGTTACAGTGTTACAGTGTAATTAAACAAACATGTGAATTAACATGTACTTACTTTAGCGTTAGGGTTTGGTTTAGGGTTATTTGCATACATTATATTATAGTTTAGTTTATAGTTTTATATATTTGGGTTGAAACATCTATCTATCTATCTATCTATCTATCTATCTATCTTTCTGTCTGTCTGTCTGTCTGTCTGTCTATCTATCTGTCTTTTATCTATCTATCTGTCTGTCTGTCTGTCTGTCTGTCTGTCTATCTATCTATCTGTTTGTCTGACTATCTATCTATCTATCTATCTATCTGTCTGTCTGTCTGTCTGTCTGTCTGTCTATCTATCTATCTATCTATCTATCTATCTATCTATCTATCTATCTATCTATCTGTCTGTCTGTCTGTCTTTTATCTATCGGTCTATCTATCTGTCTATCTATCTATATCTGTCTGTCTCTGTGTCTGTCTATCTATCTATTTATCTGTCTGACTATCTATATATATCTATCTATTTATCTGACTGTGTCAATCTGTCTGTCTGACTGATTATCTATCTGTCTATCTATCTATCATCTATCTATCTATCTATCTATCTATCTGTCTGTCTGTCTGTCTGTCTGTCTGTCTGTCTGTCTGTCTGTCTCTCTGTCTGTCTATCTGACTATCTGTCTATCTGTCTGTCTGTCTTTTTATCTATCTGTCTATCTATCTATCTATCTATCTATCTATCTATCTGTCTGTCTGTCTGTCTGTCTGTCTATCTATCTATCTGTATGTCTATCTATCTATCTATCTATCCGTTTGTCTGACTATCTATCTATCTATCTATCTATCTATCTATCTATCTATCTATCTATCTGTCTGTCTGTCTTTTTATCTATCTGTCTATCTATCTATCTATCTATCTATCTATCTATCTATCTATCTGTCTGTCTGTCTGTCTGTCTATCTATCTATCTATCTATCTATCTATCTATCTATCTGTCTGTCTGTCTGTCTATCTATCTGTCTGTATGTCTATCTGTCTGTCTATCTATCTATCTATCTATCTGTCTGTCTGACTGTCTATCTGTCTGTCTATCTATCTGTCTGTATGTCTATCTATATCTATCTATCTGACTGTCAATCTGTCTGTCTGATTATCTATCTATCTATCTATCTATCTATCTATCTATCTATCTATCTGTCTGACTGTCTGTCTATGTATCTGTCTGTCTGACTGTCTATCTATCTGTCTGTCTGTCTGTCTGTCTATCTGTCTGACTGTCTATCTATCTATCTATCTATCTGTCTGTCTTTTATCTATCGGTCTATCTATCAGTCTGTCTATCTATATCTATCTGTCTGTCTGTCTGTCTGTCTATGTATCTGTCTGTCTGACTGTCTATCTATCTGTCTATCTATCTATCTATCTATCTATCTATCTATCTATCTATCTGTCTGTCTGTCTGTCTGTCTATCTGTCTGACTGTCTATCTATCTATCTGTCTGTCTTTTATCTATCGGTCTATCTATCAGTCTGTCTATCTATATCTATCTGTCTGTCTGTCTGTCTGTCTATGTATCTGTCTGTCTGACTGTCTATCTATCTATCTATCTATCTGTCTATCTGTCTGACTGTCTATCTATCTATCTGTCTGTCTGTCTTTTATCTATCGGTCTATCTATCAGTCTGTCTATCTATATCTATCTGTCTGTCTGTCTGTCTGTCTATCTATCTATCTATTTATCTGACTGTCTATCTATATTTATCTATCTATCTGACTGTCTGTCAATCTGTCTGTCTGACTGATTATCTATCTATCTGTCTGTGTCTATCTCTCTGTTTGTCTATCTGACTATCTATCTGTCTGTCTGTCTGTCTATCTATCTATCTGTCTGACTGTCTATCTATCTATCTACTATCTGTCTGTCTGTCTGACTATCTATATATCTATCTATCTATCTACTGAGTAAAATAAATACTATGTACTTACTATATATTTATGGATAGGGTTTGGTTTAGGGTTATTGGTATAGGGTTAATTGGGCATAATTTACTGTTATGGTAAATATACATATAACGTGTAACAAGAACACTTTGAATTAAAGTGTTACCCATTTTATGTCTCTTTCATAGTTCTGGAGGCTTAAGAAAGCTGGCCTAAAGCACTAGCTGCCATGAGATGTAGGTTAGGGTCGTCTTCCATTTTTTCTGTGGCGTTTTATTATGTGTCAGTCTGATTCTATCTGAGCACTTAGTGACAATAGAAGGTCAGCATTTCACTCTCTGATCTCAGAGCTTCTATTGTGGCTGTGAGTGTAATTAATAGGCTGTGGAAGATGAGCGTGGCCTTTGTTTGTGTTCTGTCGGTTTGTTCTCACTCCCCCATAGTCAAGGGCACAACATGGGTGCTCATCTATCAAAAGGGGCATTCCTTTACCTGCCCGCCTTTGATGGCCGTCTAAAGAGACAGCTCACGAGTCAATTTATCAGCCGTGGCATACGCTGACCCCACCTTGCTGAGTTGTAGTAAGCCTACAACCCCGGCAATCGTCTTGCGGAATAATTATTAATCCGGCCGGATTGTGCTCTGGCTTTATGGTTACGTGAGGTCATTTTGCTGAGGTCATTCACAGGGGACACAGTGGGAATGGGATAAACTTCTCAGTTTCGGGCAAAAGATGGAGGATTCAGGACTGTCTGCAGTGTGAAAAATAAAACAAGGCGACTTTGATCCCACCAGTGGTCGTCCTACAATATGGTCAAAGTGCTCTTTTCAAAATCAAAGCCATCTAGTCTAAAGAATGACTGACTTTCAAATGCAGAACAATTGTGAACAAAAACAATTGGAATGTCATTGCATTAGGTTCGATAAATAACTTTGCAACTACATGTCAACTAACTCTCATTAGAGTATTAGTAGACTGTTAGGTTATTAGAATAAGTTGACTTGTATTTTCAAAGTTACTTGTAGTAGACTGTCTGTTGGGAGCATCAAAATAAAGTGATATTAAGCAGAGAATCTACTAATACTCTAATGACTGCTAGTTGACATACAGTTGTGGAACCGATTTAACGGACCTGAGCTGACATAAACTAACAATGAACGACTGTATTTTTTTAAATTAACATTAACAAAGATGAATAAATATTAAAACAAATGTATTTCTCATAACTTCACTGATGGGATCTTAAAGTGTAAAGTGTTACCAATGACATAAATCTTGGGGTTACTTTAAAAACACATTCTGAAACTCGGCTCTACTTGTGTAAAGAGTGTCTGAGCAGCATAACCTGGGAACCGATGGATGAAGTGTGCACATGCCCCTCATAAAAGCTCTATCGCTGAAAAACAAGCCAATTTATGCTGCTTGCTCATTGTGATCTGAGGAGGCTTTGTCTGCCACTTCACAAGGCATATTCTAAAGATGTTTAGGCTCTGTAGGGCATAAATCAGGAGCTGGTCTCTGCGGTGGCTTTAAGAGCCCACTCTATATCATATTCGCTGAGGGCCCAGGGCCACTGGTGAATGGTCAGTCTACGAGGCCGACACTAGCGGGTGGTCTGCCACATAAGGGTTAAATATGGTTCAATCCACAGAGCTCTCAAAGCCAGCTGTTGTTAAAAAAGTAAGTTATGTTGGCTCTATATCTCGTCTTGCAGTCAGAAAATGACAAATGTGGCAAGGGAATGCATTGCTGTCCTGAAATTGAACTTCATGCATGAGTGCGAAATGTCGCCATCTCTCTGTTTCCCCCAAATTTATGAAGCACCTTTCCAAAGCAAAGAGTCAATGTGGCCTTTAAAAGTGCAAGATTTTAAAAATGATGTCTCAGGCAAATTAAATTGATTACGTATAAAACATCTTTTGGTAACACTTAACAATGAGTCTCACTTTAGTTGATTACATGAACTAACATTGAACCACACTGGTAACACTGTATAGTAAGTATTCAGTAATAAAGTGCTTACACATAATTTGCAAACTATTAGTTAATTCATAGTTTATATATTGTAGTCTCTACATTGTTGATATATTAATAGCCTATATACAAATAGTGAGTTCTTCTTTCATTGTCATTGTAATTAACACAATTATTATTGTTTAATTGCCTCATAATAATAGTTAGATGATGTTTTTATGCATTGTCAACAAGTTATTAACCATCAGTGTTGGGCAGTTACTAGTTACAGTAATAATGGTAACACTTTATTTTAGGGTCTTTTAACTAGTTGCTTATTAGCATGCATATTAATAGTATATTGGCTGTTTATTAGTACTTATTAAGCACATATTAATGCCTTTAATGACCTTATTCTACTTTCATAATCCTACCCAATACCTAAACTTAACAACTACCTTACTAACTATTAGTAAGTAGAAAAATTATGAGTTTATTGAGGAAAAAGTCGTAGTTAATAGTTTATATGTGTTCCCTATACTAAAGTGTCACAGTAATAATATTACTTTTTGCAGAAACTAATAGTGTAACTAATTACTAATAAGATTTCAGTAATAATATTACAAAAATCCAACAATCTAATAATTCCTAAATTTATTTTCATAATTTTCACGACGCACATGAAGTCACCAGTGCAGCAGGCAAGCTTGAAATATGGAAAAACTTGCATTCAGAGGATGGAAATATTGCCATTACATTGATTTTGTCAGGAGAATAGATGACCTGAACACCGTTGTGTAAGTTGTGGCATTATTTTACTCTGGCATTACATGGCTTGCCCACCCACATCCCTCTGATCCCGATATAAATTATATTACTATAATTAAAAAAAAATTTTTGGAAAAGAAACATTTTCTCACAAACGTATGTGATTTTTTAAAATTTTTTTCATAAAATACATCATGAAATATAATTGTATATGGGTGACTATAAGGTATAGAAATTATAGCTACAATTAGCTTCAAGCTACATGTGACAATTAATGAGATTAATACAACACTTTTACTTAAAAGTCACTATCAATCATCATTGAGTGTTTATAATAACTTATGACTGTGATCCAATGTGGACTTTGGTCAAATGTTGAGGCAGAAATATGTTGTTAGTGACATTTTAGAAGAAATTTATGGGGAAGATACGCATTACAACTTTTGTGGGGTGTGAAGGAAAAGTAATATAATTAGTAGTGTAAGTAATTACTGTTGCCAGAAAGTAATAATACGTAAAGTAATAATATTACTTTTGAAAGGAGTAGCTAGTAACAAGTAATAAATTACATTTTTTGAGTAATGAGCCCAACACTGTTAACCATATAAGTAATGTACAGTATTTTAAACCAGTAGTAAAGGAGTTGTTAATGGTTATTAGGAGTAAATAGTTCTCACTAAGTCTTGGAGCATCAGAAAATGTTTTAAACCATGTTTAAAAAATGTTTTAAAAAGTGCCTTAAACCAGTCTTATATTATATATATATATATATGGATGAAGCTTGGACGATTTGCCAAATACGGAGTGTCTATTTACACTAAGTGCAAATAGTGTCCCTTGTTGGCAAACGCCATCTACACTGGCTCCGCCCACCAATGTCTGGTTGGGCCACTCAAGTTTTAAAAAACACACACAGAACTCAATGTCTTCAGTGGTGCAATAGTAGCCACTCGCAGACCTGGCTTTTAACGCGATCGACGCAGGTTCCGCCTTTTGCAGAGCTCGCTCTTCTCCATTTTCCCATCACATATCACATCAGAAAACCATTTATTTTCAATAAAAATGAAAATAATGTTCTAAAAGTGTAAATAAACTGCGAACGAATGTTTAATAATATAGTATAGATAGAAAGTACAGATAGCATCTAATTATTATTTACTCTTATTGCAAAAAACTGATACTTTTACATGGTGTAAATAGAATCTATCACTATTTTCACCCAGTGTAAATAGCATATCACTAAGAAAATGCTGCTATTGTAACTTAGTGTCACAGACACGCCAGGCTCCAACACTGTCCAATCACAGCATACTCCCTCACCCGAATACTGATCACACGCACCTGCACTCAATCACCACGCTCATCAGTCACCACATAAAAGACACTCACACACCTTCAGTCACTGTCTGGTCTCGTTCGCATTAGGACTTACCTTCATGCTTACCTCAAGTACTCCAGTCGATCTACTTACCTGTCTCCAGCGTCTCCAAGACTCCTCCTGTGACAGACACCAGCATAAGTCACCCGGATCCATTCCAGGAGCTTGTTGCCGCTTTACGCCAAGCACTCACCACCAATCAACCATCACCGCAACCAGCAATCACCTCCGTCAACACCACCGTCACTCCTTCACCGCCAGTGTACGCCAGTCCCATGGCCAAACCGGTGCCCTTCTCTGGTTCGGCGGAGGATTGTAACGGATTTCTCCTGCAATATTCGCTGATCCTGGAGTTGCGACCGCACTTGTTTCCCACTGAACACTCTAGGGTAGCTTTCATAATTTCACAGTTGAACGGCAAAGCACTGCAATGGGCCGAATTTATTTGGTCACAAAATAACGCCCACAATAGTCACCCAGTCATATTCCAGCTTCGTAAATCACTTCAAAGAAGTCTTTGGAAAACCAGCCTGGGATTCTTCTATTGGTGAGAGATTGTATAATTTAAAACAGGGCACAATGACTGTGAATGATTATGCTATTAAATTCAGAACTCTTGCTGCCACAAGCGGATGGAATGAACAAGCTCTGTTAACCACCTACCGGCAAGGATTGGACCCTCGAGTGCGGTTGCATCTCGCTGCATATGAGGATACCATTGGGCTAGAACGCTTCATTCAACTCTCCATCCGCTTCGCCACTCGTATGCAGTCATGTCTCGAAGAGCACCAGGGCCACAGTTCACCACCTCCCTCTACCAACCAGAGTCTGTCAGCCCTCCAGAACCAGCCCACGAGCCCATGCAACTGGATAATACAAGATTGACGGCCACTGAACGGCAGAAACTGCGCTTGAACATCTCCATGGTGCCACTGTCTTCACCAAGTTGGACCTCCGCAGCGCGTACAACCTCACCTGGATACGTGAGGGGGACGAGTGGAAGACCGCCTTCGTGACTCCTACTGGATACTATGAATATCTCTGGATGCCATCAGAAACTGGCCAACACCCTCTACAGTCAAAGAACTCCAACGCTTCCTTGGTTTTGCCAACTTCTATCGTCGTTTCATACAGGATTACAGCATCTTGAAAGAAGCATTCACCACCACTCCTCTCCTCGTCCATCCAGACCCCGATAAGCCCTTCGTAGTGGAGGTAGATGCCTCTACCACTGGAGTAGGAGCAGTTCTATCTCAGCAGCAGGGGAACCCAAGTAGACTCCATCCATGTGCCTTCTTCTCCTGCAAGCTCAACCCGGCAACAGGGAACTTCTTGCCATCAAGCTGGCCCTGGAAGAGTGGAGGCATTGGTTGGAGGGTGCCAAACATCCCTTCCTGGTACTTACAGACCACAAAAACTTGTAGTATCTGAGAGTAGTGAAAAGACTGAATCCAAGACAAGCTTGCTGGGCACTATTCTTCACCCGCTTTAACTTCACTATCTCCTATCGTCTAGGATCCAGGAACATCAAGGCTGATGCTTTATCATGTCTGTATACTCCTGAAGAAAATCCTGAAGAACCTGAAGCTATCCTTCCTGAGAGACTCATCGTCAGCCCCATTAACTGGTCTGAGGAAACCATGCCCTCCTCCAATGCCTCTGCCAACACTCCGCCGGGTTGCCCGCCAGGCTTGCAGTATATCACCAGGACATGGCGCACTCCACTCATCCACACTGCCCACACGTCACTAGGCACTGGCCACCCGGGGGTCAATGAAACCCTCTTGCTGCTAAAAGAGCGCTTCTGGTGGCCGAATATGGCATCTGATGTCAGAAGGTACGTGCAGGGGGATGCAAGGAATGCACCATCTCAAAAAGTCCACGCCACCTTCCCTCCAGCAAACTCCATCCTCCATTCCCAACAGACCCTGGTCACACCTAGGAGTAGATTTTGTAACTGATCTACCTGCTTCCAATGACTGTACCTCTGGTACACCAGTTCTGGTGATTGTTGACAGATTCTCTAAATCCTGTCGTTTGATTCCATTAAAGGGACTGCACATTGCCATGGAGTCTGCTGAACTCATGTTCAACCACATCTTCAGATACTACGGAACCCCCAGAGGACATAATATCAGACAGAGGACCTCAGTTTATCTCCCAGGTATGGAGAGCGTTCTTCTCACTCCTAGGTGTGACCGTCAGCCTATCATTTGGATACCATCCGCAGTCAAACGGGCAGACGGAGAGGAAGATTCAAGAGATCGGTCGCTTCCTCCGTACCTTCTGTCACGGCCACCAGGACTCTTGGAACTAGTACCTGGGTTGGGCCGAGTACGGTCAAAACTCCCTGCGACAACCTTCCACCGGACTCACTCCCTTCCAGTGTGTACTGGAACATTGTCACAGACACGCCAGGCTCCAACACTGTCCAATCACAGCGCACTCCCTCACCCGAATACTGATCACACGCACCTGCACTCAATCAGCACGCTCATCAGTCACCACATAAAAGACTCTCACACACATTCAGTCACTGTCTGGTCTCGTTCGCATTAGGACTTACCTTCATGCTTACCTCAAGGACTCCAGTCGATCTACTTACCTCCAAGTCTCCAAGTCTCCAAGTCTCCTTGTGTTTCCAGTCTGTGTGTGAGTTGTCTATCGTCTCCGTTGTTATCTCTCTCCACCATCGCCCAGGATCTTCACCACTACAAGCACAAAAAACAGTATCATTAACCTATCATTCTCCATTCACTCAAAGATCATCTGCATACTCACCTGCACTTCTGTTATCTCTGCTGTGTGTCTGATAAACAACCATTAACTGTACTCTTTGGTCTCCTGTAACTGTAACCATTAACTGTACCCTTCTGTATTGTAACACTTAGTGTAAATAGAATATATTGTTATTTTTACTTAGTGTACATAGCATCTATCACTAAGAAAATATTTTATATTCACTTGGTGTAAACAGCATCTATTGCCATTTGCACAGTGCAAATAGACGCTGCCTTAATTACTAACACTTTATTTCGACACTTTAGACATTCTACTAACAATAAGTAACTTTGCAACTACATGTCAACTAGCAGTCATTAGAGTATATGTAGTGTTTAATATTTACTATCACTTTATTTTGATGATCCTAACAGACATTCTATTGACTATAAGTAACTTTACAACTATATGTCAACTTATTCTACTAACCCTAGTGGCCGTTTTACACTGCAAGCTTGAGCAGCGCGTGAGCGTAACTTCATCGTCACTGCAGCTGTAGAGACGCGCAAGTACACTGGAAGCGTTTGTACAGCGTCACAGCAGCGGCTCGAAGCTACATATAAAGTGAGCATTTCTTTACAAAGACACCTATAAATTTGTTTTTATAAGTTGGTCATTTATAAACTTGATAATCTTTGTTTGTTAACATGGGCGGTGTACAACATTTGCATATAAACGTAAATAAATAAATAAATAAAAGCCTTGTGTCATCCATTGCTGCACATGAATGAGGTAAGCTTTGTGTTTTACATCATCTGCCGCGTGCACATGTTTACAAGACAGCAAACTCTGTGAAAAAAGCAAACAAACTCAAGTTTGATTTGGGAATGCTGCAGCCTATATATCTCTCTTGTGTAATAACTAAAATAATGTTTATATATCATATTTTCTGGCTAGTTTACTTTAGTTTTTTATAATACACCATACTTTAACCCAAACTGAATATTTAAAAACAAGTTTAAATGGGTAAATCTTCTATAGGCCTAAATATTTTTAATTCTTAATTTTCTTTTCTGTCATACTCAAATTCTTATTAAAACACATTACACATGCTTATTCTGTGCACTTTTTGTGTGAAATTACATTTATTTTGTCCATCAAAAGTGTGCTTTCACTTTAATTGAGCGTCAGCAGCGCAGCAAAAATAGACTCTGCGCCGAAACCCCCGCTTCACTGCTGCTCACGCTACGCTCCTGCTTGGCGCTCACGCGCTGCTCCTGCTGCCGGTGTGAATGCATCCATTGGTTAACATGCATGCCGAAAAAATACGCGCTGCTTACACTTGCAGTGTGAAACCGGTCAGTCTAACAGTCTACTATTACTCCAATTTAAAGTCGGCATGAAAGGGAAGTTGCGATAGTCTTTCTTCCCTGTTGTGCCGTATATCTGAGTGAAACAGCTTCTGGAATGAGAACAAATATGGGCGGGGCTTGATTTTGTCTGTGGGGAATTGATTGGATGGTTGTGGTTTGCTATTGGTGGATCTCATGTGAGTGACAGGTTGCCCCGCCCTCGTCATCAGAGAAGAGAAGAGATGTCGCTGCAGAGGGAAGGGAAGTTATTCTGAGTCAAGAATTTAACAAAATAATGGTATGCACGGATAAATCGTTCATAATAAATACGGCAACATTCCATCAAAAAATTGTCAATTTTGATTTCATTGTGACTTTAAATGTGTTAATGTTAATTTCTTTATATACTAATATTAACCTTAATAAATGAACAACCTAGGCTAGTAAATGCTGTAACAATTATTGTGTTATCAGTGCATGACATCCAATGCATAAACCAATTAACCTTATTGCGAAACTGTACCGATTTTTTGAATGTAACTGCACAGCATCTATATATGCGTGTGCTGGGAACTGTGTGAAATCAGGGCCTACAGTGGTCAACAGGCAGTTTCCCTCCGAAGCACTGCTGTCTATTGTCAAACAGCCAACGAGAGCACCAACCCCATTGATCACCCTGACAAAGTGTCTAATGGCTGTTCCCACACAGACAAGATACACACCAAGCAGGTATATTGCCATGGCTACAGAACAGCGTTCGAGAGCGAGAGCGGCCCGTCGGGGGGAAAAGTTGCGTGGGGAGACGCCAAAGGCCGCCACTCACCTTTGACATGGCCTCATGAATGCCAGTTTGTTTTCCGATTGCTACGGTTCATCTTCACGTGGAGGCGGACAAACAGTGATAAACAGGCAGCTAGCGGTTCAAAGCCAGAACAGAAAGGCAGGGTCCCCACTTCAGCTGTGTTCACATGAGAATCAATCTGTTTTGAGTCTTTGAAGAGCGGAGAGCATAAAGGAATAACAGGGGTCTGCCCTGAAAGGAAAACAAGAAATGAGCTTAAAAAGAAACTCTTGCCCTGGCTAGTGTATCTCTCCAATTGGATGCTAACCAATGAACGGTCTGCAAAAAAAGTTTAACAATAAGCGACCTGGTCCCACTGTATATTAAGTGCATTTAACTACAATGTACTTACTGTGTTGATGTATTGCAAAACACTTGTGTTGATATTGAGCCGGATACGGGTAAGGTTATAGGACAGGTTTGCGGTTTAAGGTGTAAGAGAAGGGTCAACACTGTATGTATTTACAGAAAGTTCTGTTTCAGGGATGCACCGAAGTATCGGCCGATGAAAGCTATTACGTTCACTATCAATCATTGGTCGATTGTTTAAAAACAGCTGATGATCAGGGCCGATTATATCCCGTCAGTCAAAAAGGTGCGGGAAAACTGCAACTCAGACTGCAACTCATACTGTGTGTGAAGAAAATCTCTTGTGTTGAATTAGGGGCAAGTTAACGTGGCGATAATATTAACAGTTAAAGAAAATAAATGAATCATGTAATCAGTGTTTCAACCGCAGAGAGACATCAATAAAATAGTTTGTGAACAATATCTCACTTGATGTTGCATTTACCTCAGGAAAGTTATCCGATGTTCACAGTTCATTAGTTAGCCATAAAAACACTAGAGAGGAACTTATTTACTGTTAATTATATACGTATGTTTGAATAAATTTGTGTTTATGAAAACTACCTTATTTAAATGTAATTATTATATCTAATAAATAGCAGTTAGCTCTGTTATTAATCATAACCTCTAATATTATAGCGTACTAAATGAGAGAGTTCCCTGTATAGTTTGCAGCATTATTTTGGGAGAGATTTTTTTTTTTTTTTTTTCCTTAAGAAAAATCAAACTATCGCTATCGGTCTCAGCAGATATCATTCTGAATAATCGTCTTTCTTTATCAGCGGAGAAATTTAGTACCGGTGCATCTCTATTCTGTTTATATGTAGCCTATTTTTGTGATGAATTGATGTGTTTTACATGTATTCCCAACAAGTGCATGTGCAATGCCCACGTTCAGATACAAGCACAATTGGTGCATTTGTCTTGATGACATATCTAAAAGAAAATTTCAGAAAAGCTTTTTTAGCAAATATGACAAGCATACGCATGTTTTTAAGACGAGTGTGCAAACTATTTTTTATTCTAAATGAGAACTGGATTGAAATTGGCTAAAATCTTCCTGTCAAACAGATTATTTAAGATCTACACCACACAGATTGATATATTATTCGGATTGAGCTCAAACGGATTGGTTGAGGTGTTTACAGGCTTTTCAGTCCGATTTAGCCATCAATTTGATTATAAACAGATTATCAGGTTGCTTGTAAACGTACCATAAAGCACCGTTTTGCGTGGTCTGCATGGGGGAAATCAATAAATAGTTGTATTTATTAATATGAGCAATTTTGTGTTTCTCGTATAACTCCCCAGTCTTTTTCTTCTCACAAAATAAAATAATTTTAACCAACATTTCATCTACATTTAATTATTTATGTCTAATACCCTTCATGTCGAGATCCATATCCCTTATAATTATTTTGTAGTAATGATCAACTGTTATAATCTGTTTTATATTTTCATGGAAATTCAGTCTCTCTGGTTACAGTGTGTTTTTTAAACCTGCAGACCCGTGAGGTTTCGAGGCTTTCCTTGGGCATCAAACAGTCGTCAGGCGCTTTAGTCTGATTGAAAGGAATGTTGTTTTATTTGTGTTCCACACTGAAGGAAAACGCCGATTTCTGTCACGAGAGAGCACCGAGACAATGAGAGGTGGAGAGAAACACTTTTCAGCCTTTTTTTTTATTTCAACGCCAACACGCTCAGACAACAGCGGCCTTTCAGCTAATTAAGCTGTTTTAAAAAGGGCTGGTCGACCAGTGACATCTTGGTGGGGTATCAGGGAGTCAATGGGGCGGTACAGAAGGGGAGACATTTATGGGGTGGCTTTTCCCATTGTTTCTAACCTGGCAGGATCTTTTCTACTTGGCCGCCTCTGCCTCAGTGACCTGTACAATGACAAGAATGCAAAGGGTAAACCCTGTGTTCGCCACAAAGGGGACAATTGTAGAATAAAAATTTCACGCTGCTGGGCAATGCCTCTTCTCTGCCAAGATTCCACAGATATTTCAGTCCAACACAACTTCATGGTGATGGAACATGGATCTCTGGTTTGGCCACAGGACTTGCATGTTGTTTTGTCTTAGTAGTACATCAATGGAAGCACTACTGTTATGGAGAAATGCATTATAAAATTCTGTCACACTTTATTTTAGGGTCGAGTTCTCACTATTAACTATGTTTTTGCCTCAAACTCCTAATTACTGCTTATTAATAGTTAGTAAGGTAGTTGTTAAGTTTAGGTATTGGGATTAAGGGATGTAAAATATGGTCATGCAGAATAAGGCATTAATATGTGCTTTATAAGTACTAATAAACAGCTAATATGCTAATTTAGCAAGCTAATAAGCAGAATTGGTCCCCAAACTAAAGTGTTACATAAAATTCCTCAAGGTAGTTGACTGGGCAATACAGAGCTCCAGAAATGTTAAAATCCACATAGCTGTAATATAAAAAACAGCGATGACGTGAAACAACTGTTCATCAGCTCCCATAGATGTCGACTACTGTATGTTGTAGCAGGAACTTAATAGATTCCCTTATTAAACTAAACTAATAATGAAATAACTAAAAGCACTGAGACACAGCAGACAGGATCACTGCGCTTCACACTCTCTTAGAAAAAGGTTCCGTGTGGTTCTATATAGAACCCTAGGGTTCTTAACTCAGTTTTAAAGAACGCTTTAGACCAAAAAGGTTCTATTTAAGGAAAAATGTTTCAAATTATAGCATAGTACTTTCATAATTAATGGGTTATTTTTCTAGCGATAAAGTATGTTTACGAGCTGCTTAATTCAGATTAAAAAGGACTTGAAAGTCTCTGTCCACTTGTTTGCTGCGCACCATGTTTCAGGTGGCAGCGTTCACACTTATTCAGATGAGTTCATTTTAATCGAACCAAACCTGCCAAGTGTGAACACAGCCTATATGAATGCACCAAGTCTACAATATCACATACCAATGAGGTTTGTTTTTGTGCATCAAGCATTTACAATTAAACTTCTGTTTACCATATTTGATGAGCTCTATATACGTTGATCAGTGTTTATTTGACTAAAAACCTAAACTATATCTCATCTTTATATAAAGCAATAGTATCTCTTCAGAAGACTCAAATTAAACTGCTCAATTCGTTCATTACTTTTACCATGTCTTTATGGACTTTTTGAAACAACAAAGTTTTGGCTGAATGAACTATCAAAAGAGGGACAGAAATCTCTCCGGCTGAAGATGAACGACTTCATGTGTTTAGACAGACATGACGGTGAGTAATAGATGGCAGTTTTCATTTTTGAGCTAACTAAATTTTTATCACTACTAAATTGATTTAGGCCTATTGAACATTGGTGTCTTATAGGGGTGTAATGGTACATGTATTCATCCCGAACCGTACGGTACGGACGTCACAGTTCGGTTCAAGAAGTTAGACAACAAATACAGTTAGTCACAGGCGATCCACACTCCAATCCAGAAGGGGGCGCACACGGTAATATAACGCTGTTTGCTAACCGCCACAACAGGAAAGAAGAGCAGAAGAAGAACAGTGCATACGTGAATGACACGAGCACTTGAAAACAAAGTCCACTAGGTAGTGTTCATGCATTTAATGGGTCTTTCTGGAAAAAGGATAATTGAAACAGAGTTGAACATGGAAAATTAAGTATAGGAGGCTTGGGCTTAAGCTTTGAATGTTTAAATATAGTTTAAGTGGAGCAAATTGTAATGCACAAATTTAATTTTTCATTATTTTGTACTTTTATAATGCGAGATGCTTTTTCAGTTTTGTAGCTGATTGTGACCAAATACCTATTGTTTTTTATTAGCCCTGCAAAAAAATATGACCAGAGTGCGTTCTGTTTACTGCTTAGTGCTTACTACACTATAGGAGGCTGTACTGTACTAACTAAGGGACTAAATGCCACTAGGTGGAACAAACTGTGATTTGATCTAATGTCTGTTCAAAATAAATGAAAAGAAACCTAGCATTGTGGATTTGTTCCTTTGTCCGGTATCACTTTAGTTTAGGGTCCAATTCTCACTGTTAATAGTTGTTTAGCATGGATATTACTAGGATATTGGCTGTTTATTAGTACTTATTAAGCACATATTAACGCCTTATTCTGCATGACCTTATCCCAGGGCCGTAACCACCATAGACATTGAGGGGGACAAGTCCCTCCTAATAATAAGAAATCCTACATCCCATAATCCTACCCAATACCTAAACTTAACAACTACCTTACTAACTATTAATAAGCAGTAATTAGGGGTTTATTGAGGCAAAAGTCATAGTTAATAGTTAGTTAATAATGAGAACTGGCCGATGAAGTGACTGAAATCGTACCAAACTGTGACCCCAAAACCATGGTATGTACCGAACCATGACTTCTGTGTACCATTACACCCCTAGTGTCATTATTATATAATATTATTATAATATTTTAATATTAAATATATCAGATTTACAGTTTGTCAGAAAAACATGTAATTATGGTAACACTTTAGTATAGGGAACATGTATTCACTATTAACAACGACTTTTCCCTTAATAAACTCTTAATTTACTGCTTATTAATAGTTAGTAAGGTAGTTGTTAAGTTTAGGTATTGGGTAGGATTAGGAATGTAGAATAAGGTCATGCAGAATAAGGCATTAATATGTGCTTATTAATTACTAATAAACAGCCAATATCCCAGTAATATGCATGCTAATAAGCAACTAGTTAAAAGACCCTAAAATGAAGTGTTACCGTAATTATTTACTCACCCTCATGCAAGGGACTTGCATTTAAATTGATGTCATTATTCACTGAAAATCTTCCCGGCTGCCACAAATCTCATTCTCCATATTTCATATTTAAACTGACAAACTGAAGAACCAATGGTGAAACCAGTGAGGTTTTGCTTTCAATGATGTCAAACTTGGTGTGATGAAAAAAACAGACCAGCTACGGCAGTGAGGAATTATCAATGAATAACAAGTGAAATTTTGGTCTGTGGAAATTTGTTATGGCTTCAGAAGACTTTAGTCAGATATTGTCGCATATGTGTTTAAAACCACATGAGGATGAGTAAATAATGACTATTCCTTTAACTAATAGTGACTCACAGCTGCTAAGCAAAACTTTTTTGACAAAAGAAAAACTCTTATTACGCTCAGATTGAAGATCAGTCCGGAGGGGGACAAACGGCGTTCACAGCGTCTAATCGTAAATCTACACATTAGACAGTCCACCCTGCTGTGTTGGCAACACTTCATTTAGCTGATCATGTTTTATTTACCGCCGCTTTCGCTCTTCTTCAACAGACATGCAAACCCTCCTCTAAGTCATATTAGCTCGTTGATGTTTGGCATCTGTGGTCTGTGCGCACGCGAACTTTAAATCATTATTCTAAGAGCTGAAGGAAAACTGTCAACACCACCTGCCACGTCCGCGAGGTCCTGCCAGCTTGTATCTCTTTTGAGCGAGCCATGTGTTGTTATAATGTAACGCGATTACAGAAAGCATTTCACACCGTTTTCAGCAGAGCCAAAACATGAACAACAAAGCATGCCAATTATGGAGTCATTTGAGTGTTTGTTGAGCTTCGGCTGGGCTCCATTTTCTCTGGCTGAGCATATTGAAGGGGTCAAATGGAACATCTGAATCACTGCTTTATTACACATCCTGTAATCCCTCTTACATTCGGATGCCCAAGAAGAAGGCGGGAAAAAAACGTTCCTTGTTACAATTTGGCTCCGAGTGTCTGTGCACATTGCACTTGCGTCTGTAGCAGCATGTGTTTCTGGGATTGTTCTGGAAGGGAAAATGCCGAAACAGCAGGGAGCAGGAGATAAACAGGCTATTCGTGACTCGTTAAAAAAGGCGACGGTGGCCAACATTGTGGAGAGCGTAAGGACCCTCGTTCCAACTGGGCTATAAACTTTTTCCGCACCAGCTGGACCGAGCATCTGTCGGCTTGTGCGTGGAGAGATGATCTGGTGCGGATGACAACGGAGCTGTGCGTTTAAAAAACCCGACACCTTACATAACTGTGCTGATTAAAAACAGTCCAATAGCACACTGGCTACAGCCTACTATTAAGGGGCCTCCGGCTGCACAGGTAGCAAGTCTGCAGACAGTGTTCACTGTTACACGACCAGTGCCAGGCTGGGCTGAAAATTCAGCTCTAAAAAAGTCAGAACTTATCTTGAAATATTGTGTAGGGTCAGTTTGCTAGTATTGATCAGGAAGTGACCAAGATATGACACTCCACAAGTGATAATTAGGGTAGCAGAGGTGTGCAGAATTCATCATCATCATCATAAAGATATTTTATTTCGGTCCTCGTACACAATTTCATAGTAATTATACATAATTTTACATTTTAACCAGAAAAGCTGTAGACTGAAGCATTAGCTTATTTTACATACCCTTTTCATAATAAGCGTCCATGCAAAATTACAGTTAATTAACCCCTTAGCATTCCTGTAAAATTAGCCTAAACCCCCTAAAAAGAGGCATACACAAAGTAAATTGCACGCTGTTCTTGAACCATTTTGGAGTATATGCGTGTGTTTTTTTCTTTTTTGAAAGACATGTGAACCACGGCGGTACAGTGGAACGCTAACAGGTTCAGACAAAATTTATACACAAGTGAAAATGTTTTAAATGAATTTGTTTAAAATATTTCGCTAACACTTTAGTATAGGGAACACATATAAACTATTAACTACAATTTTTCCCTCAGTAAACTCCTCATTTACTGCTTATTAATAGTTTATTAAGTTTAGGAATTGGGTAAGATTAAGAATGTAGAATAAGGTCATGCAGAATAAGGCATTAATATGTGCTTTATAAGTACTAATAAATAGCCAATATTCGAGTAATATGCATGCTAATAAGCAACTAGTTAAAAGACCCTAAAATAAAGTGTTACCAATATTTCATATACAGATTATTCATTACTTTATCACCTACACATTCTAAATTACACCTCTTTTGGCAGATAAACATCTTTATAATTGTCCTTGAAAAGCAAAAACGAAGGTATCATTACATAAACTTTTTTTTACATTTATGCTCATTGGAAGCAGGACTTGCCGACATCTTGGAAGTGACGTCAAATGACGCGTCTCGCTGAGATCGGGGTTGATCGATGTACCCCGAGTTCACAGGCTGAATGTCTGACTTTGAGTGGTGTTCCAGACGTTATTTCCAAGAGCGAGGTGGGAAAAAAACAGCTGTCTGGAACGTAGCATTAGGGCTATAAATACACAGAGTAACACAGGAGCCAAACAAGGGGCAGGTGGATCAAATAAATTAAACAATGAGTTGCCATGACAACAAATGAGAACATACTAGAAACCAAGGAAACAAAAAGGAAACACAGGAAACAAAGATTTTAGAAAACTGAAACGTTACACTCTCTTATTTCAAACAGCCTCTGAATACATTTGTACATTTGGTGCAATTTTGATATCAACCAGATCACTACATTTTAAAGCATGTAATTTGATAAACAGCATATAATTGGATAAATCATTCATTTCAAATTAAAAGTAAATAACTTTTACAACCAACCATTCATGACCATTCAATTAAACTGGATCAATCCGTCAATGGATCAATTGAAATCTCACAATACATTTCACTCTAGTGATGTAAAGCCTGATTAATTTCCACAACCCGGTTCTTTCAGACAGTTCGTTTAATGAACCAGCTAAAAAAAAAAAAAAGATTAATCAGTTCCTTGTGTCATCACACAATGACGTCACACAAATCAGTGTCATCATATCAATAAAACATTCAAAATAAGTCATTTGTGTGAACGCATATTGCTGATTATTGCCTTTCATTCACTTAAGTTAATGGAGTGTGTGGTCACAGTTTCAATCGCGGATCCTTTATGTCGGATAGGACTGACCAGTATTGAGTAGCCTAAATCTTGGATAAGATTCGCAACTACAACACACATTTGATGCCCAAACACAGATATGTTCAACATGTCTAAAGTATATAGAAGAATAAACCAGTCTTATAAACTCCTTGATTTCGCTTAACAACTTAAAATATAATCTGCATGCCCAATTAACCATAGTAAAAGGTATTTACATCTCTCGTCAGAAAGGTTTTTGCAGGTTTTAATAAAATGTTATTTAATAACAGTAGTCATAATAAGCATATTTCCAGTACATGCCTCAGGCTTCAGACTCCTCTGTAATCCTCGGCAAACTTCAACAGATGGGTGAACCGGCTCGTTCGGTTCTTTTTTATTCGGACGTGCTACTTCGTGCTACATAGATTCCTCATTAGCAGCCACTTCAATGGGCTGCAATACATAAGCTGTCCGCCATATTGGAGCGTTCCATGAACATTTAAGATCAAGTTGACAGCATCTGCAATCGTAGTTAGATACGTGTATGAACATCTATATATGAAATAGACTTGAGCAGATGATTTCGCTAAACTAAACAATACAGTATGATGAAGGCATCAGCTGACTCGACAGTAATAAAACTAAAAACATAATACTGTGTTAAAACATATAAAAACACAAACCAACACATTCTCACCTGTGAAAGGTTATCCCATTTCTTCGGGAATTTAAATCTCGGCGGTTTCACAACCAGAAGCTGCTGTGCCATCATTGATTCTTACTGTGAGTGACGACACCCTGACCGTTCCAAGATGGCGGGCATGTCGACGTGTCTAGTGCGGTGGAATGAGGCATCTACGTGTACATATCTATGCTACCTCAGCTTGCGTCATCAACCCGGAACTTAGGTTCGATTCAGTTCGATTAATGAACCAGCTCGACCGGTTACTTCCTGAGAATGGGCTCAAAAGAACTATTTCACTCTGATATCATGTTGATTTAAAAAAAAAAAAATGATAAAGAATAGAAAGAGCATTTCTAGGAGCACACTAAGATGCCTTCACCAGGCCAACATATATATTTTTTCAATATCTCACAGTCCTGCTTGTGTGGTTTGGAATAAAAATATTCACTTGGTCATCTCTAAAGCTCACTTTAACAACTGACAATTAGATGTGACGTTATGGTGCTTTGGAATCCGACCTGAAAATAGTTTCTTTAAAATTGTCTTCATACACACTCTCTGTGAATCACTGACTGAACAGAGAGGACAAATACACAGACACACAATGACATTCACCTTACGCATATGTACATAGATCAACAATTAAACAACAACACATTCTGTGTGAGCAGCCCTCCAAATATGTCTGTCCGTGTTTAATCCATAAAAGAGAGCGCAGGGCAAGTTTAGCCTTTTAGAAAGAAGTTATACTGCAAAACATTCGATTTTTGAAGAACTTTTTGCTCATTGTCTTACATGGCATGCGACTCCATCACCAATTCACCCTCCCTCCCTCCCTCCCTCCGCGTACAGAAACTTCTCTGTATTTCAGCACAAGTTCTTTAGTCACTCTCTTGAAAGTTTGCTAAGATGTTTACACCCTCATTAGTCTGTAAGTGTGAATGAAGGCATGAAAAATAGATAAGCTGGATCTGCGCTGCGTGCCAGAGGAGCGGCGCGTGGCACTTAAGTCTTTGCAGTGTGACAGACGGCCGGCCCTTTCATTCTGCAGCATCAGGGTATCATTTGGAATTAAAGAAACTTTACGACTCCCTGAACTGATTTTCTGGAATATGAAAACATCAGCATATGGCTGAAGACAGCAGCAGGCTAAAAAGTCAATTTCCCTCATGGAACATAGCAAGAGGGGTGACATTCATATTTATATTGTCCTTTTGGCTCAGTGTTGCCTAGGACAGTGTTTTTTATGATATCTACTTTTAGTGAGCACACATTTCTGTTTATACATATCGCTCACCCATGTCATTGCTGTTATTTTTCCTGTGGAACACAAAAGAAAAAAAAATTGTAAGCATTTTCAAGCTATAAAAAGGCCAACAAAACACTGTCCCTCACACAAAAATATCATATGGATTCAAATTTTAGAGACATATTGAAACTGAAATCGTTGATTCACTCGCTGTCTCACACATTTGGTCTTTCTCGCATGCACAGTTATATATATATATATATATATATATATATATATATATATATATGTTGTGCAACGTTATTACATTACTGAGACTGCCATAGATAGTGACACCATCTCCGTTTGACACCAGCAAGTTTTTAGAGCCGGAGTTGAACCGTTCTTTCCAGCCCGTAACCCCCTTTTCTACAGTGGAAATATGCGGAATAGTTTGAGGATGGACACAGACCGGGAACCTGCACCGGAACCCTGTCGGTGGAAGGGGAAGTGGTTTGATTCTGTAACCGGGCCTGTTTTGATGTCTGCATCACAGCTCCATCTTTGGCTTTTGTGACGTACTAAACTCAACCAACCTAATAAAACGTTGCCAGATCCACATGCATCTGTTTCTGATAAAACGGAGTGCGCTTTTAGCGCCACCCACTGGTCTTTGAAAGTGATGCGAAATGCCGCCACAAGAAACGTTAAGCGCAATACCTTTGCATTCCCTCACAAAACTTCTCCATTCTTTGCGAGGGAACGCAAAGTTTCTTGGGGGAACGCAAACATTTTGCGAGAGTATGCATATAATTTTTTCCCCTCCCATCTTATATTTTTTTTTCCATCACCATGTCCCTTTAGGAGCTTCATAATTTTTAGTTTCAGGGTAAAACAACAGAAGGACCCAAGCATGTCAACATTATGGTGATGGAATTGCCTGTTTTTGGGTCTCATTTTTCCCCAGCAGGCAGATGTGGTGCAATATGCCAGATTTCTGTACAGCCAGATGTGGCGCAGTAGTGACTTAAGACGTGAATTTATCAAGAACCTACTCAGAAACACACACATTTAGTCATATATTTTTAACCTCATTCTAGAATGTTTTGTAATGTTTATGAGAAAATAACCTGCTGTAGTGCATCTTCTGAATGTCTAATGTATATTGTTGTCTGCACACATGTAGTTCACTGACGGTTAAATTTAACGCACATGCACTTGATTTACCTCATTCCATTTTTTGTGAAAATCTCACTAGGTTTTTGAGAGCTTCAGATTGTTATATTTCAATAAGGCCTCCCTTCTTTAATTTAGCAAGATTTTGATCACTATTTAAATAGTCATATATAGTACTATTCAAAAACAGTAGTAGACTATCACAAAAATATAATTTTTACCATCTTAATGATGTAATTGTAATTTCTGGGTTATTTGGCAACCCAGCAGCTGGGTAAATATTGTACAGAACACATGCTGGGTCATTTTTACCCGGCTTGTTGTGTTCTGTGTCCATTTGTGTGTTGTTTTTTGACAGTGCTGGGTCAGTCATTTTGATATTGAAGGTTTTTTATTTTAAATAATAAAAATGCACTCTAAAATCTCTCTATACATATAGGACAGGAACAGTTCATATACAATATTTTTATTCAATGTCATGTCAGCCTTTTACAATCATAAAACATTTAGTAACGTTTTAGGACGTGACAAGAGAAAGAGCAGCCAATGGGAATCTGTGGAAAGAAAACTGGTATCAGTAGGCTGTTCCAGTTCATTAAATGACAATCTTATATATTCATTCATAAAAAACTGCTTTACCTTGTTCCATCTTGCCTGTTAGACATTTAAGTTTCAACCAGTCAAATGCATAGTGCGACCACAGCTGTGGCGCTAGCGCACTAGATCAATAGCGCTCCTAGTCAGTGGATTTCACGGCAACTTTGTTCATGACCAGGGGCGCCGCTAGAAATTTTAGGCCCTATGAAAGAATATGAGGTTGGGCCCCCAACCGCACCCTTTTCGACCACCAAACATACAAGCTAACCTATCCAAAATGTTTGTCTGCAGTTTAATAATACTGACTTATTACTTTTGCTATTGCTTTTGACCACTAGGTATCAGTATTTAGTCAGAGACCTACCATGGCTGTAGCTAGCAGATGATTTATTATGCAAATGTTATAGAAAAATACAGTACAGTAATCAAATATTCATAGAAAATGCAACATTCTTAAATAAAGCCAATTGTTTAGTCAAAAATTCAGTACTCGGCCTTAAAAGTAACACTTGTAATTGTTTAACTCTAGCATTTGTTACAATAAGGATATATTTACCTTTTTTTTTTCTTTCTTTCTACATTTGTTATGAAAAATAGCAAGACAGAAACTATAGCTACAACATGCCACAGTTGTAATATAAATCTTTAAATAAAAATCTATTCCCTTAACAGATTATCTATCATAAATTCTACAACTAGTTTGCCACAATAAACAATAAAACATGATCAATTCTGGTAAATCAATTCTGGGTCACACATTTTATCATCAGTGTCGCATAGGAACGGCTCGTGCAAATCACTGTTGGAGCGCGCTGGTGAACATGCCTCCGTTCAGTTCGCACAGCTTATAAAAGCTCCGAACGCGCGTTACAGTTAATTAATAGTCTGATGATTCTATGTTTCGGTGTGGCTGCTCAGAGTACTGGCAACAAGTGCCGGTACGCAAGAAAAAGTGCCGGCATACCGTCCATACCGGCCCACTTTGATCACTGACTGTTACTACTAATAACCGATCTCTGGGGGCCCCAAAAGTGCGTGGGCCCTTAGAATCGTCCTAACTTCCCCCCGCTGCCCCTGTTTATGACAGCGATGTAGTGTCGCGTTTCAGCCCTGGTCGTGCATTCGTTTGGCGGCTGTTAATCTCCCATGATGGCACCAACGTGATTTTGCTTCAAGTGTAGATCCGGTGTGTGCTGCGTTTGTAGAAGGCTAGCGTTCCAAACAGACGTTAACTGCGACGTACATGTGAACCAAAAAGGTAAAATGTGAGACTCCAGACGTTTTCCTCTCTGTACAGTAATAATTTGATATGATTAGGAAGTAATCATTCAGGAAGTTTCCCCTCAGGATGTTTTCTCTCAGGACATAACACAAAATAACCAGTTATAACCGGTTTGGCAAAGACTACTCAACATTGGGTTACACTGACCCAGCACTGGGTAGGTATGTGAGGAGGTTCATCATTTATATTGACAGTGAAATGACCCAACAGCTGAGTTACAGAAAACTACCCAGCACTGGGTAAAAATAATAAAAAATAACCCGATAAAATGACCCAGCAGGCTGAACCCAGCATTTGGGTTGAATAACCCAGCATTTTTTAGTGTGCACTCTAAAAAAATCTTGGGTTATTTTTTTCTACCCAAGTCCTGGGTTGAGCCTTTTGGGTCATGTTTTGTGTTATTTTTCCAGTATTTGGGTAGTTTTTGTGTTACCCAGCTCCTGGGTCAGACATAACCCAGGGGGTGAGTTATTTATCGCGCCCTCTTCAGGAGAGAGCAGTGCAGCTCCGTCAAATTGGTGCATGTCTTCGATAAAACACAGGTTTGTGTATGTTTTATTTTATCTAAAAATGTGTTATTGTTCTGTATTTCTTTAATTTTATGCAAAGCAACATACAGGGCGCGATGTGAGTCACCTAAAAGAGTGTCCTGTCAATCTTTTCGTGTGATGGAAACAAATGATGCTTTGCATAAAATGTTATGATTTTATTCAAAAATATATAGAATATAAATACTTAGGATGTTAAAATATGTTCTCAGAATTGTACACTGATTATTTATGGACAGGTTATGGAGTCAGACACAGCATTTTTCGGCTACGAGTGAAGCGCAGGCGGCGGTCTGAAGTTATCAGTTCCCCCGCCAAACGAGAGTTATCTCCGGCACGAGATCCAGCGCCGTTACGGTAGAAACAGAGACTGGTACATTACACTTGAATTACTTCTAAATGTTTCATTTTGACTTCTAATATTTGTTAAACGAGCTTAAATGTAGGAAATATATATTAAAACAATATAAAATATGCTATACTGTAAAATATAATCGAAAATAAATGAATTATTATGCAAACCAGTGGCTGTGTGGAGTATTTAAAAAAAAAAAGTTAATCCATAAACATTAAAAAAGAAGCTAGTATTATAGGAAAAATGAATCAACCCATTATGCAGGGTTAAATAAACAACCCAATTTGCTGGGTGACAGGACATGTGTTCTGTCCCAACCCCAGACCGGGTTGTTTTTAACCCAGCATTTTTTTAGAGACTGTGTGTCAACCTTAAATAACTTGCATGAGTGCATCAAATGAATGATGTCCACTGAAAAGAGTATTTTTCAAATTTCAATTCCAATTTTTATCTATTTAACATACTTCAGAAGTCCTCCTGTTTTGTTTTTCTCATTCTCTCTGCATCCTGTCATGCACCCATCAAACATGACAGACAAGATGCAGAATGTCCCGCCCCCTTAGTAAGACATGGTGGGAGAGGCTGTCAATCACTTAAATTGCTGAGCAGTCCAGCTCTATGTGCTTCTGTCATGCACTGATGGACATGTGGACTTTCCCACCTAGTAGGGGGCGACTTAGTGGCGGGTAAAGAGAAAGAGATGCATCCTAAATAAACTATTAATTAAGTAATGAATGTTTCCTACATCACTAGGCTTTTATAAAAAATATCAAATCCTATTATTTTAATGACGTACTTTGTCTTTTTTCGATAACAATGAATGCGTTAAATAAATAATTAAATATGTAAAAATGGATTATGCATATCTTACTTTTTCCCCCTCTAAAGTCCAATTACACAATAATATGGCAATTTCACAGTACAACAGGTAATGGGCAATTATTCAACTTAGTCATGCAGTGTAATGTTTCAAAACAGTTATGCTAAAACCACTGTTTAAACAACTAATTCACAACTTCAGGATTCATTCCATACATGTGTATTGAGAGTATATTTTCCTTGATAGATGACTTTCTTTGAATATAGTTGGACAAATCCATTTTTGCCCCTGCAATGTGTTCTCGAGCGCGCACGGCCCCTCTCGCCTCCCCCCGATCGACCCCGTTTTTTATGAATAATTGGTGATGTGTGTCAATATTGCACCCCATAGTAACCATATGGTTGGCCTGAGCAGACAGGCGATTGTTTGGTGCTGTGAAATATTGTGTTACCCTGTGAGATGTGGAGCCAGTGGAAGCAGAAACTGTTGCTCAGACTGACAGTTACATTGTGTGTCTGAATGGGAAAACTTCTGAGGAAAAGATGCAAGTGGACCCAGACAGAATGTCCTGACCTCCAAAAGAAAAGACAATTTGACATGGTATAAGGTCTTCCATCGCTTCCCATCTCTCACTATCTGCCTTTCAGCCAATGGGAAATGAAGAGGAACATTAAACTTAAGTGGAGCTTTCTTTTGTTCCTCAACCCTTGAGGAGAAACTTTTTTGGTGCCCGACAGTTGTCCTTATATTCACTGCTATTAATATAATATGCAATATGTCTGAAAGGCCCCTAGACTATTTAACAGACTGCTGGACTAAAACTAGATTCAATTACTCTAATGGCACAATGACAGTTGTGATGCAATGGATGATGTTTAAAAAAGCTTTACATTACTGAAGTACCTTTATGGACATATGCATTATAAAAATACATGTGACTAGTTCTGCAATGCACAACTTTTTTCTTCTAGACTCAGGATCATTCTGAATGAAATCAACAGAGAAGTGTGAGATATGACTTCATCATCATACAGGTGCTACTTTAATGCAAAAGAAAATAATCATGTATTAGTTTAGTTGAACGATGTTTATACATGGTAAAATGTATTGTTCTTCCTTTAATTTCTCTTTTATTTAATTTAATTTTTATATATGAATATGTATGCATACCAACACACTCTTAGAAAAAGGTTCAGTGTGGTTCTATATAGAACTCTAGGGTTCTTGACTCAATTTTAAAGAACGCTTTATGCCAAAAAGGTTCTATATGAGGAGAAATGTCTTAAATGATTCCCTAATACTTTCATGTGATTTCATTTTTGTCCTATTGACAAAGTATGTTTATGAGCTGCTTAATTCATAAACTTTAAGGGCCCTATTTTAACAATATATGCGTATGGTCTAAAGCGTAACTAGCAAATGCATTTGCGCCCAAATGTGCGCCCATGGACGTGCTGGTCTGAAAACGAGGTGTGTTCAGGTGCTTTGTTGGTGTGTTGCTATTTTGATATTCTATACTGAAATAGACTAAAGCGTATGGCGCAGGTGCACTTAGGCCGTGTTCGAATCCACTTTTTCTAGTTTAAGAACAGGAAAAATGGTCGGCGTATGGTCTAAAAGGGTTGTACCTATTCTCTTAATGAGTCATAGGTGTGTTTTGGGGGCGTAACGTGCAATAAACCAATCAGAGTCTCATCTCCCATTCCCTTTAAAAGCCAGCTGCGCTCGCACCATGGCGGATTCGCTATTTACACGGCGGAATTTGCAAGCGGAAAAACCGAACGCTTCTCCAGCGAGGAAACAGATCTGCTTGTGCGCGAGGTTAAAGCAGACGAGCAGACCCTCTACGGGACAAGCCGGATTCCACCAAAGCATTTTTATTTTTATGCACACAATAATAATCTTTTACATTGTAATCCTTTTATTTTTAATATTTGGCATGTTTGTGTGCTGCTGCGCATCCCTGCGTGTGTAACAACAGAATGTACGCACGTTGTGCACCCGCATATAGGTGCATATTACTAACGCGCTCTTTAAATAACAAAACAAATATTGCGCCATTGACTTTAAACCAGGTTAGTCTAAAGGCCAACGGTTCAGTTGCTCAATGGCGCAGTCGTTTTCAGTTGCCTCAAAATAGCAACACACCAACAATGCACCATGGGCGCACATTTGGGCGCAAATGCATTTGCTATTTAAACAACGTGGCGCAGGCCGTGAAAATTATAACTGCGTCGGACTGAGACTAGCAAAAAACACTGACGGAACCCTGTAAGCTTCTATATAGATCTGTTTCTTCAAAGAGTGCACTCTCATGGCAATTCATAACTATTTCACATATCAGCAATTTTGTGGCTAATTCATATTAATTTGTACGACCTCAGTCGTACATTTTCGTATGATCTGCTCACGCCCCCACTGAAGGTTGGGGTTAGGGAAGGTGAACCTTATGCTTACTTTTTTTCTAAAAAAAACGCTTCGGTACGAATTCATATGAAATCGCCAACTTAAATAGTTATGTTTTCTCATAAGATGGGGTTGGCATACAGTATACGCACATTAAAGAGGCATTATAGTAAGGAGGAGAATGGATTTCTGTAAACTCTCAGAGTGTTTGGCATGGTAATGGATATGATATTGTTGATATGTTTGATCTTGGCGGATTAGATCTGCTATGCTGCTACAAAGCAAGTACGGGACTTGCTACTGCCAGTACATACACGACACACTGCTGTGAGTAAGTAAGACATGCTGCTGCTGTACAACATAGTGAATTACCCGTAGCAGATCTATACAGGTGGAGCTGGGGGAGGTAGAGGGTTTCTGAAAGCGCGCAGCAAATGCTGACCAAGTATTTGAGCTCATTGGCTGCGGATACAGCAGGAACCAGTCATCTGTGCTCTATAGAGAATGATGTGATTACAAACAGATCGAGTTAAGGATTTGTTAGCCTGCGCCATCTAGAGTTTCATGACAGAACTTTGTATTCGTTTTGCATTATGATAATGCACAGCCTACAAAAGCATTTTTTGAAATCGTATTGGTCTGGACTGCACATAGGTCAGCAATCAGAATTGTTTAAGGCTTTCCCAGCTAACGGGGAACATAATCAGAACTTCGGCTAACGTTCTCTTAAAGTTTTGAACAAACACTATTCCAGTAACATTAATAGAAACTTTCATTCAAAGTTTTCAAAACAATAGGACAAAAACATTATTTATATATTTTTTTCTGAATTGTTTTAGTTGGATGTTCATCTGACATTTTTTAAATGTTACTGCTTGTTTCAGAACATTCAAAAGTAACATTCCCATGATGTTTGCAGAATGATCAAATGGAATGTTCGACCAAACAATTTTTTTTACTATTTAAAAAAAGAACGTTCAGAAATCACTTAAATCAGAACATTAGTATTTTTAGAACTTTTTTGTTAGTTGGGTTTAAGCAAGTTTAACAACTGATTAGTGGCCTATATTCTGTTTAAAGCAAACTACTCTCTTTTTTTATTATTTTATTTTGCCCTCATACGAAGGCTACTTGTCTTGGCAGTCCTCTGTTGGATTATGCATATTTTGATCAAGAGCGTGCGGCCTGATCAAAAGCGATGCATTCTCTTAAAGTGGTAACTTTCATCATCCTTTATACAACTTCTGGAACAATCACCATTCTGTCAGCATAATCGGCTTTGTTTACCACAAAGAGAGACTAAATTGATGCCCATTCTGCCTTTATCTTAAAAATAAAGCGGAACAATTAAAGCCCATGTCTCTTTGCTCAGCTTTTGATGTAGCACAATGCTTTCCCACTCGCTGTTTTTTCTGGGGAAGTAATGTGAAGCATGCTGCTGGACCTCAAGCTAAGCGGTAACAAGCATGGGGCGGCTCCTTGTTTTTGCTCAATCGGAGGCATTCAGCAACACTGTTTGGACTATCAGTATGATTTATTTGTCTGTATTGACCTGCGTCCCCTGCTTAATTACCCTGGGATAATCTCAGACAGAGCCTCTTGACACTGGCAGAAAGCCCAGCCACTTTGGCTCTGGGGACCAACTGTTGACCTGATGGTTGGGGGTTGACGGGCAGGGGCGATGGGTCGCGGCCGCACCGTCCACTCCAACTCCCGCTCTCTGCAGTGGCCGGAGCCACGGACCTACAACCTCCTGGGTGAGCGAGTCCCATCGCCCTAATGAGGCGTTAAAACGTGACAGCGGTGCTGTTCGAGCGGCTCGCCCCCAGTGGTAAATCATTGAGTGAAGACGGTGGCTCTAGTGGAGCCGGTTCAACCTCCGGCTGAAACACATTCGTCTAATATAAAAATGATCCGATGGAGCCTTTGAACTCAAAGTTCAAGAAAACAAACTTGAGCCGAGCTTTCCAAAGAAAGTATGCGACGTCAATTCATTTCCAAGCCTCGCTCATAGACGACATCCCACAAATGCACAATGTGAAGGAAAGCAAAACTAATTAGCAGGAAAGTTGTGCCTGCAAAATAAACATTTAAAAACACAGCGTGATGCCTGAGATTACATTTGAGGTGTTTCGTCTGTGCTTTTCTAATTGTATTTTTCTATATGTCTTGCCAGTGGAGTTTTGGCTATGGTTTATATAAAAAGAAATCAAATGAGACGGTTTGTTTGAAATCAAAGTAAGTGAGATCATTGCAATGTTCTCCCCAACTCAACCCCCTACACAAAAATCATTAGTTTTTCTTTTATATATATATATATATATATATATCCTAATAATAGCATCCCAAAAATAAATGAAATTCATTAAAGATCCGATTGCCTCAACATCAGGAGATTTCTTTAAACAACTGGAAGTCATTACACCTATTTAAAACTCAAGTTTTATCATATCATGTTAAACGTTTACCCCAGAACAAATTACTTTTGAAGCACTTTTGTCATTTTTATTAGTTTCTGTTCTTTTTATTATCTTTTTATATTTTATTTTGGTTTCAGTTTTAGGTTTTATTTACTTCCAGTTAATAATTTTAGTGCATCAGCTTAAACTTATTTCAGATAGTTGCCAAGATATAATTTGTAATTTTACAGTGTACATTTATTATATGATAATTGTCATCATCATAATAGTAAATAAAAGTGATTAAAGTCTGTAATGCCCAGATAACAGGCCTTGCTTATATACTTTATGTGATTCAACATATGTACCCTCACATTTATCATATTATAATTTTCGTTGCAGCTTTATTTAATTCAAGTTTTTATTTCAATTAACAAATGTTTTTAATAGTTTTACTTTTAGTTTGTTAACGTAATAATAACCCTATTATCACCCTCTTAAATTTATTACAAGGCACATGCACTGGGTAATAATTTACTTAGATTTTTGTCCACATGATACTTGTATGTAAAGTATGATTGGAGTATAGTGCACTAGTGAGGTAAAGTGTCCTCCCCAGTCAGCAGTAAGCTGGAGGAACCTGTGGCCGTGGGTGTGAGTAACGCTCCATCACACAGAGAGTGACAGCAGAAGTGTGGAGAGAGTGATGAGGCCCCCCGCTGCCCGTCTCCAGACGCCCCCTCTCTCCATTCACACCGCAGCACTCTTCATGTCCCCGGCCAACAGGTAGCTGCAGCCTTTGGAATGTTTGTTTGGTTGCTGGTGTCATTACTAATGTGCTTTATTTGTTGTGCATTTTTGTTTGTTTTGTCTCTCATTAAAAAGGATTTTCTAAAGAAGAATTTTCACAAATAAGGTACAAAATAGGGCCTGAAAGTCACTGTCAGTGAAAGGAGGAGGATCAGAGTGGTTTTATTTCACGTTTTATCCCAGCTAATAAAAAAATGTTGTAAGAACGAATATTCAAAACATCCAGTTTTTTAAATGTTTTATGTAAACATTAAGGGAACATTTCATTTGATCATTTAGCAGACATTATGGGAACGTTACATTTGAATGTTCTCTGAACATTCTGGAACATTTAAAAAAAACGTTAAGAACATCTAACTAAAAGTTTCACACACACACAAAAAACATTCCATGAAGCATGTATAAATTACATTTTTGTGCTAACATTTTGAGAACATCTATTAACGTTACTGGAAGGTTTGTTCATAACTTTGAGAAAAACTTGCCAGAATGTTAGCCAAAGTTCTGATAACTTTCCCTGCTAGCTGGAACAGTACTATATTTACTACTACAATAAGACACATCTAAATAAGGTTAAACATTAACAGTTTTCAGTTAATGTATTATTTTAGCAATTACAACTTAAAAGGAGCTATATATTAAGAATGTTCATGTATTAATCGCTTCTCGTATTTCCAATGTGTCAACAGCTTGTAACAAAACTTAAAAAACGAGACTTGTTGTCTAGGAAAGCCTGTAGACTGATTTTTATGTCAAGTACTCGGGACGTTTTTGCCGGGAAAATCAAAAGGATATGACGGTTACACGCGCTCCCGAGAGGCTCTCTTCCATTCTGTGACACATGAAACGAATGCTTACAATGTTCAAAATAATGAAAGAGCCATTCTGTGTTGTAATGCCAATGTGTCATGCAAGGAAAAGGGTTTAATTCGAACTAAAGTCTCACATTGTCAAATCTAGTCACAAAATTATTTTATATTCAATCTATTGTAACTGTTAGGCCTACCTCATCTGTCGACATGATGCCGGTGAATTGCAGAGCTGGTTCAAACATATCCACATCGATATGATCAGATGATTTTAGATGTTTTCGCTGTCATTTTTGTTGTTGTTGTTTTGTTTATCTCGTTATTGAGAGGAACGCGCACAGCACATATTTACATATTCATCTTATACATATTCATTCAAGTTCGCAGTGTGGACGGCGTCTGGATGTTCGTTAACAGCTGCAAAGGTATTTCCAACTTATTTTTACTTATAAGCAAAGAACAAAAAAATAACTTCTCCGTGAGTATATCAGGCCGTTGTACATTATGTGTGCACCAGACGAGCACGAGCAGTAAATTGCTGCCTGTAGTTCACTTAAACGTCCACTGGTGTCGCTAATAACGGGGTTTCTGAATTCTACATATAACCTCTTTAAAAAAAAAAAAAACCCCATCCCAATTAAATTAACAAATTCCCAATTCCCAGTGTTTCAGGAACACGCTGGACGGATGGCCAGTCCACCACAGGCATGAAATACATTCATAATAAACTAACTTTGACCACAACATTATTTTGACAAGAAAAGTATTTGTTCAATCACTTTTTTTCTTCACAATAACTTGAGCTTGGGGAAAGGATATTATAGGTGAATAAAACTAAATATGCTTATTAAGAAACCCCAAACACTAATAAAAATGACAAAAGAACAGAAACTGAAAGAAAACTATATATATATATATATATATATATATACAAGTATTGGTTGACTTTCAGTCAGAGTGAAAAGCATCATAAGTGCGCACACACACACACACACTCACTGGCTCCTCCTTTTGCCCGAGCGCAGGGATCCTGCTGGGCAGAAGCGCCACTCTCTCTCCAGGGGAAGGCGGCCCTCAGCGCGGGGCCTCTTTGTCATGCAGCCGCCGGCCCCTGGCCTTGGGAACTGACTTGCAGCAGTGTACACATCTATTGGTTTGGCTCGGGGCCGGAGGCTCCCTTTGTCTCCCCTGCAGACAGAGATGCCGACTGGGAAGTGCTTGTCATCGCTGAGTTACCGAGGCAGCCAACCTTCAAGACACCCTGAAATTTTAAGCACAACTGCATCATGGGACATCTACTAAGGTCTGTGGCCCACAGCGGCCCTTTGAACAGGAATGATTATGAACCCTCACCCTTCTTTAAGAGGAAAGAGAGGACATCATCTCCCTTTGACAAGACATTTACTAAATCATGCTGTGGACAAGGAAATGTAGCTCATGAAAACAGCAAAATCACAAGAAGAAAATGAAAATCAAGCCAACAGGACCGTTGTTTGTATTGTGACATCATTTTCATGATAATTAATCACATTTACCCTCCAAATTCCCATCCTCACACAATGTGTCCAAACCTATAGTTTATGTTTTAATCCACATAAATCTCAATGGTGATTCTCAGTGCTAAAGTCATTTGTATTCAAATCAGCCTAAATTAAAGGCAGTATATGTCATATATCATTATCAGTATACATTACACTAACGATAATGACAATTTTTGATATATTTTTTAGACTTTTTAGGTTGCCTTTCTTATTCTTGAATATTTTATTGGACAAAGACCTGTGAGTGCAGGATGAGTCATCTATATTTTTCATCCTCTTTACTGAAAAAGAAAGATTGCACATTTTAAATGTATAAATATATGGGCCATTCTACAGAATTGGTGCAAACTGCTGTCCCACAACCAAAAAACACATTTAAAAAGCATTTAAGCATTCAAATTTTAGATGTTTACTAAGATCCTTCTATTATCTATTGAATCTCACAATAATATTTAAAATATCAGTAATATTAATATATATATAATCCTCATTTATTGAGTACTTTCAATTGGGAGGTGGATGTCCTAAACACTAACCCCTAAGTTTCAATATTGAAATAATATATATATATATATATATATATATTAAAAATTATAAAAAGTATATTTTTGATTTTTTTCTTAAATATTTGTTTTATATTTTATTTTTAAATCATGAAACTTTATGTAAAAAAAAAACGTGTCCTGCATGTCACTACCGAAACAGTGTATGTTTTAGTCCATTGTCTGAGACTGATTTTATCCACACTTACATGTTTGATTATGGAAATATTCCTGTGTCCCTCTCTCTCATAGTAGATAGGTCCATCATTTTGAGTCTGAAAAGTCTGAAAATCTGTGTGTGACTTTAAAAAACGTCACTACCAAACACCTTTTTTCTTCAATTAAGCAAACTTTTTTGGATGTTATTTCATAAAATGTAGTTTTTATGTGTGTAAAACTGTTCAGAACTGCGCTAGCTAACCATGTGCTGATTAGCATCTTGGAGCTAGGCTCAAAATTATTGAAAATTGTCACTACCGAAACTTCACCACATGTTTCGGTCGTCACTGTTTTGGTAGTGACAAAAGGGAACGCATAATCATTTATTTGGGGGAAATAAACAAAATTTTAGTACAGTTATGCAAACCATTTTAGTATGTTTTAGTATGCGAGTTAAAATCCTGTAATGTTTTGTGGTCACTACCAACACATTACTGTCACTACCGAAAATGTGCAGTCACGACCGAAACATGAGATGTTTCGTCAAAAATCAAGTATATTGAATTATCAACTAAGATGTTATTATAGTGTTTGGTTACTAATGAATCCTTCACTTTGAAATCAGTATGATAAACGTTATGCCTTTTACAGAGAAAGATTGGATTCAAAATACAACAAATCTCATAAATTACACGTAAAAATATTGTTAAAATTGTTAGTTATTGATCACTTTTTTTTAAAATAGCAAAAAATATATTTAAAAGGTAGATGTAAACAAAATCTTAATAGGGCAGTGTAACCCTTCTTATTAAATTATTTATGATTGTGTTTCTGTAGTGACATGGAGAATAGTAGAATGGCCCATATATGCATATAAACAAACAATAATCAAATATTGATTTGACCTGGATGTGTGACCTTGACGGGTTTCCTGAGATTTGCACAATTGTGAACTGTAAGAGCTGGAACTGTTGTTCTTATTAAACATCATATTACTAGAGAAAAAAGAGAATTTCTGTAGATTTGATACGAGTATTCTAGAATTGTGAAGTAACTATAATGTTTAATGAACATATTTCAATATATTGCTTGTTTTTCCCCCACAATTTTTTTTTTTTTTCTAGTAAAAGAGCATCTGTGGCACGTCATGATGTTGTGTAATGAAGACAGATGAAGATTAAACGCACAGGTAAACTTGAGAAAGTGGAGAAGAAGAGAGAGGCTCATGGATGTCACTCAGCGCTCTGAACTCAGCAGGGACTCTCAGAGTCATGTTATGTGTGACATGTATTCAACAATTCCTTTCTATATGACAGAAAAGAATTGCGCGAGGCCAGCCCTGCGACTAAAGCGTATGAAATTGCATTATTAAAAAACGTATTTCCAAAGCCTGGAGGAGGACGCCTCACATTGACCGCGCAGCTAAAGAGACTTTAAGGTCGTCTGTGCTGAAGGCAGTCGAGGTCAGCGGAGCATCAGCAGCATGTGAGAGAGAGGAGGGGAAAAGTGTAACAGGATTCAGAATTCAGGTGTTTGCTGGGAAAAGGTTGTTTATAACTTAGTATTCAAATAGGAAAGATACAAGTCTGCTATGCTGGTGAAATAATCACAGTCGCTTTTGGTACAATTTTCAATAAACAAGTTACAATAAAACATCTATACTGACACTCTGACCCTAAACTCAAAGAAAGAAATTATAACTGATATTTTGTTTAGACTAGAGGAAATAAAACATTTTTATTTTACTTCATGACAATTAAGTACAAATCCTGACACCACACACCCAACCAATTATATGTGTATGTAGTTTAAAATTAATTATGTTTTTCAAATTTATGATAAATTATTTAAATTGTGAAGTATTTATACATTATGGTAATATTTGTTTAATTGCCTTTAACTGATGCTGATTTTGAGAATATATTGAGAATAATGATGATAATAATAAAATAACTCAAAAATATGTCTTGATGCATTTTAAAATTGAGAATTTTAAGGAAAATGTAAGAAGTCTTAAAATAGCCTTGCTTTTTCTTTTTTCTTTTTTTACAACAAAAAATCAACCCTTTCTAAAATCCACATCTATGATAAAATAATTTATAATAATGCTTATCATGATGATCAACTTACTTCTTTGAAGATATGAGCTGTGAAATAAAAGATAAACAAACAAGTGAGAATAAGTCTTTAAGAGTGAATTATCTGCATAAGGTTGGTTTTAGTCAAGAAGTAAAATAAACCTTTGCTGCCATCCAGTGTCATATCGTATGAATAACATTTAAATTGAGAATCACAATTAGCCTCAGTTTGTCTTCACCTTTACCTCTTTCCAGTCAAATCTGCGCACTATAAATTACTGAAACTAAAGAAGGCATGTTTTCACTTCAGTTACATGAAAAAAGACACAGTGTTTGTTGTAAGAGTTCTTATACTGGAAGTGGCCATAGGCAGTTTCCTTCACATTTGTGACCCTGGACCACAAAACCAGTCATAAGGGTCAATTTTTTTGAAATTGAGATTTATACATAATCTGAAAGCTGAATAAATATGCTTTCCATTGATGTATGGTTTGTTAGGATATGACAATATTTGGCAGAGATACAACTATTTGTGAATCTGAGGGTGCAAAAAAAATCTAAATATGGAGAAAATCACCTTTAAAGTTGTCCAAATGAAGTCCTTAGGAACGCATATCCACTCACAAAAATACATTTTTGATATATTTATGGTACAAAATATCTTCATGGAACATGATCTTTACTTAATGTTCTAATGATTTTTGGCATAAAAGTAAAATCAATTAATTTTGACCCATACAGTGTATTGTTGGCTATTGCTACAAATGTATCCGTGCGACTTATGACTGGTTTTTGTGCTCCAGGGTCACATTTGGCTTGTGAACTGCTAATTGATTACAGCAGTGATGAAAATGCAGAAGCCAGACAGATATATCAGCCGATATTTAATCATTTTGAGATGATCAGCATTGCCCATGTTGTGTCGGTTCCTAAATATTGAGTAAAAAATTACCTTCACCATACATCCAGCGAGCACTGGACGTCAGTGTGACGTCAGAACGGAGGGCCGGCTAGGGTGCAAAACGACAGGGGACGGCTGCAATGAGTGGTTCAAAAAATAATGACTTTATTCAACAATTTCTTCTCTTCCCTGTCAGTCTCTACGCTGCTGACGTAGTGAACACAGTTCTGCACTTCCAGGTTCTACGTCAGAACGCCGACTTATTATTGGCTTCATTATCAGCATCACATGGACTATTTTAACGATGTCTTTACTACTTTTCTGGGGCTTGAAAGTGGTAATTAAATTGCTGTCTATGGGGGATCATTTAAGGCAGAAACATATATATATATATATATAAATTAATACATTGTTTAAACTAACATTGTTAGCTAAGTGCATGATTTGTATATGTACATTTCTGAAATATATAACTTGGACACATTCACCTCTGATAACAGGTCACTATAAATTGTAACGTAGACATGCATTTTCTCTAAAGCTGCTTTAAAATGATATGTATTGTGCTATACAAATAAATGTGAGTTGAATTGAAAAATATAAAGTCCAGGTGCTCTGTGGTCTAGGGTTTGTAGTCTATCAGAGGAAAAAAAAAACTATTTTACTAATTTGTCCCCTAAAAAAAGACACAAAAAGTATAATTTTTATTTTTATTTTTTAATACAGTACAACAGCTGAAAAAATTGATCAAAAACATTGAGGCTAATTGTGTGGTAGGGTGACCAGACATCCCCGTTTTCCGGGGACAGTCCCAGTTTTTGATGTTTTGACTGGAGCTGTCCCCGGAAATGTACCCGTTTTACAGCTCGTGCAAAACAACCCGCAAACACACTGCAAAAAAGCCCGACCAACATCCAGCAGCCTGTTGTTTACCGGAGTAATCGTGTAGTGATTATATTCACCAACAGGGGGGGCTGTGCAGCTACACTGATACACTTGGTCGCGCGCCGCTACTTCATGAAGAACGTAACCTGGAAAGCAGAGCGTCATTATTATCAATTATCAAAAAAAAAAAAAAGAACAAAAAAAAAGGTAGTAACTACAACATACAATATAATAGGCAACTGTTTGTATGTGTTTTATAACAGGGCCTCAACAGGGTGTGGGATTGTTTTGCTCAATTTTAAACGCCCCCAAAAGTTCCGCAGTCACAACGTCACTTTCCACACACGCGCTTAACTATATCACGTGGTGTACGTACGCATTTGAATAAATAAAAATAAATAAAATAAAATACACTTGCTTTGTGTATAAAATGAGTCTAAAATGCAAAATAAAAGTTGTAATTTCTTTAAACAGCTCGTGAAAATGAAAATATTAAATATTAAAAAATATTTGCCGTTTTATTTATCGTATCTTCTCATTTATGGTATGTAAGCTGCTTTTGTAAAGTCATACTTTTGTTATAGGCTAATAGACATATTGTTTTGAACTGCTTTTAACATGTATTAATAGTGTAGGCCTAATCGTTTTCTTTTTTTTTTTTTTTTTTTTTTGGTGAATTGTATTAAAACCAGACTAAGAATCCTAATAATCAAAATAATCATAATTATTAATGTAATAATATAGGGAACCGACAACAAATAAAAAAACAAAATCATTTAAAAATGTATTGTCCCCTTTTTTAAATTAGGCTAATAGATAACAATAAATGAGATTTCGGTGGTATTTTGACCACTCAAGCAAAGAAATCTGCTCACCATGGTGTTTTTCAAACTTTTCAAAGATGATTTACTTCATCACGTGGATTACTTTTATGATGTTTTTCTGGGGCTTGAAAGTGGTAGTTGCCTAGCTGTCAATGGAGGGACAGAAATCTTTTAAGAACACACTAAAAATATCTTAATTTGTGTTTCGAAGATGAACGAAGGTCTTACGAGTGTGACGCGACATGAGGGCGAGTAATTAATGACAGAAATTTCATTTTGGGGTGAACTAACCCTTTAACGTTGACTCTAACCCAGTTCATGACTAGTTTTATTTCCTTTTTAATATCTAAAAGATAAGGGACCCTTTGCTCTGCCCCTGTCTAATACTTTCGCATCTGGGTTACAGATGGATGTGTAGGGAAGTGAAACAGCCACTAGATGGCACCAGAGATCCTCAAATATCTGTATCAAATCATCTGTAAAATGCACCTTATATTGAAGTATAAGATCATGTGAGTTTATCTTGTGTGAAACTAACCCCCCACACAGTCATATCAATGAAGAATGTCTGATTCCTCAATGTTTTTGTTTTAAAACACACTGAACATGGCTGGATGTTACAGAATGGAGATGTTGAGGGGTCCCAACATCTGCATTGACAGATGATCAGAGATGCAGTGGCGTCCAGGAACTCGCAACAGCACAATGCTGTAGTTTGGATGATTTAAAAAGAAAGCCTACATCCAGAAGTTATGACAGTGTGTTTTTGTGTATTTTCTGCAGCAGTAAATAACCTTGTGGGAGTTTCCGTCAACAGACAGACATAAACATTAGAAAAACTAACTGGGACAGGAAAAGATTACTGCTAACTTCTGTGTGTCATGTGAAGGCTATGAGGCAATCTGTGATTGTGTATTGGGAAAACCTGAACATTGTTTTACAATATTCAAAATTATTCATGGCATATTGATCAGAATTGCTGTCTTACAGTTCCATGTAGGAATACAGTAAATATTCTGAGTTTTCATTTCAGAATTGATGACGAAGATCCAAGATAAATAAACATCTTTGAGAAATAAAGATTAAAACTTGATTTCTTTAATATCTAGAAAACAAATATCTGTTTTCTACAAAGATTTAATGTCAAGAGGTGGAATCATAAAGTCAAAATGACACCTTGAATATGTGAGTGAACATCCTAATCATTATTTTCAAAATCCTTTTTACAAATATCATGACTTTTTGAATGAATGGGACCATTTGACAGTGTTAGTTCAGGGTGTCAAACTGCACAGGAAAACATATTTGTTCAAATAACTGATTTTGAAAATAAACAAATCAAAATATAATGTTTTTAAACAACTTACTGTCTTTGACTGACAGTCACGAGGCTAATAATTTACACTTTAACCTCCACAATAAATATCGTAACTGAATTTAATTTTTGAAAATGAAAAATTGTTAATCAATCGTACACTCTAAAAAAAAATGCTGGGTTAAAAACAACCCAAGTTGGGTTGAATGTTTGCCCAACATGTTGGGTAGTTTTACTCAACTCAACTATCGTTTAAAAATTACTATATGACTGGTTTAAAATGAACCCAAAATAGATTGGAAATTAAAAATCAGACACATAATTACTAAAGGCAACAATAATAATCAAAAGGTGAACATTTATTAATGATGAGCAATTTAATATATGTATAATTATTAATTAAACTTATTAATAAATGTTCATTTCCAGCATACTTTGGGTTCATTTTAAGTGAGCAGTACAGTCATTTTTAAACAATAGTTGAGTTAGATAAAACTACCAGCAGGTTAGGCAAACATTTAACCCAACTGCTGGGTAAAAACAACCCAATTGCTGGTTTTGTCCATTTTTAACCCAGCTTGGGTTGTTTTTAACCCAGCATTTTTTTAGAGTGTATATGAAAATGACTAGTATTTTTAATGTATTTCTGATCTGGACAGAGCTGAATTGGTCATTGTGAATGAAGATGCTGCTTTTCTTTTCTTGCTCTCTTCCTACTGGGAAACTTTTTAGTGACGTGATGATGACGTTTCGATGAGGGAAAAGGGCACAGATGGAAAATTATGGCTTTCAAAAAAATCCCTCTACATTCTAGTCATTAAAAACTACGAAACCCACCTCTCTGTAAGGTGAAGTCAGACTAATCATATCATAAAAAATATCGGCTACACTTCATCCGGTCCCCTTTAGACATTCTGTCAACTATAAGTAACATTTCACCTACACGTCAAGTATTAGTTGAGTATTAGTAGACTGTTAGGGTTCGGGTTAGTAGAATAAGTGGACATGAACTTGTAAAGTTACTTATAGTCAGTAGAATGTCTAAAGTGGACCATCAAAATAAAATGTTACCAGAAATGTAACGGATATTAATTAATAAATCCATTAAAATATAGATTTACAGGTTTCAACATAAATCATATCAGAATTGTTTAAAAGGGCCCAGTTGTTATGGTGTTTTCTACAGTGATTTCTCTCTGTAAATCAAAAGAAACGTCCTTTCCCTGCCTGTCAAACTACATACACAGCATGCTTTAATGGAATAACTGTTATTCTCCAGCTTCCTTCAGAGGGATTTCAGAATATTTCTCATCGGGTCACGGGCAGTATTGTGCACTTTACACATTTAGTTCCCTTCAAAGTCAGCATGAGCCACAAATTGTGACTGGCCTGTCTTTTATATTGTGATGCATATATCTAAGTGAAACAGCTTCTCGAATGAGGGAAAAAAAACGTAGGATGGGACTTGATTTTGTCCGTCAGGAACTGATTGGATCACTGGATCGCTGTCGTTTGCTGTGATTGTTTCATTTGAGGGAGAGGCTGTTTGACAATAATCATGTGCACAGATAAATCATTCATGATAAATACTGCAATATTCTATAAAATAATAAGAAATGTTGATTCTGATTTCATGACGTCTTTAAAATAAATAAAGCCGGGGTTTGGAGTTTTTGGACGCTCTTTCAAAATGTATGTCTGCTTAGTTTAATATGTTCTATAGCTTTTATGGCTGAAATTATATCATGATTTGGATGCTATAGAGTGTAAAAACTTCTTGTCAAACAATACAGTGGCTCAATGAACTCTAAAGGTGTTGATAAACTAGGTCAGCACTAGTGTAGCATGATGTAAAGACGGTTGTTCATGTTATTAATCAAAGGTCTTATTCCGTGTTACCAAGAAACGTTGAATGGGACGAATGTAAAGAAAAGAAATGAATAGTTGCTCTTTATTACACTATTGTTGATGGGAACTTCTCATCAACTTCACTTGAATAGAGTTTTAAGCTTCACGCCCACATCAACTGCATCATCATGTGCTATATGAATCTTTATGATTCTGCCCAGGATATACGGTATATGGTCATTCTACAAAACAGGCATCCTTTGTGTCTCTTATAAAGTGTGATTTTTTTATTTTTATTTTATCTTTTTGTGTGTGTGTGTGTGTGTGAAAACAAAATATACAGAATATAAGCTAGCAGTCTATATAGATACTATAAACCTTTTTACCAAGGTACAGGTATAATCTACTAATAAGTGAACACTGCAAGAACTGTTACCAGTAAACAATTGAAATGTGTGTAGAAATAGCAGCATTAAATTCTCTTTCTAAGAAGCACCTTCCAGTTTCACAGCTTCGCAGTTTGTAACGTTGAATCAGTCTTCAGAGCTAAAAAAAAAAAAAAAGATATGTTCTAAAAACCTTTCACTGTCCTTCCAATTAAGTTATGAAAACGTTACGTTTGAACGTTCAAAACGTCCACTTTTTTAAAAATGTGTTGATTTTTGTTGGTTATGCGAACGTTAAGGAAACATTCCATTTTATCCTTCTTCAAACATCATGGAACGTTACTTTTGATTGCTCTCGGAACATTCTGAAACAGGTAGTAACATTTAAAAAATGAACGTCCTAAAACATTTCAGAATCAAAAAACTCTCCATGAATGTATAAATAACGTTTTTGTGCTAACGTTTAGAGAATATTATTAAAGAGCGTATAAAGCCGCTCGGAGTAAAGTAAGAATCAGTCCACAGTAAGAAGGGTCTGAAAGAGCACTCAAATATGAAAATATGAGGAAAATATTTTTATATTTTAAAAATATTTTAAAATATGAGGGAAGAACAAAACACTAAATTTAGTGCAGGTATTTATCTGACAAAATGATTTAGCAAATAAAAGGCAAACTACAACTACAGGTTTTAGAACAACAAAAAAGCTCACAGAGAAAAAAGCAAACATTGACTACAACATAATCAGTTATTAATATTTCATTGGTTCTCTCTTGTTTTTTCTATTGTGTTGACAGTCTGGCCAAGAATTATGTTGCACAATTTGTCATGTTTCATTGAGTTATCTTTGAGTGACTCCAAGCACAACTACTATTTTTAATAATATTTGAATAAAGGGTGAATATGTCAATTTTCCTATGCTGGACATCACTACTGTGTGTCAGTTCATTGACTTTAACTGACCGAAGAAAAAAAACGTGGCAAAAGTAAACCACTTTTACGAGGATTTCGAGCTTCACTGGAGCTGTTGGAGCCGTTGATGATGAAGCTCATGTAGATGAGGATATACGTCTGTATATCAATAGAAAAGGATTCTACACCATCAATAATTTTGCAAAATGCATTTTAAAATACATTTAAATATTAAAGTTTAATTTAATGATTTTATTATAATAACATTAAATGATTGGTGAAAAGTGTTTAGTTTTATCATATTTATAAAAGATACATACGCTGTACCGAGCGTTTCCGAAAAAAGCCAAGCTCCTGGGGGCGTGCCGTGGGCAGAGCTAAAGAGTCACGCGCGCGCACAGCTTTTGCACAGAGATCGTCCGCAAGCTGCAACATCATTATAAATAAAAGGGAACACAAACGTTCGTGTTGTTTACATGATGCAGCTTTACTCACCGCCCGCGATCTGCAAATCCAGCGCCGAACTGGGACTTGTTTACAAAACATTCATCACCGAAATCCCGGGAACAAACAAACATGCATGCACAACTCCGTTGCTGCTCTGGCAAAACAAACTTCATCCACTGTTCCCTTAATGCTGGGTTCTTTGGGAAGCTGAAAAAGGTCGTCTTTCCCTCACAGCCAAAAACACACTCTTTTGGTGACATTCCCCGCGTCTCAATCAGCTCCCTAGGTCGTGAATCGGTATATCTTGAAAATGAATGTGGCCGACTCCCTGACTACTGAACTAGGGAGCTGATTGAGACGCACCCATTGTTGAAAAATCTCTCGGCTTCCGTATCCCGAACGAAACGTGTTTATGAGCGGCTCTTGCTCTCTTGCTCTGTGCACGCTTATCAGGGAGAAGTGCCTATACAAGGAATCCCACCCTGTATTACGTGATAAAGGGCCATATTAGAAAAAAATTCGGTGAAACATGTCCACGACCGGAAGTAGCATATTTGGCACAGAAATACTCTGTCATATGCCCAACTCGTGTTTTGAAACTCTGGCCATGTTTAGCATGAGAATCCAACTCTTCAACAGTGTAAATAAGCATGAAATAGCATTATACCCTCCCTTTAAATTTATTATAAAAAATTGCTTTGCATTGTGCAAAATTATCACATAGTATTGATGCTGTGATATCCTTTTCTATTGATATACAGTACTGTGCAAAAGTCTCAGGCACGTCAGTATTTTCACCCCCCAAAAGGGTTTTAAGCCACTTATTTATATCTTCTGCTGTAGTGTGTCAGTAGGAAATATCAGTTTACATTTCCTTTTGTCATTAATTGTAATAATCCAGTGAGATTTTTGAATACACAAGCAAGTCTGACAACAGCCGGTGCTCCACGCGGAGATCTGATCTCACCATCATCGAATCCATCTGTGGTTACATGAAGAAAGAGATGAAACTGAGACAAACTAAATCCAGAAGAACTGTGGCCGTGTCTCCAAGATGCTTGAAGAAACCTTCCTGCAAAGCTACAGTACTGTGAGAAGTTTTAGGCACTTGTGTAAAAATGCTTTCAAAAATACTGTCATAAATAGATTTTATAGATCAATTAACTTCAGTTAACCACCCTTTGCATTAAAAACAGCTTTTGTCCAGGTACACTTGCGCATCGTTTTTCAGGTAGCTTGGGAGGAAGGTTTCTTCAAGCGACAGGGCCACAGTTCTTCTGGATTTAGTTTGTCTCAGTTTCATCCGTTTCTTCATGTAATCACAGACAGACTCGATGATGGTGAGATCAGATCTCCGTTTGGAGCACCGGCTGTTGTCAGACTGCTTGTGTATTCAAAAATCTCACTGGATTATTACAATTAATGACAAAATGAATGTTTAGAAATGTGAACTGATGTTTCCTACTGACACACTACAGCAAAAGTGGCTTAAAACACTTTTTGGGGGGTGAAAATACTGACGTGCATGAGACTTTTGCACAGTACTGTATGTCTCCTCATCTACAGTTGGAGCGATGATGTGAACACAAGTTTCATCATCAACAACTGCAGGGAAGCCAGAAATCCTCATAAAAGTGGTTTACTTTTGCCGCGGTCAGTTAAAGTCAATGAACTGACATACAGTAGTGACCAAAAGTGATGTCAGATTGACATCTTCACAAACATTATTAAAAATGTGTTAAAGATTATGCTAACACCTTACAATAAGGTTCATTAGTTAACATTAATTAAGACGAACTGATAATGAACTGCACTTCTACAGCATATATTAATCTTTATTTCAACATTTACTAATACATTATTAAAATCAAGCGTTGTATTTGTTAACATTAGTATGTGAACTAACATGAACAAACAATGAACGACAGCATTTTTATTAACTAACATTAAGAGCAAACACAGTAATAAATGTTGCTCATTCATGTTAGTTAATACATTATGTAATGTTAACAAATGAACCTTATTGTAAAGTGTTACCGAGATTTTGTAAGCATATCGCGTAGTTGTGCGTGGAGTCAATTGTTTTATTTGTGAAAACGCAATGAAACATGACAGGGATGAAAACATACATAGAAATTATAAACACATGCAAAAACAAGAGAGAACCAATGAAATATTAATAACTGATTATGTTGTAGTCAATGTTTGCTTTTTTCTCTGTGAGCTTTTTTGTTGTTCTAAAACCTGTAGTTGTAGTTTCCCTTTTTTGCTAATTTTGTCAGATAAATACCTGCACTAAGTTTAGTGTTTTAAAATATTTATATATATATAAATATATACAGTGGGTACGGAAAGTATTCAGACCCCCTTAAATTTTTCACTCTTTGTTATATTGCAGCCATTTGCTAAAATCATTTAAGTTCATTTTTTTTCCTCATTAATGTACACACATATTGACAGAAAAACACAGAATTGTTGACATTTTTGCAGATTTATTAAAAAAGAAAAACTGAAATATCACATGGTCCTAAGTATTCAGATCCTTTGCTGTGACACTCATATATTTAACTCAGGTGCTGTCCATTTCTTCTGATCATCCTTGAGATGGTTCTATACCTTCATTTGAGTCCAGCTGTGTTTGATTATACTGATTGGACTTGATTAGGAAAGCCACACACCTGTCTATATAAGACCTTACAGCTCACAGTGCATGTCAGAGCAAATGAGAATCATGAGGTCAAAGGAACTGCCTGAAGAGCTCAGACAGAATTGTGGCAAGGCACAGATCTGGCCAAGGTTACAAAAAAATTTCTGCTGCACTCCTAAGAGCACAGTGGCCTTCATAATCCTTAAATGGAAGATGTTTGGGACGACCAGAACCCTTCCTAGAGCTGGCCGTCCGGCCAAACTGAGCTATCGGGGGAGAAGAGCCTTGGTGAGAGAGGTAAAGAAGAACCCAGAGATCACTGTGGCTGAGCTCCAGAGATGCAGTCGGGAGATGGGAGAAAGTTGTAGAAAGTCAACCATCACTGCAGCCCTCCACCAGTCGGGGCTTTATGGCAGAGTGGCCCGACGGAAGCCTCTCCTCAGTGCAAGACACATGAAAGCCCGCATGGAGTTTGCTAAAAAACACCTGAAGGACTCCAAGATGGTGAGAAATAAGATTCTGATGAGACCAAGATAGAACTTTTTGGCCTTAATTCTAAGCGGTATGTGTGGAGAAAACCAGGCACTGCTCATCACCTGTCCAATACAGTCCCAACAGTGAGGCATGGTGGTGGCAGCATCATGCTGTGGGGGTGTTTTTCAGCTGCAGGGACAGGACGACTGGTTGCAATCGAGGGAAAGATGAATGCGGCCAAGTACAGGGATATCCTGGACGAAAACCTTCTCCAGAGTGCTCAGGACCTCAGACTGGGCCGAAGGTTTACCTTCCAACAAGACAATGACCCTAAGCACACAGCTAAAATAACGAAGGAGTGGCTTCACAACAACTCTGTGACTGTTCTTGAATGGCCCAGCCAGAGCCCTGACTCAAACCCAATTGAGCATCTCTGGAGAGACCTAAAAATGGCTGTCCACCAACGTTTACCATCCAGCCTGACAGAACTGGAGAAGATCTGCAAGGAGGAATGGCAGAGGATCCCCAAATCCAGGTGTGAAAAACTTGTTGCATCTTTCCCAAAAAGACTCATGGCTGTATTAGATCAAAAGGGTGCTTCTACTAAATACTGAGCAAAGGGTCTGAATACTTAGGACCATGTGATATTTCAGTTTTTCTTTTTTAATAAATCTGTTGTCAACAATTCTGTGTTTTTCTGTCAATATGGGGTGCTGTGTGTACATTAATGAGGGGAAAAAATGAACTTAAATGATTTTAGCGCAATATAACAAAGAGTGAAAAATTTAAGGGGGTCTGAATACTTTCCGTACCCACTGTATATATATATATATATTGCTCATATTTTGATGATTTAAGCAAACTTGTAGGGTCATTTAAAACTCATCACTTTTGGTCTTTATAAATGACTAGTCTAGAAAAATAAAATTACGTAATTTTTTGAATTTTGACGCACTTCAGACTAAAATTCTACTCTGAGCAGCTTCATACAGAACTTTGAATGAACATTCTAAAAAGAACGTTGATCATAACTTTGAGAATTAACCTTGACAGAACATTATTTCTGAAAACGCTCCCTGTTATCAGGGTTGCTACAGCCAACCTTGTTATCTTTCTGAAGGCATTTAATGATATTTACATAAGCACAAACTTGTCTGACTGAATTAGTCACATTCAAATGAAAAAGTCATGCCTCGCTCCCCCTTATAGAGTCATATGACTAAAATTCCCTCTCTTGTAATGCACATTCATTCTTTACATCAATGAAATGGAACTAAAACATGCATGCGTGTAAAATGCACAGGCTGGGACTTCCAGTGTTACGTTTCCACGTCTCACCTAACTACCAACTATGGGTGTGGCATAACAGGCGTCGGGCTTTACGTCATCGACTCGAACGTAACGTAAGCGTACAAGGCCGCTCTCGCCCCCTGGCGGAGAAGACGAGAGAACGCTCGCTCATAATGGGTTGTGAAAGTGGAAAGTACCTTATGGAAATCCCCTACTGGCTTTTATGTACTGATATCAATCGGGCTGTCTAAACTAATAGAGCGTAGACTTCGCCGTGTTTTGGACGCGTTTCATGCGAGCAGTGAAATCCAGTGGATCTCTTAAAGCGCCATGGACGATTAAAGTGGACTGAGTGAAGTAGCAGCAGAGCCAGAGCATCTTATGGGCTTTGTTGGTGGATCCCGACATATTGAACAGGTAAGAGTTGTCCGATTCATCGCTGCCCGTTCCCTCGCCTCTCTAATGTCGCGTCCAGACTCTATCCTAAAGCAAGCGAGGTTGATTTCTCCCATATTGTCTCAAGCTCAAACGGTAAGGCTGTCTTGCACGGACGGATACAGTCTTGAACGCCACGGATTTGACAGCCATTGTTTGCGAAGACGTCACTTATCAGCGATTAAGAACATTAAATTGAGAAAACGTTCTATTGTTGCCATGGGGACATATCGCTTCCTTTCGAGTGTTACAGTGTTGCATTGTCTAAGGGCTTCTGTCAAGTCAATTACGTAATTCGAGCGTCAGCAACTGATGTTACAATATTTTCGCATCGCTCTCTATTGTCCCCGTTGTGCTTTGTGTTTAATAAAACTGTGGACGTCGCTTTTCCCCACGACAAGAACGTTGCGAATATTTCGCGAGAGGTATTTAAGGGAACACTGTCTGAATAAGTTGTCCCTAAAGAACCTCGTCAGCTGAGACAAATAAATAGTGCCCTTGCAGTCAATGGCATTTTAAAGCCGCCAGGTTCCAGTCAGCGTGTCTGAACCCAGCTATTATCGCCTGTTCTGGTAGTTTTGGAAAATTCATTTGGGGGTGGACTAATAAGGATCTTCGCCTTTCACTTATCTGACCTCAAGAGCCCTTTACCATTAGACTGGAATACACCATCAGCTTTCAGGGGCCACCATCCGTCTTTCAGTTCTTCACCTTTAGGGTGGAGGGAAATGAGGGGAAATTCTTATTTGTAGCACATGGTCGTGGGCTGAGCGCTCCTGACAATAGTGTTTTTGTTTCATGTCTTCTTTCGCAGAGATAGATTGGTTCCCCACTCCAGATCGCCATGTCCCAGGGCCAGAACTTCCTGCCCAAGTTCCTGTTTGTGAGTAACCTCCTGAAGGCCGTGAAAATCAGAGAGCGGGTGCCCAATGATGTGGTCAAGCCTTCGGCCAGCAGCGGCCTGATCCATCACCTGCGTAGCATGCATCGCTACACCCTGGAGATGATCCGCATGAGCCAGTTCCCGCAGGCCTTCCGCGAGGTCATCCAGGCGGCCATCTTGGACCGGGCCATGCAGAGCTCGCTGGAGCAGGAGAAGAGGTTGAACTGGTGCCGTGAGGTCAAGAAGCTGGTGCCGCTGAGAACGAACGGTAACTATGCAATGCTTTTATCGGCTAAAAATCGCAGCTAACTTCGAATGCTAATAGTGTGTCGCGTTTCCCTCAAATTAAACCATTTTAAGCCATTTGTATTGGCGTATATTGACTAGATAAAGTTTTTCTAAACAAACTTTGAAGTTGGCTTGAGAAAGCCTGACCAGAAAGTTTGAAGTAGTTTTAAAAGCTTTTCAGTTTGTAATACTTTTAAGTTTTAGTTTAGTAGTTTTAAAAGCTAGCTAGCTAACATAGTTAGAATGGTGTCTTGCGTTTCCTTCAAATGAAATGTCGCCATTTAAACCATTTGTATTGGTTTATATTAACTAGATTTTAAAGTTTGTCTAAACAAACTTTGAAGTTGGCTTGAGAAAGCCTGACTAGAAAGTTTGAAGTAGTTTTAAAAGCTTGAAGTTTGAATGTAGTTTTAGTTTAGTAGTTTTAATAGATAGATAGATAGATAGTACATAAAATGGCTGCTTAAAATGAGTCTAATGGGCTTCTGGCAGTTTAAATTTGTTTAGTTGGGGTTTGAACTGTCTTGGCTCATTTGAACATTCCGTCCGTACAAGTCTATGGGATTTTTCCGAGTTTTAATCGTAATTTTTTTTTAGGAAACCCTCGACCAGTTGAACAACACGCCCTTTTTAATTCTTAAAAATAAAATAAAATAAATTGCATAAATTATTCTTGAACTGACCAAAGTATTTAAAGGGACAAGGTTGCATTAAAAACGTACATTTTAACATTAGACGTTAAAGTTTTTATGTTAAATACATTATTGTTTTATATAGAATTGTTCTATAGTCTATACAGTATTTAATGTAATTACATCAGAAGTAAATGCAATTAAATTACAGAAAAAATCTGAGTAATCCCTTCACTTTTTCAAGGGAAAAGTAATTAAATTACAGTAATTAATTACTTGGTAATGCATTTTATAGCTAGTAATAGGCTGATCTACAAATAATCAATCACTATTTTGGCTTGGTCAGTTTTTGGCTTGGTCAGTTAACAAAAGTGATACTGCTTTTTATTCAGTTCATCACAGTGTTCTTATGTACATTTTAATTACTTTGTTATCAGAATTATGACTTCTAGATATTGTCATAAAAAGCCATATTGTTAGACCACTTAAAAAAAAAAAAAAAATAGTGCTTCACGGCAGACGGGAAAATCCTGCACTGTCTGTCACACTGATGTTTTTCCCCCTTAATTCTACAGCACAATTTGATTAAAGGGGCAGTGCTGTGATGCTGGGCTCACAGCGAGCTCTTTATGACTCTGACGTTGCTCTTGCTAACTCAGGGTCAGGGCGCGCTGCTCTTCTCTTATGAGTAATGCTGCAGGGGAAACTTCTCTGTACTTGCCATTGTTGCTCCATTGTACAGTCACTAGTTACTGTAACTGAAATTAAGTAAATGCAGATTACACACATCTCATTTTCTCTTTACATTTATCTGAAATGGTCAGCAATCTACTGTTGCTTGTTTGGTAGTTTCATTATTTTACGCTGTTGTGTTAGTATGTCGTTTTTGTCATGTCTAGTTCCTGGTAGTGGATAGTTTCTTCTCCTTGTATTCTGGTAAATTTCTTGCATTTTTGCTGGACAGCACAGATTTTTCCTCATAATGAAATGGGAATTTCCTGTTTTAAATCACACTGAATTATGAAAGCGCTAGACTGGAGCATGTTTAAAACAAATTGTGCTGATATGACCAGTAATAGAATATAGAGGGAAACTGGAATCAATGTAACGCTCAAATGTAATAACGTAATACACAATAGCCATCTCCGATCCGCTCACAGGGGTCTGGTTTCCTTCAAAATTTGTATCTGTCTTAATTTTCTGTCCTGATTTTAAAAAAGGCCATCTGCATGATTATAACTTCCTAGTTCAAAAAAACGCCTGTTTGCATAAACTGTACATTTTAGACTGTGTTTGTACTTTACTGATTTTTTTTTTAGGATTTCAAGGTTAGTCAAATAGTTTGATCAATAGTCTGTTGTCACTATTGAAGCAGAGGATACGTCTAAAGTTGGAGGATGTGTTTCGTACATTTACATTTAAAGCTGCACGATTCACGTATACAACTAAACAAAATAACATGTAATTTATTAGAGGTTCTGACAAAAATATTAATTGCTGGAAAAGAATGTTTAATTAATTTGAATAAATTATTTAAAAAATGGTTTTGAATGAATTCAATGACTCATTAATAAATACTTGTTTCATTACTGGATGAATGAGTGCTTTTGATCGAATCTTTTAAATGAATGATTCAATGACAAATAAACAGTCACTTGTCGCCAACTAGTGGCGTAAGATGTAATTGATGCAACCTTTATTTGAAGCGCCAAGTTAGTTTGGCCTATTTTGATCACTATTGTAGACATCAGTGTTTATATCCTAAATATAAACGTTTATCTCAGTACACAGCAAAATCCCCAGAGTTAAATCAACTCTGCTCAGATTACATATGGTCCCTCTCTATTTAGTGTTAAAGTAACACTGAAGCAGAGTTAAAGTTAATGAGATAATTAAGTGATTCATTAAGTTACGTTTGAGCATTAGTGATGAACACCTGCTATTAACAAGCAGAATCACTGAAGAGAAACACAATAACTACAAATGACTTCCAGCCACAGCCTTAGATAAAATCAACTGAAGACAAAAGACATTAAATCTCTCAAGATCTGATTAAACAACTCCACAAACTGCATATTATCTCATTAACTTTAACTCTGCTTCCGTATTATTTTAACTCTATGTAGAGAGGGGCCATATGTTACAATAACTCTGGGGATTTTGCTGTGTACTTCTGTGGTAATGTGAATATTTGTAACGCAGAAATAACTACTGTGTGGTTTGAAACTGGTCTCTCTGGATCAGCACGGCAGCACGTACACAGATTTCAATGTTCCGGTATGATTTTGTCAAAGGTTTAATGTACACTGGCGAACGTTGAATCGAGATTGTGATCTTTTTACGATTAATCGTGCAGCTCTATTTACATTTATGCATTTATCGAAAGCAACTTGCATTGCATTCAAGGGATTAATTTTTTTAAAATAATTGTTGTTATTATTATTATTAGTTTTTGTATTCCCAGGGAATTGAACCCATGACCTTTGCACCACGGTATATATATATTAGAGATGCACCGATAATTCGGAGTGATATCTGCTGATACCGATAGTTCGGGGGCTCTGCCTTTTATAACTTCTTTTAAATTAATGTTAATTTCATTATAATTAATAATTATATTTTTATAATTAATAATTATCATTGTTATATTTTGAAAGGAATGCAAATAAAAACCTTCTCACCATTTCATCAGCTTGTTTCAGAGTACATGGTATCAGTTATAAACAAACACAATACTTAAACAATACATAAACAAAATTTAAATTAATATTATCACACATGAACTCAATTTTGAAGATTAAATTAATATTTCTTAACTTTCTGAATGTTATTAATTCATATAAGTACTATTAATATTGAACATCAAACTGGTTCTTTAGCATTTTCTTTACACAAAGCCCAAATGCAGTGCATTTTTCTGCCCTCTTTTGATTGACACGATATATCAGCCCTGACTATCGGCTGTTTTTAAACAATGTTATCATATTTAGACAATGTTTAATCACAAGGCTCCACTTTTCTCCTTTACTGCTGTACGTGTTGAAAAGGATGTGGTTGTATAGCAGATGTTGTTTCTATCCACGTTTTGTGTGTTCCTTTTCTGTTCTTTATTGTATTGGGGAAGCTGCTTTGAAACTCTAACTTCTCAAGTTTAACATAATTTACAGAAGTTTTTAAATGGTAATTTAAAAACTATTAACAAAAAGTAGCTAACTACTTTAAGAGTATTATCTTTATAAATATGTAACTCGAATCAAACTTGAACAGAACAAAATGTAATCAAAAACTGAATTACTTAAGAAAGGACATTGAGCTCGATCTGCAGTAAATCTGCATGCTCAAGCAATGTGACAAAAAAAACTGCAACTCGTTGGAAATTTGTTACTGGAAAAAATACTTATTTTGAAAAGTGCTTTTGGAAAATGTGGTTAAGTTAGCATCACTACTTTTAGATAGTTGGAGTTTGCAAGCTCTTTGTAACGTTATCGATTCACATTCAGATCCATTTGTTTATGAGAGTATGATTTAGAGGTACAGCCTTTCTTTACCTAGAGTTGACAGTCCTACAGAAACTTACTCTTGTGTAACAAGAAGAAGACAGTCTATTATGCACTGTACAAATAGTTTTCATAGACCAGTTAAAACCTCCCTCTATTTAGGAACATTTTGTCTTTGTGTTGATAGCAGGTTTAAAGAACAGGAACTAGATCATATGTTCAGACTTCCCTTATCAGCCCTAGAGATGGCATAGGCACAGGCGCAGGCATTCCTGTACAACGTCGCTCCTCCTCTTTGGAAAGTCCAGATGCTTTATATCATGGCTCTGGTGTCAAGAGGAGTCAAGGGAAAGAAAAAGTTGAAGTGAAGCCCTTACGGCTCTTAATCAGAGAATCACATACTAGGGAAATTCCTCACAGTTGTGCGCAGGCTGTTTCACACAAGCACACATGCAAATGTGTACGAATGCATTCGCGCACACATGTTGCACAACATTAGAAAGAACACAGAATCTAGGCCATGGGTATAGCATTGCAGTGCATGCTCTTTTTACTTACAGGTTGTTTTCCCTTTGAACTGCAATGGTTACAGTAAAGTTACTGATTTACAAAAGTATTTTGAGATTTGTAAATAATTCCCTATATGTAGCCTGACATGTCCAAATTGCTGTTGAGGTGGTATGAGGAGTTGATTTAAATGCTTTTGCAGAGATATGGTCACATGTCCTGTTTTAAAATGCACACATTTGGATGAAACGGATATCTTTAAACAGCTTTAAGACCTCTGTGGAAATCCCCTGAATTGCTTTTATCTCATCTTTAATCTTGCTTCTTGACAAATACAGCTGAACTAACCTTTAGGTGTAAAAGATATTGCTGTCAATGTATGCAACAACAAAGCAAAGATTGTATAGTTTTCATTTATAATTTTCAGAATTATTTTTTGTTGCTATGCATGTCAACAGGTTGCTAAGGCTCTCTCTGTTATGACAATGTAGATGATTGTGAAAGTCCAAACAGGAACTGCAAGTTTCGTAGCCTTTTTGTGAATGCATGAATAACTTCTTTATGATCTTATATGACCTGAGGTTTTTTTTTTTTTTTTCCAAAGTAAAGCCAAATCTCTAAGTGAGTCTATCTGCAAAAGTGATTATGCAAGGTATCCTTCAGGACATCCAATGTATAATGGCAGACCTGCATTCCGCCATGTTTGTGCCCATTTGTGATTAATTACTTTGAAGCCGCAGGAAAATAATGTCCTGAAGGCACCACAAGTCCCAAGCCCTTGTGACTATCCTGAGGTTTCCTGTGTTTGTGTCTTTTCATTCAGGTGATGGGAACTGCCTGCTCCATGCAGCCTCTCAGTACCTGCTGGGGGTTCAGGACACGGACTTGGTGCTCCGGAAGGCTCTTTATGCAGTGCTGAAGGAAACAGACACTAGTAACTTTAGAACACGCTTTCAAACAGAGCTGCTGCACTCTCAGGAGTTCACCCAGACTGGCCTGCGATACAGCACTTTGGTAAACATTTCCACCTTCATGGCGAACATGCAAAATTGTCCTTTGTGTGGCATAAACAGCCAGTCAAAAGATCTAAATGTTGTGCTTTTGATATGAGAACTCATGGATATTTGCTATTTGTTTTGTCTCTCAGAACTGGGAGGAGGAATGGGTTAAGATTGTAGAAATGGCTTCTCCAGTGTCCAGCAGTAATGGCCTACAGTTTGACTCTTTAGAGGATATTCACATCTTTGTGCTTTCAAATATTCTGCGGAGGCCAATTATTGTTATTGCAGGTACGTATCCATATACAGCAGCATTTCAGTGGAACTGCACAAACACTTATTCATTGGAGCAATAAAACGCTTCATTCTTTGGACACAAATGCATCAACATGATATATAACCAAATTAGTTTTATTCCTCAACAGACCAAGTACTTAGAAGTATGAAGTCTGGTTCCTCCTTTTCACCCCTCAATGTGGGGGGCATATACCTGCCTTTGCATTGGCCTCCAGGAGAATGCTACAAATATCCAATAGTGCTTGGCTATGACTCGCAGCACTTTGCACCCCTGATCACAATCAAGGACAGTGGCCCGGGTACGTCACTAGACATTGCACTACTCTTAAATGTGCTCTTACAAGTTGGCACAGTGTATTTGAATATTTGATCTTTGTGACCCATTCAGAGATCCGTGCGGTGCCGTTGATAAACCCAGGACGGGGAGGGTTTGAAGAGCTTCGAGTGCACTTCCTGACAGAGAAGGAGCAGCAACAGAAGGAGAAGTTGCTGAAAGACTACCTAATGCTTATAGAAATCCCTGTCATTGGCCTGGGCTACGATCCCACACAGATTATCACTGCAGCCAGGTATGAACTAAATACACTCTTTGTTGAAGTCTTGCTGGTTAAGCTAGTTTAGAGGCCTGGTGAAAACACCAGAGTCTAAAATACAACAAGTAAGACGAGTAGAATTGGTTGTAATATTTACTTGGGATAAATATGTAGGCATTTCTTCAGTGTAACCTAAAAAGTTGTGGCGGATTGCCGTGTATCTTTTTAAATCTTGAATCCTTCCTTCATCAGACTGGATGAAGGCAACCTACCTGAGGATATGAATCTGATGGAGGACTACCTACAACTGGTCAATCATGAATATAAGCGCTGGCAAGAGGATAAGGAGTCTTTATGGGCACCCCAATCCCAGCGTCCCCCTCCCTTCTCAGTCTCCCAACTGTCCCTCATTGAGATCCGCTGTGCCACACCCCGCTGTACCTTCTACGTCTCAGTGGACACTCAGCCCCACTGTCATGAGTGCTTCGAAAAGCGTCAGGCGGGTCGGAAGCCCGAGGCCATTTCCAGCACAAACCAAACCTCATCCTCGGACCCAGAGAGCCGAGGGAGGCTGGAGCGCTCTGTCCTGCCTAGCCCGCGTTCTGCGCCCCCTACGGCCCCCAGTCTAAGCCTTTACAGTGAGACTCATGCCATGAAGTGCAAGACACCCGGTTGCTTGTTCACACTCAGTGTGGAGCACGACGGACTGTGTGAACGCTGCTTTACGGCGAGGCAAAACCGGTCCGCCACCAATGGGCCAACGCAAGGCCCCTCTCACGGCTGGCGCCACGGTCAGTGGGTGCCAGGCGGCCGGGAACGAGAGAACGAAAGGGAGAGGGAACGAGAACGAGAAAGGGACACCGAGAGGTGTGTTATGTGTCGACAGGAGGTCTTTAGGATATTTAATGGCCTTTGCCCACCCTGCATGCAGAGGACTGCTGTTTCCGAGAGGGGGGATGCCCAGCAGCAGGAGCCTAGAACAGAGGCCTCACTGTGGGCACTACATAGGGAGACAGAGCGCACTGGTACCACCGGCCACACCTGGCAGACGCCTGCTGCCCGACAATGTAAACGATCCGGCTGCCAATTCTTCGGAACGCCAGAGAAGCTGGGATTCTGCACTATATGTTATCTAGACTACCAGACCAATCACCGTAAGTGCAACTATTCTGAATCCACACGAAGTTCTTGTAGTACCTCTCCAATGAACAAGAAATATCTCTCAGCTGCAATCAGTTATAATGTCTCCTTCCTGTTCGGTACAGGAAGCAATTCATAGGCATTGTAAAGTCGACCCCTGGAGCAAATATGTGATATGTTGGCTGTTGTTTGTTTGTACAGAGGCCACTCCTGCTATTGTCCAGCCCAGGCACACATCTGAGGCAGGTTTTCAGAACTGTCCGCGGTGCCGGGGTCAGGGCTGCGGGGCCGAGGGAAAGGCCATGCTGGAGGGTTACTGCAACAAGTGCTTTGTGAAAGAACAGAGTGCTAGACTCAACCAAGCTGCTAGCAGGGGCTCTCATTCCCCACCTCTTGTCACGGTAAGTGTCCTTATTTGCTGTCGTTTGTTGTTGCTGTGGGGTTAGGGTTAGTGTTGAAGAACCGATAAGACAACAAGCTCTGTTGTTTCTGTCCAGCGGGCCTCGAAACCACGTCCACCTCCGATGCTCACCCAGGCACAGTGTCGGCGTAGTGGATGTAAGAACCTCTCCCCTGGTTGCACGGACCTCTGCCCGGACTGCCTCAGCCGCGGCCAGCGAGAGGGTCGGCGTGCCCAGGCGCCCAAAGAGAAAAGCAAACAGCGCTGCAAGACGCAGGGCTGCGATCACTACGCCAATCAAGAGAAACAAGGCTACTGTAATGAATGTGACCACTTCAAGCAGATTTACCGAGGCTGATGTTAAGAAGGCCCCAGTTCATCGCGCATGCTGGTGAACACTCTTACACAAGGACCTTTTTGCCCAGAATCCCCCATCTGTCTTGGGCAGGGCCTAAAGAGCCCGGTGGTGCTGTAGAATTGGTGATTACCTCTCAAATGAAGTTTTGGTCATTTGTATCATGTGTATAGGACTGTTGTGAGATGCTAGCATACAGAAACTAATGATACACAATGACGTCTAATCACACACCTGTGGCGTCTGCTGTTTATATTGAACAGGGTAATTAATTGCAAACTTTCCTGAAAAATTGAGATGAGCATGTATAAGAATCAATCAGTTTAGCAACAAATTTGACCAAAGTTAATTTACCGAAAGATAAGTTGCATCGCCACTGTGGACCGCGGAAAGCCAACAGGCCTTTTGGAAGTACAGGAATAAGACGTACAGGGTATGCAGAGACCACCGAAGGACAGCGTTTGATAGTTTATTCATAAAATGTAGGTTAAGTGCCAATGAGAGCTCACTAAGCGGAGCTCGAATTTCATTTCCTGCTGCACCATTTGATGTCTGTGAGCAGTACGGATCTGATGCCTTTGAGAATGTTTTTGTTTACCATTGATCACTTTTTCGCAAGTCCTTCTTGCTCTTGAAACTATTTCACTTTTGCTTGCCTTGCTAAACTTCATATGACTTGGTCTGTTCTACTGAATGGATATGTTCATTTTTCTGTGGCTGAAAAATTCCTTAAGTGCAATGAAAACCCGATACTTGACACCTCCCCGATGTCTAGAGCAGGTGATGATAAATTAAGCTGAAGGGAATGGCTGTGCCAAAAAAAAAAAAAGAGCTTAAATTTTTTTGACGACATGTCTGAAATCCCGTCCCGATAAACAGCCAGGTGACAACAAATAAGTCTAAACATAAACACGCCCAGGTAGGAAACGCCCGCTCCTAGATCTGTGAACTCCCTGTCCAGCCACATTCTTTTGGTTGCACTACTCTTCTTTAAACACACAATGCCTCAGTCTATTCTTTGCATATTAGTATGCACAAACTGACATTCTCTATTTGAATATTTCCGAAATATCTGCAAAGACGTACAGAGAAAAGATAGTTAGCTCCTGTGGCATCTTTTATAAAGAAATAACTGTCTGTGTTAAACATTCCCATCTTTGAAGTCCAATATTGTGCAAGCACATTTAGCTTTGTCTACTTGAGAATTAGATTCATGTGGGCCTATACAGAAATGTGCTTTGGATAAATGATACACAGAAAAATCTGCAGTCGAATCATAAATTTAAAGAGTGTCTACTCTTCAACTACTGGATCTGTTCAGTCAGTTCAGATCATCACAAATTTGCACAATACTTAATAAGCTGCTCTGGAATTAGGAACGGTACTTCTGACTTACAGTACATAGTGACATTCCAGTTATAGACCTAGAGGAATATAGATGATGAGATAGAAATTTTGTGCAACCTTTCATATAGGTTATCGTATGAAAAGCCTTGTTTTTTGGTTTGTTTGGTATTTATTCACAGCAAATGTTATCTGTAATGTGTTTCAAGAATTATTTATATGTGGTCCTGGAATAAATTATTTTTAATAGAAAAACATAAACCAGTTTCCTGTGTCTGTTTGCCTTTTTTGGAGCTTGAAATACATGCTAAAACAAGAAGCATTAGAAAGTGCTTATAAAACAGTGCATTAGTTAGTGATGCACAAGTTTATTACGTATTAATAAAGTAACAATAGTTTTGGTACTGGTAACAAAACAACGTTACCATGCCAATGGCTTCCACTAAACAACTAGTTAGTTAACTGTGGTTGGATGAATTCCCGATGACCTCTAGAGCCGGCACTATGTACAAGTGCATAATCGCAGTGCCAGATGGACAGGTTGAACAAGAATATACCAACAAAGTCACATAATGACATGTGTTGAGCTGTGAGGATTACTGACCAAAGAAAAATAACTTTGGCAACTATCCGGAAATCATAGAACCACGTTACACAACTAGTGTCCTTTTTCATACCTCCACTTTCACCTGGAAAAGTAGTCAAGGCTGCTCCAGAAAAACTGCAGAATTGACCTTGTGAAACCAGCCAAAGAGAATCCCGGGTGGCAACAGTGCAGATATCGGCCAAGAAAGCCACTTAGAAGGCAGCCCAAATCACAAAAAATTGTCTAATAGAGACCTCATAAAAGCTCACTGAGATGATACAGACGGAACAGACATAATAAAGTTCTCATGCTCTTCTGGCAAGATCATTTTATTTAGCAAAACCTGCACCATTCACAGATGCATCCAGGGCACACTCACTGAACATTATATGTTTGGTCTAAAACGCAACTGCTCTCATGTTTTGCCGCAGCCCAGATAGATGTGGCCCAGATCCAGCCCACATCTGGTACATGTACCAGATACGGGCTGGATCTGGGTCACATCTGTCTGCGGCAAAACATGAGAGCAGTTGCATTTTAGATCAAACGTATAATGATGATTGAGTGCAACCTGGACAACACTATGTTGCTGTCAGGGACGACAGCGTTTTCGAGTAAACTTTCTGTCATCTTTGCAGGACTGTGATAGGAAGAGCGTGCAAAGTAACATTTTAGCAACTGTGTGAAAGTGAGTAGCACATATCTATTGGTTCAATATGCGTCATATGACTAAACATGCTTAATCATTTTCAAATAACTTGGTTTTCACAGTCCACACTGCAACGCGAAAACTGTGTTTTCAAATGTATCCATTTTGGAAATCATTTTTTTAAAAAAGCTCAATTTTCACAGGACAAAAACGCGTCTCAGGCCCTGTTTACACTAGTGCATATTAAAAAACCTATTAGTGTGGACAAGGCCTAACAGGAGACATAGACTTGCCATGTGTTGATAGCTCTGGCCCTGGTAACGGTGTGGCCAACTACAAGTTCGCAATCCATTAGAAAAGGGTTGACTCCAGGGTCCAAAGCTGCAGTTGAGTCTGGGTGTCAAACAAAACCACCCGAATCTGGCAAGGTCATATCCGGGGGAAATCTGCCATGGACGGCCTGCCAGGAGTTTCACGAGTAGAGAGAACTGTGGCCCTCCTGCTGATCATCGAGGTGCTGATCATCAAGATCACCTTCTGATCATCGAGATCACCACCTAAATGATGTTTATAAACAAAAGTTCGGCAGGAGCGCTTTCAAATTATCTATCCAATTATCACGTCATTCCAACCAGCTGACAGCAATCAGTAATCAACATGTCTACCCAGTCAGCATAAGTGGAGGACATTATAAATACACAGTCGACTCACCTATGATGCCTCGACAGTTTTCAGCATCCCTCCACCACCCCGTCTCCTCACACTCGCCTGGTTATCGTCCTAACCAGAATACGGGGGGAGTACTCTAGGTTCGGGCCAAATACCGAGCTCGGAGCCCTCTCCCTGGACTCCCTCTCCCTCTCCCCTCTGACTTATTTGTAAGTGTAAACTCATGAATTGAACAATATGAACCCAGAGGTACCACTCTCAACAAGTCATGGTTGACACCAGGTAAGAATCCTTCCTGAAGGTCTGTTATAAGAACTTAAGTTTCTTTGTGCCAATTTTATGGTTCAGGTGGAAAACCGTCGATGTGTGACAGACCTAACAAGCTCATGGTAGTCTGCTAGGACTATCAAGACATCGTGTAGCACTGGGTAAACCAATCATAGCTCCAGTAGATTGATATAGAATGATCTACGGACTGTATCAGTGATGTACCTTAACAGGCTGTCAATTCCATGTTGCTCCTAACCCTGTTCCTGGAGGCACACCAACACTGCACATTTTTGATGTTTCTATTATCTGACCCACTCATTGCAGGTCTTAGAGTCTCTACTAATGTGCTGATAAATACTTAAAGGGCAGGCATGTTATGCTTTTTTATCTTACCTTACGTGTAATGTAGTTGTTTGTGCATGTACACGATAACGAAAGATATAAAACACAAAGTCCATGCCAAAGGGGAGTGAATGTGTCCACCAACAGAAAACGCTTGCCTGAAATGCCTCATTTGTAGTCCAGCCATTATTTCTGTGATGTCACCATGTTAAACATTTGCATAATGCCTGCCTACTGGCTGCTTTGGCCCACCCTCAATGTACAGTTCAGTAAGTGATTTTGTTATGTCGGGGAGAGACTGTTCTTTCGCTGCAGGACTTCCAATACAGACGCCATGGTTCCCATAGATATAAGCTTACATACAGCTGTTCATGAAGCCTCAGGAACTGAAAGCCAATTATGGTAAGAAGCGCAACATTTCTGACATGCACTCTAAGTGGTTGAACACTCAGACTGGGCCAGCTGACCAATCAGAGCAGACTGTGTTGGGCTTTAAAGAGACAGGAACTAAAACAAGAGTGTTTTACCCAGTGCCTCTTAGCAGAGTAAAGGCCCACTGAAGTGTCTTGGAACATGCAGCAATATTCAATGTGTTGATGTAATTTCAACTGAAACAGGAAGACAGGGCGGGACATATCGAACAGCCCCTCCCCTTTTTTAAAAATAGCCAATAGCATTTCATTTATATCACAGTTCGGCCAGAGCCGTTGAGCTTGGTAAAGCCTCAGTTTCCTTCTAATCTCCTCCATATCACTTTAAAATATAGCATTCTGTGTGGAATTCAAATGGGTCCGATACGTTTTGTGGCAAACTTCAGCGTCTATTTATAATGTAGGGGGCGGGACTTCAGATTTTAGAGAGCATTTGATTGGACAGAAGATTTGATGAAAAACTGAAATCTGTGGTTATGTCATGAAAATCCATGATCCATTTTAGCAGAAGTGAGAGACTGTAAGTTTTGAATGCTTATATCTCCTAAATGCGAATTTTGTCATTGTTTTTGAACACAGCAGTTTATTCATAACCTCAAGGCTAACGTATTCATACTAAAACTAAAAAACTTTGGAATACACCTTTCTCCAGGAACAGGGTTGGGAAACACTGGTACCATTGGATAGAGCCATAAATGTATAAATACTATAACAGGTCTCAGCTATAATAAAGTTGAAAAAAAAAGTCCACTAGTCCATAGCTCCGCCTCTTACCATCAAGAGGAATGAAACAGAAACAAATGCTTATTTCCAAACCATTCTGATGCCAAGTGAAAGCATGGCTGAAACATTCTGTTGTTTGATAAAATGATTTTCAGTCTCCATTTTGTAGTTACTTCAATCAACATTCAGTATTGAGTTTTTTTGTTTTTTTTTAAATCATATTATATATTAATACCTTCGCATAATTTTGTATATTATACACCTCTGGCAGATCATTTTTGACTGACTCTAAATATAGAGGCTGGTAAAACCTTGCATAAACCCAAGGTGGATTTTGTGCCATTAGTACCAAACTATTCCGTCACAGGAAGTTTTGTGGTTGTGAGTTACAACATCGCTATCAGTCTAACTTTTTTTTTTTTTTTTTTTTTTTGACTGCTTAAAACTTTGTGGCTCTTTCTAATAATGTGATTCTGAAAGTCAACTCGCAGCCGTTTCAGTGGCCTACACTCAAATTGCTCTGGAAGTAGGCAACCCCCAAACCCCCTCAAGAGCTCTAGTGACTCACAGCTGGAAGGAAAGAGTGTATCGAAGCCTGTGTCAGAGAGGGAGGGGATATTTGGTGTGGGGAAGAGGTGACATTTCAGTGATGCGGGGGAAGGGACCGCTGCAGTGTGGGCGGAAACCTGTAGTGTGGCTCTCTGAAAATAGCTATGCTATGCAAAGTGACACGCTCGGCATAAAATACACAAGCCTACACAACACTGACTCTTTGTTACAACTTGAGCGTTTCTGTTATAGTGCAGTTCCAGTGCAACAAATGTTTCAGTCAGAGGAACATAAAATATTGAGCTGCATTCGACAACAGAAGTCAGTAGCTTGTCCTTGTCCTTAAACCAGGGTTGTTATAGATAACTAAAAACTAACACCATAAAAACATTCGTTACTTAACATAAAATGAAAAAAAAGATTTTATTTCAGATAGTTGCCAAGGCAAAGTTTCTCATTTTAACATGATGTACTAAAATAGCTCAAATAAAATTTTAAAACAGAATATAAATAGAGCTGCACAATTAATCGTTAAAAGATCACAATCTGGATTCAAACACCCACGTGACCCATTCATTCCTAAACTAACATTCAGATCTGCGTTGACACTGCTGAGCCAGAGAGTTGTCATGTATAGGTATGAAACACACAGTATCGTTATTTCTGTGTTAGAAATAGACATATGATCACAGAAGTACTGAGATAAGAGTTTATAGTTTGGCTATAAACACTGATGTCTAGTGTCTAGTGTATAGTGATCAAAATAGAGAAAATCATCTTTTGAAAGTAACATGGCGCTTTAAATAATGATTGTATCGATTACATTGTTACAAGTGACTGTTAAAATTTAATTAGGGCCCGAGCACCAAAGTGCGAGGACCCTATTGGATTTCCTCCGTTTATTATTATTATTATTATTATTATTAGGGCCAAAGCCCTGTAAAGGGCTAAAGCCCTATTGTTTTCTTTAGGATTATTATTCTTAGGGCCCAAGCCACTGATGGCGCAGGGCCCTCTTGATCCCCTAAGGATTATTAGGGCCTGAGCACTGATGGTGTGAGGACCCTATTGTAATTGCCCAGTCAATTATTTCTTCTCTGCATTTTTGAGGGCCTAAACATGCTCTAAAGCTCAAGAAACTTTGCACATGCGTCAGAAGTGGTGAAAAAGTACGTCTGACATGGATTTCAGAATTAGGTGTGGCAAAATGGCTTGATAGCGCAGCCTACAGAATTTGAATTAAGCGCCATTCACGCTATGTTTCACGTACAGGTATGAAATTCGGTAGACACATGTAACAGCCCAATACCTACAAAAAAGTTCCTGGGTGCAAAATCTGAAAACCCAACAGGAAGTGAGATATTTTGAATTTTCTCTGCAAAACTTTTGCAGTTTTTGCAATTTTCAGATGTTGTACTTTAACAAACTCCTCCTAGAGCTTTAATCAGATCAAGGTCATATTTGGTCAGTCTAATCTAAAGGCTCTGCGACGTTAAATTGCGAAGATCTTGAGTTTTCGCTGAAGGGCGTGTCCGTGGCGGACTGGCAAAGTTTGATGTTTCGCCATGAAACAGGAAGTTGTTGTAACTTGGGCATACAGTGTCTGATCAGCCCCAAACTTCACATGATTCATTAGAATTCTGACCTGAAGACATCTATTTGCCAATATTCAGTTATTCATAGCGCCACCTGCTGACAACAGGAAATGGCATGCTTTGCACAATAATTCACTCCCAGAAACGGATTTAAATATGCCATGAAGTACCAAACATGCTAGAAACATGTTAAATCATGCAACACTTGGCTAAGTGCTAATGTATGCGATTAATGCCACGAAACAGGAAGTTGTTGTAACTCAGGCAAACAATGTCCGATCTGCTCCAGACTTCACATGATTGATAATAGTCTTAGCCTGAAGACATCTACATGGCATGAGCTCCCAAAGTTCCACCTGTTGGAAGCAGGAAGTGTGGCACGTTGAAATGACTTTTCCATATTTCAACTGCATTTACTCGCTTACATGCATGTCGCCCACTGTTCACGGTTTTCCTAAGGCCACCGGGTGGTGGTGGCCCCGGGTGCAAGGGCCCTTTCATCGCTGCTTGCAGCTTTAATTAGGGCCCAAGCGACGGATGACTCTTGATCCCCTAAGGATTATTATTAGGGCCCTTTATAAAGGGCTGTAAAGGGCTGAAGCCCTATTGTTTTCTTTAGGATTATTAGGGCCAAAGCCCTGTAAAGGGCTGAAGCCCTATTATTAGGGTCCAAGCCACTAAGGCGCAGGGCCCTATTGTTTTTCTAAGGATTATTATTAGGGCCCAAGCCACTGATGGCGCAGGGCCCTCTTGATCCCCTAAGGATTATTATTAGGGCCCAAGCCACTAAGGCGCAGGCCCCTATTGCTTTTCTAAGGATTATTATTAGGGCCCAAGCCACTGATGGCGCAGGGCCCTCTTGATCCCCTGAGGATTATTATTAGGGCCCAAGCCACTAAGGCGCAGGCCCCTATTGCTTTTCTAAGGATTATTATTAGGGTCCAAGCCACTAATGGCGCAGGGCCCTCTTGATCCCCTGAGGATTATTATTAGGGCCCAAGCCACTAAGGCGCAGGCCCCTATTGTTTTTCTAAGGATTATTATTAGGGCCCAAGCCACTAATGGCGCAGGGCCCTCTTGATCCCCTAAGGATTATTATTATTATTTTTATTTTTTTTTTTTTAAATATTTTTTCTTGACTATTTGGGCACTTTTGGGGCCCTTACCATGCTCGAAAACTCATGAAACTTTGCACATTCATTGGAACCCGCGGCCATCAGAATGGGCTTTGAAAACTTGGTCCATATATTAAACACGCTTGCACACATTAGTATGAAACTCGCTACACATAAAGACCTCATCGGGCCTAACAACTTTCGTGAATTTGATATACTCCTCCTAGGCGATTAATCCGATCACCACCAAACTCGGTCAGCATGAAGTCAAGACATTAATGATGAAAAATTTTGATATCTCGAACGGTTTGGCTGTGGCAAGGCAACGAATTTATGGCGAGAAAAGGGAAACACGAAATGTGTTATAACGTCTGCATACACTGATTGATTTTTATGAAACTTCAGCTGTGTTCGTTGTAGGAGCCCGATCACATGGATGTGACTATTGTGAGTCAAAGTTATAGCGCCACCAACTGGCAGCAGGAAGTGTGTCACTTTCAAAATGCTTTGAGATCATCCTCTTACTTTTACCCGATTTGCTTCAAACTTCATCAGAATAATGTCAAAACATGGCAGATGTAGGCCTGTGAATGTATGTGTGATAGCGCCACCTTTTGACAAAAGTGAGGGGATTAGTTTAACCTACAATCACCAAACTTGGTACACATATTGATCCCATTAAACCAGACAATTTTCTAATTTACAGTCATTAGCTCCGACCAACAGAAAGTCAGCTATTTTGGTTTGAATATGGAATTTTTGAATAAACAAGCTCTGAAATTGTAACTACTCCTCTTAGGGGATTCATGCAATCACCACCAAACTTTCTGAACATGATGACAAGACACTGAAGATGCTAAAATGCAAACGATTATAGGATATCTTAAATGGTGTTTCCATGGCAACGGGTTAAAATAAGAACAAAAAGGGAAACAGGAAAAGACATATTTACTAACCGCGGAATTATACATCCTTTATTTCAATATAAAATAATACAAATATTATAAATAAGCACATTTTAATTCAATTTTTTCATTTCAATAAGTATGTGTAAGTTAAAATTAGGCAGATAACTGCTCTTTGGTAAAATAATTCAAATAATATCCAATGTCATGTCAGTTTTTACAAAACTTTCTTTTTAAACACCGTTTAAAGATATAATTATATTCAGTGGGTACATTGTTTGATGCATATATATATAGACATTATCAAAGACTAATAGATTCTATTTTTAAAAATTTATTTTAAGCAACTTACTGATAAAATAGTGTCTCTTTCTCACTCTCTCTCTCTCTCTCTCTATCTCTTTGTGTGTGTGTGTGTGTGTGTTACAGTCTTGCAGGTTTAACCCCTTCATCGCTGTGTCCTTTTTCTGCATTATAGGATAGGAAATGTCTTAGGCTTTCTCTTCTATAAACTTGTATAACAAAATTAAGGCAAAGAAACCAGTTCATTTGTAGTTCACTGGCTATATAGTTTTATATAATTAGTTTAATAATTGTATTAATAAAATACCTTTCATAAATTCATCTGAACGTATAATATTTTTAACAGCGAATGATAATTTTGCTATAAATAGGTTTGGTTAGTATTACATTTAAATGTATATATTAAGAGATTATCAAGTACTAATTTCTGTCACAGAATAGATTTTATTCTTATTGTTTAAAATGTTTTTGAATAATCTGGCTCAATGTCAGTGGCACTTTTAATGGTTTAGAAAAATATATAATAAAAACCTTAAGACAAATACTGGACTTAGATTAACACTGGACTTAGACTTAGAAAATTTTGAGCTGCAAAAGAAAACTTTGCACTCATTTTAAAGCGACCTATGACATTCTATGACATGAAATTAATGTAATTTTAAATTATTTCATGGATGTGGCTTTTGTGGTTTGTGATGCTAAAGCATGCTATTATCGTCATGAAACAGGAAGTTGTTGTAACTCAACCATACAGTGTCTGATCAGCCCCAAACTTCACATGTGTGATAAGAGTCCTGGCCTAAAGACATCTATTTGCCAATATCGAGTTAGTCATAGCGCCACCTGCTGGCAACAGGAAATGGCATGCTTTACACTGTAATTCACTCCCAGAAAAACATTTCGATATGCCACTGAGTAGCAAACATACTAGAAACATGTTAAAACATGCAACACTTGGTGCTAATGTTTGCAATTAACGCCACGAAACAGGAAGTTGTTGTAACTCAGGCATACGATGTCCGATCTGCTCCAAACTTCACGTTCGATAACAGTCCTGGCCTGGAGACATCAACATGGCAATATTCAGTTACGCTCACAGCGCCACCTGTTGGCAGCAGGAAGTCTGGCACTTTGAAATGACTTTCCAATAATTCTCCTGTATTTACGCGCTTACATGCATGTCGCCCACTGTTCACTGTTTTCCTGAGGCCAAGGGGTGGGGATGAGCCCGGGTGCGAGGGCCCTTTCATCACTGCTTGCAACTTTAATTTAATTTAAGATTCGTTCAAACACGCTGATTCATCCAGTTATAAAGTGTTTATGAGTGAGTCATTGTGTAATGTAAGGAGCAGGACAACGGAGTTGGAGATCCACGTGCAGGCTTTATTTACAGGTGAGCATAGTCGTAGTCGTACGGCGGAGTGGCCAGACACTCCTAAACAGTCCAGGAGGGAGGTGGAGGCGGAACAGCGGAGGGCCAGGTCCGTGGAGAGGAAGGCAGCCTGGAGACTGAGGCAGGGCAGACAGCCAGGGTGAAAAAGGCTGGACAGACAGCCGGGTCAACAGGCTTGAAGACCCCCACGGTGGAGCAGATGACCACCACTGCAGGTCAGATGGGCTTGAAGACCCCACGGCAGACCAGACGACCACCATAGCAATTCAGACGGGCTTGAAGACCTCCACGATTGAGCAGACGACCACCAAAGCAGTTCAGACAGGCTTGAAGACCCCCACGGCGGAGCAGATGACCACCACTGCAGCTCAGACGGGCTTGAAGACCCCCACAGCGAAGCAGATGACCACAACAGCAGATCAGGTAGCACAGAGAACTAACATGGCTGAACAGGAGAAACTGAAACATGAAGCACAGAGAGGTTAGCATTAGCCACTAGGGCCATGACAGTACAGGCAGGGAGCTCTCTGGTCATGTAGTGGCGAGCAGAAAGTTTAGAAACAACCTCTGCGGTTGCGTCGGGACAAACGGACAGTTCTGGTATGACCTCTGTGGTCATGTCGAGGCAGACAGAAAACTCAGGGAAGACCTCCGTGGTCGTGTCAAGGCAGACAGGAAACTCAGGGATGACCTCCGTGGTCGTATCCAGGCAGACAGGAAGTCCATATCCCACGAGGCTGGGTTCTGGGACCGCGGCAAACTCTGGAGTGGACTCACGGACTGAAAGGGACTCAAGAATGGACTCGTGGATTGAAGCAAGCTCAGGAGCAGATTCGTGGACTGGAGCGGGCTCTGGAGCAGATTCATGGACTGGAGCGGGCTCTGGAGCAGATTAATGGACTGGAGTGGGCTCTGGAGCGGATTCATGGACTGGAACGGGCTCTGGAGCGGATTCATGGACTGGAGCGGGCTTTGGAGCAGATTAATGGATTGGATTCGATGTGTGTGCAGCCCACACACACCAAATGGCTGTGGCCAGCGCTGCAGTCTCTGAAGGCTCAGGCGCAGCCATCTCCGCTGAGGGCTCAGGCGTGGCAGCCATCTCGGCTGAGGGCTCAGGCGTGGCAGCCATCTCGGCTGAGGGCTCAGGTTTGGCAGACATCGTGTGAACTGGCTCAGGCGTGGAAACTACAGGACAGGAGGGTACATTAAAAACAGGACATGCTGGTGACAAAAATGGCCCAAGTTCCGTGGCCATCGGAGCTTGGTGTGTCCTGCCCCCCCAAAAAAATATTTAGGGGTAGCTTCCTCCTTGACCTCCCCCACGGCAAGTGACCCTCGAGGACCATTACGGATTAAATAATCTTGCAGTGGTTTGTTTAATCCATGACAGAAGAAATCAATTAGAGCAAAGTCAGGCAGGTCAGAAAAATAGGCAATGTCCAGAAACTGTTGAATGTGGTCCTCGAGGGTACAGTTACCTTTATGTAGGCGGATAAGACATACTGCTGGACCCATGCTGCTAATTCTGGTGGAATAGATAGGGAATTCCAAGTCTGTTCATTTATAGTGGTGTGTTTGACTAGATCCCATGAGTCATTTTTGTACAACAGGAAAAGTTCCAAGATGATCTGTCATCTCGGGTGCATTCCAGAAAGGTTTCCTGAAAGCCGTAGTTTATGACTGGCAAAATGACAGAAAACCTACAACCGCACCTGTCATTTTGTTATTGTTGTTATGAGCATTTTCAACACGTTATTTTATTACTCCACAGTAAACAGTACATTAATAGTAATAATAGTAACATTACATATACCTGTGATTAATTGTGATTACTAATTTTGACAGCACTATTATATATTTCATCTGTCTCTTCCGAGTAAGCATGTCAAAATGTCTTGTAGTGTGATGTCAAATTCAGGGAACAAAACTGAAAGTTTATCACGTGTTTAGTGACCAAGAGACTGATACTGGGAATAGGTGTGATTTGTATGGTCACGTTGTGAGCCCTTTAGTGCCTTAGTTCATGCGCTGACTCATTCTCGACCAGCGATCTATAGGATGGATCCCGTAAATTTCATCATCACTCGGTTGTGATTTCAGCAGCCCCACAGAGCTGGTGTTCAGGGGTTGCCCCCAGCAAAACTACAGGCTTGAGTTGGAGTGTCAGTTAAAGCATTAAGCTGAAGTGGGGGTGTGGACTCAAAGAAGCTGTAGGAAACATTCAAGGGGAAATCACTTTTCAGGTGTTTTTTTTTTTTTTTTTTTTCTCTTTCTTTCTTTTTGTAACTTTTCAGTAAGTTACTGTTTTGACTCATGATTCAAAAACCCACTCACCCCCATTACGCTAAAAAGCTAGACAATGTTTGAATGGTAACAATGGTAAAATGCTTTGATTTCATAACATAGACATGGATGGAATTACCTGGATGACAAAATTCTCAACATTCTGAACATTTGCAGCTGTTTCATTGCATGGAACTGATAGATATTCTGGCATGTGGCTCACCAGAACCTACTGACCTACTATAACTCAAAACACAAACCTATTTTACTTGAATCGTTGAAAAATCATCATGTTAACTTTCATGTTCTGTTTGGAGGTCTCAATACCCTTCAAGAGGTCAGAAGATCAAAAAAATGTTTTGATATGATGTTTTTATTTGAATGATGCATCATTAGTCGATAATTAATGCCTACTTGGGGGTTTGATTAGGTCACAGGAGCATATTAAAATTTGAAATTAAAACTAGATTTAAAAATAAAAAGTTTGTCTAAACAAACTTTGAAGTTGGCATGAGAAAGCCTAACCAGAAAGTTTGAAGTAGTTTTAAAAGGTTTTCAGTTTGTAATAGTTTTAAGTTTTAGTTTAGTAGTTTCAAAAGCTAGCTAAGATAGATAGACAGATAGACATATAGACAGACAGACGGATAGATAGATAGATAGATAGATAGATAGATAGATAGACAGACAGATAGGAAGCTTAAATGAGTCTCAATAGCTTAGAAATAGTACATAAAATGGCTGCTTAAAATGAGTCTGATGGGCTGTTTGAACATTCTGTCTATATAAGTCTATGGGATTTTTCCGAGTTTTAATCGTTATTTTTAGGAAAAACATAAGTCGGATCAGTTAGGAAAATGTAGCACACAAAGTCAAAGGTCTAACCTGAGTTTGGTAGTTCTAGCTTTAAAGCTCTAGGAGGAAGTTACACTCTAAAAAATGCTGGGTTAAATTTTTGCCCAATGTGCTGGGCAGGTTTATTTAACTCAACAATTGATTAAAGATGACTATATGACTGGATTAAAATGAACCCAAAATTAAAAATCAGACACATAATTACTAGAGGCAACAATAAAAATTAAAAGGTGAACATTTATTAATGTGCAATTTAATAAATGTTTATTGTTTAATTATTATTCAATTCATAAACATATTAAAAAACATTGTTCATTTATTAAACTTATTAATAAATGTTAATTTCCAACATATTTTGGGTTCATTTTAAGTAATTTTTAAACAATAGTTGAGTTAAATAAAACTACCCAGCAAGTTGGGCAAACATTTAACCCAATCGCTGGGTTTGTCTATTTTCAACCCAACTTGGGTTAACCCAGCATTTTTTAGAGTGTAGAGTCAGAAATTTTAGCCTCAGAAGAATAATAACTAAAAGTTTAAATAGCATTTCAGTAAGCTGACTTTCTCAAACCAACTTAATGACGACATTTTTAACATAAATAAGTTATGTATGACATATCTCAAGCTCGCTTTATTGATTTAGCCTATCTAAAATCTTTTTAAAAATCCTGTTTCTCTGTGTCTTATAGCCGTGGAGCGACAGGATGTGGCACTGCGACTCATTGCTGAAGGTTTTTTCTTCCTTTATCACAGTGAAGACGAGCTGAGATACAGTCCAACCAGAGTGTGAAACTGATTTGCACACAATTTGTCATCACATTTGTCACATCTGTGTGTTTGCAAGATAAGTTGTCATTTAATTTATTTTCCACTGATTCTGATCATCTTTATTTACTTTAAAAACAAGACCAAAACACATATGCCAATTTAATTTTACTACCAATTTATTGATCATGATAAAGCACTTTTGTGACTGGCACACCTCTGAGAAAATAAAAGTCCTTTCTGCTAGTCAACAGGTATAAAGAGATGGTATGACATCATCCATGGGCAATAAACCAGACACAAAGAAAGAACTGCTGCAGATGTTTGTACAGGATATGCTGCCATCTATTGGTATGATAATGCTAGTTGAGGCCAGGGCCTGTGTGTATAATACAGCTTAGTAAATGTTTTTAAGTGTCTAAAGATTCTAACACTTCTATTATTTTTCCTTTTATTCTTAGAATTAGGAATAAGTCTCATGCATGAATGTTCATTCGTTTTTAAGACATGATCTCAGGTCGTAAACGTAAATGAGAGACCGGAAGACTGATTGTGTTGGAATCAAATGACAACACTGGAGTTGTTGACATTTCGTAGCTGATTTTTTCTTTTTCTTCTTCACGTGCGGTACTTTTCATAGCCTCTTTCTGCAGGTGACGTCATTACTCCAGCAGGTGGCTTCGAGTGACTGTTTTTATAAATGAATCAGAATCATTTTCACATGTGGTTATTCTCTCTAATAAAATAAGCTTTTTTGGTTGTAGCACCCTCACCCGACCTTCTCTCGATATTATTAACACCTGCTAAAATCCTTTTAGTTGCACCATATGAGTAGGTAGATCTAACTTATAAGATTAAAATCTAACACATATAATGAAGGGCATACATTTCATTGTTATTCTATAGGCCTATTATAGACCTTATGTAGCCCCGCCCCTTTTCAGCATTGCACTTGTTGTCTTTTGACTTCCGGTTTGTATTTCCACAGCTATCTTACGTATTTATGAATAACTGTTTGTTTTAAAATCTTCCCGGTCTACTGACATTTGTTAAGACATCTGCTTTAAATATTACAATGCTCATGATAACTTTTGTTAACTCTACAATAAGTAAATATCATGGTTTATTCTTCCAAGTCAATAAAGAATCACATTTCTCAAATACAGCATAATCCTCTTGCTCAGCGATGTCTTCTCAACAACCAAGAGATACCATACTTGTGAGCCAATTTATGCTATATCACACACAATTATGAAACGGTCAAAAGCTTCGAGTTCCCATTCAGTCAGTCACGTTCGACGGTATGTTGATACTGACATAATGGGGTCTCACTTGGTAGCCCAATTACCTCCAAATGGTACAAAACAAGCCAATGGGAATTGGCCAGTGAGATTTAAATGCCGGGCCACACGGGTATAAATAGGACCGGCATACTCACTTGCATTCATACTTTTGCTTGGGAGGTGATTGGCTGTGTGATCATTCTATCACCTTCAAAGAGTGAAATTTCTCTAAGAGCAAAAACAGCAATTTTAATTGCTTGGAGTTGTCTCCTCAACAGCAATTTTCATTGCTTTCATTGTTTTTGTTTTTGAACAGCATGCTGAGTCAGCGCTCGTGGATGGCTCACTGCGAGGGCATGTCCATGTTGGCGTTGCAATCGTGACTCTCCTTCTTTAACACGGAGGTACGAGTCCCCTCTGCTGCTACCCAGTCAACGGCAGCTTCAAAAGTTGCTGGTCTGGTTAGCACTCTGGGCAGTTCTCGGCAGTGCAAAAGCAGACAGAGGCCATTAAACACATCTTGCCCCGTGATGTTGCCACCAATCCGCCGCGGGCTGGACCCCAACCTGCTCCTCGCCGAGGGTGTCCCCCTGCGGCTGCACAGGCTCCCGGGAGATCGGAACCTTCCCATCCTCCCCAAGCACCGCTCCTTCCCCCGGGAGGGGGCCGGGTGGAGAATCCTGTGTTTCCTTTTATTTCTGTTCCGCCCACTTTGTCAATAAAAGAGCAGTTTCCAAAATCTCTGGGCCATACAGGGTCTGTGCTGTCCAGATGGTTCCACTTGTACGGTGCTTGGGGCCTCCCTAACCCGTCTTGTTGTCTCATTCGGACAGTCTGACTCGGCTATGTGATTCAGTTCACCAGGCGTCCCCCCAGGTTCAGCAGAGTCCTGTTCACCTCGGTGACAGGCCCGAACGCCCCTGTCCTGCGGGCGGAGATTGCGGTCCTCTTGGCGAAGGACACAATAGAGCCTGTCCCTCCAGCCGAGATGAAGTCAGGGTTTTACAGCCCGTACTTCATAGTACCCAAGAAAGGCAGGGGGTTACGGACAATCTTGGATTTGCGTGTCTTGAATCGGGCCCTTCACATGCTCCCATTCAAGATGCTCACGCTGAAACGCATCCTCATTTGCACTCGCACCCAGGATTGGTTTGCAGCGATTGACCTGAAGGACGCGTACTTTCATGTCTCGATCCTCCCTTGACACAGACCGTTTCTACGCTTTGCGTTCGAAGGTCGAGCATCAGTACAAGGTCCTACCCTTTGGGCCGTCCCTGTCACCTCGCGTCTTTACCAAAGTCGCGGAGGGTGCCCTTGCCCCGCTCAGGGAAGTGGGCATTTCTGGGCTCATTCTGGCCCAGTCGCGAGAACACCGGCTGGGGTGCCATATGCAGTGGCCAGGCGGCATCGGGCTCCTGGACAGGACCCCATCACCACTGGCATATCAACTGCTTCGAGTTGCTAGCAGTAATCCTGGCCCTGCACCGGTTTTGACCGCTGCTGCACGACAAGTATGTACTGGTCCGGACGGACAACACATAGACCGTAGCGTACATCAACCACCAGGGTGGTCTACGCTCCCATCTCCTCCTTTGGAGTTAGCGCCAACTCAGCTCCATTTATATCCCTGGCGAGTTCGATCGTGCGGCCGACGTGCTCTCACGACAGCTCACGCTCCCGGGAGAATGGAGACTCCACCCCCAGGTGGTCCAGCTGATCTGGAGCCGATTCAGGGACGCGGAGGTAGACCTCTTTGCCTCCCAGGAATCTGCTCACTGCCAGTTGTTTTACTCCCTGACCGAGGGGACCCTCGGCACGGACGCACTGGTACACAGCTGGCCACGGGGCCTACGCAAGTATGCGTTTCCCCCAGTGAGCCTTCTCACACAGACACTGTGCAAGGTCAGGGAGGACAAGGAGCAGGTCTTGTTAGTTGCGCCATACTGGCCCAACTGGACCTGGTTCCCAGAACTGAGGCTCCTTGCGACAGGCCCTCCCTGGCGCATCCCCCTGAGGAAGGACCTCCTTTCTCAGGGATGGGGCACCATATGGCACCTACGTCCGGACCTCTGGAACCTCCACGTGCCTAGAATCGTGCTTAGAATTTGGGCCTGCCTACTCGGCCCTTCCGGGACCAGGTGGTGAAAAGGGCATCCGGCGCCAGGTCCAGTGATAATATTATTTCCTTATGCATTTCCATGTTGTGAACTTATATATAGGCTACTTATATATACTTATATATAGAACTTATATATATATATATATATATATATATATGAGCCTTTGTTTATATATATATATATATATATATATATATATATATGAGCCTTTGTTTATATATTTATAGTGTTTATCTGCTAGAAATAATGAATCTGTTCACTTCTTTCACATTTTATCATTAAAGCTTTTTTGCATTTTTCCAAAGATATTATTTATGTTAATATTAAATGAATATTAATTAATAAAACATATTCATTTCGTTTTCAGGGATAAAAAGACTGGTCTTTCTGCAGAAATGCCATTAAATGGGCTTATAAGTCAACATTTTTGTGTTTTAAGATGATTATTTGTTGTTTTTATTTTTATTATGAGCCGTTTTAAACCTATTATTTTAGAAATATTTTTTAAATATTCTATTAGTTTTCATACAGAGATACACACTTCACTTGTTCAAGCCTTTGTATTAAATGGTTATTTTTATTTGACATTAAATATGTTACATAATCTAAGTATTATTTGTAACAGCATGATCAAGAAGGAAATAATACGATCAAATATACAGTCAAATGGGAAACACTTTTACACATTTATTAATAGTATATGTTTAAAATCATTTAAAAAAAAAAAACTTGTATAGTTGTAGTATTGCTGAAGTAAAAATAAACTACAGTGTTTGTATCCATAAACTTTGAATCTTCTTATAAAACGGTTAGTTCCTGTCCTTGACTCTGATTGGTCAACAGCTGTGTTTTATTCACAATATCACTATATCACTGTATCACTACACAACATCCTTAGCAACCACTCTTAGCAATGTAAACTGTATGTTCTGAATTGATATTGTTCATTGAAGCTTATTGTATTATGTAGAAGAGTGTTGTAAGAAAAAGACTGAGTGAGCGAGTTTATCACCTGCATTCAGATTTAGCATTTTCCTTCAGGTCAGTCCTATGTTCATAATAAAACATCTTTTAAATGCCGATGTATTATCTTGTCCATTTAACAATTAAGGGGTTTTCCCGTAACTGACAGCACTAGTCGTGAGGTCTCCAGGGCGCCCACCCCCCTCCCCGGTTGTTCCATCAACGGCGCGAGGCCGTGCCTACCAGGAGGGGGAGGTAATGTCACAGTTCCCTTCGTTCCCGGACTACATTTCCCATGATCCTCCTGTTTCATCACCTGCACTCACTTCCTCGTCATCTCCCTATGTTCACTCATCACCTGCAGCTGGACTTGATCATCTGCACACCCTTTATAATGGACTCACTTCCTGCTCTCCTGTTCTGATTGTATTGTTAGCTAAGTGTGTTTTTGGTTGTGTTCTACTCCTTTGTTGAATAAATACCTGATCGGTGTATATCTATATATATATATCCAAATGAATAGATATTGAATCAACACTGAAACTGAATCGCAAGCTCAAGAATCGCAAGCTCAAGAATCTAATCATGAAATTTTTGTTAACAAGCCCCCCAAGCTGAACTCAAAAGTTGGCAGACTTAGTATTTTAAATCCTGTGAGGAATGTGAACAGGAGACATGCATTATGTCAGTTTGTTTCCTTCTGTCCTCAAAACACCTGCTCTCAGTTTACTTCAGTACTCAATGTACCAGATGTTGTGACTATTTAGACAGAGGTGACAGTGAACATGTGTAACTAACAGAACAGGTGTGTCTAGGCGTGTCTCGCTCATCACCGATGACTCATCTTCAGCAGAAATACACATTCACACTGTAAGACCTTTGTTCATCTTCAGAACACAAATTAAGATATTTTTGATAAATATCTTAACTGAGCCATAAATCCGATGGCTCAGTGAGTTCTGCATCGCCAGCAATAACACTCCCTTTTTCAATGCCCATAAAGCTACTAAAAACATATTTAAAACAGTTCATGTGACTACAGTGGTTCAACCTCAATATTATAAAGCAACAAGAATACTTTTTGTGCAGCAAAAATAACAAAATAGCAACTTTATTCCACAATATCTAGTGATGGGCGATTCCAAAACACTGCTTCATGAAGCTTCGAAGCTTTACGAATCTTTTGTTTCGAATCAATAATCAACTCACTGAGCCATCGGATTTCATCAAAAATATTAATTTGTGTTCTGAAGATGAACGAAGGTCTTAAGGGTGTAGAACGACATGAGGGTGAGTAATTAATGGCTGAATTGTCACTTTTGGGAGAACGAACCCTTTAAAGTTTTAAAAAATGCTTTTGGCGTCTTGTGAATGTTTTTTTTTTTTCTCGTTTTTGTTCTCTTTCTTCCTCCCCTTTGTAGCTTCTGTCTTTGGTGCCTGTTTTTGTAAAAAAAAAAATAAATGAATATAGCAACTATGGATTCAATTACACCTAAGGTGTAACCATGACCAGATTTGTCTGCTCATCGTATCTTAGTGGCCCAAATGACCCTATCCCAAATATCAAAACTCAAAGTATGCCACTCCCATACCTAAAATACATATTTTACACTGTTACCGTTATGCATTATACACAATTTCACAGTTCAGTTCCAAGCTCTTGTACTATCAGCCAATCAACTTTGTCATGATGTAATTTTCCTGCGGATCCAAATTGATTTGATGCTTATCATTTAGTTTCAGTTTACTGGCTCAGAACTACTTGGCAGCAGATCTGATTCATGGCAAGATAAACATGGTGATTTCAATCAAGACTGTCTAGACTGAGCTGTCTGTTAGTGTTCGTCTCTAGTTCAAACTGATTCCGAATAATCAGAAAACTAACAAACGGGTGCCTAAACATTTTCTGTGCTTAGACCCTTTAGTATTGGCAGAACTAACTTTACTTTCTTCTTGTTCAAAAAAAAAAAACACAACTTCTGATTGGTGTCTTAATAATTAAACTCCCTTTTATTGAAGATTAGTTTACAAATCATATCACAAAGAACCACAAATGACAAAGTGAAAAATTACAATCTAGTAAAACGCTTCAAAAAACCTACATTGTTGCATAGTTTACAAGCAAAGTATATTTTTATTTCTTTTCTTTTCTACATACACACCAAGCTGACTCGTTTGAACTCATCAATTCGTGAATGCATCAAGATCTATTAAGATTGCAACGCTAAGGTCAAAGAAAAGAAAAACATCAGGTTACTAGGCCATTTGCTGCATTCATTTAGCATTTTATCCACTTGCTCACCTATTTTGCTGTAAAAATAACAGTAACACTTTACAGTAAGGTTTCATTTGCTAACATTAGTTAATTACTTTAGTTAACATAAACTAAGAATGAACAATACTTCTAAAGCATTTATTAATCTTATTCAATGTTAATTTCAACATTTGCTTATACATTAAAATCGAAAGTTGTATTTGTTAACATTAGTTATCGCACTCTAAACTAACATGAACAATGAAGTGTATTATTATTAATTAACATGAACAAATTTTAATACTGTAACAAATGTGTTACTTACTGTTAGTTCCTGTTAGTTAATACATTAACTAATGTTAACAAATGAGACCTTATTGTAAAGGGTTAACAAAATTACTTTGTGAAACTCTTCGTTCACGTTCACTTTAGCCAAAACACACATTCTTAGCTGACAGTAAGAGCACTTTAAGGAAGCGTGCAATCAAGTACACCATTGTGATAAACAAGAACAGGCCGACATGGAATGACACATTAATATACAAGTACAGTTACATCGTAAAAATGTTTACTAGATGTTGATATGTAGAGATGTTCAGGAAATATACAAATAACTAAACCCAGTCACACTTTAAATTGCAGTGTTCATGTTACAGTGTAAATTCATAAGAAAGCAAACTACTTTAAATTATTTTCTGAGCTCTATTAATGTAATTACATGTAATATGTGATGGACAATGCAACTCTAAAATGTATAGACAAACGTTTTTAAGAATGCTTTGTGGAGTCTGTGCTGAGTGACATTAAAAAAAGCATCAAAACCCAATTGGTTTGTGAAAGAAAAATGAAATCAAAATAAAAGTAATTGCATTATCCCCAAAGGTTAGAGAAATGTCCACAGTTTGGCTGCACATCACAGCCTCATCAAAGTCAATACGGTCCTACGGTTGCTTTGGGAAAATGACAATGCTTCTGGAGATCTGTGAGCATTGACCTTTAGTCTTGGGTGGCTTAACATGGTCCTTTATGAGAGGTGGGATTTTTGGGGCTTTCAGGCAGAGGTGTAGATGTATTTGGTCTTGGCCAGCCCGGAAAGCTCATCTTCGTAGCGAGGAAGGCAGCAGAAGAGGATGCCGCAGCCTAGCATCAGGATGGTTGCGCCCCAGCCGAAGCCGTACGCCCACGTGTAGTTGTAATAACCTTCATAGATCTGCTCGTTGAACTTGACCGGGTAGATGATCAGAGCGATTATCTGTATGATTACTGTAACGAGAGAAAGTACAGTCACTTAATGGCACAACAGATTCACATTCAGATGAACTGCACAATTTACAACACAATCTTTAGTTCAGTTCCAGTGACCCTAAAAGTATTTGGACACTTAAGTCGCACATGTTTAAATGCCATTATTTTACAAAATACTAAAGCAGGTGGCATGTATTTGACAGAAAGTACAAACACACTTTTAGGCTTCAAATGATAAAACAATAGACGCCCTATTCAAAATTAACAAAACATTCGGGCCTCAGATGTCACGCCCATGCATAAGGCATCCCATCCCATCTGAATTTTCCAGGATTTCCGGGTGTACTTTGAAAGTCTGCTTCGAAACAAAGCCGTCGTGACGCCAAATCCCCTCATGCAGTTGTGTTTACAACTGTTACAATGAGCGCTTATCAAGATCAACTAAACATTGGGTTTTCAAAAGTATGTTAAGCTTGTGGGGCCATTGTTAACTTGCACAACGTTCTTGAATGAATAATATATTAGGCCCAGTTTCAACCTGGTATTAAGAAGTGTTTTGGTCAGTCGGATCAAAGGTGGATGATGCTAAATATAGTTGTAAACAGGATGTAAAACGTTTTGAGCTTGTCCACTTTTGACCACTTCCAGAGGTAGTCAAAAACACATTAGACCGGTTTGCTTTCGTAGTGTAGACGCTCATGTGTTTGAATTTGTTTGAACAGCTACAAAAGACCACCTACTCTCCTCCTACTGACCTAATGCGTAAAGAATTATGGGAAGCGATCTAGCCAGATGGGATTTAAACTTTGTCGGCTAAAGACCCAAGTTTGGTTTGAAGACAAAAATGTACCAAGCACAATGTTCTCTCACCATTTCTGATTTCTAACACACACTCACAATGTTTGGCCGGTCTTGTGGCTATCAGAGCAGAAATGAAACGTATGTTTTCCCGTCGTCTTTGGTCGCATTCATATGTAAATTGCGCGACCTTATTTTGTCCATTAGATCGAAAAACCCATACATTTACTTGCCCATAGACCCTCCCCTTGAAGAAATCAGGACAGAAGTGGTTGAAAGTGGACAAAAGAGACGGATTAAAACACCAGGTGTAAACGGGAATGTGTCTCCCTCGTCCACTTGTGATTCAATCGACCAAAACGCATCTTAATACCAGGTGGAAACAGGGCCTTAGATGCACACTGGTCTGTTATCGTAGGGACATTTTCACGCCCCTAAACATGACGTGGAACAAAACGAACTGTGATTGGTTGCTTTATATGTTGGTCAGATGTCCTCTTGGCCAGTCCTTGGCCAATGAAAGCTGTGAGACTAAGGCTGCATCCGAAATCGCATACTTCCCTACTATATAGTAGGCAAAAAACGGTATGTGACAAAAGGACTATGTCCGAATTCAAAGTATAGTGCTGGGCGGTTTGACCAAAAATCTCTATCACGTTTTTTTTTTTAAGATTCTGGCGGTTTCACATTGGACCTTTATTTTAGCATATTTTACTGTTAGGAGTACAGGGAATATATTATATAAACATTGTAAGGACAATTAAAAATGAATTGTAATCAAATCAGTTCATAAAGCTAACAATTTAGTTTAAAATGTAATCAAATAATTAAATTAAATTAATAATATTAATAAGTAGGCTACATTTTTACTGTGCAATTTCTGTCATTTCAATAAAGACCTTTGAGTTTGTGTTTTAATAAACGGTGTTTATTATTATTATTATCTCTATTAATTAAAGTATACTCGATATATTTCTGTTATTTCAAGTTATACCGAACTTTTATTTTGACAGGGTCGTGAAGACCTTTGACTTCCTGTGTGTATGATAAGACAAATGTCGATAGTTTTATAAAATTAAACGGTGAAATGTTCATAAAGTGACTCTAAGAGCAGCTCTGCAGATGAAGTTCATGTATGTGTAACAGTTAGTAGTAGACGAAAATGCGGCGCTCACTCATACTGACTTCAGATTTCAATAGCAGTCTTTTTTTAGCTTTAATATTCACAGACACTAGTCCGTATCGATATCTGATTCATTGTACAGCACGACTTTTGATTTATTCATCCAAAAATTGCCAAATTCGGTGATATTCCACTTTATACAATAAGTTCTATTTGTGACTCGATTCCGTGATTTTATCCGTGTTTTCTGCATCGCGGAAATCATATGGCTCTACATGGTATTTGCAGTATTAAAGAGAGATGGTTTTGTGAGTTATTTATTGTTGTGTAATAAAGTTGTTTCCATTAGTGTAAGAAGGGTATGCAGTTAATAGAAGTTCGCTCTCTATACGCTCTACATAGCGCTTCATGGCCATTGAATAGATACAGCAGCTGTTTCAGCTACACATCGTCCGGTGTATGCCGGTTTTTGAAAAATACATATCGGTCTCGAAATTGAAACCAGTATATCGCCCAGCACTATCACAGTACTCATAAAAGAATAGGCAAATAGTCCCTGGATGACCTACTACTCACGGCGATGGACACTTTACTATCCCATGGAGGCCACTGGAGAGGATTTGTGAAAGGCACTGAAGCAACTAAACTGACGCTGGTAGGTCACGTGATAATGACAACACAGCGAATGTAGTACATCTAGATTACATACCATATAGAATGTACATTTTTAGCGATCGTGAAGTAATAAGTACCTACTCGAGAGTATGCGATTTTGGACAAAACCTAAACATTAACAAAAGACCACAGTTAATTTGATGAACTACACCTGTGGTTCCTCTGTTACGACTTGAGGGAAACGGTTACGACCCCAGATGTAAAATCAAGGGGTACAGGGTGTATATGTGGGGGCTCGTCCGGGATCTTAATACCATATTCCTGATCTGTCTGAGAATTGTGCTTATAGGTTAGATTGTGGTTGCTGCATTCATTTGGTAGTGTGTGCATAAGTTACCTACTGGTAAGAACAGAAATAACCTTGTTTGATTTACAGGCATTTATTCATAATCCAAGCACAGAACAGGTTTAGAAATACGGGAAGGATGAGCTGATCGCCATTGCGAATCATGATTGTGGGGCCGTTTACACACCATTTTCAAGTAAAAACGGAAAACTTTTTATGTGTTTTGGCCATTCATTTATATGACAATGCCGTTTTGGGGGCATAAAAAATGCAAACTTTTGAAAACGGGTTTCAAAGTTCAAGTATTTGAAAACGATACCGTTATTGTCTCAGTGTAAGCTACAAAATTGTGAGTTTGTGAAAACGGTGACTTCATGCACATCCGTATTACATGTTCAGTCTATAGGTGCATAGTGTTTCTTTACAAAGTGACATCGCCATCTACTGGCCTGGCAGCAGAACACAGCATTTTTAGTTGTTTTCGCAGACCCATGTGTACAAGGATAGTTTTTAGTTGATTTTTTTCAGAACGATTGACCGATTCACGATTTCGATTTTTTTTTTAACTAGTCAACTTAAAAACTTAACTACAATATGACTTAAGTAACAATCTGGTTTAAAAAAAGTCCCATTCCAACATGGTGTAAATGTAAAACAATTTGTTAAATATCTTTGCAGAAAATATGCCTGAAATATGAAGGCAAATGTTGTACAAACTTATCTTAAACACATCCTATATACTCAGAAATAATATAAAATAAGAAAATGCTAAATATTTCTTAGCCAAAAAGTAACAGCAATAAATAACACCAGTAATAGCCTGTCACCATCATGCAAACATGAAATATCAGGTTTTTGCATTCCATTGCGCTTTATCCAATAGTTTTTATGTTTGGCGGACATGTTTAGGTGTTGCACTTGTGTCTCGCGTCTTTTGCAGCGCCTTACCCATGAAACAGCATTCTAAAAACACGGTGGACAAGTAAAAAAAAAAAAAAAAAGCTCAAATATCTTTGCCTTTTTTTTTCCTCATTCCACTGCCTGCGTCTCATTTTTATAACGCAATAAAGCATTTCTGAATGAACAGCCGCTTAAGAATAGTGATGTGTTCTACGTTCATAGAGCGTCACATGAGAGCGGTTAATCAGGCGGTCGGATCATTTTCTTCTCCTTATACGGTTATCATTGCTGTATTGTTAACATGTCTAATTGTAACGCTTGCTAACATTTTTATTCAAAAATCGCGATTTCTCAATTTAAAAAAATAATAAAATCGAGGCAAAACAATAAATTCAAATGAATCGTTTGTGTTAAATGTTGTGCTTGTACATCTGAAAACAATTTTGCCATGTGCTCTGATATGTTCTTATCCTATGCAATGACATCCACTTATTTTAATGTGGATTAAATATGTTTTTAGGGCAACTACGTACACAAAAGTTGCTGAAAAGTTTGGATCAGGAAAAAAATGGCTAAACGTTCTAACTGTTCCAACAGGTTCTTGATGAACTGCACCTAATATAAACTTGGCAGCAATTTGTTTCTGTCCACAAAATGTTTAATTGGTAGCTTTATCATGCCCTATGGGAGGGACGGGCGTGACTCTGAGTGTTGCAGAGACATGTGAGCGAAGCCAAGCCCTGTTTGGGCATGTGGGGAACTTTCACACAGAGCTACGTCTGACGTTTCAAGCAACAATGCCGTACTGATCTAATCTAAAACAGAATCATCTATTCACACAGAATTTTCATTTTCATAATGTGAGATGTTATTTTAGTATCACTGAGATACTATTATATGTTTTTATCAGTATTTTGAATTAGCTTTTATTTTTATATTTTATTTTTCGTTAAATTTTGTTTCTGTTTTTTTAATGTCTATATAGTTTTTATTCTAGTTTTAGTTTTACTACAGTTATACTTAAAAGTACTTAGTATTTGAATTCTATTTTTTATACTTAGTTATACTTAACAAAACATTTATGATGAAACATTCTGTTTCAACAATAAGCACCTAATTTTAAGACGTCAGATCACAAAACATTAATAAGGAGAGGCTGTGACAGTAAAGTGACGGAGAGCAAACCTCTCCTGTCCCGACAGCAGCTCTTCACTTTCACCTGAACTCGAGTGACGAGTATGGGGGAGGGTGAGAGCGAGCTTTGCGATTGCAACACTGACACTCGATCCCATAGCAACAGCAAAACAAAAGCTGTGGTGTATATCTTTCAGCTTCTTTTTTGTCTCAACTTGTTTGGGATTATTTATGCTCTGAACTGTTTTAAACTCTGTATTAAAGGATTAGTTCACTTCAGAATTAAAAATTTCCTGATAATTTACTCACCCCCATGTCATCCAAGATTTTTATGTCTTTCTTTCTTCAGTCGAAAAGAAATGAAGGTTTTTAAGGAAAACATTCCAGGATTTTTCTCCATATAGTGGACTTCACTGGGGTTCAACGGGTTGAAGGTCCAAATGTCAGTTTCAGTGCAGCTTCAAAGAGCTCTACACGAGGAACAAGAGTCTTAGCTAGAGAAACGATAAGTCATTTTCTAAAAAAAATAAAAATGTATATACTTTTTAACCACAAATGCTCGTCTTGCACTGCTCTGCGATCCGCCACGCATTACATAATCATGTTGGAAAGGTGATGTACCGCGGTAGCGTGACCTTTCCAACGTGATTACGTAATGCGTGGCGCAAGTGCAAGATGAGCATTTGTGGTTAAAAAGTATATAATTTTAATTTTTTATTAGAAAATAGACTAATCGTTTTGCTAGATAAGACCCTTATTCCTCATCTGGGATCGTGTAGAGCCCTTTGAAGCAGCACTGAAACTGACATTTGGACCTTTTAACCCTCAAAAACGTTTCTTTTCGACTGAAGAAAGAAATCTTGGATGACATGGGGGTGAGTAAATTATCAGGAAATTTTAATTCTGAAGTAAACTGATCCTTTAATGACCTTAAGTAACCTCAGTATAGCAGAATCTCTACTGGTTGACATTTCGGTTACACTTTATTTCAGTGGTCCACTTTAGACATACTAACTATTAGTAACTTTGCAACTACATGTCAACTAACTCTCATTAGTAGACTGTTAGAATTAGTGACATGAACTTGTAAAGTTACTTACAGGCACTATAATGTCTGTTAGGAACATCAAAATAAAGTGTTAGCAGATATTAAGCAGACAGTCTACTGATACTATAATGACTGCTAGTTGACGTAAGGTTGTAAAGTTATTTATAGTCAGTAAAATGTCTAAGTGGACCATCGAAATAAAGTGTTACTGACATGACTATGGTCCAGGGTTACTACAGTTAACTAAAACTACAACTAAAACCATAAAAACATTCTCGTTACTTGAAATAAAACAAAATGTTAAAAAGGCTACTTTTCTAATTTTCATTTCGTTAAACTCGATGCACTAACTAAAGCTAAAACAGAAATAAAAACAACATAGATGTATTAAAAACTAACAAAAATGGCAATTAAATCATTTAAAATGAAAATGGAAAATATTAAAATAAAAACTTTAATGGTACTAAAACAACACTCTCAAGTTTCATACCGCCGCACAGCCCATCCCTACATCCACCTATTATCTAGAAACCATTAGATAATGTGAAGGAAATGATCTTACTGTGGAACTTCCTCGGAAAAGCCACATGGACTGGAAAAAAAATCTGATATTTTGAGTTTTGGCCAATATGAATGTGTACACCGCCCTTTTTCCTTGATTTCCAACAAACTCAAGAGCAAAGAAAGTCTCTTACCAGCCAAAATAATCAGGCCTCCAATCAAAGGCAGCATAGGGATGCTCAGGGTACAGCAGAGAGCCACGAATGAGATGATGAAGGCGATGATGAGGATGATGAGGCCTATGATCATCAGAGCAGCGACCGCCTGAGCCCATGCTGGAGGGACAACGAGCAACAAGACTTTATTATCACATGCTGTCTCATTACGGTCACACTAATGCATTCAAAAACACAATACAAAACCTATAATGACCCCTAGCAAGCTGGGAGCTGCTTTTAACATTTTTAAGGCACAGTTAATGCACCTATCTAAACAACTAAATAAAAGGAGAAACTGCTGTGCATCTAATCACTTTCACTCATTTTAATCAACACGAGGAACTTAGATCAAACACATGAGGCGAATTTCAGCGATAAGGTCTAATATGGATGGTTACACATTAACTAGTTTCAGTCAGCCATGAATCAGTTTCACTGGTGCTCTGAGGACTTGTAGAGACAGTGCTTGGCTTTCCAACATACAATAGAGGAATGTGTTTTTGCTCCATGAAGTCTGTGAAAACAGTCACACCCAGAGACCGCTGGGGGAGTAGGAAGGGTGTGGACGGGTTTGACAAAACTATGATTGATGCAACTACTATTATTTGGTGTGATTCACCACTCAGACAAAAGTGATCTTTGGCATTTTCAAACAAAACTGTTTATGATCAACTTTATGGCCACAGATTACATAATTATATTTTTCATGACACTTCCTTCATGTATAACACAAGAGCATTAAAGAAATATGAAGTGATAACCTAAAGCACATCACAGCATATAGAAAATCTATGAATAATTTAGACGCACCGTTCATAAAGAGGGTCGCAGCATGCTATTCCTGCATTAAACAGTAATGAAAGATCTTTACTGACGGGCCTTCGTTTAGACACGTTCTGTTGGCAAAATAATGAAAATACCAGCTGAGGTAAAGGACAACACGCAACAAAAATGGCAGCTTTTGCCTGGAGGTTAAAGTGTTTGCAAAGCTGTCAATGTTCTCGTCTGATTTATTCAACTGGTTCAACTGGCTCTGTATGTGGCTCCATTTGCAAACTCAGTGAAACTGACACTAATTATTTCCATTTCCCCAGAGAATAAAAGTGATATAAATTATATATAAATTAAAACTTCGTATATGGGCTGATGACAGTGTAACAAAGCTAACATATAATATATATATACAACGTTTTATATATGTGCTAAAAACGTTTAGTTATCATTAAGTTATGAAAACGTTATTTCTGAATGTTCTCTGAACATTCCAAATGTCCAGTTTTTTTAGTTAAGCGAACCTTGAGGGAACATTCCATTTTATCATTCTGCAAACATTACTGGAACGTTACTTTTGATTGTTCTCAGAACGTTCTGAATAGTAACATTTAAAAAATGTCAGAAGAACGTCCAACTAAAACATTTAATAAAAAAAGTTCTATGAACGACTTATAAATAACGTTTTGAGAACATAGTTAAAGATCAAGCATGAACTTTCTATTAACGTTACTTGAAGAAAGTTTGTTCATAACTTTGAGAGAACCTTGCCAGAACGTTAATAGCTGATAGCTGGAAACAAGTCAAAGGGTTGTTTGTTTGACTCAGTGAGTCATGCAACACTATTATGTGAGTTATCACATATTAGAGTGTAGTCTACTCTACTGTGCATAGTCATCATATAGTTGTCAATCTCTATATATTATAATACAATAGGCGTGGCAAATCATTGTTTCTCTGTTTTGTGGCACAATAAATTAGTTTAAAGGCATAATAATTGTTAAAAATGAATTCAAGATACATATTTGTCCACCTGTTTTTGGTGAACGCTTTCATTTGAGCTTTAATGTCTAAAGCAGTGGTTTAAACATAGATTCAGGACTTGAACTCAATACTTACAGAACTCCATGAGAGATTTACAGTCCCACTGGTCGTTGCGGCCTCGACACTGTTTCCACATACTGGCGTAGTGCGTTTTGCCGTTCTCTTCCTCGACCCATCCGGACTGCGCCGCGATGGCGATAATGTCGAAAATGATCGCAAACAGCAGAAGGAGAGGCAGGATCCACCTGCATCTTGGATACGCGATTCCGCAACGAAACATTTTGGGTAGTTGCGCTGTTTCGTGTCTCCTAACCGAGTGTGAAGAAGCACTTTGGATAACTTCGTGCCACTCTTTATCTGAAAGTTTCCCGGAGCTCCACCCTACAGTGAAACCTGATCTGGAGAGGCTCGACCCGTTTGAATAGATCCACTCAGGCAGGGCTAGGCCTGACACACACACACTTCATCAGTCATGTTGTCTTTTTAACATCGTAGAAGTTCACTTTTAATTGACAATAAAGTTTTACAGTACCTTAAAAGTTATGCATTTATTATTAAATGACATATGTGTACTGTGGAGTCTCCGTGAATTACGTGCAAAGGTTAACTGTATTCATATAAACTGATTATTCTCAGTTCAACTCAGTAATTCCCATTTACTTTGTCTTTTCACTATTTATAACACCATCAAATAAATCCTAAACAACACGTCCGATTACACGTGATGCATCCCTGCATTTTACCACAGGTTGGCCTATTTGTTGCCACAATGTAAAAACATTTTTTTTTACAGTAATTTGATGTGCTAGACGAAAAATTGCCTAACTTGCATTTATTTGACAGTAAAGCTCTTTTAAAAGCAGTATTTTATTAATGCTGGGTTGAAAATGGACAACAATTAGGTTGTTTTAACCCAGCAGTTGGGTTAAATGTTTGCCCAACCTGCTGGGTAGTTTCATTTAACTCAACTATTGTTTAAAAATTACTGTATTGCTTGATTAAAATGAATATGTTGGAAATGAACATTTATTAATAAGTTTAATGAATAATAATTAAACAATAAACATTTATTAAATTGCTTATTAATAAACGTTCACCTTTTAGTTATTATTGTTGGCTCTAGTAATTATGTGTCTGATTTTTAATTTCCAGCATACTTTGGGTTCATTTTAAGTCAGCCATATAGTAATATTTAAACAGTAGTTGAGTTAAATAAAACTACCCAGCAGGTTGGGCAAACATTTAACCCAGCTGCTGGGTTTGTCCATTTTTAACCCAACATTTTTTGGAGTGTTGTAGAGTTGGGTGACATGGGGGTATATGTTTTATTGTTCTTTTCTTTTTCAATTTCTATTTCTATTTCTATATATATATATATATATATATATATATATATATATATATATATATATATATATTTTAATGCAACGCTTAAATACTCTTGCATGCAGATTCTTAAGATATTAAGGTGAAGTTTCTTCCCATGCTTTCTGGGATGATTTTCCAGGGTTTTTCCTCACAAACGGTATCCCATCAGCTCAGGTCTGACGTCACTTCACATGTTCATCTCCTACTCTGAACAGATACTGTTTTCATTTCATCATGATTTATGCAATCCTTTTGGATATCGGAAATCCAGGTTTTTCCTAATATCAATCATCAGAACAGAACACATTTTACACATAGAGAAAAGGTTGAGATTGGTCCAGAATTCATTCAGACTTTAAAGCTCTTGGTTCTTCTTTGTTCTTGTAATGGTGGCATTTGTTAAAGCTGGGAATCACATGATGGCTCCTCATTATCATGCCAATGTATATCGTTTTCTGTACTTTTATACAACCTATACAATCAATACTTTCTTTGAAAAGTATCAGCAACTTTATATAGTAAATGTGTTACTACAATAAAATGTGATGCATTCCTGTTAGGGTGGTCATGATGAGTAGTTTAAAAAGCCTTCTGATTTATGTCAGTGTCAGTTTTAGATGATTGATGTTCTACACATTGTACGCTGGTAAAATTCTATAGAAATCAAATGGGATGCAAATTTTGTCTTTGAGCAAATCTTCTCACACCTTTGGTGCGTGCTGGTGATTCACACGCCACTCACGCCACTCGAAATGAAACAGGATTCAGTCACACTGCTTTGATAATCGCGTTTCAGATGAGAATCTAAACAATTATTATTAAAGCTCTGAACAAGTGATATGTGTCTACAACAAGCTTCTTCCTGGGTTAGTGACATCACAAACCCTCAAATTTACATAAACCCCGCCCCCGAGAACACTCAACAAAGGGGGTGAGGCCATGTTGGGCTGCTTTAGAGAAGAGGAAGAGTTGTTGTAGTAGATTGTTGTTGACATGCCGTAATTTTACGCCGGACTGCTTCACAAACGAGGGTCAATTCAATGCTGGATTTGCACAAAAGATTAACATGACGGCACATGCTAGTCGATGAGTTGAATCAACTCCACAGCAACTACATAAATTTATCCACTAACCATTCAGAAACGTCCAGTTTCATAACTTCTTCCGAGTCTCTCCATCAGTGTCGACTCCGGTTTGAACAATGTAAGGCTGAACACCGTTACTGACAATCCTCATTTTGGCTGCGTGAGATTCTCCAGCTTTGTTGTTGTTGAGCGACCGAAGCGCGAGCTATTAAGGCTCCGCCCTCTTCTGGAAAGGGGGAGGGGAGCAGCAGCTCATTTGCATTTAAAGGGACACACAAAAACGGCGTGTTTTTGCTCACACCCAAATAGGGGCAAATTTGACAAGCTGTAATAAATGATCTGTGGGGTATTTTGAGCTGAAACTTCACAGACACATTCTGGGGACACCAGAGACTTATATTACATCTTGTGAAAGGGGCATTATAGGACCCCTTTAATTTAACTGATATTTATTGCAAGTTTGCAAGTCTTTCTAAAGGCCCATTCACACCAAGACTGATAACTAACGATATTAGCATATACATCAGCGAACGATATTGTTTGTCGTCTGCAGCTTTAGATTTTTTAAAGCAGGATGAATTCTGATTGGCTATCAATGTTTTTTTATCGTTCATCAGTTGGAAAAGAAAACGTTCCGTGTCGTGGTGTGGACTCTCCTATTTTTGCATGAATCAAAGGGCGTAATCATTAAGTCCTGAAACTGCATAATCAGAATAATTCAAGGGAAATCATGTCCACACCCATGAAGAAACAACAGTGCTCACGATTGTACGTGAATCAGAGATGAGCAGTTTATGGGGCGCATTGGTGGGTGTGTTTTTTCTTAATGCCAGCTGATGAGAAATGGCTCTAGACATCAGCTAATTTACAGATTGAATTTTCGAGTGACTCAAGAAACATTACTATTTCAGCAAGGCGGGTGGAGAAACATAGCCTCACACTCCCTGGATGGACAGGTTTTGAAAACACAGGGGCCTGCGGGCAGGGCCGACCCAAGCATGGGGCGGGGCGCAGTGAGAGTGAGAGGAAGCGGCCCCCCTATGTCGGTCTGACAGCCCTGCCTGCGGGTGTCCGCCACACCCAAGACTGAACTACACTGCATGTTCACAGGGTACAATTTGCAAAATATGGTTGTTTTCATCAGTATTAAATGCACATTTCAACACAATCATTAGGTCACGACTCACGAATGACATATAACCTTCTTTATCTTACAACAAAGAAGAGACCACGTGTTCTGCGTGTTGATCTATTCGATTATCATTTGGGATGGTATCTTCCTCCAGTTATAATTGCTTGTGGTTTTGAATAAATGTGTCTGTTAAGTGTCAGTTTTCTCTGAAGCATTCTCTTGACATGATGCAACATTACTAAGCCATGGTGATGAAAAAAATATATAAAATGAGAGGAAAAAATATACTGATTCAATGCTTTTTGCATTCTCTCGCAAATATATTTTATTCCGAGTAACTTCAAACTCAAAAGTTTTGCGAGCGAACGCAAAGTTTCTCGGGGGAACGCAAAACATTTGCGAGAAAACGCAAAAAGCATTGACATTTTCATGCCATCTCACCATGTCCCTTGTGTTTTGTGATTGGTTCAATGTTTTTTCCCCTCAGAAATGTTATGTTTGATATTTTCATTTATGTCAGGTAGTAGCCTAATAAATAAATGGGGAAGTTGAAGTGTTTACAATGGAGATCTATTCACTCTGGATAATATAAATAAAGAGTTTATGAATAAAAATCCTGGATTATGAGTTGTTGTTGTTTTAATGATTTTAATGTTAAATCAAGTTATTATTACGTAGCTACTTATACAGCAGAACAGGCTGGAGTGACTTTCTATGTTTATTACATATCTCACAAGTTCACATAAATATAATCATTAACCAATGGAACAAATTACAGATACATTAATGTATTAAAATGTAGAAAATTAGAAATAGGCCTATACTGACACCCTTTCAAAAAAGTAGGCTACTCCTTTGTATGTTATTTACCCCTATAAGGTATATAGTACCTATGGTAGATATCAGTACCTTTTGAAAGGCTACCACCCCTGTGACAGCTTTTGTACCTTTATTTTTGAGAGCGATAAAATTATATTTAGGTGCAATTTTTAATTTTGTTGTAATACACTGTAAAACCAAACAGTGAATGTAATTAAATGAAATGAGTTTGTTTCACTCAAATAATAATGAAAGTTCATTGTACTTAATAGAAAAAAGTTGCATGATTGTAGTAAACTGAACTTAATATGATTGAGTTGCAGCAGATTTCTAATTCCCAGCATGCTTTGAAAATAAATGTTGAAATTAATTATTATTTTGTGTGTTTTTGCACAAGTTTAACATAGGGAGACATAAGTTAGTGTTTAATGTTATGTTATGTTGGGATTTAAAGGGGTTCTGTTATGTTAGTTTTGTAGGGTTGTGGTGAAGAGTAGAGCTTGTGGTTAGTTTGAGGATGGGCTACAAAACTTTTAAGACCACAAGTATGTTTTTTGATTATATACATGCAAGTATATAATGACAGTCTCTTTGATAGTTATAATAGCATGTGTTATTTGCTGTCTAACATGATCTGAATGTGAAGTTTATATAAATGAACTGTATGTAATCAACATTATGATGAGTTGGGAGAGGCTGGGAACTGTGGGAGTGAAGGGATGCTGGTGATGTGATTGTTAATGTGAGACACCACACTGGCCTTGCTCCGCTTCCGCGGCTCTCGGCCTCGCCCCACTTGTCACAAAAAAATGTAAGTTCTACTAACTTAAAAACAAAAATGTTATTTTACTTCAGTGTTTTGAAATAATATGTTTCCTCAAATGTTTTGAGCATTCTGAACTTGTGCTCCTGTTCTGTCATCATTGCTTTGTACCAGTGTTAGTTTTTGCTTAGTCTTACTGTATTACTTTTAGTTTGATGAACTTAAACCATTTAAGGCAATTAAATTCCTCAAACCATTTAATGGTGGAGTAAGTACATTTTCAAAAACACTGTTTGGAAGTTAGTCGGGCCAACTCGCGTTTTTAGACGCAAAGACATGTTCTGTGTGAATGGCCCCTAAAATGACTAAATTTGCGGCGGCTTTTCTTAAAATTTATTTACAGCATTTCTTGTTGTTTTGCAGTGAAAATATATAACAGACAACATTCTTTTGACATCGTTATTACTTTTCTGACCTAAAAAAAAACCATTGCAGGGCTCCGGACTAAGGGGCCATTCACACAGAACGCGTCTTTGCGTCTAAAAAAGCGAGTCGCAGCGCTCAGGAATGGTTTTTAAAAAAGCGCAGTGTAGAACGGGAGGGTCTCGAGACACGCTTTTGAGAGGTGATGCAATAACGACAATAACGGAAATAATAGAAATAGGCAAACAGCGGAATTGATAGATACGAGTTTTGACATGGAAAAAAAGAAAACAAGATAATAATGAGCGCCTCCTCCACCATGTTGGCGTCAAATAAAAAGGTTTTAAACAGAAGCTCGCAACGCCTCCGAGTTCTTCTGATTGGTCCACTGTTTTGGAACTGACATTGATGAGCTGAAATTATTTTAACTTGACACGGCGTCTTAAAAACGCGGCGCTCATGTGCTAGGCGCTGCAAAAGACGCGAGACGCGAGCGTAACGGTCACGCACGTCTGTCAAACACGTGTTTACATAAAAAAACAATGGAAAAGTAGCGCATTGGAATAGAAAAACGGGTTCTGTGTGAACGGCCCCTAACATTTGAGGGCAGTAGTGTTGCTGTGGAATTGGGTTACTTTAACACTGTTGCTGCGGGTTGTTTTTCACGTCCACGGGTTGAAGCGACCCCAAATAACATGATATTTTGCCCCTGGAAAGCAAATGTTAGCAGGGAAACCCCGCCAAAAACACCTATTTTACTCCCCAGAACGCAATTTTTATGGGGGACTCCTGCTGAAACGCGATTGGGCTAGTTTTGAGTAGCAATTGGGCGGGTTTTGTTGTGAAAACCTGGCAACCCTTAGAGGGCAGTAGCCCCATTAAGTTCTAATATGGCACCAGCCCCTGATTTGGCAGCGCTGTGAGGGCTGACCGAAAAGCACTGAGCTTGAGTTGAGATGCAGATAATATTAACTATTTTATTATTAATAAATATTAAAAATATATACAAGGGTGTTGAAATGGCTAATAAGCCAATACGTGCTCCTCTGCAGCATCTACTACAGTGGTAATTTATTGTCTTTTTTATTTCTAAATAAGTGTTTGCTTTCCTACATCGTGAAACCATTAGTTTTACGAATGGGGACAAACTATGAAGGATGAACAAATAATGTTTTGGACATCACATTAAAAATAACATTCAAATTGTTATTTCAATATGAAAATTGTTAAATCATATTGCCAATATTGAAGTGCTGTGAAGTCTTTTAGTGTTAGTGGCACAATGTTTCGAATGGTTTCCAGATTACAAAGCGCTTGAATTCACCGCAGAATTAATAACATCGCTGTGAAATCTTGTGAGAAGCATTTGCATTCGTCGCAGAATTCTCTGTTAAACCACAGATATCAGATCAAACCGTTTTCACGTCGGCACTGCTGATCTTATTACATTCAGTCAGTGTAAACAGCGATTGATAATGGACAGTATATTTCTGGTAGTGAGGTCTCGCTGTTGAGGCTCACGCGTGTCTTATTATTACAACTGAATTTATTGATCAAATGTAAGAATTTGATAGAAACATAATTAGCCTATGTCATTAAAAATGTATTATAACATTATTATAAAAACTTCCTTATGTGTAATTTAAATGTAAGTAGTCTAAAAATCAATCATTTTAAACCTTTAATAAAGATGTACCAACTGAGGTTCCTTATAGTTTACAGCATTAGTTGAGAGATATTTTTTCTTTGAGTAAATTTGCTATGTACTGTTCCTGATAAGGTTCTAAGTTAATCAATATTGAATAAAACTGTGCAATTTGTGTCAATGCCCAGGCCCAGTGTCAATACAATTTTTTTTTTTATTTTTTTTTTTACTTGAAGCAAATGTTGTCTTTTCCCTTTATTTTCTTGTCAGAGTGCACCAGAATGAGGGTGGGTGAATGAATGGCAGAATTGTCATTTTTGGGTGAACTAACCCTTTAGCTAATGATAGCTAACCCAGTTCACATCAATCAATCAATCAATCAGGCCAGCCTAGTAACTTTCTCTGTCCCTTTTCACTTGAGCGCAATGAAAGACACTGGGAACTTGTTTTACGCATGAGTACAGGTTACGCAACTGACTAAAGTTCATGATGTAAACTTTTGGCGTATTACCCAGCACCTGTGAATAAACGAGGCTACCAGCAGACGGCGATATAAGCTACGTGACAACAAACTCTGTGACGTAATCGCACAGGAAACAAAGAACCTGTCAACTTCCGGTGGCCATATTGCGGTGATACAGCGAGTTTTGCTGAGGGAGCTTCATCATGATTTCTTCTCAAGCTTATGGAGATAATGGAAAGATGAAGGAATATCACTACAGCGGTCCAGTGGAGCATAAATTCTCTCCTTATGCCTTCAACGGAGGGTAAGAAGCAGCAGACGGCGCAGGATTTTCATGTCATCATCTTCCTCACGCGCCGAACATGACAGTTCAATTCACCGCAGAAATTCACTTAGAAACTCTTTATAAAGTCTGTTTAGTGATTCCTACTTCTGTAATTTTCACCGTATAATAAGTTAGGCATTCTAGAGTTAAATTCAGTCGTAATAGTAAAATAATAAGTTGGTTTGAACGGTGCTTTTTTTTTTTTACTTTCACTATCATAACTGCAACATTTGACGGACAATAAAAGAGACTGATTTACACAAAAATATAAGTCAAAATTGCTGATATCTGCACTAATAATGTGTATAATTCATGGTGTATTGATGTTGCTGCCTGATTTCTGCAGATTTATTTCATTTGGTAAAATGAAACTTACTATTATGGGGTGTGTGTATGTGTGTGTATGTATGTATATGTATATGTATGTGTATGTATGTATATATGTATATATGTATGTGTATATATATATGTATATTATATATGTATATGTGTGTGTGTATATATATATATGTGTGTGTGTGTGTGTGTGTGTGTATGTGTGTGTGTATATATATATATATATATATATATATATATATATATATATATAATATTGGATAAGTTACACTAAAAAGTATTTAATTACTAGCTACTAATTATACCTTCAACAGTGTAATTGGATTACTGTTCTAATTACTCTCTGTAAAAAAGTATTGCTTTACTTTTTTAGGATAGACATGAAACTGCTCTTTTAATTTCCAAATAAGTAATATACAGTTGCATAAATTATTATTAACTGACCAAAGTATTTAAAGGGAGATCACATTAAAAACATAAATGTTAACATTAGATGTTAAATGTTGATGTTAAATACATTATTGTTTTCTATAGAATTGTTCTATAGTATATAAAATATTAAATTCAATTACATCAGAAGTAACTAATAAAATACAGAAAAATTCAGAGTAATCCCTTCACCTTTTCAAGGGAAAAGTAATTACAGTATTTAGTAATGCATTACACCTAGCACTATCTATAATTTTAAGTAAAATGTTGAGATCCTGTCTGTTCTCCTCACTATAAATGTTAAAGGGTTAAATATGTATGTTTTACTGTATTTCTCAGGACTGTGCTGGCGGTGGCTGGTGAAGACTTTGCTATTGTGGCTTCAGACACGCGTTTAAGTGAGGGATACAGCATCCACAGCAGAGACTCTCCGAAATGCTACAAACTGTGAGTTATCACATGATTCATATTTTTTTTTAAGCTTTTTGATCATATTTCATGTAAACATAGTCTGTCATTTATTATATATACACCATTATTTTTAACCAAACTTTGTTTCACAGTAAAATAAAATAGTTATTTAAAGATAATCAAGGCATGACAAATGTCACGTGGATCCATCTGTGAACATCATATATTTGTATGTGTTTTGGATCTATTTTTTCAAATGATTGGAAATGAAGAACTGATTCAACCAACCAAACTTACCAACTCTACTGCAGTTCAAATCAGAGAGATTTAATAAGCTATCTCTGGCTCAATGTTCTTGTACCTGCAAGTCACAAGACAAGGAACGGGTAAACTCGTGACACTGATTGATTACACTGCCTTTAGGAAGTAAATATATAGTGAATATTCCATATCATTGCTGTCGGGCAGAAATCTTTCATTATTTTATTTATTTATTTATTTATTTTTAAATAATTAAACTGTGTTGTCAAAGGTGGTAGTTTGGCTTTATGAGGTCAGAGGTTGTATGGTTATATTTTTTTTGACCAGCAAATTTCTGAGAATTTCAGACATGCGTGTCTTGAACGGCATCGCATTACGCTTTCATCAACTTACAGTTTACTATAGCTATGTGTGTGCTTCCTTTTTTTTTTTTTTTTTGTCATTTGGCCAAAATCTCATGCTATTAAAGATGAAGTGCTACACACAGGCTATTTAAGATGTTCCTTGAGTAAAGAAAACACTGTATTTACTCAAACAACCAGTTCTTTATTTACTCTTGCACTGCAAACAAGAAGAAACTGTCCAAACTGTGTGCTGCACTTCATTCAGGATACAGGGTTTGACTGACAGTTTGAGGATCCAGTGGGGTTATGAGGTTTAGTCACATGCTCTTTTTAATGCTTTTCATTGGTTAAATATTTGCAAAACCCCCAGACAGACATGGAAACAAAAGACAAAATATGGAGATACCAGGTTTCTGCCCATCTTCCAGTGCTTTCTGTGAGACTTTGATTTAACTGTAAGTGATTGGAGAATTTCAAGACGGCTGAACCTTATCTCTCTGGTTCATTCCCATACAGGACAGACACTACAGTGATTGGCTGCAGTGGTTTCCATGGCGACTGCTTGACGCTAACCAAAATCATTGAGGCGAGACTGAAGGTGCGAACCTAGAAAGGAAAATTGAAAATGTCATAGTATTTTCTGGTCAGATCATGTTCAGTCAGCACTGACAGTATGGCATAATGTTTCTTTCCCTTATAGATGTACAAGCACTCAAACAATAAGAGCATGACCAGCGGAGCCATCGCAGCCATGCTGTCCACCATCCTGTACGGCAGGCGTTTCTTCCCGTACTACGTGTACAACATCATCGGCGGTCTCGATGAGGAGGGTGAGTTTGTCAACGGGATTGAAGCGTGTCAAAGATGCTTGTGTGAATTTGTTTTTCACTAGCTCCGAAATGTGTGATCGACAAATCAGGTGAACAGGGTAAAAAATGTACTTATAGACATCACCGTACTTCCTTATTTGATTGATTACATTAAGAATTGCAAACACTTTTTTTTGTATTACATTTTCCTGAAATGTTATGTTTCAATATTCAAATGAGGCATTAAATAATTAAATATGCGGACATTTGCATAGATTTACAGAACAGAAATCTGAGCGTTGGATAAAGCCAGGATCAATTTGATTTAGTTTGAGTTAAAAGTTTTTACAGAGCAGATTTTGGGTCTCACTTTTTATCACTGCATAAAATCAGAAAGTTCTGTCAGCAATACATTTTCACCATGTTTGTAGGAATAAAATGTTCTATAAATCAGGTGAATGATATATGAATGAATCTTCTAAGTATAGACAGGAATAAAACTGAATTTGGTGTGTGTAAGTACACTGACTTAGACTCACTGCCTTTAAAAATGTGTGTTTACATCAAAATCAACAAATGCAAACAGATAAAGTGCAGTAAAAAAATATAACTTGAAAGTGTATTTTGGATATTTTCCTTCTAGTAGTCTGAAACGATAGGCCAAATAGGCCAAAATCATTTAATTCAGTCAATTGATTTTCAGTAGCCAGTCTGTTTTCTCATTCCAGGTCGAGGTGCCATTTATAGTTTTGACCCAGTTGGCTCTTACCAGAGAGACTCTTATAAAGCAGGTGGCTCGGCCAGTGCAATGCTGCAGCCTCTTCTTGACAACCAGGTAAGACCGTCCAGGTTAGGTTAGATGAGATTCTGTCCACCTTATTTTTACCGTAAGAGTGACGCGGTCATTTGAATGTGTGTCTTCCAGTTATTTCAGCTGCACATAACGGCTCATTATGCTGCTTGATATAGCAATGCAAACTGGTATTTCTTATAATATTTGTATGTTTTGTAATTAAAAATACACTGGTTTGTGTTTACCGTTTACTGCATTTTACTGCATTTTAGCTCTCTACCTGTAGCTAGTGAATTAGGAAGTGTTGCACATTCACAGAAAATAGCATATGTGTTTCTAAACAAGGTGGATTTAATAGTCTGATGATTCTTACAACACCTATAGGTGCTGGTCATATAATTAGAATATCATCAAAAAGTTTATTTATTTCACTAATTCCATTCAAAAAGTGAAACTTGTATATTATATTCATTCATTACACACAGACTGATATATTCCAAATGTTTATTTCTTTTAATTTTGATGATTATAACTGACAACTAAGGAAAATCCCAAGTTCAATATCTCAGAAAATTAGAATATTGTGAAAAGGTTCAATATTGAAGACACCTGGTGCCACACTCTAATCAGCTAATTAACTCAAAACACCTGCAAAGGCCTTTAAATGGTCTCTCAGTCTAGTTCTGTAGGCTACACAATCATGGGGAACACTGCTGACTTGACAGTTGTCCAAAAGATGACCACTGACACCTCGCACAAGGAGGGCAAGACACAAAAGGTCATTGCAAAAGAGGCTGGCTGTTCACAGAGCTCTGTGTCCAAGCACATTAATAGAGAGGCGAAGGGAAGGAAAAGATGTGGTAGAAAAAAAGTGTACAAGCAATAGGGATAACCGCACCTTGGAGAGGATTGTGAAACAAAACCCATTCAAAAATGTGGGGGAGATTCACAAAAAGTGGACTGCAGCTGGAGTCAGTGCTTCAAGAACCACTACGCACAGACGTATGCAAGACATGGGTTTCAGCTGTCGCGTTCCTTGTGTCAAGCCACTCTTGAACAACAGACAGCGTCAGAAGCGTCTCGCCTGGGCTAAAGACAAAAAGGACTGGACTGCTGCTGAGTGGTCCAAAGTTATGTTCTCTGATGAAAGTAAATTTTGCGTTTCCTTTGGAAATCAGGGTCCCAGAGTCTGGAGGAAGAGAGGAGAGGCACACAATCCATGTTGCTTGACGTCCAACTTTATGGAGATGCAAATTTCATTTTCCAACAGGACTTGGCACCTGCACACAGTGCCAAAGCTACCAGTACCTGGTTAAAGGACCATGGTATCCCTGTTCTTATTTGGCCAGCAAACTCGCCTGACCTTAACCCCACAGAAAATCTATGGGGTATTGTGAAGAGGAAGATGCGATATGCCAGACCCAACAATGCAGAAGAGCTGAAGGCCACTATCAGAGCAACCTGGGCTCTTATAACACCTGAGCAGTGCCACAGACTGATCGACTCCATGCCACGCCGCATTGCTGCAGTAATTCAGGCAAAAGGAACCCCAACTAAGTATTGAGTGCTGTACATGCTCATACTTTTCATGTTCATACTTTTCAGTTGGCCAAGATTTCCTTTCTTTGTATTGGTCTTAAGTAATATTCTAATTTTCTGAGATACTGAATTTGGGATTTTCCTTAGTTGTCCGTTATAATCATCAAAATTAAAAGAAATAAACATTTGAAATATATCAGTCTGTGTGTAATGAATGAATATAATATACAAGTTTCACTTTCTGAATGGAATTAGTGAAATAAATCAACTTTTTTGATGATATTCTAATTATATGACCAGCACTTGTAAATAGAGAGAGAAATTCTAAGTTGCCGCCCTGCAGTAAATAATGCAAATTAGTCTCCGCCTCCTCTCAATCACAGCAGCTCGGACTGCCTGATCCACTCGTTCAACTGTAGTAAACGTTACAAAATTCAGACATATATGTTTGAAGCAGAAATTAGAAGAGTGAATTATACAGGCTTGTCTAAAAGTCGATGTATTAGAATGGTAATGCGTTTTATGTATTGCTCTCTACAACATCAGACACATAACGGTAATTAATATGATTAGCTATTGGCTTGACTGTTATCAAACAGCTAATACTGTGTTGCTAATGTTACACAAACCATGTTCCTGTTCGCCATCTCAAACAGTGGCCTTTAAAAATCAGCATCCTTAGACATGCTTTGAACATCATAGAAAGTCAGTGAAGAAAAGCCCCGCCCACACGCTGATGGGGCGGGGCTTTGTTTGTGACTGTAAGAAACGGCGGTTTTAAACTCCATTTTTGAGCATATTAAAAACATCACATAGACACAAACAACATAACTTGATACTCACCACTTTAAGGAAAATGAAGGTTGTTTTTAGGACAATTTTTTTTCCTTTATTTTCAACACCCCCCAAATTCTCATTGCTTTTAAAATAGTGAGCTGTTGAATGTTGAAGGTGTGTGTGTGTGTGTGTGTGTGTGTATATATGTATATATGTATGTATGTATGTATGTATATATATATATATGTATGTATGTATGTATATATATATATATAAAATTAATTAATTATTGGGTGAAATGTATCCTGGACACATTTCACCTTATTAGTCTATAAAATGAAAGTAATTCTCAAACTCACTATGTAATCAGTGTATGACTGGTGTAAAAAAGAGCTAAACGGAAGGAAGTTTTATTCTCAAACCGTTCCTTCCTGAAGGCTTGAACTAGTTTCTCTTGTGCTCAGATCGGATTCAAGAACATGGAGAACGTGGAGCAGGTGCCCCTGACCCTGGAGAAGGCCGTGCAGCTGGTGAAGGATGTTTTCATCTCAGCTGCTGAGAGGGATGTCTACACAGGAGATGCTCTCAAGATCTGCATCATCACCAAGGAAGGCATTCGAGAAGAGCTCGTGCCACTCAGGAAAGACTGAGACGTCTTCTCTGCCATGCCAAAATCAGCCTGTTTTTGTTTTTCTCCAGTTACATCCTTCACTCTGCTGTTCTTTTTATATTCCTTCTCAAGAATAAATACGTTAACAGTATCAGTATTGTCTTTCTTTTGTCTTTTAATTCAGTCAGTTTGAGAACTACATTTATGGGAAACTGTAAAAAATGTTTTATTTAAACTTCATGTTTGCATATTGATAGTGCGAATGGTAAAGGTCTTGAGTTGACCCACATAATACTTGTTCCACACATCTGCGCGCACCGGCAGAATCTCTCTAGAGCTTTTCACACTGCGCGGGTTATCGACCGCTGTAAAGACAGTTTGCGTTTCGATATTCAGATTTCGTTTGGCTATAAACTATCGAGTGAATGTTGTGCCATAATTAAACAAATCCAGAATTTTGCAAAGGGAAAACTCGACTCACAAACAAACAGAAAGCAATGTGCAAATACAAAGGCCTGTTTGAGCGAGAACGCAGAGGAGTATAAATAAGTATTTCACAAAAAAAAAAAATACAAACCATCCTACAAATTGCATATAACCTGTAAACAAATACCAAACCTCTAGCATGTAAATGCTTACCTGCCTGTTAAGATTGTGAGACACTTGCCTTTTTATGAGATCTCTCGTCTTGATTTTCTCACAAATGTGTCTAGGCAGATTTTCTCACAAATCGGAGCTCAACACGCTCAAGACAGTGGAGATGATCGTGGACTTCAGGAGAAACCCCCCTGCTCTCCCCCCACTCACCATCATGAACAGCACTGTGACTGCAGCGGACATCCACATTGAGTCCATTGTGAAAAAAGGCCCAGCAGAATGATGTACTTCCTTCGCCAGCTGAGGAAGTTCAACCTGCCACAGGAGCTGATGAAACAGTTTTACTCTGCCATCACTGAATCCATCCTCTGCACTTCTATATCTGTCTGGTTCAGCTCAGCTACCAAATCTGACCTCAGAAGACTACAGAGTAGTCCTGTCTGCTGAGCGAATCATTGGTACAACCCTCCCCACTCTCCAAGAACTGAGAAAAGGGGCAAAGAAAAGCACTCTGGACCCCTCACATCCAGCACACTCCCTCTGGTCGACGCAGAGCTCTGAGCACCAGAACGACCAGATACAGGAACAATTTCTTCCCTCAGGCAATCCATCTCATGAACACTTCACAAACAGCACTATAATACATTATTTACTTAAAACACTTATTTACATTTCAAATTTGCACACATAACTGTACATAGAAATTGTCTATATTATATATTGTTTTTTGCACTTTGTTTATCTTGTATATTATTATTTTTATTATCTGTGTCTTGTCTTGTCACTAAAACAAATTCCTAGCATGTGTAACACCTGGAAATAAAGCTCTTTCTGATCCTGTTATCGGGGAATAACACACCGCTGGGTGGCGCCATTGACCAATCAGAATCAAGTATTCCACAGAGCCGTGTAATAAATGATATTATCAGATACAATTTTTTTTATTTCAGTATATTACATCAAATAAGATTAATAAATGCTTTAGAAGTTTGACATTTTTGTTAAAGTTAACAAATGTTACAAATATTTTTCATAGCAAATGTGAGGAAAAGCATCGCACTGTATAGCCAAGCAAACTACTATACATGAAGTTTAAAAAAATAAATGTGATATTTCACTCAAAATATACAGGATTTATATAAAAACGAAACATCATTTAAGGCAGCCCATCAGAGAGGGTTTTACTCAGTCTTCTGAGCAGTCATGTTGTGTCTTCACAGCTTCACAGTCAGTGGAAATCATCCTCTCAGCGTCTTCAGATCTCTGATTTACTGGCGCCTGTATGTAGAGCTTTCCATCATCAGCCATGGAGCAGGACAATCCCTCAGGATTCACTCCTTCAGGCAGGTCAAACACCCGTCTGAACTCCTGGATTCTGCACGAGTACGAGCCTTTCCCAAGATCCTCCTGCTTCTTCTGTGTCTTTCCGCAGACCTGCAGCTTCCTGCCCGCCTGCCTGACTGACAGCTCCTCCGGGGAAAAGTCGCGAGTGTCCAGCGTCAAAGCAAAGCGGCTTCCGTCTTTTTCCACTGCGCAGGTGACTGGATAGATCTCCTCCTGCTGCATCTCCTCAAAGATCTCGTGCTGCAGTTTCTCCAGGCTGCTCCTCGTCTCCTGCAGCACTTCTGCGTGTCTGTGGAGAGCTGTGATCTCCGGCCAGAGACTGCGCACTGGCCACTCGGTTCCCATCAGTGAGCTGAAGGAAGGCTGGAATCCGTGCAGGCTCAACATGTTCAGGGTTTTGTGTTCTCGAGTCTCTCTGGTGTCGTCCTGTCGTGAGGCGTTTAGATTTGACTCGAGTGCTGCGAGTCGTGAGGCTTTATAGCGCGTGTTCTTCAGCACCAGCAGGTTCATGAACTTTCCAGGTAGTTCCGGATTCGTCCAGTGGGGGGCAGAAGAGAGAGAACTGATGACGTCACACCTGTCACACTCTAATTTTAGATGAGGATTGGACTGTACAAGTGTTACTTATGAGTTCATTATATTATTTTAAAAGATATCAGCTTTAAGGGGCTCCAGCTGAAAATTATAGATTTTATCTAACAGGAACAGAAGAGATCCATACCAGAATGAAGTGTTTAGAGGAGAGGATTTTGGTGACATCAGCCAAACAGGATATACTTCAGTGAAAGACCGTAGAGACCTTCTTTCATCAAATTAAGACCAGGATTGTGTAATAAAAAAAGAACCGTTTTTGATTTCAATTCGACTTCGGGTACTACGCAACAAAATTAAATACATAAATGGAGAAACAAGCAAAACACAATATAGCTCATTTATTTGGGTGTTCCAGTCGTCAGTAGACATGTTTCCTCGCTGAAATTCACACAAACAAAGTGAACATTCATCACAGTTGAACTGAAACTTCTTGCAGACAATCTTATATATATATATATTGTATCTTTGCAATAAGACAGTAACAGATCTTACACTAATGAAAACAAAAACGTAATGCTTTGAGCTGCAGTTAAGACTAAAAATGTCACACCATTCTTGTACATTCATAAGAAAGAGCCTGTGCTGGAAGCAGTAGGAGAGCGGCTGGAGGGGTCGAGGGTCGGATTTCTGCATGCATCGCTTGGGTCGTCCTACAGCGGACGCTCTGAAAAGGCTGTGTAGCTCTTCACTCGTGCAAAAAACAGAGGCGTGTACATTTTGTCTACATCGAATGCAGTGACGACTGTCTCACCAGTTGATCTAAGGGAGGAAAGGAAAAGGAGTTTAGAAGAGATTTTCACAGTTCACACAAATGCTCACTGCCTACTGATTGTTCTGGATCAAATCTTTCAAGCAGTGCTGTTACTTAAATTTAACAGGACCAGGAGACAATTGTTATGGGCCCAAAGACTACAGGAGGTCCCAGGACCTCAGTTTAAAAACCCCTGCACTAATACATCATTATTGGTTGCGTGAACAGAACAGGTGCAGCTCCATTGTGCCTCATCAGATACCTGTAGGTGATGTGGCAGGAATGGTGGATCCACACCAGCTTGTTGAAGCGCTGACGCCCCCCAGAAGACAACTGCAGTCCTACATGGAAGGAGCGCTCGGCTTCAGGGACGGGGTTCCGCCTGCAGAACCGGCTCCTCTGGTACTCTGCCACCTTCTGCTAAAGGACGACAATCAATCGGTTTATTGCTAGCAAAACAGCAAACAAATAGAACAACGCAAGTTAAATGACAAACCAACCTCTTCTTTTCTCTTGGAGACAACAACATAAACTTTGGTTTGATTGTCTGTGTCCTGGGACAGCCGATAATGGCCAAACATGATGGAATCCATCCTGTGGAAATTGAAGCTTTTTAATGATTTAACCGTCAGGTCACATGGACTAGAATGTGCTATCAGCCAAGTCAAGTTCAGAGATGTTATTTAGGCCCATGACACACACCTGGAGTTCCTGTTGCGCAGCTTTGGGACAATGACCAAAGGGTCCTCAGGGGTGGTCAACATCATGGCCTGACCGTCAGGGAAGAAGCGCAGGTACCTAAAAGATCGGGTCTCGTCAAAGCCTCATAACACTGAACAAAACCCATTCTGTTTAGGGACATTCAAGAGATACTCCACTCAGAAATTAAAATTCAGTCATCATGTCCTTCCAAACATGCATGACATTCTTTCTTCTGTGGGACATGAAAGAAGATATTTTGAGAAATGCCTTAATAGTTTTTTTTTTTTTTAATCCGTACAATGGGATCAATGGGCTCTAATACTGTTTGGTTCTCAAAATCTGTGCATCACCACATCTGCTTAGTAAAGGCAAAAGGTTGTGATTTAATTAAAGGTGAACTATAATGCCCCTTTTACAAGATGTAATATTAAGTCTCCACCACTCATAGTCTCATAGAATCCTGTTGGAAACACTGGAAATGCATTCAGGTTTGGAACCACATGAGGGAGAGTAAATGCTGACAGAACTGTCATTTTTGAGTGGAGTATCCCTTTAAAGCCCCGATCTCACCTGTAGAACTCCACCTGGTGCCAAGCCCTGTAGAAGCCATCAAGAGACTCCTCCCCCTGACGGATGTATGATGTTTTACTGATGTAAACACCTGGACAAACCAAAGACGTTTATTTAACACTGTATTTGCTGCACATATTTAAGAAGACATACATAAACGCACATGTTTACCATCAAAGCGCACACGTGGCCTCTCCAAAAACATCTCTCTCCAGGATGAAAATGGCAGCATTTTGGTGCAGCTCCGCCCCCACACTCTCAAACAGGCAGACCGCCAAATCTCAGGGTCCCTGCAGCAAAACACCCACAATTAAATGGCAAACAAATAGTTTTTTGAGCACAACCTGCTATGATGCAAGGGGGTAGCTGATAGATGTTTGTGAGTCTGTGAGCCCACCTTGCACAGATGTAGAAACCCCTGCAAACCAGGGAGAGCTGCTCTAAGGCTCGGAGGTCCAGGTCACATGACACCACCCAGCGGAAGATATACATGAGCACCTCAAGGGGCAGAGCTGTGGACATGAAAAAGGAACTGTCAGGGCAAGAAGAAAACTGTGGAAATCCAACCAGACCAGCTCCAGTGTGAGAGTTACCTGAGATGTGCACCTGTGATGTGTCTGTCTCAGGCTCACACAGCTTCATGGTGTCGTCCTCCAGCATCAGATGCTGTTGGAAGTACGTCAGTAGATCGTCTATCTCCCGATCCTTCTCAATGTCCTCCAAGCTATAATGTACGAACAAGTACTTAAGTGCAACATTTGAATGCATTACAATAATGAGAAAATGTGCTTGAAAACTGCCATGAAAATAAGTGTCCATTTTGACAAAATCTTAATTTTGTTTATGCAAATTATGTTTTTTTTTTTTTTTTTTTTATGCGTTTCTGTCTACTGCAGATTCATAAAAATATGTTTGGACTCACAGAGTTCCCACACTTCCCAACCAATGAACTTCCATGATTGTTCCAGTCACCTGTAACTACTGGATATGGATTTATCTTTTTATTATTATTGTTTTGATTTAAACTAATTAAGTAACAAATCATTCAGACTGATTTGTCCCATTTAAAAAAAGGTTTTCTCACAATTCAAACATTACCATGGCTTGCTAGCAAGCTTTACTATACATAAGGTTTACACAAAAGCGATATCTATCAAAAAATATATTAAAATTATTCAATATTTTACAGCAAAGCATGAGTATAAAATGTATATTAACCATAAATTTGATAGTATTTATTAATTACTAATTTTTTGGTAACACTTTACAATAAAGTCCCATTATTTATCGTTGGTTAATGCACTAACATTAACGAACAATGAACAATACATCTGATTCAGTATTTATTCAGCTTTGTTAAGGTTAGTTAATAAAAATACAACTGTTCATTGTTAGTTCATGTTTGCTCAGATCCATTAACATTAACAGATACATCTTTTGGTTTTAATAATGTATTAGTAAATGTTTAAATTAACATTAACTAAGATAATAAATGCTTTAGAAGTATTGTTCATTGTTAATTCATGTTAACTAATGCAGTGTTAAGTGTCAATTTTTTAAAATTAATTTCCATGAATTTTACAAGGCTGGAAAACACTGTTTACAATTGTCCTACTATGCATCAAAGTTTTCCACGATGAGCACATGTGATCCGAGCACTTACTAGCTCCCACCCCGTTCCGGATCAGGAGTTCTGCTGTAGTTGATCCTAAACTCAATGTCCGGGACCAGCTGCATCGCACTCTTGTAGTACTTGATGGCTGCAAATAATCAAAAGAGGAAAATTATACCTGTAGTAATCAATTTATAAAAGTAACTTGCTAATCTAAATAAATAAATGAATGAAAACCTTCATAAACAGCTCCATTCTGTTCTTCCTCGACTGCCTTCAGGAAAAGCTCTCGGGCCTAAGACAGCACACATTCACAATCACTGATATGATCAAGGTCAAGTGAAGCGAACTTCACACATCATCACCGCTGCACTCTGTAAGTGATTTCTTTTCAAAGTATGTGTGCAATAACACACAGTATGAATATTCATGAAATCACACCTTTTCCTCTTTAGCTATTTCCTGTTTCCTCCTCAGTTCAGCAGTTTTTTGGAGACTTCTCTTTCCACCTGAGCTGGGCTGAAGCTCAGACATCCACTTGGCCCGAAAAGCACTGAGCTCCATCTGAAACATCAAACATCAGCTACAGATCCACGTCTAACAGGCACTGATAGACTATGTTGTTCATAGAAAATTCAGGATTTCCACGCCTTCTGACCAATGTGCTTTCATGGCTTTTCCAGTCATTCATGAATAACAGGATTTTTGAAGTCAACAATAAAAAGCCTTTCAAAACCCATTTTACTTCCGTGATCAGGCAGATTTTTATGGAAGCTTGTGTCTGCTAGAGAAATAAAAAAGGTCATTGCGACTTTTTATCTCACAATTGCAAGTTATAAACTCGCAATTGCGGGAAAGTCTGAATTGCAAGATATAAACTCACAATTGCGAAAAAAAAATTCTGAATTGCGAGATATAAAGTCATAATTGTGAGGAAAAATTCTGGATCGCGAGATGTAAACAATTGCGAAAAGAAAGTCTGAATTAAGAGATATGAACAATTGTGAGAAAAAAAATCTGAATTAAGAGATATAAACTTGCAATTACTAGCAAAAAGTCTGAATTGCAAGATATAAACTCACAATTGCGAGAAAAGTCTGAATTGCGAGGGATAAACTATTGTGAGAAAAAGTCTGAATTATGAGATATAAACTCGCAATGCGAGAAAGTCTGAATTGCGAGATATAGACTCGCAATTATGAGAAAAAGTCTGAATTGCGAGATATAAAAAAAATCTGAATTGCGAGGGATAAACTCGCAATTACGAGAAAAAAACCTGAATTGTGAGAAAAAGTCTGAATTACAAGATATAAACCCACTATTGTGAGAAAAAAAATCTGAATTATGAGATATAAACTCGCACTTACTAGAAAAAAGTCTGAATTGCAAGATATAAACTCGCAATTGCGAGAAAAAAGTTTGAATTGCGAGGGATAAACTATTGTGAGAAAAAAATCTGAATTAAGATATATAAACTCGCACTTACTAGAAAAAAGTCTGAATTGCAAGATATAAACTCGCAATTGCGAGAAAAAGTCTGAATTGCGAGGGATAAACTATTGTGAGAAAAAAAATCTGAATTATGAGATATAAACTCGCACTTACTAGAAAAAAGTCTGAATTGCAAGATATAAACTCGCAATTGCGAGAAAAAGTCTGAATTGCGAGGGATAAACTATTGTGAGAAAAAAAATCTGAATTATGAGATATAAACTCGCAATTGCGAGAAAAAAGTCTAAATTGCGAGGGATAAACTCGCAATTACGAGAAAAAAAACCTGAATTGCAAGATAAAGTCTGAATTACGAGATATAAACCCGCTATTATGAGAAAAAGTCTGAATTATGAGATATAAACTCGCAATTACTAGAAAAAAGTCTGAACTGCAAAATATAAACTCGCAATTGCAAGAAAAAAGTCTAAATTGCGAGGGATAAACTATTGTGAGAAAAAGTCTGAATTATGAGATATAAACTCGCAATGCGAGAAAGTCTGAATTGCGAGATACAGACTCACAATTATGAGAAAAAACTCTGAATTGCGAGATATAAACAATTGTGAGAAAAAGTCTGAATTGTGAGATATTAAAAAAATCTGAATTGCGAGGGATAAACTCACAATTACAAGAAAAAAACCTGAATTGTGAGATAAAGTCTGAATTACAAGATATAAACCCGCTATTATGAGAAAAAGTCTGAATTATGAGATATAAACTCGCACTTACTAGAAAAAAGTCTGAATTGCAAGATATAAACTTGCAATTGCGAGAAAAAAGTCTGAATTGCGAGGGATAAACTATTGTGAGAAAAAAATCTGAATTAAGATATATAAACTCGCACTTACTAGAAAAAAGTCTGCATTGCAAGATATAAACTCGCAATTGCGAGAAAAAGTCTGAATTGCGAGGGATAAACTATTGTGAGAAAAAAAATCTGAATTATGAGATATAAACTCGCACTTACTAGAAAAAAGTCTGCATTGCAAGATATAAACTCGCAATTGCGAGAAAAAGTCTGAATTGCGAGGGATAAACTATTGTGAGAAAAAAAATCTGAATTATGAGATATAAACTCGCACTTACTAGAAAAAAGTCTGAATTGCAAGATATAAACTCGCAATTGCGAGAAAAAAGTCTGAATTGCGAGGGATAAACTGTTGTGAGAAAAAAAATCTGAATTATGAGATATAAACTCGCAATTGCGAGAAAAAAGTCTAAATTGCGAGGGATAAACTCGCAATTACGAGAAAAAAAACCTGAATTGCAAGATAAAGTCTGAATTACGAGATATAAACCCGCTATTATGAGAAAAAGTCTGAATTATGAGATATAAACTCGCAATTACTAGAAAAAAGTCTGAATTGCAAAATATAAACTCGCAATTGCGAGAAAAAAGTCTGAATTGCGAGATACAGACTCACAATTATGAGAAAAAACTCTGAATTGCGAGATATAAACAATTGTGAGAAAAAGTCTGAATTGTGAGATATTAAAAAAATCTGAATTGCGAGGGATAAACTCGCAATTACGAGAAAAAAACCTGAATTGTGAGATAAAGTCTGAATTACGAGATATAAACCCGCTATTATGAGAAAAAGTCTGAATTATGAGATATAAACTCGCAATTACTAGAAAAAAGTCTGAATTGCAAAATATAAACTCGCAATTGCGAGAAAAAAGTCTGAATTGCGAGGGATAAACTATTGTGAGAAAAAGTCAGAATTATGAGATATAAACTTGCAATGCGAGAAAGTCTGAATTGCGAGATACAGACTCACAATTATGAGAAAAAACTCTGAATTGCGAGATATAAACAATTGTGAGAAAAAGTCTGAATTGTGAGATATTAAAAAAATCTGAATTGCGAGGGATAAACTCGCAATTACGAGAAAAAAACCTGAATTGCAAGATAAAGTCTGAATTACAAGATATAAACCCGCTATTATTAGAAAAAGTCTGAATTATAAGATATAAACTCGCAATTACTAGAAAAAAGTCTGAATTGCAAGATATATACTCGCAATTGCGAGAAAAAGTCTGAATTGCGAGGGATAAACTATTGTGAGAAAAAAAATCTGAATTATGAGATATAAACTCGCACTTACTAGAAAAAAGTCTGAATTGCAAGATATAAACTCGCAATTGCGAGAAAAAAGTCTGAATTGCAAGATATAAACTCGCAATTGCGAGAAAAAGTCTGAATTGTGAGATATAAACTCGCAATTGCGAGAAAAAAGTCTAAATTGCGAGGGATAAACTCGCAATTACGAGAAAAAAAACCTGAATTGCAAGATAAAGTCTGAATTACGAGATATAAACCCGCTATTATGAGAAAAAGTCTGAATTATGAGATATAAACTCGCAATTACTAGAAAAAAGTCTGAATTGCAAAATATAAACTCGCAATTGCGAGAAAAAAGTCTGAATTGCGAGGGATAAACTATTGTGAGAAAAAGTCAGAATTATGAGATATAAACTCGCAATGCGAGAAAGTCTGAATTGCGAGATACAGACTCACAATTATGAGAAAAAACTCTGAATTGCGAGATATAAACAATTGTGAGAAAAAGTCTGAATTGTGAGATATTAAAAAAATCTAAATTGCGAGGGATAAACTCGCAATTACGAGAAAAAAACCCTGAATTGCGAGATAAAGTCTGAATTACGAAATATAAACCCGCAATTATGAGATAACCCTAACCCAGGACTAACCCTAACCCAATTTGCAATTGATGTGAGAGTGAAAAGAGTCGATTACATAACAGAATGGAGCCGGGTGGTGGGAGGGGTTCAATAGTAAGAGGACATGGTGACATTAGCTGTAAAGAAAAGTCGTTTCCCAGGTGGAGCAAATTTAATTTTCATTAAAGATTTCAAAATGGGTTTTTTTTTTTCTATGAAATAACATGCACTAATGATTTATGCACAACAACACCAGGAAGGCGCTTTAATAAAGTAATTAGGGTCAAATTTGATTTCATGCTCAAAATAATTGCAGATTTTCATTGTTAAATCTGGTATAAATCCTTGAAATGCATGGGCTTAAATGATTCACTGATAAATTCACTGGTACAAATGATTATACTTTATTCAATGATTAGACATTACACAACTATAATAAGACAGAAAATGTCTTGAGATTTGCAGCATTTTCCCAAGTGAAGCAGGGAACAAAAGTAACAAGACAACAGTAGAGTGGGACTTGATTTTATCCAATGAGAGTCGACTGGATGCGTTCCAATCCAGAATGGAGAGAGATGTCCAGGAAGGAGGGGTTAAAAAGTAAATAGGATTTGTGATGTCATCCAAAAGGGTAGTCATTTCAGAGGTGGAGTAAAGTATTATGTTCCATGAATTATTATATTTGGAATAACAGGCACTGACGTATTGTGCACAATAAAACCAGGAAAGTGCTTTAAGAAAGTAAACGGGATCAATTTTGGTCACATGCGGACTCATATTTCCAGGTTTTCAATAACCATGATGTAGGAATGAGTTCAATTCTAAGTATTTGAAGAAAGCAATTTATTACATGAATATATCTGATATCTGCAACTTTATTTCATATGTATTCTTAAATATAATAATAGTGAGGAGATCAGGTTCACTAACTTGCATATTAGAATCCTCTGTATTTTCATCTTCCCCTTCTTCAACAGTGCCATCAGTATTTTGGTTGCTTTCAGCCTAGAAATAACACATATTCAGTCACTTCACCTGAAATGTTAAGTAGGTAAAAGTGCAAACAATAGAAAAAGACGTGACGTAGATCAGAAAAACTATAACCACGTGGTGTTAAAAATAAGACTGACCAATCAGAGACTAGCAGAAAGCTTGACATGCATTAATCACTAGGACCCACCTGAAATATTATTGCACTAAATATTTAAAACACAAATAATCGACTATCAAATTAAATTATTACTCGGTGCATCTAAATACAAGTCCAGTTTCGTGATTTGCTAAACTTTGTGAACATGCATGCATAAATTTGCTCATTTTTTTAAATAAATTATGGACATAATGCATGATTGTTATTACATGCTAAGCGTTTAAATAATTATTTAAGACTGTTGTCCAGTAAAAACAACTCAAATGTGTGTGACAGGACTATACTACGTCATGGCTGCTAACATGCTAATATTAGTTCCTGATTAGCAGCCCCGCTAATCTTAGAAACAGCTTTTACTGACCATAACAGCTTATTTTGCGAGCTCTTTTAATGTCGCGTTTAAAGACGTGCTTTCAACGAATGTTTTACAGATCACGATCAGAGAAGCGGACGACAGAGCGGGCAAATACGCGAGCTCGCCACACGGCAGCCATCACGATGAGTGTGTGACAGCAGCGCTCGCGGAGACTCTTGAGCTGCTGCGGCAAAACAACATCCGGCCTGTGGTTTAAAAATAAAAGTCTAAAAATAAAAGTCTTCCCGTCTGCCATTTGAAGGCAGCATACGTCATCTAGGATGTCTTACTTAAGGAAAGTGAACGTAATAAAATTGACTGGTATTTCTCGTGAGGTGTAAAATACTGTCATTTATTTCTTACTTTGCACTCTAACGGTTACTTTTTATAAATGAGACCGCCTCGATGACGTTGGCAGCCTTCATTTACATTAAATAATTTTGATATATGAATGTATTATTCCAATAATAATAATAATTTTACTTTTATTGTACAACTTTTTATTATTTTGGTGAAATAATACAAGAAGAAATGGTCAGGATCCAAGCCAAATTGTATTTATTTTCTTCAGGAGACTAAAGACTACTGCACCAGTTTGGAGAACATTATAAATAAAAAAGCAAGGAAGACTTGTCATATTTTTAAGGAACATTCAGTTTTTTGATTAATGAATCAATGGTTTGTAAGCTCTGGCATGTTTTTTTTTTTTTTTTAACTGTGTATTAATATGTAAATTTCTGTATATTATTGTAGATTTCTTTGGTTAATAAAAATAAATAAATAAATAAATAAAAAGATGACGCAGCCTCCGAAATGAGACTCAACTATTTTTTGGTCAAATTTAAATAACAAATTTTACTACTCTCAAATAATTTTTAATGTGCAAAGAAAAAGAGAAAAATCATTAAAAGCCATTCTTTAAGTTTTACTATCAAATTTACTTGTGTTTTCATGAATCCTCTAGACGTCTTTGGAAATCTGGAAATCTGTTAATGTTTTGTTTATTAAAGTCAGCATCAAACGGAAGTTGCAAGTCTGTTCTTCCATGATGTACCTGAGTGAAACAGCTTCAACAGGAAACGGGAAAGAGAAAAATGTAGGGTGGGACTTGATTTTGATCATTGGGAATTGCTTGGATGGTTGTAGTTTGCTATTGGTCGATATCATGTGAGTGACAGGTTGCTCCACCCCCACGCCAGTAAACACATCAGAGAAAAGAGGGAGGGGAAGTTATTTTGATCACGAGGGCACATGAATTAAAAAAAATAATAATAATGTGCACAGATAAATCATTTATCATATCACATAAAAAACTAATAACAAAACAAGAATGGTCAATTTTGATTTCATTTTGACTTTAAATTTGCCAGTTAAAGGGGAATATAAAAAATAAAAAATTTAAAAGGAAAATAATATGAGAGTCATTCTATGAAACGGGCGCCATTTGGGTCCGCAACGTTTAAGGCACAAAAAATTTCCCAAAGTGTTCTCTTTAACATGATATATGATAAAATGCTTTTTGTTTTTTGAAGATTAGCATACTATTTTTAATAATTTTTCATTATTACATAGCCAATTTCACATGTCCGTGTTAACCAACATAACATTTGCATCTAAAATATCACCAAATAAGTTATATTTGTTTTTTCAAACATATACTATATGTGTGTCCCTGTTTACATAAGATATATTTATTCACAATAAACCTTTTTTGTTGTAAATATTTTATGATTTGTGCGCGTCCCTCAGTTTGACTTACCACCCCGTCACACTAACTTGTTTTATCTATAAATAATGCACTGTTCCTTTAAATGACATCACAAAGCCGGAGTGACATCATTTGAGCCTTATAGCCACCGAGAACAAAAGCAGGAAACTATGTACATTTTTTTTTTACATCGTTTGTTTGTTGCTTTTTCATGTTAGGCAGGGCCGCCAAGCTCAAACCTACCACCCCGTCACGCAAAATAGATAGGGAAAACTGTTTTTTTTTTATTCATTTTTTTTTTCTTTTACATTATTAATACAAAGAAAATCATATTTCAGATTGAATGCATGTATGCTAAGTGAGAAACTTGACCACATGGGAGATTTGCAGACATTTTGGGATGAAATTTACCACGCCATCACATACCACACCGGGGTGACAGGGTGGTAAATTTCATCCCAAAATGTCCGCCGATAAAAATCACATTTTGGGGGGTAAACGTTGTGCACAAATGTGCATTCCAAGGGCTAAATATCATGTTATTTGGACATGAAAAACAACCTGCGGCAACAGTGTAAAAGTAGCCTAGCCCAATTCTGCAGGAAAACCGCAGACATGGCAACACTGTCAGGTTCATTCACACACTCACTATATCACTCACACACTTTTTACTCAGTTTGAATGTCTCCCCTCCCCCAGTTTTTAAAGTTTAAAACCAGCAGATCATATAAAGAAACACTTTGTCCATACCACCCCGTCACATCAGTTACCACCCCGTCACGGGGTCATTTCGTTAAAAGTTAATGGAAAGAAAATGAAATATTACATAAATTAATATTGAATTATGTTCTTGCTGTGTGGACTAGTCAGATAAATGTAACTTTATTTGTATTTTTTAAGTGAATTCATTTTTTCAGTACAAACAATAAGGCCTTTGAAACGTCAAATTCATATTTCAAGATTAAAAAGCTATGAATATATCAAATTACAGACTTTCTATTGATGGTTTCCAAAAAAAAAAAAAAAAAAAAAAAAAAAAAAGGGACATTTTACTATTAGGAAAACATTAGATTTCAAAAATCAATATGTACTCCAATGGCATACATATTGTCTGTGACGGGGTGGCACAACAATGGCTTCCTTGCCTGAATAAAAAGGATAATATCAATAAAGATTTTGTGCCTGAGGTGGGAAAATATGTTTTTTTTTATTATTATTATTATTAACATATCTTTCAAGTTGTAGGTTTGTTTAAAAAAAAGTTTGTTCTTAATGAAAATTTTGAGTGGAAATGGCACCCGAATGACTCATGACGTGACATAATCATTAATAATTACGATTAGAACTTCAGCTCCATATAATAAATCCAGTGCAGCAATTTTTCTTCTTCTGGACGGAAATAAAGTATACTATGGCGAAAGATTACCTCATGAATATTATTCGTATAATTGTTACATTTCCTTGGTATTCTTCCAATGGCAAAGATAGAAGTCGTATATATTAATTAGATAGTAGTGACGCTGCGTTATTTCCCGCCACCAACGAAGGCGTGGCTTATGAATATTAATTACTAATCCGTCGCCATAGTAGCTTTTGTAGCTTAATTCGCGGACGGGAAGTAGCTGGACACAAGGGCTGCGCACCCACCTCACAAATCAGATGCGTGCTCTAGAATGCAGTTAAAACCCTAGATGTCCGCTTTAATTTTGTCGAAACAATATTTTCTTTATAGCAGCGTTACTAAATACCAGCGGCTTCCCCGCGTATAATAATAACTGACGTACAGTGTGACGTATGTATCACTGTTGTTAAAGTGAATCATCTTTACTGTAGGGATGCTGAGCCTTAGGCAGGAGGCCTGAAACCATCATTTTTATTCCACGTACCACCATATCATTTGTCTATCATCATCATCAGCGCAATGGAGGAGATTCTCCGCAAGCTCCAGAAGGAGGCATCGGGCAGTAAACATAAAGCGATCCGGGACTCATGCAGTGTCGCGTGCGGTAAGATGCACCTGTTTGTGGAGCGTCTGTGAGGAATTAATGACATGCGGAAAGGGACGAGTTCAGCATATTAAAAAAAAAAAATGTTTTAATGTTTGAGAACAGCAATATAAGTATACAGTCAGAGCACACTAGTGCCCGCCTTTCACGGATGTTTATTTACCTAATGTAACAGCTGTTACAGGATGTGTCGACCTTTTCTGTCAAATTGCACATTCATTTTTTTTTAGAATAGCATGAAGTATGGAATGAAAACATGCAAACTGAAATAAAATTAAATAGTTTTATTTGCAGTGGGCACTCATGCAATGAGCCTATATGCGACCCGTGTGCATTTGAACCACGTGCATTTGATTATTATAATGTTCAATGGTTTGGCTTTAAACCTTTTTATTTTCAAAATGCATGCAGTCAAAAATGGAAAAAGTCAAGGCAGTGTTAATAGTGTGTTTCTGGACATGCACTATGAGTAGCCTACTTTGGAATACCATGCAAATTCATGGTCATGAATATGTTAATCATATGAAATTATGATTTTTATCGTTATTGAGGCACGGCAAAGCCACAGAACTTTTAAATGACAGTCTGTAAGGAAACTTCTACCTTTTATTGGTTAATTTAATCTTTTAATGGTTACTTTAATTTTTAAGAGACTATAGTTTTTTTTTTTTTTTTTTGCTTTTAGTATGATCCAGAAATGTATAAAATAACAGCAACATTTATTATTATTATTATTATTATTATTATAAGTAGTAGTAGTAGTAGTAGAATATTTGGTAAAAATAAACGAAAATGTAATTGTATTCATAATAATAAATGATAATAAATATTTTTATTTATTGTAATCTTTTATATAATGCATATTAAAAGTGTTATAGATGACTCGTTCTGTGTGTAACTAATCGGCTGTTTAGTGGATGGACAATAGCAGCTTCAGTTTCATACTATACAATAGTTTAAGATGATGTGGAGCTTCATGCACTTAATTGACCTTTATATCACGAACTGTCAGTCATGCTGTGCCAACATACCAGGGGCTCAAAACTGATGCTGTGCAACTCTGGCTCATTTTACAGGATCAATGAATAGCTCAGATGACAGTATAGCAAGGCCTGATCTGAAATAGTTTTTTTAATATGAAGTTGATATAGGATTTCTGTGCCATTTTTGTTTTTACTTTGAATTAGGGGTGGGCGATATGACCAAAATATTAAATAATGATACGAGTCATTTTATTTCACGATAATGATATATATATATATATATATATATATATATATATATCACAATATAGTTATTTTTTCTTTTTAAATAAGGTTTTTATATCATCCACATTTTTGATACCATTGAAATTTCACACTTCTTGTCACCAGTTTCAATATCACACAAAAACGAATACTGACAAATAAACAGTCAAAGAAATAAATTACAAGCAATAGACCTATACCTGGAAAAACTTCAAGCACTAGAAATAAGAAATACTAGCCTACATAAATTGCAGGGTTCCAGACTGCGAGCCAAATGGTCGCATTTTGGATTGAACTTTTTTCCTGCCGGTGCGACTACATTTTGTTAGAGGCCATAGTATAAATTTTGTCACACAAACAGCACTGACGTGGAAACCAGAAGAAATATTGAGCCACGAATGAAGTTATATAAGGCTCTCCAGTCCACAAAAAATCACCAACATTCACCATGGATTTAATGTAGTAAAACTAACTGTAACCATGGTCCCAGAAATAGTAAAATGTTTTTACATTATTCATTTCAGGGTTCATACTTTTTCAAACCTTTAATTTTAATGTTATTATAATTTTATATTATTTCAAATGTGATTTGTAAAATTAAAAGTTAAAAGATGAAGGAAAACGAATGCTTCGTGGCAAACTTTTATTTAAAAAGACATGAAATTACTGCTATAGCCAGTAGATGGCGGCAGATGAGCACTTATTGGCTTATTAGCCATTTCTACTCCCTAGTATATGGAAAAGTAGGAAAAGTCTCATGAAAAACTAAAACTTCTTCAAATTGTGACTAAATTACACAGAAAGCAAGTAAAGAGCGCTCCTTTTTAAAATCACTGAAGCGGTCGGTTAGTTCAGTGTGGTACATTTAATAAGAGAAGAATATTTAAAATTTTCCCTATAAAAATTTGGTTTTTGTACATTACTGTTGTTAATAAAAGTTTTTTAATAATTTTAGATAGAATATTTTTTTTTATCTGCACCTTAATTCAAGCTTAGTGCTTTACTGTCAAATTTCCAATTAATTAACATGTAATGTTATTAATCACACTTATTAATGCAAAACTATACTAATATGATATTATTAAAGTGAGACAAAAGTGACTCAGTCAAGGGCATTGAGAGATTTTCTCTTTTTTGTTGTTTGATTAACATTAATGACACAGATGCAGACACTTTAAGACCGAATGCACTGATCCAATATACTGTTACACATGCGTTTTCTTTCTCAACTGTTTACGTTAACTTAAGACATAAATGACTGTGTTTACAAGGATACTTGCAAAGACGGGCATTTTGACACATAAGTGAGTGTGTATTTAACCATTCAAGCCTAATTAGGCAGCAAAAAGAACTTAGTTCAGTACTCGCACGCTCTATGAGCATCGGCTTCATGTGTGCGTGTCTCTCAGAGAGTGCTCAGAAACCATCTCTCAGACAGCGTGCACATATAGCGAAGTTCTCTTTCACTGCTTGTTGTGTTTCAGCGTTTTAAAATCACTTGTTTTTAATCCACAATGCTTTAAAATGCATGCAAATAATAAGCTTTCGTGACGGCGCAGCACAGCAACGCGGCATAACCGTGATAGAGACGATAGTCCAAAATCTCTACAGGGTGACAAATTTCTACCGGTTAATCGTGTCTACCGGTATATCGCCCACCCCTACTTTGAATAGTTAGGAATGATGGGGTTTCAGAGAATGTATATTCATATTGAAAGGATGTTAATTTATTTGAATGTGTTTAAGTTTTTTTCTTTTGGTTTTCTAATTTTATATAATACTGTCATATAACATTTTATGTGATTGTACAGAGACCCTTCAAGCTCAGAATGGATCGGTTAAAATCCCACCATCTAAACTCAGGCAAGTGTTTTGATTCCATATGCAATATTTGTATTGTCAGCATTTGTATTTTCTCAGATATACTATAATTTCTCACATAATCTTTATGTTCCATACAGACATAATCCATGACAAACAATAGACAAGCACATTTATTAAGTTTCGTATTACATTTCCAGTGAAAAGGCATTAATAAAGTATTAAAATGACCAAATGCATAATAATTTTCCCTTAGCAATTTTCTGGCCATACCTTTGAAATGGGATTTGCTTTTTTAGCTTCTTCTATATTTATTCATACATCAGATGCCTTTATTCAAAGGGTCTAACAAATTATCTTTGAATCATCAGAGGCAGACAGTGACACTATAAAATGCATAAAAAAACTCTTCTTGAGTTGTATCTTTCATGTTCTGGAGTGTAAAGTGTGAACTATTTTTGTTGCAGAGAGAAGTGTTTCTTCCCTCTTCAGTTGGCGCTGGAGTCTAAAAACACTAAACTGGCTCAGACGGCCCTCACTGGAATGCAGGTGTGTGCATTACTAAATACTTCATGTTTAAAGACATACGTAATTATTTAGGTACGGTTAAGATAAAGCAGGACCCAATATATTTTGTCTCTAGTTTATTTAATGGTATTTGCTAAGCCAAGCAAAGCATGATAGACTTATAACTCATTTTACGATGTTTGTACATGGACATGAATGGACCATATCTTGGGACCAGAATATCACAGAGACTCTTATGTTTCGGGCCAGTAAGCAACCTCCCAGAACTCCTTACCAACTGCATAGCAACATGCTAACAACTATCCAGAACACCCCTGAAGCCACATAGCATAGTGTATATTTAATTAAAGGTGCAGTAAGTGATATCTGAGAAACCCTGCTGCTATTTTAATTCAACCCAAACAAACACATCATTACAAGTAGATATGCCCCCTACTGCTGATTGGCTCACTCACTCTCCTCCCCCATCATGAGTTGACACTCCCATACTGCTGATTGGCTCACTCTCTCTCCTCCCCCATCATGAGTGTTCACGCCCTGTACTCCTGATTGGCTCTCTCTCCTCCCCCATCATGAGTGGACACGCCCCCTACTGCTGATTGGTTAACTCTCCTCCCCCATCATGAGTGAACACGCCCCCTACTGCTGATTGGTTAACTCTCCTCCCCCATCATGAGTGGACACGCCCCCTACTGCTGATTGGTTAACTCTCCTCCCCCATCATGAGTGGACACGCCCCCTACTGCTGATTGGTTAACTCTCCTCCCCCATCATGAGTGAACACGCCCCCTACTGCTGATTGGCTCACTCTCTCTCCTCCCCCATCATGAGTGGACACGCCCCCTACTGCTGATTGGTTAACTTTCCTCCCCCATCATGAGTTGACACGCCCCTACTGCTGATTGGTTAACTCTCCTTCCCCATGATGAGTTGACATGCCCCCTACTGCTTATCGACTCACTATCTCTCCTCCCCCATCATGAGTGGACACGCCCCTTACTGCTGATTGGTTAACTCTCCTCCCTCATTATGAGTTGACACACCCCCTACTCCTGATTGGCTCACTCACTCTCCTTCTTCATCATGAGTGGACACTCCCCCTACTGCTGATTGGCTACAAATTTGTTATGGTGCTCGGTCCAATCCACTCTCAGAAATCACTTACTGCACCTTTTAACTTAAGTAATGTTAATATAGAAAATGACTAAAATCATTTTTTTTCCTACAAAGCTGAAGGTGAACAGCAACTTACAAGATGGCTTGTTCTTTTTCACTTCCAAAAACTGTACATTTAACAGTATTTTACTGTAAAATGACATGAAATGTCTCATTGGATCTACTACAGTTTTTTTCAGTGTATAGAGTAAGTGAACTTACCTTTAACCAATTAAAAGGTTTTTACATTTGAACAGGTTTTAAAATTATGATCATTGTTTTTAGAGTGAATGCCTAGCATTGTGGTGGCAACCACTCACATTTTATACATTAATAATTCAGCTTACAAACATGGCTAGATGACCGGTGTTCATTTTTTAAACGTTTGTTAGGTCATGCTCTTCTCAGCCATTTTCATGTTTTGCTGTTGTCCTGTGGCGTTGACAGAAGATCCTGTGTGAGGATTGCTTTGTTGCTGTGGAAACAGAGGTTCCAGAGAAGCAGTTGTTGAGTCAGATCCTGGAAGCCATCAGGGTGACGCCCGCCCTACATGAAGACCTGCAGGTGGAGGTCATGAAGGTCCGTGTTTCTCTGTACCTTCATCATCAGTGTGTGTGATGTGGTTTGTGGAGAAAAGATTTGCCCCGCACCGAGCTGGAATAGTCGGTGTCAAAAATATTGTGTTGCTTAGCAGGCTTAATCAATTCAGTGCCTGCTCTGCACCCGTCGTGTAATTGGACGGATTTGCAGCATTACTGGCACATGTGTCTTTAGACACACTGTGTTCCTCATCTCCTGTTTCTAATACTGAAGTGTTGAATCATTTTAGGTAGAGCTGATGTGGCTTTTATATTAAACGGCTAATGTTGTTGTAGGTCCTGCTTTGTGTCACCTACTCCTCTACCTTTGAGATCAATGGGCACAACATCTTGAGAATTGCTGAGGTAAGACATGCTTTATTGACGTTTCACTGACAGAATGAAACAGACGAATCGCAAATTGCTAATCTAAAGTGAATCTGGCAACCCTCTCATTTAAGTCCTTGTCAAAGGACTGCTGCACTGTGAAGCTGTTTAATGAGGACGATGCAGCAGTTTGGTCACTACTAGCATTTTGGGTCAAACTTCTGTGTTCCACAAAATAGTTGCGCTTCACTTAGGATGACCAGATGTCCCGGGAAAGTCCCGTATTTCAGCTACATTTTTAGTGTCCCGAATTATTACGAACAAATCTTGTTTTGTCCTGTATTTCTTCTTTTCTATATTGTCTTTATTGCTAGGTGATCATAAAAGCAAGTAGCAGTCATGCGAGAATAGCCTAAACAAAGGTAGCAAATCTCGTCATAGTATATTATGGAGAACAAAATTACCATCCAATCACAATTCATTATCGTTAACTTACAGTTAGTGAAGGCGGGATATTAGAGAGCGTGGAAGAGATCACAGACACAAAGATGTCAAAGAAGCCTGTGTGTACATTTAACAAGGATCTTCAAAAAGTTTATGAAGTTATTATGCACAGTAAGTTGTGAAAAAAGAACTCAAATGACACACCAGAAGCGCTCTCTCAGACAGGGCGCAATCCCGAATTCAGTTCTCTTTGCGCTTGAATGGTCAAATACAGACACAGTTCTCAAAATGCCCCTCATGTGGAGTATCTCACGGTTATGGCTTAAGAGAACGCAAACAGCTTGGTGAAAACCGGATATGTGCAAAGACTATAGATACAGATTCGTGAAAGGGACACGTGTCAGTGTATTAGATCCAAGCGTTCGGTCTTAAAGTGACAGTAGCCTAAAATACCTGTCTGTGTCATTAATTGTGTTAATCATACAACAAAAGATGTTAAATAAATGTATACATGTTAAATAAACCTACTGTACTTGAAGACGTAGTTTATTTAATTTGTATCTATTTTGCTGGTTTAAATGGATAGTTCACCCAAAAATTAAAGTTATTATTCACCCTCATGTCGGTCCAAACATGTATGACTTACTTTCTTCTGTGGACCACAAAAGAATTTATATTAAATATGTCTCAGTGCTTTTTTGGGGTCCAATGTCGATCACTAGTAGTTCTTGAAGAATGACTAGGTACTTGAGTAATTAGTGATGCATTTTATGACCACGTTGAGAGTAAAAAAGGACAATCTTCAAGAACTACTAGTGATCAGGACCATTATTTTAAAGTGAAAAAGATGTTTTTCACTTTAAAATAATGGTCCTGATCACTAGTAGTTCCTGCATAGTGACTAGGTAACACTTGAGTAATTAATGATGCATTTTATGCATTTTATGACCCTGTTGAGAGTAAAAAAAGACAATTGCTCACATCTCAGACACTTTAATGTTGTGATTAGTAATTAATTATTAATTCTTTATAATTTGTCATAGTTACCTATTAGTTCTTAATGATGCCAATCTCATTCTCTAATTATTGATTAGCTAATAAGGAACTATCTTAGTCCTAAATTTGATATTACTTACTGATTAGTTAAGCTTGTTTCTATATTAGTTAATAATAGTAGCTGAAGTGTTAATGTAGTACTACTCATTAGTCCTGCATTGTTACTTATTAATGGCGGACCATTATTCTAAAGTGTTACCCAATTGATCCTTCGCCGGGAGTTTGATTGACAGGCGATCTAACCAAAATGGCCGAATCCGCCATTTTGTCTGACAAAGCAGTCAGGGGAGTTAGTAGATTAACGTTGGTGGACTTGAACTTGAAAAAAGTTATGTACTGACATCTTTCTGTGATTAATTCATGTTTATTTGATGATTTAAATGAACTAGTTGATCGGTTCATGAGCCGCTTGATCTGAGGCGCTACAGCGATCTGTCACGACATATTAAAGAGCCACAAAACAGTATTTATTGTTTAAATTTCTTTAAAAATTACAAAATTTTGAATTTGAGACTTTGTTTCATGTCAAAAGTAACCTGCTCTGTATTGTCTGTCGACGCGTTGTTAGTGTCCTCTTTGCTCCTCGATGTATTTTTCACTGCGTGAGAACGTGTGGCGTGAGAGCGGCATGGCTTGTTAGACATAACAACAGTAACTATAAGAGGCGGGTCTTTACGAACGGTCAATTGCACGTAGAAGAGAGAACTTGTGTGATAACATTGTCATAGAATTGTTTTGAATAATAAGATTTTGTCAAATGCCCGACATAGTTTAAAAGAATTCGGGTCTTCTTAGGTCCGTTTGGAAAAAGCACATTTATTTTAAATTACCTGAACTTTAAAATACCGAACCTGACCCATGCACTCGTAGAAGTTTTGGACCCGAACCCACTCAGGTCGGACCTTGGGTTTTTTAGATCCAAGTAGACCGTGAAGACCTCTTGTATGGACATAAACAGTTGAAAAATTATTCAATATATCTTTTTTCGTGTTTTGCAGAAGAAAGAAAGTCATACAGGTTTGTGAATAAATAATGACTGAACTTTTATTTTTGGGTGAACTATCCCTTTAAAGACCTTTTTTGTTTACCTGAGAGGCAAAATAAGCTGAAAAACGTACCCATCTGACCCGTCTAGTATCAAAGCCGGCTCTGGTTCTGTCTATATGAAATCTGAACCACAGCTTTAAATCTTTGCCATTGTCATGGTGGCACTTCTGTGCACAGTCAGTTTTCATTTTTGGGTGAACTTACCCTTTAATTGTGAAATTTACTAGTATTATATAGTATTTACTATATTTTTTCAGTGTATAAAAAGATCACAGTTCTTGAGGGTGGTGTGTCTTTATCACGTTTTTAACCACATAATGCTGTGAGTGCACTTGTTGCTTCACACCACTGTTTTTTTCCCCCACTAATTGTAATTTTAAGAGAAATTTTAGATATGAACAATGCATGCAGATTTTATGCATTATGCACATTTAAAGACTATCAAACAGTTGCATGCTAAGTGATCAGATCTCACACTGCCTGTCTGTGTGGACTGGGTTTCTCCCCCTCCTTTGTGTGTCTAACTTTATTATCTTGCCCCTGGTTGGCCATAAACGGCTCATAAAAGCACATCATCATGTGTAAATGGGTCTGGTACTGCCAGACGTCTCTTATTTTCACACAGGACTGTTCTGAGGAGCCCCAGGGAGCTGGCCATACAGAATGAGGCTGAAATAAAGTATGTGCAGCCATACGTCAGACTCAAAGTATTTGGACACTGCATTTGATAAAAGAATATCAAAGCAAGTGTGCTTATTTTTAGCAAGGGATAATCCTAATTGTAATGCGAGAAGTGGAGGCAAAAAAACGCCGGACGGGGACCGGAGTGAATTCAAATGGTTTAATGTAAGTTAAATGGGACCTATCACCACTTTTACATGGTGTTTGAACATAAATGTGTGTTAGCACCCTATAATGATAAAAATCCATCCACTCCTTTTTTTAATCCCCATAAAACCTCAACAGTCTGATAGAACAAGCCGTTTTCCTTTTTTGAGCAATGTGACGTCACGTTGCCCAGGCCCAGCCCACAACTGCTGACGGACTCTTCCTTATTAGCATAGTTTCTGCCCTGAGCGAGTTGTACACCGACATCAGAGCTGCTGAACGCAGTGGATTAGTTTTGTTTTTGAAGGGAATGCGCCACAGATCTAATATACACATGCAATTTCTGTCCCGCTGTTTACATTAACAGACAAAACTGACTGTGTTTGTGAACTTTGTGTGTTTTTGACATAACCTTGTGTGTATTTGAGAGTTTAAACACAATAAGACATGAAAGAGAACTTAGTTTAATACTCACGAGACGTGCCGTCTGACAGCGAGCTTGTGTACGTCGATGTGTACATTCAGAAAACGATAAATTAGAAATTTAAACTGATATAGCTTTAAAACGCATGCAGATAATAAACTTTCATTATGATGAAGAACTGCAGTGTTTGTGAGAGTGATCACAATATAGATGATAATCAAAACCAAACATTTGTATTTGGCAGAGTATCCGATGCAGGCAGGAGCTGTTGAAGGAAGCGCTTTCCTGGAAAGGGGGTGGGGAGCAGCAGCTAATTTGCATTTAAAGACACATGCATTCCTTCCACTCAAAAATGTGGATTTAAAACATGGTATAATAAATGAGCTATGGGGTATTTTGAGCTGAAATTTCACAGACACATTCTGGGGACACCAGAGACTTATATTACATCCTGTAAAAAGGGGCATAATAGGTCACCTTTAAACCTATTATTGATGTTTGCAGCGCTAAATTTGACTGAAATGGCAGTTATATTCGTAAGTTACTACTCGTTAGATATAGCATTCTTTCAGACACAAAGATAAAGTATTGCGGTAAAATGACATTTATATGAATTAATTATCAAGAGAGAGATGTGTGTGTGTGTCTGTGCAGCGTCTCTACACACAATGAAGCTCAGCAATGTTACTCCCTCAATGCTGAGAAATATAATGTAGTGATTCAGTAGCAAAGCTATTTTATTAATATAAGTAATGGGGCAGTGATGATGATAACAAGTTTCTGTGCTCCGGGATTTAATGCACACCTTCCAGCCAACCAGAATCGAGTATTCAGACAGACCACGGTTTAAAGAATAACACAAGATAACAACATAATTACAACACAATTGTGCGTTTCACAAAAGGTAGTTTATAAGGTATAAATAATAAAACAATTGATATAGCTACTGATATAAGTATAGACAAATGCTGTTTGTATGAATTATGGTTGCCAAACGTTAATGGAACATGTCCAGAGTTAATGTGATAAACTACATCTGTGGTTACTCCCACTTCATACATCCACTAAAAACCCCCTTGACATCATTTGATTAAAAGACACCGCAAAATGGGTTAGAAATATGAATTTAGTGTTGAGAAAAGCTCTAGATGTGTTTGTTTGCAGATGGCACTTGGTTTGATATATTGTATTTAATGCAAAGACATGCAGACGTTTGTGTCCAGATATTATTTTAGGGCCTCTGAGTGTTTAGATTTCATATACGGTAGTTGTTAGGTGTCTAGAATGTCACAGTATCACACGATGAAGGCCTCTCCCCGACAAATTTTCCAACAGTGTGTCATTTGTTGCTGTGGTTACAGGTAATCGTGGTCGCAGATGCCACGTCTTAGATCCTTTTTCCCCGACCAAGCATGACAGAGTCACACAACAGCAGATGCTCTGCGGTCAGTCTTTCTGTTTGCTTAATGAAAGATTCCACTTCAGGGTCATTTTGTTGATCAGAGACGGGCTTAACAGAGACCTTTCCACATAATAAACTCATGCTCAGCAGGATTATTAGGGCCTGAGCACTGATGGTGTGAGGACCCTATTGTAATTGCTCAGTCAATTATTCTTCTCCGAAATGAATCACATTTATGAAGGCCTAAACATGCTCGAAAACTCACGAAACTTTGCACACGTGTCAGAAGTGGTGAAAAATTTACATCTGATATGGGTTTTAGAATTAGGTGTGGCAAAATGGCTCTATAAAATTTCAATTAATCGTTTCACGTACAAGTATGACATTTAGTTGGCACATCTAACAGCCCAATACCTACAAAAAAGTCCCTGGGAGCAAAATCTGAAAACCCAACAGGAAGTGAGATACAGATTCTCTGCAAAATGTTTGCAGTTTTTGCCATTTCCACACGTTGTACTTTAACGAACTCCTCCTAGAGCTTTAATCAGATCAACATGATATTTGGTCAGTCTAATTTTAAGGCCTTAGTGCGAAGATCTTGAGTTTTCGCTGAAGGGCGTGTCCGTGGCGGCCTGACAACGAAACAGGAAGTTGTTGTAACTCAGGCATACAATGTCTGATCTGCCCCAAACTTCACGTTTAATAAGAGTCCTCGCCTGAAGACATCTACATGCCAAAATTTAGTCATAGTCGTAGCGCCACCAGCTGGTAGCAGGAAGTGTGGCAAATACAAATGACTGACATTGTCCTCCTTTATTTATATACTTAAAAGCATATCAGCTTTTTTTTATTGCCCACCTTGCTCTGTTTTCCTAAAGCCACCGGGTGGCGGTGGCATGGGTGCGAGGGCCCTTTCATTGCTGCTTTAATTATATATATATATATATATATATATATTTTTTTAGCAATAAATCATGACATTTGAACATTTTTTTTTTTTTTTATCGAAGATTGATGGCCAACTGTTTCAGTGCTCTTGGGTCCAAATTTTTAAAGTCATCATGAAATAAATATTCCCCCTATCTAAATGCATTTCTAAATGCATGTTATAGATCTTATTTTAAACCATTAATTCATGTACATGTTTTATTAAAAAAAAAAAAAAAAGACAGACCCTGTGAAAACCAAAAATTCCATTTTTTTTCTGTTAAAATTTTTCTAGTTTGTTAAAAAAAAAGAAATGTGAAATTTCACAAAAGTTACATTTTAAGGCCCTATGAAATATATTTGACCCCCCCCCCCCCAAAAAAAAAGTTTTATTTTTTTCAAATTCTGTGTTTTCCGTTTTCCTTTTCCTGAATTCCATTTTTAATTAAATTTTGATAATCAAAAATCATGTCGAAGCAATTGAATAATTTAAAAATAATTTAAGGCCCTATGAAATGTGTTATTTTTTTCAGAAATTCTGTGTTGTCTGTTTTAATTTTTCTGGCTTTATGATATAATACCCATTTTTTTAAATGGTAATCAAATGAAGGCATAAAACATTAACAATTTAATAACACTTTTAAAATGTAATCAAATGAAGATAATTAACTCATTTTATTTTTTGCAAACACAGTGCTGCACTACAAAAGTTTACTTTTAAAATTAATACATGAAAGAAAAATATAGTTTTAATGATTTTAATGAAGTACTGTATATACCGTACAATAGTAATGTTTCTGTCACAATTTCTTTTGTATTGATGTGTTGTAGTAAGAGCATGTCCTCATAGTGAGATGGCAGGCGCTGAAAACACCACAAGTGCCACGCGGCTTCTGTGCGTGTGGCCGATCTAAACAAGCTGTGCTCCAAATTTGAGGTTGATATCTAAAAAAATTAGCTTTCAGTAAGATTTTGTTTAGGCGCAGTACCAAACATTTCCACTAGATGAAATTTGTTTCACATTCATTTTCAATGCAGTCATTTTTGACCGCAAACAGTACAAGTGTGACTTTTTTTTTTCTTCAGGACCATTCAATCTTTTCAAATAATTTCCATGATTTTTTTTTGTGTTCACATAGCAAGTGCTAAAACCTTTACCAAGTTTCGTGCCATTGCAATGAAATTCTAAAAAAAAAAAAAAAAATTTTTTGACTGAAGAGCACCAGAGGAATAATCACATTTGACGTGCAAAATATCGACAGCTGCTATCAACGAGAATGATGGTAACTTTCATTGCCACAGCAGAATAAAGGCAGTTTGTCATGTTGGATATTAGAAGTTGCTCAAAATCTCTGCTGCATCTTTGTGTGTCTCCAGGTGTGTATCGAGACGTACATATCGAGTTGTCATCAACGCAGTATCAACACAGCGGTCAGGGCCACTCTCAGCCAGATCCTCGGAGACCTCACACTACAACTACGCCATAGACAAGAAAACACAGTGAGTCACAGCTGTTTGCAGAGATTATCAATCACAATCACATGTCTGTAACCTCTTATTACACAGATCTATGAAATGTGCTTGTGTGATTGGTCAGTGGTGACATTCTGTTGTCAAATATTTTGGTAACACTTTACAATAAGGTCTCATTTGTAAACATTAGTTAACTCATTAACTAACATGAACTAACAGTGAGCAATATATATATATATATATATATATTTGCTAAGCAATCATAGCTTCATATATCATGTGCTCTTTATCTAATATAGTAATTTCAATTTCAGTATAAGTTCCCAAGATCCCTTGTGACATATACTCTAATTTTTCATGTTTTTAGACTTCTCAAACATTTTTTGAATGTTAAGCATGATTTGACGTTATGAAAATGTCATTGTTATGAGATTATGGACTTTTACAGGGTGTTGACGGCGAGGAACGCTGCATACCTGTGCACCAGCGCAAAGGTACACGCAATCAATAAGCCATCCGTTGTATCATTTTCATTTTGCTGATAAACCACAACCATTTTCATAGCTTAATTAGTATATTGCCTTTACTGATGATAACAGCTGCCAGTAAAAGCGTCACGGTTCTGTTCTGTTCTACAAAGTTTCCTGACCTTTTTCTGAGAGGATATCCTATTTTTACAAATCATAGTCCTTATGAGTGTGTTGCTAAGATAATAACACAGTAATCTGATAAACATAAAAATACATCACAGGCACAGATATTGGGGTAAATAGTCCATTTTTAACTAGATTAAACTGTTTTTATTGATACTTTTCAATATGTAATGAATTACATGTATAAGCGGCATTTCTTTAGTTTCTTCCACCATCTTCTATGTATGCTTATTATTTTTATTATTTATTGTGTTATTGGACTTGTTATAAATTGTGTATTGCCATCTCTCTGAGGGATACATGCAATACTGTCTTGAACTGGGCCAAATTAAAGGTGCAGTAAGCAGTTTCTGAGAAACACTGTTGATATTTAAAATCACCAAAACAAACACGCCCCTACCCCAAAGGATCACACCCCTATCTTCATAGCTCCGCCCCAAATTCACAAATAGGCTTTGCGACAAGAAACCTCCCCCGTCATGAGTGGACACGCCCCTTACTGCTGATTGGCTTATAAGTGTGTTTCTGTGCTCGGTTCAATCCACTTTCAACAGTGTTTCTCATAAATTGCTTACTGCACCAGCATACTTATGTAGTTGGGAGTGTGCTGAACTACAAAGACAGTAACTAAACATTTCATAAGCTATTCTGTCCTATGAAACATAGATGCCTTAAATTGCTGTTTAGATAACAGCTCATTAGGTACAGATCTAGAATGTTTTACGTACATAGTCTGATTTATAATTAATATTCACAAAGGTATTTTTTTATGGCAGAAAGGAAGGGAGCATGTGATTGGTTGAGGGGTTTATATTCACCAATTGTATTATTTAATTGCTTGCTTACAGTTTTTATGTGCCAATTATTACTTATGTATATGTTTATGTATGTTTTCAGATGTCTCTCCTACTACTGATGCGCTGTATGAAGATGTTGTTAGGGTGCTCACTGTTTTCTGTGACAAACTGGAGTCTGTCTCAAAGTAAGCTTTACATGTCATCAACATCAACTGTTATTAAGTCATTATTAGTAGACTAGTATTAGTATTACTATTATTAGTGGTGTTTGCTTAGGTGAGCATCACTTTTACTACAACTCCTACTGTGCAAAATCCTAATGCTAAGTATTAAACTTCTGGCAAAAGGCATGAATGATGCTTCAAATCGTGTGTCTAGTTGATGGGAGGAGAGCTAATACTTTTCTAATCTGTTTTACGATTTTTGCCTGATGCAAAAAAAAAAAAAAAAAAAATGACACAAAAAAATATCTTATAAAAAAATACCACAAGCCATATCTTGGGAACAGGGGCTGGTTGCATAAACCGCTAAGACTAGTAAAAATATAATATGACTTTGAGAAAAGACTCAAATCTGTCATAACCTGTGTCAGCATACGCCTACTTCCTTACTATATAGTCTGTAAAAAACAGTATGTGAAATTAGTCTGAATTTGAGTATTCCTAAAACCGCGAAAAGTGGGCGACCAAAGCCAACATGACAGATGCAGTACACCCGGATTTCATTAATATTACATACATTCATACTATATTGAATGTACTTTTTTTAATGGTCAAAGTTTGTTCTTCATCAAATATTGTACCTACTAGGACATGATTTTGTAAGTGCGCTAGTGTTTTATCAATGTGATGAGAGAAATGTGTGTTTTTCTTTTTTTCTCTAGTGAAAACCAGCTGCTGCAGCTGTTGTACCTGGAGTGTATTCTGTCTATGCTGAGCAGCTGTCCTCCCACAATGCACCTGCATCGCAATTTCACTGACCTCATCTGGTGAGACTTGCTTAAATCAAGGGTGTTGGCACTTTATCTAGTTAAAGTCCCCGTGTGGTGAAAATCAAGTTTTTAATGTTGTTTATATGTCTGTGTGGTGTTTGATTTCATGGTGACTTTAATCAGACTTTAACAATATTCTCCACCATACTTCAATATGAACCATAGTATTAGCAGGTTATGTCCAAAAAACCAATCACCAATGTACAATATCCAATAAACACATTTATTTCTTGTAAACGCATAATCTCAATTTGTGTTACTTTGGTCTTACAAAGTGATTATTATGATTCTGAGAGGAATGTAGTGCAATTATACATCATCGGTGTGTACTGTCTATACACAGGAAGCAGCTGTGTCCAACGCTGGTGGTGATTATGGGAAACCCAGCGAGTGATAAAACCATCACCTCTGCCCATGGTGGGCAATCTCAGGACTCAGACGGGGCACCAGGGACGGCGGTCTTGGATCAAGGCCGGGGTTCTGGCTGCTCATCGAGTGCTCCCGGCATGATTGGGCCTGTAGTTCGCACCATCTGCTATGTGGCAGCAGAGTTAGTTCGTCTGGTAGGCTGTATCGAGTCCATGAAGCCTGTTTTGCAGTCCCTGTACCACCGTATTCTGCTCTACCCACCGCCCCAGCACAGAGTGGAGGCCATTAAGATTATGAAGGAGGTGAGATCTTCACAAATAAGACTTTGACACACCAAACTGACATAAAAAAACTAGCTTCACGTCACCAGCGTCTGGGCCAAAAAGTTGCACTTGTACAAATACTGCATTCAACTGGCAACTAGCATGTACGTTCTGCGCCTGTGTGAGAGGAAGTATCTGTCTATATACCAGCAGGTGGCAGTAGTCTATAGTCGTAATTCAAAAAAGAAAAACAGAATTAGGTCTGTGGATATACAAACCATAAACAAAGCTGCGCTTGCTCACCATTTTGAATACAAGTCATGTTGATCAGTTGGTCTTCACTTAAAGGGTACATAACGCATACAATTTCTGCCAATCTCATGTTAATCTTGAGTACCTATAGAGTAGTAGTGCATCTTTCATATCTCCAAACAATCTTTAGTTTTATCAGATTTATAAAAGACAAATACGCCGTACCGAGTCTTTCCGAAAACAGCCGAGCTCCTGGAGGCGTGCCGTGTGGACGAAGCTAAAGAGTGACGAGCACGCACAGCTTTTGTGTAGCGATCGTCTGCAAGCTATCGATTTTCAGCTAAACAAATGTATTTAAACACACATAATACACCATCGCATTATCCTTGGATAACTTTTGAATCAATATAATGAATATAGCGTATAGTGAATGATGAATAATTGATAATGATGAATTTATGAATTCACTATGTTCGTGTTGTTTACATTACACTTACGCACCTATTGCCAACAAAACAGATATTTGAAGCAGTTTTACTCACCAACTGCGGTTCCGACTCATGACCGAGATCATTATCACTCTGACCACTCCATCTTTCAGTTTCAAATGATCTGTAAATCCAGCGTAGAACTGGGCCTTATTTATGAAACCATAAGCGCCGATCCTGAGGGCTCGAGCAGCCACGGAAAAACACGAGATATTCTCCATTCATTTTAACCAATAAAAAATTGGTTAAAATATCAAGAGCGTGATGTAATATCAATGTAATGCGTGAGCACAAATCTCACAGCTCCACTTAACGCTGGGTTCTTTGGGAAGCAAGGTTATCTTTCCCTCACAACCAAAAACACACTTCTATGATGACATTGTTGATTTTGTAGTCTAAAAACAAAGTGACAAATCATTCTCGAGCAAGTCCTGTGCAGCGCTGCCGATGACTTCCGTAAAGCTGAATGAAGCGTATTGATGGGTGACTCTTGCTCTCTCGCTCTGGTCGCTGTGTGCATGCGCGCTCTTCCTGGAGAAGTGCCCATACATGGAATTCTGCCCTTTATTACGTAATACAGGGCCATACTCGAAAAAAACTCTCAGAAATCTGTGAGTATTTTTGGCACAGAAATACGCCGTCATACATCCAACTCGTTTTTTTAAACTTTGGCCATGTTTAGCATGAAGAATTAGAATCCAACTATTTAACAGTGTAAATATTTTTGTATCCCCGCCCACAGACAGTCGGATTGACAGAGGGTTATTAACAAAACAGTTATTGTAAGCGCAGGTTTATCACTGAAAATTGTATCATACTGTGTCTACTCTTTAAACAGCATTATGGTAAAAATGAAACCCTATGGCAACAGCTTTGAAAACCTGATGAATGAAACCCTGTATGCAACGGCGTTTTGCTTCAGGGGGTTGGACAGAAGGTGCTCCCCACTCCTCTTCTTCCAAATTAACTGACAAAACTAAAGGTCAGCAATCCCACGGCAAGACTGTGGGACCCGAAGCAACAGAGTGCGGTGCGGGACAACTTTTGAATTGCTGAGTGCGGATGTGGGAGGGAAGATTCTGATTTGTGCATGGGAAGGGAGAAAGAAATGTCTCATGGGCTCCCGCAAAATATAATTATCTAATAATAACAGCATGCTGATGTCTGCAACTGGAGATCTGAAGTGTTGTGTGTGTGGAAATGGGAAAAAATAGCCTATAGACACCGGAATGAGACAGAATCTAACTGGACCAGGACTGAAAAATCCATGTAGACCTCTTCCTACAGGCTTTTGTGGGCAGGAACAAGACAAAATGTTAAATTTAACATATTTTTGGTGGGAGTGGGCGGGGCTGCAATTCTTTGCAGCCTTTAGCTGCTGCCTACAATGCGCTGGATCCTTCACTGGAAACCGAAAATAACTCACTCCAACTATATGTTTAGTCTTTGAATTCTTGCACCTGGGAACAATACAAGTCGACATTGTGACTAAAAGTTTGCTAAGTATTATTTTCTCCTAAAGCAAGGGGGTATTTGACTCTGGTCAAGCCTATCCATAGCAGACTAGGACTAAGATTTTTCCACCAGAGAAGTATACCCAACTCTGATGACTCTCTAAGAACCCCAGAAATGTGAAAGGCATTACAAAAGCATCTCTCTTTTAATGCCACAGACATTTGATTGTATCTTTACCGCCACCTTGAGTACTGAGGTTTTCTGTCCTAATAAGCATGATGTTGTTCCTCTCGCCCCCTCCAGATTGTGGGAAGCCCCCAGCGCTTGTTTGACCTGGCTGGTCCATGCGTCATTGAGCATGAGACAAGAAAGAGGTCTTTCTCAAAAAGGAAGTCACATCTTGATCTTCTCAAACTGTAAGATATTTTGTTTCTAATTCAATTAAAACCAGACATTTTAAGGCAAATTCACACTGCACCGACAGACGCCGACCAAAGGCATCAATCACTAGATTACAGTACGTCACTTCTCAAACCCGACAAACACGAAACGCCAACAGACGATCCGACAAAACCAAATGTGCTGTTCGCTGTTGACCATTGCTGTCGATGCAGTGTAATTGGCCTTAAAACTGTATCTTAAGCCAAGTCAAGTCGATGCAAAATTTGTTCCTTAAGTAATTTTTACCAATGAATGTCACTGTCTTTCCTATTTTCTCAGGGTAATGGATGGTATAACTGAAGCATGCATGAAGGGTGGAATTGAGGCCTGCTACTCCTCCGTCTCCTGCGCTTGTGCCCTATTGGGTGCTTTAGATGAGCTCAGTCAAGGGCGTGGCCTGCTGCAAGACCAGTTTCGCATGCTGCTGCGGCGATTGGATGAGCTTAAGGAAGGGGTGGAGTCAATGCGTGAGTCTGTAGAACTCAACGAAGCTGACTTCCGCTGGCAGCGGCGCGTGCTTTCGTCTGAGAACGCCACCTGGGAGACCAGCATTACTGAACGCAGCCCTGACATCAGCATCAGTGTCACCACTGACACAGGCCAGACCACTTTAGAGGGGGACGTGGGTCAGCCCACTCTGGAAGGGGAAATGGGCCAGACCACTCCAGAGGACTGTGGGGAGGAACCACGCCTGCCATCGCCTTCTACCTGCCGGGCCGCGGTGGGAACTCGCCCGGACCTGCCAGAATGTGTGCGAGAAAGTGGCGCCCCAGAAGCCCCGTCAAGTACGGCCCCTCCTGATGTAGTGCAGCGCAGCCACGGCCTGGCCTACCCTGACATCACCAACTTCCTGTCTGTGGAGTCTCGGACACGTTCACACGGCTCACGCTACAGCGAAAGTAACTTCAGTGCGGATGAGCAGGAGCTGTCGCGCACAGAGTTCGATTCTTGTGACCAGTACTCGATGGCTGCAGAAAAGGACTCGGGACGCTCCGACGTGTCCGACATGGGGTCTGATAACTGCTCTCTGGCTGACGAGGAGCAGACGCCCCGGGACTGTCCTGGGCACCGAACGCTACGGACAGCTGCTCTGTCCCTAAAACTGCTGAAGAACCAGGAAGCAGATCAACAGAGCGCCCGGCTCTTTGTGCAGTCTCTAGCTGCACTGCTGCCACGCCTGCTGGGACTGCACAGCACCACGGATGTAGACGTGTCACTGCAGAACTTCTCTTCCACCTTCTGTTCGGGTCTGCAAGCAGGTAACATGCCGAACGTTGTATACTATAATGAACTGATAGTCTGTTTATAGACTACTGACCTATATCACATTTTATAGGCCAGGGGTGTCCAGTCCTGCTCTTGGAGGGCCACTATCCTGTAGAGTTTAGGTGTGTTTGACTTCGGCTGTGGCTGGATTTAACCAATCAGCGAGTTCAACATAAGCCTATACTATTTAAACACCAATAAAGTGGAGTCTGTATTTTTTATCAGGTTCATTTTGATTACATAAAAGAGTTTTTACTGTTATAAAAACACAGATTTGTGCGCATTCAGAATAAACATGAAACGCACATGATCATTGGAGACGCTGGAGAAGCTGCGCTGGCTGACTCAGCCGACTGATCTCAAACCGATCACAGTGACATGGTGTCTGCACCATCTCAAGTCGGACAAAAAAAGTTTCTAACCGGCATGCACTGCTTCATGCCAAACGCAGATCGATCTGTGCAGCACCGCATGAAGTCAAACACACTTTTTTAAGGAATTCTGAAGTTGGGTAACTGTTTACTGCATTACCCCCTTAAAGAGATATTTCTCCCAAAAATGAAAATTCTGTCATCTTTTTTTTCATTGTTGTTCCAAGTCTTTCGTTACATAAGATATAATTTCGAGGTATAATTTAGGCCATTACTCACAAACATTGATCAACACACATACATGGAGCTCATCAAATCTGGTAAACAGAAGCTCAAACATGCTTGTTTGATTCAGAAGAACCAATGAGGTTTGTACATTGTACCTTGTTCACATGCACTGAACACTGAAACCAAATGCTATTGTTGTCCACATGCATCAGATCAGACTAATAGGCCATGTTTGCACCTGGTATTAAGATGCGTTTTCGTTGATCGGATCCCAAGTGGACGATGCTGAATACAGGTCTCTTCGACCAATTCCAGAGGTAGTCGAAAACACGTTCGTTTGAACAACCAAAAAAGACCGTCTACTCTCCGCCTACTGACCTAATGTGTAATTATGGGAAGCGCACTAGCCAGACGGGACTTAAACTTTGACGGCTGAAGACCCAAGTTAGATGAAAAATGCACCTAGCACAATGTTCTCTCACCATTCTTTCTAAGACACACTCACACCGTTCGGCTGGTCTTGTGGTTGTCAGAGCAGAAACGAAAGCTGCTGCTCTCCATATGTCTTTCTGTTCATATGTAAATTGCACAAGCTTATTTTGTCCATTAGATCAAAAGATCAAAAAAAAAAAAAATACATTTACCACCCATAGACCCTCCCCTCAGAATCAGACAGAAGTGGTTATAAGTGGACAAAAGTTGAAAGTAAGATTAAAATACCAGGTGTAAATAGGTATGTGTCTCTCTTGTCTACTGGTGGGTCGATCAATCAAAATGTATCTTAATACCAGGTGTAAGCAGGGCCTTAGAAACACTTTAAGTTTACTGTAAAGGTGTTTGTATAAGTGCATTTGCAAGTAATATGATGTTATTGTGTGGTCTTATAGGTGGGGTTCATTCTCCAGGTTTTGAGGGCAGTGAAAACCTGAGTTGTCAGGCTCTGATGAATGCAGATGGATTGTACCTGGTTTCCTATTATGCTTTACTGTTGAACCTCAAACTGTGCTGCTGTGACTACTACCACAGAAAACCCGCGTGTGCTCTGGTGTCTTTGGTATTCATGCAAACCTGCATTAATTTACCATAAATTTGACATATCTGAGGCATCTCTGAATTAACAGAAGCCCAGCCCCCACAATCTGATGATGATGTTGAATGAGCTGCGTCTGTGTGTGCAGAAGGAGTTTGTGCGTCAGATCCAGAGCAGTGGGGTTCTGGTGGTTCTGTCTCAGGCCTGGATCGAGGAGCTCTACAACCAGGTGTTGGAGAGAAACCTGCTGGGAGAGGCGGGATACTGGGGCTCGGCAGAGGAGCAGTCATTACCTCTCATCACCATGCTCACTGGTAATACTCCTTTGTGTGTTATGAACTGTAGAGGTCTCAGATGAGCAATTACTGGTACAAATCTATGGTGTGAAGGATTAAATGTATAACACATATTTGTGTATTCTGAATTGTCAGACATTGATGGACTGGGCAGCAGTGCTATTGGTGGTCAGCTGATCAGAAAGGCCTCAACACAGTCGCCCTTTACCTGTGACAAGAATGGCAGTGACAACTTGGTGGCAGGTACAGTGTGAGAAACTGCATAAATTGCACAAACTTGCACAAACATCTGTAGTTGATCTGACATTTGATATGATAAACTATAAAAACTATTTTAAACAATTTTTCCTCATTTTTGCATAATTAAGACCCCGATATACTGAAGGCAAAGTTTTTTCATCACCGTGGACTGATGCTAGTTCGAAGGTGTTCGAAGTTCGAAGGTGTTTCTGGAATGTTCTCTTTGGCAAGCTGTTTTGAACTCCCAAAACAAACTTCGCTTTGGCCTGATTTTGCAGTTCATATCAGTTAGGGACTACCAGAAACTCATTATCATATTTAAAGTTCAGTCTAGAGATTACATGTTTTGCAGCATGCTCAGATAGGAACGGTCTCATTTTCTTGACATTGAAGTGTGCAAGTCTGTCTGACCAGGTGACCTTTGCAATGTGGTCAGTGATGTTCATCTGGTTGTCAAACACAAGTACCTGGCTCACATGGTCAGCATTATCTGTGATCAGCGTAGCTGAACAGTGATGTTGTGTCGAATTACTGAACTGGCTGGGAAGACAAGAAGTTCTGTATTTGCTAGGTTGAAGGGGGTATTCTTTCATACAGGCCGAGATGTCTATCAGGCAAACCGAAATCCATGCTAACACTGTGGGATCTTCTCTCTGAAATGACAAGAAAGCTGCATATTGTCAGCGTAGCAGTGGTTGGAAAATGTGCCTAGTGATGTTGTGTATTTCAAAAAGTGGAGGGGGCCAAGCACCGAACCCTGAGGTACTCAAGAAGTTAGTTGAAGTTAGTGACTTAGACACTAAGATAATTTAATAAAATATATATAGGTAAATTTTGATGTTTATTTATATGCATATTGGTGCATATGAATAAAAAAAAATTTTTTTCTACTGTATTACTTGCATTAAGCATTCTAAATTTACTGTACTTGTCTGTGAAAAATCACCTTTTTAAAGCATTTCATTATCTGTGATCAGTGTAGCTGAACAGTGATGTTGTGTCGAATTACTGAACTGGCTGGGAAGACAAGAAGTTCTGTATTTGCTAGGTTGGAGGGGGTATTCTTTCATACAGGCCGATATGTCTATCAGACAAACCGAAATCCATGCTGACATTGTGGGATCTTCTTTCTGAAATAACAAGAAGAGCTGCATATTGTCAGCATAGCAGTGATAGGAAGATCCATGTGCTTAGTGATGTTGTGTATTTCAAAAAGAAGAGGGGGCCAAGCACCGAACCCTGAGGTACTCCAGAAGTTAGTTGATGTGACTTAGACACTAAGATACCCTGAAAGATCTGCTTGTGAGGACTCAAACCAGTGCAACCAGAGGGAAAACTAGTTGATCTGGTGATATATTGTGTATAATTCTACGTAAAAGTCCAGCAGAATGAGTAAGCATAATCTTCAGTGATGGATAGCAAGGTAGTCTGCCCTTGTAGCCTGACTTATATAGGATGCTGCTCTCTCTCATTTGAAGAGGACAGATGGGAATGTCTTGAACAGATTGTGAGAATCTAAATCCATGGGGAAATTGTGTCAAATCACAAGCTTTGACAGCACAAGGTCAAGCTGTCATTCTCTCATCATGGCCTTGTTTCTGACAGGTGTGGTATTTGCCCGCTTTATCCTGACCGGCTGCTGGAAAAATCTGATCGACACTCTGTCCATGCCGCTCACAGGGCGCATGGCTGGAAGCTCTAGGGGTCTCGCCTTTATTCTAGGAGCAGAGGGAGTTAAAGAGCAAACCCAGAAGGAGAGAGACACCATCTGCCTTAGCCTGGATGGTCTACGCAAGGCTGCGGCACTCAGCTGTGCTCTGGGTAACATCACAAATCCTTCATTTTCATTTCAGTTCAGTTATAGTGTTCCCATTATAGGACACTAATGGAAATGGTGTGTCTGCTGGGCCTTAATTCTCTGCCATTTAGGTGTGGCAGCCAACTGTGCCTCAGCACTTGCCCAGATGGCAGCAGCATCATGTGTTCAGGAAGAGAAAGAGGAGAAGGAATTGGGAGAGACTGGAGATGCCATTGCTCAAGGTACTCGCACACATTTAACATGATCATACTGTATTCAGAGTCATGTGAAGGAATGCACTGAAAACATACTTGTATTTAGTCCATTACTGTGTTTGTGCTCTGCTTGATACCGTGCAGCATATGTACAACTTTTGTTGCATAAATAGCTGGCATAAACTGGCAGCAGAAAAGAAATCATTGCCAGTATGAGCGCACACAGAAGCATTGATGGGTAAATGCCATATTTGTATATATGTTATTAATAGCAGAATTAACAGTTCATTCCAATATTTAACTTATTAACCTCAGATCACTAGTTCAAGTAGTCACTAGTCCCTACTGCACTTATGTTTAATCACCTTAGGTGATTTTGCATGTGTCTGTGTTGTAGTTAAGCAGCGTGTTGAACAGAAACTAGAACAGATGGGCCGCTGTCAGGGCGTGAGGCTTCACACGGCCCATGTGCTCTGCATGGATGCTATACTCAATGTGGGGCTGGAAATGGGCAGCCATAACCATGACTGCTGGCCTCACGTGTTCAGGTAAAACACTCACAAATCAATTCTTTGGGAACCAGGATCTGATCTTACTGTCAAATCTTTAGTGAAGTAATAAAAATTTTTTTTATGCCTGTTACTAACTAGATGAAAATAATTAATCATGATTACTTATTATATAGTTAAATATTGCTGTTTTTTTATATGCATTGTTATATTGATGCGTATGAATGATTTGTTTTTCTGCTGAATTTTACTTGCATTAAGCATTCTAAATTTACTGTACTTGTTTGTGATTAAAAAAAAAAAGGCATTTCAGAGCAAATGCATAAATATAGAGTTATGTATTAAAATAGTGAAGGATGAGAATGATTGAGCTATAACTGGAAACTAAGTTTGTTTTAATATTCCTCAGAGTGATTGAGTATGTCAGTTCACTGGAACACACACACTTCAGTGACGGTGGCTCCCAGCCTCCGATCGCCATCACACAGGCGCAGCAGGCCGTGGCAGTGGAGCTGGAGCTGGAGTTGAGCGGAGAGGCCAGTCCAGAGCTGGAACTGGGCCTTAGCCATCCAGTTATCCAGCCACTTTCCATTCAGGAACTCTTGAGGGAAAGCAGTCGTGGTAAAGGACTAGATCTGCGGGGAGGCAGTCTGCTCACGGGCACCAGTGTGGCCAAAGCCGTCTGCACTCTCTCCACACAAGCAGACAGGTACCAAGCAAAGATTGTTTATTTCTCCCCACCTTCATTTTTCCATTTGTTAAGTGGAATGTTTTATCAACAACATGAGACTGTGTTCACCCAAAAGTAATAATCAATGACTATTTCACATGAATAACTCAAACGAAGTGCAATATGTGGCTCTGCTCATGGTTTTCTAGTTAACGGTATATCAAACAAACCTCCAAATATCTTTCAAACATTTAATTCCTAGCTGGAGTTATGTTGAAAATGGCCACTAGGGGGACCAGTAAAGTCATAATTTGGTAGGCATTTTTGATGTCTTTTCCATAGAGCTCTCTGTGTTAGGGCAAGTAAATATAGCATCTGTTTTAAAGTGCCCCATTTATGCTATTTTAAAAGTTCCTATTTTTCCCCTACAATAGGTTTACATTCATCCAAGGTCAAAAACACTTTAATATTCTCATAATAATCATTGCAGCATTAGCTCTTTTCTCACAGTGTCTGAAACGGTTCAATCAAGGATTCGTTCTCTCTAAACTCCTCCTTTCTGAGAGCCAACTCTGCTCTGATTGTTCAGATGGCCCAGTCTGTGGTGATTGGTCTACCATTTACAGTGCATGTCCGAAACCAAACGCTCTTTACCATATCTGAATTTCAGCTTCAGATCTTCATCAACACTGGTACACACAGTGCAACACGACAACTACAGTGTTTGAGGGTCAAAGTAGACTGTTCGTGGGTAACCAATGAAAACTATAGGCTGACATTATGCAAATTTATTACAAATCTTCGTAGGTTCAGCAGGATGTGAGACTGGAATTACTGACAACTTGTTTCAGGCAGTTCAGAATCGCTTCTTTCTTTTAGGAGACTCAATTTATCTGCACTTTGATCTTTGAAACTTTGCACACCTTTTACATTCACAATGCATTCCATGGAACTTCCTTTTTATATGTTGTAGAAATTACATTGTGAAGGCTACAATTGAATAATTTGCATAAAGCCTTTAAAAGAAGGATTAAAGGGGTGGTTGATTATGATTGAACTTTAGTTAGTGTGTAATGTTGCTGTTTCAACATAAACAACATCTGCAAAGTTACGACGCTCAAAGTTCAATGCAAAGGGAGATATTTTCTTTTACAGAATTCTCTGTTTAAGGACTACAACAAATGGCTGGTAGGGACTACAACAAGCTTCTTCCTGGGTTAGTGACATCACTAACCCTAAAATTTACATAAACCCGCCCCCGAGAACACTCAACAAAGGGGGTGAGGCCATGTTGGGCTGCTTTAGAGAAGAGGAAGAGTTGTTGTAGTAGAGTGTTGTTGACATGCCGTCATTTTACGCTGAACTGCTTCACAAACGAGGGTCAATTCAACGCTGGATTTGCACAAAAGATTAACATGACGGCACATGCTAGTGGATGAGTTGAATCAACTCCACAGCAACTACATAAATTTATCCACTAACCATTCAGAAACGTCCAGTTTCATTCTAAAAGTTGTAACTTCTTCCTGAGTCTCTCTATCAGTGTCGACTCCGGTTTGAACAATGTAAGGCTGAACACCGTTACTGACAATCCTCATTTTGGCTGCGTGAGATTCTCCTGCTTTGTTGTTGTTGAGCAACCGAAGCGCGAGCTGTTAAAGCTCCACCCTCTTCTGGAAAGGGGGCTGGGGGCAGCAGCTCATTTGCATTTAAAGGGACACACACAAAAACGGCGTGTTTTTGCTCACACCCAAATGGGGGCAAATTTGACAAGCTGTAATAAATGATCTGTGGGGTATTTTGAGCTGAAACTTAACAGACACATTCTGGGGACACCAGAGACTTATATTACATCTTGTGAAAGAGGCATTATAGGTCCCCTTTAAGAAATATACTGTAGGATGTTCAGTATCTCATACAGGGGAAAACCCATTAAATCGCAATGTCTATTTGTTTACCACTTCCCAGTGATCAGTTAAGCTTTGTTAAATAAGTGATTTGACTCTGTGCTGGACAATAAGATGGCCACTGACAGATATTTCTAGAATAAACAGCCCAGTGGATCCATATCAGAAACCAAGCAAGTTTTAGTTTCTTATCAAATTTATATAAACTGTAAATTTAGTTTGACACAGATGTGAACATTTTCTACAAGACGGAAACTCGCAAAAATTATCTATGCAGCATGTATATAGTGAATTTTACCATGGCTGTAACAATGTATTGAGTGATCAGCATCTAAGACTAGAACTCTTCATTTCGCAGTAGTGTTATATGCCACGCTGTATATGTTTTCTCACGTGTCTGTTTATTATTGCATGTTTAACATGTAATTGTTGTCTATGTCCTGCAGGTTGTTTGAGGATGCCGTCAGTAAACTCAACCTCGTGGGTCTTGTGGGATTCCTGCATCAACTCAGAAAAGCTTCACAGTCGCAGCTCTTTGATTCGGTCACTGAAACCGGAGACTATTCCTTAGCCATGCCAGGTACCCAAAAAATATTTAATACACAGAATACCTTAATTTAGCCTAAATTTGCAATGTTGTTACATGTAACTCTGTGCTGCCATTTTTTGTTTCATAAATATCTTTTTTTATTATTATTATTGCTATAAAATCATGAAGTCAGAAAAAATCAGGGTTTTCAGAACCGTATTCAGACAAGTTCCAGATTTTGGTTATGCACCTTATTTCACTAACGCTTGAAAAGGAACAACAATTTAGACTTTTTTAGGAGTTTTAATTAAAACCCCTTTTTTTCCTTCACCTCATTGTGTTTTCATTAAAGGGGAGGCAAAGTCAACCCAGGACAAGCGCAGCGCCCTCCACCTCTTCCGGCTGGGAGAGGCCATGCTTCGCATTGTGAAGAACAAGGGTAGACCACTGCTGCACATGATGAGAGCCTGGAGTGTGGTGGCGCCCCACCTGGTGGAGGTATGAAACTAAACAAAACAAAAAAAAACTTGTGTAGCTAATACATCCTTAAATTTGTGATGAAACAGAAGTGGCATCAAATACTTTTTTCCATATTGTGACTTACATCCGAGTGTAACAGATTATTGAAAAAGAAAAAATGTGTGGCGGGGACTTGGTTCTGTTCATCGGTTGTTGATTGGTTGTGATGTGGGCGTGGCACTCAAAAGTGGATGCAGTTGAACACGAGTTTTAAAGTCGGCATGAAACGGAAGTTGCTAGTTTTTTTTTTTCTCTTTTATTGAGACGTCATCCGAGTCAAACATCTTCTAGAACAAGACAAAAAACGTAACTTTTTTTTTTTTGTCCGTGGGAATTGATTGGATGGTTGTGGTTCGCTATTGGTGGACAGGTTGCCCCGCCCTCATCATCAGAGAAGAGAAGAGATGTTGCAGCAAGAGGGAGGGGACGTTATTTTGATCAAAGATTACGAGGCACATGAATTTAAAAAAAATGTGAGTTTAAGTGGACTAAATGATTGCATTTATCACCACAGACGAGTCATTTTCACTGGAAGATCCAGTTATGACATTTTGACTAAACATTACAAGCTAAACGTTTTTTCTTTTCTTTTTTTTATAAATGAAATATATGCACGGATGAAATGTTCACAGTAAGATCTATAACATTTCTAAAACAGATATTCAGAATATTCATTTCATGTATGTTCACACATACAGTGATATCCAGCTTCATTCTTGATGAGAGTTTTTCTGTATTTCTGCTGACACGAGATGAATAGAGCAGTTGGATTCTGGAAGGAAAAATTTCATTTTTAATCAATAACGTGTAAAGCTTTCATCACAGAACAACCATGAGCTCAGAAGTTGTTGGAATGCATTTTTTGATATAGTTTACAGTTCAACAGTTTATAGTATATAAAGTAACACAATTAGTTACTTTTTAGGAAGCCGTAATTTTTTCCATCATCATTTGCAAGCGTTACATTAAATGATCACGCTCCTATTCATGCAAATGCTTTTAAACCATTCAAGCGTGACAAGACACAAAAGAGAATGTGGTGCTGTGAAGTGTTTGATAGTGGCTTTGATTCTGGATATTTCCTACCTGTTAGATCAAATTTTAAATATACTGTCTTTTTGTTGTTTCTACATTAATTTGGAGATTAATTGTGAAATTATTACAATATAAAAATATATTAGGTGTGATTAATTACAGAAAAATGTGTGATTAATTAGTTGTTGTTTTTTTAATTGATTGACAGCAGTAATATATATATATATATATATATATATATATATATATATATATATATAGTTCAGGACTTCAAATATCAGCCCTTTTTTTTTTTTTTTTTTTACCTTTTCCCCACAGGCGGCCTGTCATAAGGAGCGGCACGTATCCCAGAAGGCCGTGTCCTTCATCCATGATGTTCTGATGGAGGTTCTGAGCAGCTGGGCAGAGCTGCCACACTTTCATTTTAATGAAGCTCTCTTCAGACCTTTTGAGCACATCATGCAGCTGGAGCTCTGCGACGAAGATGTCCAAGATCAGGTCTGACATTCTGACAAATCACACGGCCAAGCTGAAGGATGGGTTAATTAAACCCTTGTTCAACAGTGCTTCATGTTCTGCTTGTAGTAAACCCTACAGTGGGTTATTTGCAGCGTCTCATGCATCTGTCTGTTATGGTATACAGGTGATAACATCCATTGGAGAGCTGGTGGAGATGTGTTCAGCTCAGATCCAGTCCGGCTGGAGGCCGCTGTTCAGTGCTCTCCGAACTGTGCATGGAAACAAAACAGATGTGAAGGATTACCTGATAGGAGAATATTCTATGGGTCTGTGAAGTTTACTTTATTGCTAGTTATTTGTGCAAAGAATCTGTTTTTTCTCTGATTATGTTTATATATCTTGCATTAATTCAGAACATGCATTTACCTAACAATGTTCTTGTATGCACACTTGTTCTTTAACTGTAGTGCACAGCCTCTCATTATTGCTTTTATAGCAATGAGCATCAATAACAGCGTTATGATAAGAGTCATCATGCCTATTTCTACAGCACATTTAGACGAAAACAACAAATCATACATCTAAAAAGATAGTTCGATAATTACATTTATTTATAATATTAATTGAATAGACAATTATTTCACCAAGTAATCTTGTTCATTAGCATAATAGTAGGCTTATGATTGCAAAGCAACACAGCAACAGCATCGCAGTAATATGGAGTTCATGGTTATGGGCCTTAAAACGCAGCTTATCCAATAATAGTTTAGGGCGGGACTACATGTTTGTCCAACCAGTGGAAGATGGGGAAAGTGTTTGAAGCTTGTTTGAAAATGATGATTTTTTTTTTTTACAACTTTATTTGGTGCCAACAGTAAGGAAGAAATATGTACAGTAACCTTACTATGTGATTTGGTTTTTGATAAATGTTGTTCATAAAAAAATCATCTTCTAAACCTATTCTTTATCCAAATACACTTTGATAAACCTATAATAATGATATGAATATTTTAGAGCATACATAAGTCATTCGCCATGCTTGTCATGTCAGAAAAATAGCTCCGGCTACTGTGGTGTGTATATGGAGTGGGAGTTTGTCACAACGAACGAGAAAAATCAACCGTGAATCAATCTGAAATGCATTTCTGCTTCATTCTTCATATATACAGGGAAGTCACAGGCACCCGTGTTTGATGTCTTTGAAGCCTTCATTAACACAGACAACATTCAGGTGTTTGCCAATGCGGCCACTGACTACATCATGTGCCTTATGAAGTTTGTGAAAGGTTTAGGTGAGCTGCTCTTTTAAACAATATCAACCACAGTGTGTTTTGCTTCTATTGATTTCCAGTCAATTGTTCACTTTAAATTAGAATTGCACTTTATATTAGATATCATTCAACGTCGACTTTTTGCGGACATATACACAACATACAGGTGCTGGTCATATAATTAGAATATCATCAAAAAGTTGATTTATTTCACTAATTCCATTCAAAAAGTGAAACTTGTATATTATATTCATTCATTACACACAGACTGATATATTTCAAATGTTTATTTCTTTTAATTTTGATGATTATAACTGACAACTAAGGAAAATCCCAAATTCAGTATCTCAGAAAATTAGAATATTGTGAAAAGGTTCAATATTGAAGACACCTGCTGCCACACTCTAATCAGCTAATTAACTCAAAACACCTGCAAAGGCCTTTAAATGGTCTCTCAGTCTAGTTCTGTAGGCTACACAATCATAGGGAAGACTGCTGACTTGACAGTTGTCCAAAAGACGACCATTGACACCTTGCACAAGGAGGGAAAGACACAAAAGGTCATTGCAAAAGAGGCTGGCTGTTCACAGAGCTCTGTGTCCAAGCACATTAATAGAGAGGCGAAGGGAAGGAAAAGATGTGGTAGAAAAAAGTGTACAAGCAATAGGGATAACCGCACCCTGGAGAGGATTGTGAAACAAAACCCATTTAAAAATGTGGGGGAGATTCACAAAGAGTGAACTGCAGCTGGAGTCAGTGCTTCAAGAACCACTACGCACAGACGTATGCAAGACATGGGTTTCAGCTGTCGCATTCCTTGTGTCAAGCCACTCTTGAACAACAGACAGCGTCAGAAGCGTCTCGCCTGGGCTAAAGACAAAAAGGACTGGACTGCTGCTGAGTGGTCCAAAGTTATGTTCTCTGATGAAAGTAAATTTTGCATTTCCTTTAGAAATCAGGGTCCCAGAGTCTGGAGGAAGAGAGGAGAGGCACACAATCCACGTTGCTTGAGGTCCAGTGTAAAGTTTCCAAGTCAGTGATGGTTTGGGGTGCCATGTCATCTGCTGGTGTTGGTTCACTGTATTTTCTGAGGTCCAAGGTCAACGCAGCTTTAAGGACCATGGTATCCCTGTTCTTATTTGGCCAGCAAACTCGCCTGACCTTAACCCCATAGAAAATCTGTGGGGTATTGTGAAGAGGAAGATGCGATATGCCAGACCCAACAATGCAGAAGAGCTGAAGGCCACTATCAGAGCAACCTGGGCTCTTATAACACCTGAGCAGTGCTACAGACTGATCGACTCCATGCCACGCCGCATTGCTGCAGTAATTCAGGCAAAAGGAGCCCCAACTAAGTATTGAGTGCTGTACATGCTTATACTTTTCATGTTCATACTTTTCAGTTGGCCAAGATTTCTAAAAATTCTTTCTTTGTATTGGTCTTAAATAATATAATATTCTAATTTTCTGAGATACTGAATTTGGGATTTTCCTTAGTTATCAGTTATAATCATCAAAATTAAAAGAAATAAACATTTGAAATATATCAGTCTGTGTGTAATGAATGAATATAATATACAAGTTTCACTTTTTGAATGGAATTAGTGAAATAAATCAACTTTTTGATGATATTCTGATATTATCTACATTATATATACCAGCACCTGTAAACACAATATGCAGAACCAATGTTTAATTATTGTTTTAGTCCTAATTTTTGATGCAGACATATTTGATACTATGACAAAACCGTTAAGCTTCAAATCCTGTGCATTTCTCACTTGAGATTGAATGATGGTTAATGTTAATTTTTACAAGCAAGCTTTAAATACTGTCATAGTGGTGTAATGACATTGTTGGATACTATTCTTAGGATATTATATCTTAAAAACCAGTCTGATTAAGTAGAAAAATGTGAATATGGGTAAATAAAATAGAGCTCAAACTGATTATAAGTCTCTATATAGTATAAATTAAACTTGCTGTGTGATTATTTGTAGGAGAAGTGGACTATAAGGAGATTGGGGACTGTATTCATGTCAGTGGATACAGCTCAACAGATCTGTGCCTGCCTGCCCTGGACTATTTGAGGAAATGTTCACAGGTGGGCAAGATGAACTGATTTCTGTCCATAAACGATTTACACACTTTCAAATGTTTTTGTAATGTGGATTTGGGTCAAAGAACGAGTTTTGCATACGAAAAGGATAACATAGTTTGGTTGTTAATTATGAATTATTTTGCAGCTGCTTGCCAAAATCTATAAGATGCCATCCAAGCCGGTTTTCTTGGGTGCGCGGCTGGCCAGCCTCCCGATGAGAGCTCAGGAGAGATCCGTGAGCAGCGAGGATGGCATGGACTGTGTTTTAGCAGAGTTTGACGATGATACAGGTGATTTATTTTACTAAATGTTTGAGGTATCATTCATATCAAGATGGCACAAATGATACGGGTTGAGTTTCAGTATATGGTGAAGTGTAGGTTTAGGAATTTAAAGTGCCCCTATTATGCTTTTTCGGATATTACATTTCATGTAGTGTGAATGTAGTGTGAATGTAAAATGTCCGCAAAGTTTCAAAGTGCAGATAAATGGAGTTTTTGTCTCCTAAAAGAAAGAAGCGATTCTGAACTGCCTGAAATGAGTCGTCAGTAATTCCAGTCTCACTTCCTGCTGAACCTACGTAGGTTTGGAACAAATTTGCATAATGCCTAATATGGTCTTTATTGGCTGCTGGCGAACAACGTCTACTTTGACCCTCAAACACTGTAGCTGTAGCTGAGATTGGAAGAGTTTGGTTTGTGTTGTTAACATGTTGAGAAGACGCTGTTTTCTGCTGCCAAAACAAATCCACTTTGCATGCACTTCCAGGATGAGGACTTGTGTTGGAATTGATACGGTAAAACCAACGCCAGTGTTATGTTGGTATCACTGTGTATCAAGTGCTGAGGAAGAGCTGAAATTCAGATATGGTAATTGGCTTTAGTTTCCAACACACGCTAAAAGCATTCGGCCAATCACAACAGATTGGGCCATCTGACCAATCAGAGCAGAGTCGTCTCTTGGAAAGGCGGGGTTTAGAGTTTAGACTGAATTCTTTATCGAACCATTTCAGACACTGTGAGAAAAGAGCTGATGCTGTAATGTATATTAGAGAAAATTTGTGAATCAGTATGACAACAAACAAGGCAGAGTGAAATGGTGCAAACAAAGTCAGAGTCTGGTGGTGTGACAACTGTTAGTTCATGTTGGTTAATGCATTAACTAATGTTAACAAACGAGTGTTGCCTCATCTACTAACAATTTCTTAGATCTTACCTTGCATTGTATTACTGGTGCATAAGGGTGGTTGGTTTGTATGTGCAGGTCTGATTCAGGTGTGGATTCTTCTGTTGGAGCAGCTGACGGCAGCCGTGTCAAACTGTCCTCGTCAGCATCAGCCACCTACACTTGAGCTGCTGTTTGAACTTCTGCGTGAGGTCACCAAGATACCAGGTCAGACGCCTGTGGATAACACTACTCACAATCACACTGCTGCAGATACAAAAACAAACCCATACAGTCATCTTCCTCCTCTATAGGGCCTGGCTTTGCCATCTTCTCTGTCATCCAGCTCCTTCTCCCTGTCATGTCACTGTGGCTACAACGAAGCCACGGCGACCACTCGTACTGGGACATTGCTGCGGCAAACTTCAAGCATGCCATCGGACTGTCCTGTGAACTGGTGGTGGAACATATTCACAGCTTCATCCATTCAGGTAGAACTCTCAAATCAATAATTACAGTTCATATATAGTCTTATTTCAATTTCATGAGGTTTCATGATATTCAGCCTACTAATACCTGATGTGTGCAATATGTGCCATGATATTTAATACAGATATGTGCAGGAGTTTTAAACCTACTGTAATATCTGGGGTCAAAACAGCGTTGACATCTCTTAAAAATATGCTAATTGTATTTAAACATGTACATCTTGTGTTAGAGTTTTGATCCCACACAAAAACATTGCTGAAATGTACACGTAACAGGAGGATTAAGTTGGTGATGACTTTGAAGTGTGAAATTAGGATGTGTGTGTATGTGAATATAAATTGTATGACTTTGTTTTTGTAGATATTGGCTATGAGAATCTGATTAACCTGATGTTGAAAGATCTCTTCAAACTGCTGGTGTCCTGTGTGGCAGAACCAGCCGAGACCATTTCCAGAGTGGGCTGCTCCTGTATTAGGTGTGTGTGTGTGTGTGAGTGTGTGTGTGTGTTCTAAAACATATTGAACTGCCTACATAGGCAGTATTGCAGGCAAGCTCTTGATGCAAAGGTTGTTCAAAAAGTTAGACAGCATGATTATTCTTTTGGACAAATTGTAAGGCAGCATCTTAAAATACCTTGAAAGCTCAGTGAGAAAATCCATCCAAGGTGATGGACGAAACGTCCAAGTCAAGTCAAGTCACCTTTATTTATATAGCGCTTTTTACAATGCAGATTGTGTCAAAGCAGCTTTACAGTGATAACTGGTATATAATTTTGGCTGCACAGCAGCTCTTAAAGAAAATGGTGTCAATGCAGGCAGATGCAAAGCAGTGTTGAATATCAAATGTCAAGTGTCCCCAACTAAGCAAGCCAAAGGCGACAGCGGCAAGGAACCCAAACTCCAACAGGTGACATCAGGTGGCAAACAGGTGTTAAAATGGAGAAAAAAACCTTAGAAGAAACCAGGCTTAGTCAGGGGGCCAGTTCTCCTCTGGCGAACAGTGCTTTGTTACGATTCAGGTAGCATTCATAAGCCCGATAGGATCGCAACATTCAAAGTATTTATTCCAGTTCAATCCAGTTGAGGATCGTATTCATCACGCCGGTTCTTCTTCTGATGAGTACATCTGGTGTTATTGGAAGTGTTCCCGGTTCCGGCTGACCTAATTTATGCAGCCTAATAATCCTTTAACGGATTTGAAAAAATAAATTGATAATGTGTTATGTGTATGCCAGGTTAAAGAGATGCGTTTTTAGTCGAGATTTGAACTGACAGAGTGTGTCTGCTTCCTGAACAATGCTAGGAAGATTGTTCCAGAGTTTAGGTGCCAAATAGGAGAAGGATCTACCGCCTGCGGTTGATTTTGATATTCTAGGTATTATCAACTGGCCTGAATTCTGAGTTCGCAGTAGACGTTAAGGACTATAATGCATTAAGAGCTCGCTCAGGTACTGGGGAGCTAAACCATTTAGTGCTTTGTAAGTAATTAGCAAGATTTTAAAATCTATACGATGTTTAACAGGAAGCCAATGCAGTGTTGACAGAACTGGGCTAATATGGTCATACTTCCTAGTTCTAGTAAGAACTCTAGCTGCTGCATTGTGTACGAGCTGTAGTTTATTTATCAGGCGAGCAGAACAACCACCCAGTAAAGCGTTGCAGTAATCTAGCCTTGAGGTCATGAACGCATGAACTAACTGTTTTGCATTTGTCATTGAGAGCATATGTCGTAATTTAGATATATTTTTAAGATGGAAGAATGCGGTTTTACAGATGCTAGAAACATGGCCTTCAAATGAAAGATTGGTATCAAAGAGCACACCCAGGTTCCTAACTGACGACGAAGACTTTACAGAGCAGCCATCAAGTGTAAATATAAATAAATGAGCTTACATCATATTTCACAAATAAATACAAACCATCCTGCAAATGGCATGTAATGTTTGAACAAATACCAAATCAAGTGCGTACAAACACACACCTGTCTGTTACGATTGTAAGACACTTGCCTTTTTATGAGATTGATTCTCTCGGATTGATTTTCTCACAAATGTGTGCAGGCAGATTTTCCTCACAAATGCAGTTGAGCAACTTCCTCTTCCAAAACAGCAGATGGCGCTTTGCTATGGGTCAATTTACGCTAGTCTCCCGAGAGAAGCCTAGAAACATGCGTTTATTATAATAATAATAATAAACTTTGTTTTATAGTGCCTTTAAAAGTTGCACCTCAAAGCGCTTTACAAGAACATACAAATACAATGGAATAGGGGAAATAAAAGATAGAAACATACATCAAAACACATTTCAAGACATATATAGGCTATATATATATATATATATATATATATATATATATACACTGTGTTTCAAATTATTATGCCAAGTGAAGCATGAAATGGTGCAATGTTGTGCAAAAGGCATGAAAACTAATATTGTGTGAAAACTGAATGGAGATTATCAAATTATCATAAGATTTGTGAGTGATTTAGAGCACAGCAGAAGGCTTAAAGTTTCTGTCAAACAAGTTAATTGTATTTAAAGGGCAGCTATAAAAAGCCAGTGTTGAGAAGCAAACAGGTATTTGAAGCTGCTGGTGTCTCTGGAGTCTCAAGAACCTCTCCATGCAGTTATGTGCAAAATTGCATTTTAGCCACCACTAACCAAATCTCACAAAGAGAAACATTTAAAGTGGGTGTAGAAATACATTTTCAAACAGTTTTATTGCTGTGGTGTTTTTTTGCAGCAGTGCATTGTATTTCAGAAGGCACTATTCTTCTTTTATACCAAAGCTGAAAATGGCCAGTTATGAACTCCACATATCTTGCAGAAGTCATTTCGACACCCTCAGAGACCCTAAAGGGAACTTCCATCTCTCTTCCCAATATTCCAGCCCAAATCATCACCCACCAGCTCCCTGCTGACGTCATAGTCTTGTTGGAACGTGGTGGCCATTTACCAACCATCCAGCAATCCATCCATCTAGACCATCCATTGTAGTACGGCATTCGTCAGTGAATAAAACTATTTAAAAATGAGTCTTCATGTATTTCTACACATTCATGTATGTCTTTCTTCCTCCCCATAATGCATGAGAACTGTGACTTGCTTAATAATGTGGAACAACATCTGTAAGTAGGGTTTCCATTTACCTAAGTACCTGGCAAACTATTTTGTCTGAGATTGATACCAGTTATCTAAAAAGACATGAACAAACAAACACTTTCTTAGAAAAACTAAAATCTGAATGTTTATTGTACTGAAATTCTACTGATATGTCACTTGCATAACAATTTGGAACACAGTGTGTATACAGGTGCATCTCAATAAATTAGAATATCATGAAAAAGTTTTTTTTTTTTTCTGTAATTTAATTCAAAAAGTAAAACTTAAATATATTCTAGATTTATTAGACATAAAGTAAAATATTTCCAGACTTTTTTGTTTTCATTTTGATGATTACAGATTGCTGCTCATCAAAATAAAAAAATCAGTATCTCAAATTTGTTACGTGTGGTTGTAGTAGAGAAGATGCGTATATGGGAATCCACAAAATTAGGGTATTTATTACATGAAGGAGAATAAACACACAACCAAACACACTTAGCTTAACATTAAGAACAGACAAGGAGTGCAGGGAGTGAGTCCATTATAAAGGATGTGAGGATGATCAGGTTCAGGTGCAGGTGATGAGTGCTGATGGGGAGATGACGAGGAAGTGAGTGCATGTGTGGAAACAGGAGGATCATGGGAAATGGAGTGCGGGAACAGAGGGAGCTGTGACAAAATTATTAGAATTTTGTTTTATTAGTTTTATTAAATGACCATTCTCAGGGTATAAATACTGGGTTTAGGTCAGTAATCCCAACAGCAGTCATGGGAAGTTTGCTGACTTGACAGTTGGCCAGAAGACGATCATCAAGACCCTCTACAATGAGGGTAAGCCACAGAGGGTCACTGCTGAAAGAGCTGGCTGTTCGCAGAGTGCCAAAGCATATTCTTGGAAAGTTGACTGGAAGGAAAAAGTGTAATAGGAAAAGGTGTGCAAGTGAAAGGAATGCCCGCAGGCTTGAGAAGATTGTCAGGCGAAGCCGATTTAAGAACTTAGGAGAGCTTGAAAAGGAGTGGACTGAAGCTGGAGTCAGAGCATCAAGAGCCACCACACACAGACGTCTTCAGGAAATGGGCTACAACTGTCACATTCCACATACCAAGACACTTCTGAACCAAAGACAACGTCAGAAGCGTCTTACCTGGGCTAAGGAGAAGAAGGACTGGCCTGTTGCTCAGTAGTCAAAAGTCCTTTTTTCAGATGAAAGTAAATTTTGCATTTCATTTGGAAATCAAGGTCCCAGAGTCTGGAGGAAGAGTGGAGAGGCACAGAAACCATGTTGCTTGAAGTCCAGTGTGAAGTTTCCACAGTCAGTGATGGTTTGGCCTGCCATGTCATCTGCTGGTGTTGGTCCACTGTGTTTTCTGAAGTCCACAGTCAACGCAGCCATCTACCAGGAAATTTTAGAGCACTTCATGCTTCCTTCTGCTGACAAGCTTTATGGAGATGCAGATTTCATTTTCCAGCAGGATTTGGCACCTGCCCACACTGCCAAAGGTACCAAAAGCTGGTTCAATGACCATTACTGTGCTTGACTGGCCAGCAAACTCACCAGACCTGAACCCCATAGAGAATCTCTGGGGTATTGTCAAGAGGAAGATGAGAGACACTAGACCCAACAATGCAGATGACTGAAGGCCGCTATCAAAGCAACCTGGGCCTCCATTACACCTGAGCAGTGCCACAGACTGATCGACTCGCCACGCCACACTGATGCAGTATTTCATGCAAAAGGAGGCCCAACCAAGTATTGAGTGCATAGAAATGAACATACTTTTCAGAAGCCTGACATTTCTCTTTAAAATATCCTTCTTCTTTTTTTTTTGTTGCTCTTATGAAGTATTCTAATTTATTAAGATAGTGAATTGGTGGGTTTTTGTTAAATGTGAGCCAAAATCATCACAATTAAAAGAACTGAAGACTTAAAGTACTTCAGTCTGTGTGCATTGAATTTATTTAATACACGAGTTCCACAATTTGAGTTAAATTACTGAAATAAATTAACTTTTCCACGACATTCTTATTTATTGAGATGCACCTGTATATACAGTAGTCAACATTTGAAGTGGATCAAAAAAGTTCATCAAAGTTGTCCTAAGAAGAAGGTCCACTTCAGATTCAAGTTTTGATCCACTTCAAATGTTGACTACTGTGTGTGTGTGTGTGTGTGTGTGTGTTATGTATATATAATATTACATATAGGCTAACCTGAAAAAAAAGTTTACAAGAAGCTTTCAGCTGATCGAAATAAGTGGTGAACAGGTGAGTATGATGATTTCTGAAGGATCATGTGTATATTTGACCAAATAAAAACAGCCTTGGTGAGATTAAGAGACTACATTCAAAAAACCTTAATGTTTACAAACTTTTGACCGGTACTGTACATGCAGTGAAGATAATCAATGTTAGCGTTGCCTGAACCAAATTTGTGTGGCTATTATTAATGTTTAAATGAAAATGAAAAGAGGCAGATTGGTGTTTTATAACATTTTGTATAACATGTTGCTGCCGGTTATACATACAGAGATAACCAGAGTAGCCAGAGTGTGTCGAGGGATGTTATCAAGATTGCTGCTGTTGCATTTTGCAGATAATGTAGAATTACCAAACTTTGCGTACTTGGTATTGAGAAACGCCCAACTCACCTGTTCACCACTCATTTTTGTTAGCTGTAAACTTTTCTATACATGACTGTTTATATATATATATATATATATATATATATATATATATATATATATATATATAGCCTATATATGTCTTGAAATGTGTTTTGATGTATGTTTCTATCTTTTATTTCCCCTATTCCATTGTATTTGTATGTTCTTGTAAAGCGCTTTCAGGTGCTACTTTTAAAGGCACTATAAAACAAAGTTTATTATTATTATTATTATAATAAACGCATGTTTCTGGGCTTCTCTCCGGAGACTAGCGTAAATTGACCCATAGCAAAGCGCCATCTGCTGTTTTGGAAGTTGCTCAACTGCATTTGTGAGGAAAATCTGCCTGCACACATTTGTGAGAAAATCAATCCGAGAGAATCAATCTCATAAAAAGGCAAGTGTCTTACAATCGTAACAGACAGGTGTGTGTTTGTATGCACTAGATTTGGTATTTGTTCAAAGCTTACATGCCATTTGCAGGATGGTTTGTATTTATTTGTGAAATATGATGTAGGCTCATTTATTTATATTTGTAAAACACAATACAGAATTTGTGACTCCTCTGCGTTTTCGCTCAAACTGACCTTTGTCGAGTTTTCCTTTGCAAAGCAGATCGTGTTTGTATGCAAAATGCTGGGTTTGTTTGTTTAATTATGGCACAATATTCACTCCATACTCCGGTGCTTATCAAGTTATTTTCAAGATAAAAATTCAGAATTGAAAGAAGGCTTGAATTTGAATTTATGCTGCAAAATATGAGTTTATTATGTCTCCAGTATAGTAGCAGTGGACATAATAAGTTTTGATGTGTTATGTTTGATTTCCAGGTATGTTCTGGTAACAGCAGGGCCTGTCTTCACTGAGGAGATGTGGCGGTTAGCATGCTGTGCCCTGCAGGACGCTTTCTCAGCTACCCTGGAGCCTGTGAAGGTGACTGTCATAATAACATTTACTGAAGCCTTCACTGTCCAAACATCTTGCATGAGCTTTGACAAAAAGCTGTTCTTTGTAACCAGTGTCAGTGCAAAATCATTTTCGTGGAAACAGCTGCTAAGGCAGGGGTGTCAAACTCTCAGACCTGCAGAGTTTAGCTCCTTCAGGCTTTTTAGAAAGCTACAGGTATGTGTGTTGGAGCTGGGTTGTGGCCCTCCAGGAGCTGAGTTTGACATCAGGAGAAATTTAAGGTTGTAAAAAGTCTTAAATATCTTAAACGGTGTAACAAATGTCTTATTTATCTTTTTAAGAGGTCTTACATTTGCCGATGAGTGAGTGTGCTGTTCACTGATATATTCTGCATGCCTAGCAGAACTACCAGTTAGCCACCAACCATGTCTTTCATGACTATTCATGAAATTAAAAGTGAAAATTAAGAATGGTCCATAGGCTATAAACTAAACAGTTTCTTGAGCTCTCTACATCAGCTTCTCAGGCGTCTAGACTTCGTGAGCACCCTGAGGTACACACAAGCTGTTTGTAAGCTGACGAAAATGAAAACATTGAGGACAAATGAAAACAAGAGTAATGGGAAGTTTTGCCTCCATAAAATCACATGCCAGCTACATCGTTGTGAACATGAAAATTCATCGTCACAGTATTTTTAAACACATTCTGTCGTTGTTTACGACAATAGATGAGACTTCATGCTTAGTTTTCGGCCACATGTGGTCTTTGCTGTCTCAACTAATATCCAGGGAGTAATCTTCTTTTAGGATTAGTGTTGTGCTATTTTCTGGAAAAAAGTAAAATTGTGCTACTGTCAGGAATTTGAATACACATGTGTAAACTTCATGCTTTGTGATAATGACACTTTAGATTGTAATAATTTTACTTTTTATTTGGCAATTAAGTTTCCTAAAGACTGTGACAGTAAGCCATTGTTTTGCTTCAAAAACAACATTGCATCAACCATTTGAATCTGTTTGTCTGATCAATGGCACATGAGGAGAGTGTTTGGGAATTTTTTTATTTTTTGCATTTCATTTGGTGCTGCAGATGGCAGAAAAATTATAGACCTTAAAACGGTGAAAAGGCTCAAAGACAGATTTGAATCATTTCCATGAATCAGTTCATTCATGCTGTAAACACTGGGAATCTACTTGACTACATTGGCTTTGTGGTTGAAATGATGGTTCAGCTCATTCACCTTTTGAAGCCATATTAAAACTAATACGTTTACATTGAATATTAGCAAAAGGATGAAGCTATATCATCCAACCCTAGACCTATCTGGTGTACTGAATGAAAGGTTTTCCTTTCATAGTTTCACTAAGAAATAAAATAAACTGTTTCTTGAGCTCTCTACATCAGCCTCTCAGGCGTCTAGAATTTGTGAGCACCCTGAGGTTCTCACAAGCTGTTTCTAAGCTGACGAAAATGAAAACATTGAGTACAAATGAAAACATTCACACTAAGACTTTCACTTACACACATATCCTGCTTACATGCTGATGCTCTTTTGCGGTTATATAACTGCTGCTATAAGAAATGTTGATATAAATGTTGGTCAAGCACAGAGTACTGACAGATGCAAGAGCTTTATTCATGCAAGCACTTAAAGAGCTTGTTCTGTTCAACGTTTTTAACGGGGAGAGGATTAATGTATCACATGTGTATAAACCAGAACGAGTTTTGATTTGCTCTGTAAGTTTCATCCAAAAAGTGTATTTAATATATAATATACAGTAGTGTCCGGAGGGGATATTTGTTTTTAATGACTCTACAAGTTCAATTAAGCCATAAAAATATGTGGAAAATATTTTATATTTGTTTTAATATTTTCAAAATGAGGGAAGAACAAAACACTAAACTTGGTTAATGTATTTATCTCAGAAAATTATTTGGCAAAAGAAGGCAAACTACAGTTACAGGTTTTATTTTCACAGGAAAAAGCAAAAAAATTGACAATATAATCAATTATTAAAATGTTGTTAGTTCTCTTATTTTTTGCTGTGTTCATAATTTCTTTGTATGACAGCATGGCCAAAAATGTCACACAATTTGGCATGATTCATTGTGTTGCCATCACAAATAAACCAGTTGACTCCAAGCACAACTGCACAATATGCTTACAAAATCTTTAACACATTTTTAATAATATTTGAATTAAGTGTAAAGTGTGTGTGTGTGTGTGTATTTATATACATACATTCCCTTTTATTAAAAAAAAGTGCTATTAAATCATGAAGAGACAAGTCTTTCTTTGTTATTGTTTCCTAAATCCCTTCTCTTCTCTCTGGTAGAATCTGCTGGCTTGTTTCCGGAGCGGTTCGGACAGTTTCACGGGAGATGCGTGTGAAGTGAAAGTAGCGGCCCCGTCACACTCCCCTTCAGCAGAAGCCGAGTACATGAGGATACGGGCCATGGCTCAGCAGGTACACCTGCGCACCTCACCCCATTTACATCTGTAGAGTGACCAACTCATACTGCTAGAACATACTGATACTGTCAGAAAATAGAGCTACGGGTATAAAATGGATAGTTCCGGCTTTAAAATCTGCTTTGATGAGCCACATTTGAAGACAAGTCACGTTTATTTATATAGCGCTTTAAACAATAGGGATTGATTCAAAGCAGTAAACAGGAAAAACAGCAAAAATTCCTTTAATCAGGAATCAGTCATTTCAGTTATAAATTTATTGGTCAATTTCAAAATCTGCTGTATGTGTTACATGTATGTTAAGGGCCCCAAAAGACACTAAAACCTTGGAAAAAATAATAACAATATTGCCCTTCACACATTCAGTGAGAACGAGAATCACCACTGCCAACTGAGAATATTATACTATACTACATTTTATTATACTATAGTAATAAATAGTACTAAAAGTAGTCAGGAAAATGCCACAATGCAAAGAATGTTCCTGACATTACAGTAGGCTTCATTATCTTGAAGCAAAATATTAAATTATTTCTGTAGCATTAGAGTAGCTGGTGTTTTATTAAAGTGAAAAATCACATGATGCCATGTGCGCTCTGCTTGTTGTGCCTAACGACCCAAGGATGTAACTGAATTTTCAAGATTGTGATGAGACCAAAGGTTAAAATGTTGTAATGTGCAATTGGAAAACCTATAGTGGTTGACCGCTAAACTGAACTATTGAGGGGAAGTGTCCATCTTAATGTAAATGTCAGTTGCAGCCCAGCCCTACTCTTGGTAAAGTCACTGTAATGCAATGTTTTTTTATATGTTCATCTTTCTTCAGTGTGTAATGTTGCTGTTTGAGCATGAAAAATCTTCTCTATATCAGTGTCAGTGTTTCTGAACTCCCTGAAACGCCTCCATTGTAGTCTTGAGTTTTCTTCACAATATTCCTCTTTTAAATAATTCATACGCAGAATAAAGGGGCGGGGCCTGGTTGAGTTAGTTAGTAGTGTGTTGAAACTGGTGGTTATGGTAAGGGGCGGGACATTTCCCAAACACGCTCGAAGCGCTTGACCAATCACGACACACTGCTCCAGCCGACCAATCAGAGCACATTGTGCTTTTCAGGAGGAGGGGCTTCATAGAGACAGGGACTAAACAGAGCGTTACTGACAGACTGGGAAGAGAGGAGCTGCAACAGTGGATAATATGAACATTCAAGCATGAAAACCTGTTCTAGACATAATATGGGCTCTTTAATTATTGTGTGTATAATCCATTGTTTATAATGGCTGGATGAATTTTTTTCTTCTTCCAGGTCTTCATGCTAGATACGCAGTGCTCACCTAAAACTCCGAGCAGCAAGGAAGGGTTTGAGCACGCTCAGTCCTGTGTGCTGATTATTGAGCTTCCTGCTGATCAGCAGTCCAATGGTCAAGCTCAGAAGAGGTGAGAGGATGGGCATTTAAACTCAGACTGACGATATCTTTTATTTTAATGACACTGTATATATCATGACGTGATACAGGACTGCAAGAAAGTGAGGGGACGCGTCACTCCCAATATTCAGTTTATTTCAGCGACTGATTCGTAAAATGAATCCATAGACCAGATATTTAAGGAGCTATTTAAGTTTTATAACCTCCAGTATAAAATGTTAAAGCGTCATGAAACCCCCTGTTTCAGCAGCAGTCACTTCTCACCACAGTTTTGAAAAATGCTACAGAAGTGGGCGTGGTTAAGCTGCAGAGTGGAGGGGGATGAGGGGAGACTGACAGCGCAGATACGGCTTCTGAATCTGATTTAGACAGTTTTATTTCGCTCTCATTAAAAGCATCAAAGCTTCCCACAAATGCACGCTGCAAATTAGCATCACATGCAACACAATATACACTATAATTTAATGCACAAATAAATACACAGCCATTCACATTTTGTTCTCTGCATCGAATACATATATGAACACGCTGTTGCATCTTTGATAACTTTTGAGACTTATTTTGCTGCGTTTTTATAAGCCGTTTGATTGGTTAAAGAGCTGTAAAAACGGTTACACTCACAGTGTGGATGAATTGCGTTTTTGAAGAGAACTTGTGCGACGCAGAAACTCTCACAAAGCAAAAACAGACACTCGTTTTTGATCCATTAATGCATCTCTCGGTAACACTTTAGTATAGGGAACACATAAACTATTAACTACGACTTTTCCCTCAATAAACTCCTAATTTACTGCTTATTAATAGTTAGTAAGGTAGTTGTTAAGTTTAGGTATTGGGTAGGATTAAGAATGTAGAATAAGGTCATGCAGAATAAGGCATTAATATGTGCTTTATAAGTACTTATAAATAGCAAATATTCTAGTAATATGCATGCTAATAAGCAACTAGTTAAAAGACCCTAAAAAAAAAAAGTGTTACCCATCTCTCTCATACTGTATGCGATCTCACTCGCCTGTCATAGGAAATCAATGCATGCTATTGTGAATAATTAAGGCATCTTCTCATAGGATAAGGACACGCAGTCTCGTGAATAATTATGAGACGCCGATAAGTCATCACCATACTATAGTACGAGAAAATGTCACATTCTGTGATGCTGACACAAAGACGAAAATTAAAATTAACTAGTTTTCTCCTGCTTCTGTGATGTTCAACACACACAACTCTATTAAAATCCAAAATTTGGTTTAGGGTTTCATGACCCTTTAAGTGAAATAAAATAGTTAAATTACAGATTAAAACTGAAATGATGTTTTAATCATACAGTAACATGTATGTTTTCTTATTCCCGTTTGCATGCTTGACAGAAAAATTGGGTAAGGCCACAGCAAACAAAATCTGCATGCCTTACTGTACTTCCATTTTAATGTAATGTTTAATACTTTTTAAGTGATCTGTTTGCTTAGAGAACAGGGTTGTACACTGCATGATGCTGCATTTGTTTTTGTTTTGTTTTTTGTTTTTCAAGTATGCATTGAATAGAAACAAAGAAAGTCCATTTTTAAACGGTTAGTTCACCCAAAAATTTACTCTCAAGTCATCCTAAGTGTATATGATCTTCTGTCAGACGAACATAATCTGAGTTATATTAAAATATATCCTGGCTCTTCCAAGCTTTATAATGGTAGTGAATGGCACTCACAATGAAGCCCAGAAAAGTGCATCTATCCATCATAAACGTACTCCACATGACTCCAGGGGTTAAAAAGGCCTTCTCAAAGTGAACCAATGCATTTTTGTGAGAAAAATATCCATATTTAAAACTGTATGAACTATAATAACTAGCTTCCGGCAGACGGCCTACAGAAGTCGACTTGCATCGCGTCAGAGGTTTGTTTCTCTTCCGCTGTAAGTCGACTTGCGTATGGATGTTTGTCGGAAGCTAGTTATTATAGTATATAAAGTTGTAGATATGGATATTTTTATTACAAAAACTTTATTACTTTGCTTCAGAAGTCATTTATTAACCCCCTGGAGTTGTATGGATTACTTTTATGATGGATGGATGCACTTTTTTGGGCTTCAAAATGTTGGTTACCATTTACTACCATTATAAAGCTGTGAAGAGCCAGGATCTTTTTTTAATATAACTCAGATTGTGTTCGTCTGAAAGAAGAAAGTCATATACACCTAGGATGGCTTGAGTGTGAGTAAATCATGGGATTTTTGGGTGAACTAACCCATTAAATTCAATGTTACAAAGTTTAAAACATCTGTTTTACACATATACTAGTACTTCTGATCCTAAATGAAATTCTGAGAATCTGTTTAAATCAAACTGAATTAATCGTTCTGTTCTGCGCAGGATTCCCTTCAGGACTCTGGTGGTGAGTCTGCTGTCCCATCAGGTGCTCCTGCAGAACCTGTATGACATCCTCTTAGAAGAGTTTGTCAAAGGTTCTGGGAGCTCTGAGGGCCAGGGCAGAATCACGGCAGTGTCAGAGCCAAAAGCCGCAGGCTTCCTGCGCTACATCTCAATGCAGAACCTGGCCATCATCTTTGACCTGCTGCTGGACTCATACCGCACAGCGCGGGAGTTTGACACCCGTCCAGGCCTCAAGTATCTGCTCATGAAGGTGTCAGGGGTGTGTGGAGCTGCTAACTTATACCGCCAATCTGCCATGAGCTTCAATATCTACTTTCAGGTACAGTTACATTCTTACCTCAGTACGTGCAGTGGTTCGACAAAATAATGTGAACAACTGGGAAATGGGTAATGTTTCTTTATTAAGGTGTTTTACCAAAATTTGCCTTTAATACAGATTCCAACTTTATTACAATAGATTAATACAACTTTTGAAAGTCGTCTATCAGAACATCTGCCAGTTGCTTCAGAGATGTTGAAGGAGGGAATCTGCTTCTCACTCTTCGCTCCAAAACTGCCCACAGTAGTTTAATAATAATATAAATATAAATATAAGCTGACCAAGGCAGATGATGACGTTCATTCTGGTGCTCCAGCTGTCCAGGTTTTATGATCATAACATCATTTTTTTTTTTCACATTTTAGCAGTGGTGTCTGAGATTAGATTTTTAGCACTTGCAGCTTTCACTGATGTTGGCTCTGTGAAGTTTTCTGTGGTCAGGTTTTGTGGAAACATGCTCTTCAGTGTGAATACTGAGGTTTGCCATCACTTTGCTGCAGTTGTTTGGACACAATCTTTAGTGTTCGACGGCCCCTGTCATTCACTTTTGGTTTTTGCCCTCTATTTTTTCTTCCCTGATGAAGTCTTGCCATGTTTTGTGTTCACAGTCATAATCATAAACACTGTTGTTCTTAAAACACACAACAATTGGGCGGTTAAGGTTACATATGCTTTTGTTAAACAGGCGCCAATGATTGGCCCTTTTTGCACGACTAACAAATCGCACATTTCACTCATGGCTTGTACTAAACACTGCTGAAAACCACTTATACTGCACTGATATACAGACTAGAGAATATAAACAACAGAAATATATATAAGATAATCTGTTTTTTTTTTTTTTTTCACTGTAGCCTACAACAAATGATATTAACCCTATAATAATGGGTGTTCACATTTTGTCCAACCCTTGTATATATATGTGTGTGTGTGTGTGTATTGATGATCAATAATTAATATGTTCTTAAAAATACATTAGCCAATGTTAAAAGCAGTTCTTTGAACTTTTTATTTAATAAATGTATCATAGTTTCCACAAACATATTAAGCAGCAAAAACATAGTTTTCAACATAGTAAATGTTCCTTGAGCATATTACAATGATTTCTGAAGGATCATGTGACACTGAAGACCAAGATCACAGGAATAAATTAAATTTTGCAATATATATTCACATAGAAAACATTCTAAATATTTCACAATATTACTGTTTTATTGATCAAATAGATGCAGCCTTAGTGAGCATAAGAGACTTCTTTCGAAAAACAAAAAATTAATTCCAAACTTGACCAGTATTTTATATACACTGCCTAACCCAAAAAAAAAAAAAGTCGCTGTGTGGATTTAAATAGGCAAATGCTAAAGGTCTGGACTCAGAGATGCCAATTCATGAAAATGATTCTTCGTGCTCTCTGCCAACCATTCTTTTACAATTTGAGCCTGATGAATCTTGGCATTGTTATCCTGGGATATGGCCATGATGTGTCTTCCTACATGGCTGTTTAAGAAATGAAAAGCTACACACTCCATCATTTACGGTTGAAAGAACTGTTCCCAAACATTTAACATGCTAAAAACATAATAAATAATGCGATGATGATCCAGTCATAGACTCTTAAGAATTTGCCTAATTAAATCGAAACAGCGCCTTTTTTCTTCTTCTTTTTTGGCCAGACAGTGTATATATTAATGTATGTATAGTAGGGCTGGGAAAATATATCAATGCATCGCGATTCGTGGATCGATTTTGATATTTTCCGAATGCATCCCGATTCTCTCTCGAAACGATTTTGAGCTTAACATATAACAGCAGATGGCGCTCTAGGCTAGTTTTTAACCGCACACTCAAACGCTTACGAAGAAGAGCGCTGGTGCGTTCGGCTGAGTCTGAGAATGTATTTGCACCTCAGAATGCTTTTATTAACAGCCCACTGTAAACACCCTTGTAATTCGCTTCAAACCTTTTCGAACTTTATGAATGATTATTTTAGGTTGAATTGGTGCGTGTAAAAGAGCTGGAAGCAAGCAGAGTATGGCTGTTTCTAAAGCATGCAGTGCCATCTGCTGTTGAAAACTAAGCTCAGAATCGATTCGAGAGAGAATAGCATACCAGAATCATTTCTCGATTTGCGATGCATCGATTTATTGTCCCAGCCCTACTGTATAGTAATATGTGTGCATATATTAACAATAGCAAATGTCTAAATAAGCAAAAATAGTTCTGGAACTAATGAATAACACAGTAATTAGTAATTACTTTCACAACAGAAACGTTTTTTCTGCTGTTGCAGTTTTGACACTTTAGATGTGAAAACTGTGTTCATTTGTGTTTGTTTAAGCGTAAGAATGCAAAAATGAAACCGAATGATTTGACTGGTAAATATCTTTGTTCATGATGGACCATCTCAATATGTTTTTCTGTCCGGTGTTTAGGCTTTGCTGTGCGCAATGCTGACAAACCAGGAGAACATCACGGTGGAGCAGGTGAAGAAGATCCTGAGTGAGGAAGAGGAGGGCGGCTCTGACTCTTCACAGCAGTGCTCCTCCGAGGACGAAGATATCTTTGAGGAGATGGCCCAGGTGAGTCCTCCGCGTGCACGTGAAAAGCGGCAGTGGCACGCTCGCATCCCGTCTCTGAGCACGCAGCCCGCCAGCGGCGTGGACTGGGCGTGGCTGGTCAAACGTCTGCACAAACTCTGCATGGATTTGTGCAACAACTACATTCAGATGCACCTGGACCTAGAGAGTAGTCTAGGAGAACAGCCTACCCACCGGGCCGACCCACTCTTTTTCTTGCCGCTTTTTAATTCGGAGACCTCCACGCCCTCTACCGGGGGCCTGTCGGGCCACGGGACACCCTCAGAAGACAGCTTCCGCCTGCACCTTGACGAGATGCCCTCGGAGGAGGTCCACAGTCCCGGTGGGTTGAGTGCGAGCCTCCCACAACTGAGAGGAGAAAGGAGGGACGGGGCCCGTAAGAAGGAATGGTGGGAGAGTGCGGGAAACAAGCTGTACACCATCGCCACCGACAAGACCATCACCAAGCTTATGATCGAGTACAAGAAACGCAAGCAGCAGCACAATCACACCACGTTTGCCAAAGATGCCAAACTGGGAGAGAAGAGGGGCGAGGGGGTGACCCTGCGCAACCCGGACTCCCCAGGACCCCAGAGGCCCCAGCAACTTGTAGAGCAGGGGCCCATGCGTCACTCCTTCAGCGCGGGGCCCGAGCTACTGCGGCAAGAGAAGAGACCTCGATCGGGCTCCACGGCCAGTTCACACAACATCTCATTAAGAGACTCTGAGGCACAGATACAGGTACACTTTAAATAATAATGTGGTGGCTCAACAAAAAAAAATTAATGCAACAATTTGCATCAATTTTTTTGAGTTATGACAACTTTGAGTGAATTTACTTGCCAACAACAAGCTACACTGAGTTAGAGGAACTTAATCATTTGCAGCATAAACACATATTTTTAAGTTGATTACTCAAAAAAAAATTCACTCCACTCCAAGTTGTAGCCCTGGAACCAATTGATCTTTTCCATTTCAGTTCAAATCCACAGCCATCATAGCACATGCTAACATAACTTAATTAACATACATTTAAAGAACAAGTAAGATATTACTCATCACTGGCTTTAGCGCAGTCATTGCTTATAGAGTCAATAGTGTTTACCTTCATATATTTTTAAATGTCAAACATAACAGCATTAAACACTTAACCCATTATTTACACTGCACACGTCTGCGGCGCGTTACGGCTCTGACACGGCCATCGGAGTCGATCGCGGCCGCTCTAGTCGATGCTTATGTTTACACCAGCTTCGCTAAAGATAGGCGCCATGTCTATTTTTGACGGATGCCGCGTCCAAGCCACGCAGTTCAAATACAAAATAAAGTCAAAACAATCACCCTGTGTAGACTCCCGCTCATATTTCACATCACTAGGAGGCCAGAAATTGACAACAAGAGATTTGAAGTTTAAAAAATCTTTTATCCTTGTCATCCATAACTTTTAAGTATATTAAAGCTGCAATATGTAAAAATTTTGCAGTAAAATATTCAAAAACCACTAGGCCGGTGTTATATATTTTGTTCAGTTGAGTACTTACAATATCCCAAATGTTTCCAACTATTTGTAAATCGTAAGAAAACTGCAATTTTAACCAAGGCTCCGGGACGTGTGAGGAGTCGCCTGTCAATTGCGTCATACCCGCGTTATCCTCGGTTTCCGGTTTTATTTTGTAGAAACCATGAAAACACCAAAGACGCTTTAATATATTACATGTTTTAATTGACAAGGGAACAACTGTTTGGTTACATTTATAGACAGAAAATAATTTTTATATAGCTCAACACGTTTAGTCTTATTGTTTAAATCTAATTTTCTTGATTTTTTGCGAGTACCATGCTTTACCATGCCTCAGAGAAGAACACTATTTTGTAAAGTAGCTAACATAGCATAATCAGATGCAGCTTTATTTTTAGTAACAGTAATACAGAATTTTCTCCATCATACAATATGTTTTAAAATTAATTGCATGCCATTTATCAACACAAGCGATCCAGCATTTAATATGATATTCTAAAATTGATCTATCTTACTGCAGTGTGTCTCAAACAAGTGTCTCACAGCAGCCGCCGAGCGAACGCACAGAGTAACGTCATAACATAATTTTCAACACGCTCAAATGTATCTAATATGATAAATAGAGCTGCGTTACCTCATACTCATGACCGGAAAAGCGGAAGCAGCGCCGGCGACTGTGGCATAATAAAAGTTCCGCTGCTCGCAGCGTGTTGCGCAATCGCTCCAGCGGCCTCGTTCAGCTCCCGCAACACTCGGTCCTGTTCTGCTTCATACTACAGTGATGTTAATAACCATATTCATAAACATGATTTCTGCCCGAGTCCTATCTCGATTTATTTCCACTGGCTGTGAGGTGAAGACCACATGTCCCAAGATTCCGGGCTCAAACTTGGCATCATCATAGGCGCCCCCTAGCGGATGGAAAAACTACATAGTGCACCTTTAAGTTAATCTGTAGGCTATAGAAATAAAATAAAGTATGGCATAGCAATAAACACAATTAAACTGGACAAAATATAACCATTTAGCCATTAAAAACGTACTAAACACATTTCATTTCAACATTTATTCTCATTTTCTAGTCCTATGCAAAGCATGCTGGGAACTAAAAATCCACTGCCTAATATCTGAAGTTATTAAGACATTTTCATTATTTTACTACAACTTAATTTAAAAATTAACAAAGAAATCTGAGTTTAAATTACAGACGATATTAAGTTATGATCAATATTATTGTGTCAACAGAACTCTACAAAATAATGTTTGCAACTTAAAAGGTTTAAATATAACAATAAATGAGAATTTTTAACTTGCAACCATGAATTACTTTTTAGAGTGAAAGACAGAACCGGAAATAAAGTACACTTACCAGTATCACATGAGCAAACTAAAACCTCTAACATTTTAAAAATCATGAATAATGCATTTACCAAAGTTGACATTAAAGTCAACATAAAATGGAAGTTGCGCTACTCTTTTCTACCCTATTGTGACGTATATCCGAGTGAAACGCTTCTTGAACATGAACAAATGTAGGGCGGGGCTTGATTTTTTCTGTAGGGAATTGTGGTTTTCTATTGGTGGATCTCATGTGAGTGACAGTTTGCTCCGCCCTTGTCATTAGAGAAGAGAAGAGATGAACTTCAAGAGGGATGGGGAAGTCATTTAATCATTTTAATAAAAATCTTTTGTTAATTGACACAAAGCTAAAATAATATATAAATATTAGATAAGAAACTTAAATGAAAATTAGAAATGTAGCAATGGCAACTAAATGAAATAAAATAAGTTTAAGTTTAAATACTAAACTGACTAAAAGAGAAATAATAATGAATTAAAGCTGAAAATGAAAATAACTACTTTAGGGTTTCTGCAGGTTTTATGAAAGTACATTTAAGACTTATTTAAGATCTGTTTAAGACCAAGTAAAGAAAATTTAAGGAATACATTTAAGGGAATACAGTAAGTCAATATGTTCTCTATATGTAAAAAAGGAGAAACACAATGACTTGTAGCAGCACTTCAGAGTCTGAAAATACAATTTCCAACAGATACCCATTACTTTTTAATTCATTTTTACAAAAAAAAAAAAGCTTGAATCGTTCTGCTCAAAACCACTACAATATGGAAATAACTTTAACTGTACCTTCTGATCACACTCCAAAAAAAGTGATGTTTTTCCTCAGTATTTCTATCTTTTTTTCCAGTACAAAAGATTCTTAAATCATGAGACATTTATTTGAGATGCAAAATGACGTAAAATATGAAGTCTTGTTTTCTGTGAAATTGATCAAAATGAAGTTTATGATTAAAACAAGAACAAATATCTGCCAATGGGCTCAGATTGACATATTTGTTCTTGTTTTAAGCATAAACTTGCTTACAGAACCTTCATCTAAAGTAATTGTGATTAAATGAAAAAGTCTTTTTCTGGAATTGCAGATTTCTTGTATATAGGACTGATATTATTTTATGCAAACTTGGATTTGTCCATTTTCCTGTCCAGGCCTGGACCAACATGGTCCTCACAGTCCTGAATCAGATCCAGCTCCTGCCGGACCCCACATTCATTGCCCTCCAGCCAGCGGTGTTCCCCTGCATCAGTCAGCTGACCTGTCACGTAACTGACCTCAGAGTGCGGCAGGCGGTGCGTGAGTGGCTCGGGCGAGTGGGGCGCGTTTATGACATCATCCTGTGATGACCAGCCTTTTTCATGTGCTTTACTCTTCGCCTCAGCATATGCTCATATATTCTGTGACGCTGTAACCTGTCTAACTTTGCTAACTATTTTTATTGTAGTGCACAGTGATCTCTGTGTATTACAAATCCCTTTTGTGGATGTTCTTCAATATTCATGCTGTTATATTCAGAATCTATATTTTTATTTATTTATATCTCTGAAAGATTATTGGCTTTAAATGTACATGTGCCATAAACAGAAGTATGTTGTTTTCCAGGGCGTTTTTCTCTCATTTAACCCTTTAAAACTTTAAACTCCCCTGAACATTGCAACCAGTTAAAGTCATTGCACAATGATATGTGGAACTTATTGCACTTTTGTTAATGCTTTGAATAATATATCTAAAGCATGAACTTGTGCTTTTTAAATGCAGTTTTATGTTGCTACTGTAGTATTATGACAACATATTTCATGTCCATTAATATACAATGCCTTTAAATATCTAACTCAAGACAGTTCCTCCGATTTCTATTTTATTCTGAACAAAAACACTGTACAGGACATTATGTCCTTTTGTAGTCTGTATAATACTCATAGAATATCAGCTATAGTCTAAAATCACTAGTCCAGATGTGTTGGCTTCATCTCAGTTTGTTTTTGTATGTAAATCTGGAAACAATGGAGTCGCATTCAACCTTCACACGAAAGCTGATCCACAAACACTGCACTAGCTCTCAAACCTCATTATTCTGTTTAATATCCAATGTCCGTCCATCCAGTCAGCCAGAAACTGTGCGCCATAGATTCCACTACCCATAATCTAATGGGAATCTATGGTTTAAATATCAGATACTAGTTTTAGAGTTCACCAAACAACATTACATCTGACTAAACTTGAATAAAATAGTGAGAAATAAAATATTTACAATAGTATACTTTTCATAGCTGCACCATATGTTGTCTTAAAAGTCTAAAAGCCACTCGCTGAAACCATTATATTGAAATTTAAGAACAGTTTTAACTGGAGACTATTTGCAATCTGTATTTATTAAAATTGGATATCTTTGCACTTTTAGAGGCATACAATTTTAATGCTTTATCCCAAATATATTTTATTCCTTGATCTAGAACTGCAGTTGTTTGAATATTATTCTTTTTTTGTCTTCAATCATCTGCATGTATTATGTATATGTTGATTTGTATGTGTGCGTGTGAAAAAGGATATGCATTTTATTTATTTTGTGATGCTTAGTGTTATCAAGAGAAATTTGCTCAACACATATTACAAGCTACAAAGAAATGGAATGTAATTCATATACAGAAGGCTACTGTGCTGTACTTCAATATGCAAAATGGGATCTATAGGAAGATCTGGACCCATATGCAGATATTCTTTACATATATCCAGTGCACACAGCCTATGTTGCATAATCATAATCATAATCAGAATGTATAATCCTTGGCTCTATTTGCTCATATTCTGTTGAGTTTATGGCAACTGCTTGGCGTAAACAACAGGGGGAGATTTATGTGACAAATTTATATTCAATATGAGATTGAATTCTGAAAAACTATTACTAAGTACTTTATTTTTAGCAAAACAAATGTTTTTTTTGTTTGTTTTTTTTTAGTTGAAAGCCTGATTTATCTAGAGTTCAGTTCTTTTATTTTTTGTCTTTTCCTCTTCTTTTTCTCCAGGTAGGTACAAATTGAAGTACAGTCTACAGTTGTGTCGTTTTGTAAGTAGTCGGAAGCACAAAGTTCTCTTTGAACAGATTGTGAAAATGTTCAGACAGTGTTTTGTCTTGACAAAACACAGACTTTATAAACTCCAAGGGATTTTTTTGTGTAAATGATTGGTTTGAGACCTTGGTCTAAATCCATAGGAAAACACTATGGTTTATGTTGTGCAGACTTAAGCTAAACCTAAAAATGCAAGCTACAGCAGATTTCTGTGTAATACTCAAAACATGTCTTAATTTTAGCTCTGCTAACATATGTTTAATTCATAATGCCACTCTACTCCACTAGTAATGATCTCATAATGTACCACACACATATTCTTTTAAATACTATGGCCAGGATATGTTGGTGTGGATGTTTGGAGGGAGTGCGCTCAGTACTTTACTACATGCTGTAATACTTTACTACATGCTGTTTATTATCAAACTTCTATCAATCAACTGCAGTATGTGCATTATGCTGAATGTCTTCTGAAGTGTTTATTAGACGATCATTTATGTTGTAAGTGTTGTAGAATAAATAAGCAGAGTTACAAACCGTGTGTGTGTGTTTTATTGGCAAGAGTGACTAGCCAGTTTCTGTTTATTATTATAAAACGGTTAGTTCCTGTCCTTGATTCTGATTGGTCAATAGCTGTGTTTTATTCACGATAAAACACGGCTATGACCGCTTCACCCAACGGTTCTGTGTATCACTACACAACACCCTTAGCAACGTAAACTCTATGTTCTCAGTTGATATTGTTAATTGAAGCTTACTGTATTACGTAGAAGAGCGTTGTGAGAAAAAGAGTTTATCACCTGCATTCAGATTTAGCATTTTCCTTCAGGTCAGTCCTATGATCATTTAAATGTCCGATGTATTATCTTGTCCTTTTAACATTTAAGGGGTTTTCCCGTGACTGACAGCACTAGTCAAAGCATTTGTCAGTTGCGTCTTGTTCCGTATTCACAACAAATCAGTCTTTTCAATGTAAAAGTCTTTCCTACTGACTGACACACTCATATAGACAGTCTTTGCCGCCATCTAATGGCGTAATAATGTAACTTCTGTCGCTGTTCACGGTCAGGGACTATTTTTTCTGGCAGAAGGAAGGCTTTTAGTAAGATTTTACTTCATGAAAGTTGCATTGTTACATATTTTTTGGCTTTGATATTTGTATTGTGTGGTAACCGTTTTATAAAAGCAATAAGGTACTCGAGGCTGTGCTGTATCGTGAATAAGTCACGACTGAAGGGCGTTGTTAGGCACGACGCGACACTAGCCTTGCTTACTTAAATCACATGCACATACACTGCAAACTGATTTGCAAAAACCAGAGCTTCTCTTATGAGTGGATTCATTTATGCCTTTTTTTTATTTTGATAGGAGACAGGTTTTTCTGTAATTTAATTTTTGATGCTTTTTTTTTTTCACATAAAAGTGTGAAAACTGGTGGTCGAATTGAATTTAGCCGAGGAGGAACAATGAGGTACATCTTTATTTATTTACTTTTTATGACGTCTTACATTTGAATAACTAAATCAATGCTATGCCTGACTATTTAAGTGACTATATTCGGATTATAAACTAAGTATCACACTACTGATGCTCAACACACCAGCAAATGACATTTGAAATGAGTTTTTGAGCTGACTTATATTAATACGGAAGTTCTAAAGAATGTTCCGTGCATATAACCCATTGGAACTTAAAAGCCAACACAAAGTTCCATCCTAGCTCTTGCTGCTTCTACTGATTGTTGTTCACGTGAGACACAGTCAAATCAACAACGCAAGTTCGTTCTTCATTCAACGCAGAAGATATTGATCAGCTAAGGCAAGTATCTTACATTTGAACACTAAACGGCGATTTAGTAATAAGTTGTGAACCCCTTTGTTAACAAAGGTGCTTTATAGCGAGAAACTGATGGTTCTTCCAGCTCATTAAATGACTCTTTTCATAGCTCCATTCCTCTGTTATTCTACAGTTTCATTCACTCATTTCTTAGGTATGCCTGATTTGTGTGTATGTGTCTGTTAGTTTAGTTATGTGTTCGTGATTTAGTTAACACTTTTGTGCACATTCTTGCGAATTGATTCTGATCTGCTTATAAACCAATGTCAATTTAATGATTATGATCGCAGCTATATGCTAAGAAAGCATTATTTTTCTGTGGCCATGGAAAATATACTTTCTGAAGAGTTGAGAGTCAATCAATACTGAGTTTTCGCTGGCCGAACAGATTAATTGATTGTAATATTAATTCAAGTTAATTCGATTAACTGATCCAAATATTTATAATTAATCATAACAAGTTATGATTCATTATTCATATTTCCCTTTTGTGCTAATTTGCTACAGCCAGAAGCTAGTTATTTTAGTTTATAAAGTTTCAAATATGGATATTTTTCTTACACAAACCCATTTATTAACCCCCTGGAGCTCTGTGGATATCTTTTATGATGGATGGTTGCACTTTTTTAGGCTTCAAAATCTCATTCTCTATTCACTGCCATTATAAAGCTTGGAAGAGACAGGACATTATTAAATATAACTTTGATTGTATTCGTCTGAAAGAAGAAAGTCATATACACCTTAGGATGGCTTGAGGCAGAGTACATTTTCATTTTTAGGTGAACTAACCCTTTAAGATCAGAATTCAGCAAAACACAATTTCTTCTTTTTATACCATTGTAGCGGCCTTTGCTATGTTTCAACCATCTCGCAACAGAGGGCCCCAAGAATTTATCCGAGCAAGCAACATTGCAAAGTTTTGTTACTGAATGAATTCGCGTTTTTTAACAAATCTTTTTAATGAATGCCTTACAGACTCACTCATAAAGACAGTAGGTGTGTTCAACGGTACTGCGCAGGCCGGTCGGTGTATGACATCTAAGTACAGTGAGAGCAATTAGAAAGCATATGAAGCCGTCTCTCTAATCATACTCTTTGATGACCACTTTGACCCTGAATGTATAAGCTGTTTTGATTAAATCGTTTGACTGAATGATTCAATGACTCACTCATTGAGACAAGGATTTGCCGCCACCTACTGATGGTTTAGTTTCATATTTAGAAGTATAATTTCATAAGGGTTAAAGAGATAGAATGCATGGATAGTAGTACATAAAATGCATTTATAAATAAATAGACTATTACGAGTGAGATAACATTGTTGAAGGGTTAGTTCACCAAAAAATGTAAATTCTGTCATTGATTACTCACCCTCATGTCGTTCCACACCCGCAATACCTTTGTTCATCTTCAGAACACAAATTATGATATTTCCGAGAGGTATATGACAATTTAACCACCACTTTCAAGGTCCAGAAAGGTACTAAAGACATGGTTAAAACAGTCGACATGACTGCAGTGGTTCAACCTTCTGTTATGAAGTGATGAGAATACTTTTTGTATGCAAATACAAAACAATAAAAACTACTTTATTCAACAATTTCTTCTCTACCCTGTCAAGTCTCGTACGCAGTTGACATCTTCCGTGTTCCGAACGCCGGGTCCTTATTGGCCGGCTCCTGCGTCAGCATCACACATGCGTCGTGCTGCTCAATACTGAGCCGGCGTTCTGACGTAGAACCTGGAAGCGCTGAACGTAAACAGCATAAGATCATAACACAGAGGAGAAGATATTGTTGAATAAAGTCGTTATTTTTGTTTTGTTTTTGTGCACAAAAAGTATTCTTGGCACGTATATGACCATATGTGGCTCAAGTTACGAAGTTCAGTGATACATGTGTTTGGTTTTTTGCTAAAGAAAGCCAGTCGTTGGGGAAAATAACTCAGCAGCAAGCACAAGTTAGGTCTCTTTCCAAAGCCATTGCACTGGACCCAGATGACCTCACAGCTGTGTAATGTATGTAGGCCAGTTGTGTTAAGACTCTGGGTTCAGCAGTTTCCTTTTGATTGGATGCTCCAGCACAATTCTTGATCCCTGCTTGTGTCAAACAGCTTCTTCTTGCATATGACGGCCACAGGCTAAGCCATTAATGCTAGATGATGCAGCAGTGTATAATCAGCACTCACTGGCAGAACTGACAGAGCAATCATGCGTGTGCTTATGGATAGCAGCTGGATACAGTTTGGCCCGGCGGGACGGGGCTCATATGACTGGGTCGCAGGCGCATCCACACCGCCATCAACTGAGAATCTTCTTAAGGTAAAACTCTTTTCTTTGCTTAAAGACTAAGCAGATGGGGTAAATCAACCATGTTTTCTTGTAACTGCACCCATGCCTCCAGGGGTAGCCTATCAGATTTCGATATGACAGCTTTCATTTAGAAGTCACAGCATGATCATTCATTCCACGGCTCATATCGTAATCATTTAGTATCTTTCATCATCTGTCACCATCACTCACACACAGACAAGCAGTGATACGGTGTAAGTCTCAGTGCTGTTGAACTGTTAAATGCTGATGGTTCAAACAGATCTGAACTAATGTTGGAACTAATGTTGTAATAATAATAATATATTAAAGCTGCAAGTAGCGATGAAAGGCTCACCCGGGCTCACCGCCACCTGTTGGCATCAGGAAAACAGTGGGCGACATGCATGTAAGCGAGTAAATACAGGAGAATTATGGCAAAGTCATTTCAAAGTGCCACACTTCCTGCTGACAACAGGTGGCGCTTTGACTGTAACTGAATATTGCCATGTAGATGTCTTCAGGCCAGGACTATTATCAATTTGGAGCATATCGGACATTGTATGCCTGAGTTACAACAACTTCCTGTTTTGTGGCATTAATCGCATACATTAGCACTTAGCCAAGTGTTGCATGATTTAATATGTTTCTAGTATGTTTGGCACATTGAAATGTATTTCAGGGAGTGACTAACTGAATATTGGCATATAGATGTTTTTAAGCCAGGACTCATCACACATGTGAAGTTTGGGGCAGATCGGACTCGGTATGCCTGACCTACAACAGCTTCCTCTTTCATGGCAAAACATCAGATTTGTCAAGCCGCCAAGGACACGCCCTTCAGCAAAAACTCAAGATCTTCGCAATGTAACATCGCTAAGGCCTTAAGATTAGACAGTCCAAATATGGTGTTGTTCTGGTTAAATCTCTATGAAGAGTTAATCACAGTGTAAAACAAGTCATTTCCCGTTAGTCACAGGTGGCGCTATGACTGTAACTGAATGCTGGCATGTAGATGTCTTCAGGTCAGGACTGTAATAAAATGTGAAGTCTGAGACAGATCGGATATTGTATGCGTGAGTTACAACAACTTCCTGTTTCATGATGAAACATCAAACTTTGTCAGGCCTCCACGGACACGCCCTTCAGCGAAAACTCTATGTCTTCGCAATTTAACATCGATAAAATTTCCTTTAGATTAAACTGACCAAATATGATGTTGATCTGATTAAAGCTCTAGGAGGAGTTCGTTAAAGTACATCTGGAAATGGCAAAAACTGCAAAAATCTTGCACAGAAAACTCAAAATATCTCACTTCCTCGCACCCAGATTTATTGGGCTGTTACGTGTCTACCGAATTTCATACTTGTATGTGAAACATAGCGCGAAGGGCGCTTAATTGAAATTTTATAGGTGGCGCTATCGAGCCATTTTGCCACACCTAATTCTGAAACCCATATCAGACAGAAATTTACACTTCTGACACGCGTGCAAAGTTTCATGAGTTTTCACGCACGTTTAGGCCCTCAAAAATGCGATTCATTTCGGAGAAGAAGAAGAATTGACTGAGCAATTACAATAGTCACACCATTGGTGCTTGGGCCCTAAATATGTAATATAATATCTGAGCAATTTCACACAAGCAGGAATGCAATATGTAAAGAATAATTGATGATGACCTGTTGAATTACGAAAAAAATAATGCACAACTGAGGTGGTAATGCAGACGTGATGCAAAGCGGAGTCAATTAATCCATTCACACTATGGTTACCACACTTCATTTTATATTTACATGCTGTGTTCACGTCATATTGTAATTACCGTAATTTCGAGATGACAACCCATGACGTACACATCCTCATACTCATAATTATGTGCTTCTATGGCAACACTATCAACGCCTAAAAGAAACCTGCAGCGGTCAGGTGAAGTTGAAGCTCTCTGAAAATTCCCAGTTTACAAGCTGTAATTACGAGCTTAAGGTGGACGTAAATGTTTTTTACAAGTTGGAATCTCATAATTACAACATGGCGTGAACGCACCTACATTTACAAATTTAACAAACATTTTTATCACTAGAGAGGATCAAAAGCAATTCGTCAAGGAATTTTTTTTTTTTTAGCGCATCAAAATGTTTACCAATATAGCTCATGGAAAGGCCAGTTATCGATAGTTTTTTGCAAATGTCGACAATATTTTTCCATTTAGCTTCAGAGCATAAATTCTATGTCGATACTTCAAATGTCGCAAAAAAATAGTTTTTGTAAAGAAAAGGAGCTTTAACGCAAATAAATATGGTGTCACATGACAGAATTAGCCTATATGCAGCGTCCACGTTCGTGGTGTTGCTCCCGTTAAAGTACCATTTCTCTGTAATATTCAAAGGCGCATTCAATCGATTATATACATATTATTAAATTGTATAGGCCTATAAATTATTTTATTACTATTGGTAAGAAGACGTGTTACCTCTCATTCATCATTTTTGTAATTTTATCTGTTTTTTCTTGATTACACATCTTAATTTGATGTTCCTTATATTTTATAGGCTAACAAGTATAAAATTTACATGAAACATGAAAAAGTCAAATTGCAAAAATGTTTCAACCTAAAGTGTTTAGTTAAAAAGTTAAAAAAAATGTTTAGTCAACTTAAAATGTGAAGTTGTATTAGGCAATAACTTGGATATTTGAGTTACCTTAAGTTAAATCCGGGAAAGATAATTCTGATGCTAATTTTTAAGTTCTGATAATTGCAACAATACACAAATAAAATCTGCATCTGTCTCTGATCAGCAGCGATTTTATGTTTTTGATCGATCTGATGTTACTGAACTCTGAAACAAGAATGAATATCTTTTTTTGTTTGAATGATCTGAATGTAGTACGCATTCTTGGCCACGTCAAACTGCGACTGGCTTGACTGCATGTTCAAGGCTTACGTTAAAGATTGTTTCATTAAACAAGATTGAACATTTCACTTTATAGGCTACCAATCTTTTTTATGGACCCTAAAATTTGTCATAGCCTACAGGAAATGAGTAGCCTTGATTTCCTAATATAGTAATAGTCTTATTATTTGTGAACATAGTAAGCTGGCAAATTCCAAGTGTCTCATTACTCTCTGCATTTTACAGATATTTGGGATGCGAAAGATAAGATATAATTTGTGATATAGCCTATGTAAAATTATGTACTCGAGGGAAGATTTTTTAGCGATACAACAAAACTTGTGTGACAATGTGTTTGTTTAGGGATGACGTCATTAGGCACACCAGTATATCGGTAAAAGGCCAATTGGTTGGAAGACAGCTAATTTTCAAATCGCGAGCACCCTTCTGAAACCTAAAATGACAAACGGGACACCCTACAGTCTCATGGACTTGACAGACACGTGCACATGGCAGCCATTGTAAGTCTATAGGACATTAAGTAGTAGACGAGTTTGACAGCCTCTGTATACATTAGACACTTATTAGTAAGTAAAAGCTTATTGCTGATGTTTTGGCCTACAAAAATACGGCATCCCTAGAGTACAACATTGCTGTGATGTCATGTGAGTGACAGGTTGCCCCGCCCTCGCGCCAGTAAAAACGTCATCAAAGATGTCGTCGCTGAGAGGGAGGGGAGGTTATTGTGATTAAAGATTATGAGGCACATGAATTAAAATTAAATAAAAATAATAATGTGCTTGGATAAATCATTTATAATAATCACTGCAATAATCCATTAGAAAAAATAAATAATAATGGTCAATTTTGATTTAATGGTGACTTTAAAGAACAGACCTTAAAGAATATGACCCTGTGATCATCATGTGTTTTTTTTTTTCTATTCTCATGTGTTATCAGGGTTACTGGAACGAGCTGGCTTCAAACAAGGTCGAGGAGAGAGTGGAGGTGACGCTCTATGTTGCCATAATAACGGGCTCGTTGCTCTTCCTCATCGGAAGTGCCTTGTTCGTTTACAAAAGATGTTTCAGGGTCAAAGAGAACACGACCAAAGTAATCACACTGGATTTTGACGACGCTAACGGCACAGCTGAAATTCTGTCCACTTTGGAGGAAGAAGACGGCGCTGAAAATGGGAATGACGGGGTTTTTCTGATGGTTTATCTACCGGCACCATACGAGAAGACCCTCACGAAGATAGCGCGCGCCGCCAGCACTTCCAGCTCCCACAATGACGTGGAGATTGTGGAATTAGACACAGAGAACTCCACTGTTCAAGAGTGACCATTTAAACTTCATATGCATTTGTATTAACTTCACCACGATGCAGTGATTTTGAATTCTAGTAGTATTGTATATAATAAAGTATGTATATACATAGTGTATAAAATATAGTCTTTTTTCACAACGTTTCATTGGTCTCACATAGGCTAATAATAACTGTTTTATGTGATTCTGTTTTAAAAATTTAATTCACCTGCAAACAAAGTGAAATAAAATTAAATTGAATTACCACGCAAATTGGAAACCGAATTATTGAATTTCAGAAGCTATGGAGAATTTATCTGGACAGGAGGGGAAAATTCTGTTATCTTTGTATCAAATTATAGGTGTTACTTTGGTTAAAAAGCACATGTCTTTATTTTATTACCTTCTTTTAAGTTGTTTTGATCATTTGATCAAATTTGGCACATCACTTGTCAAGTCATACCATGAAGCTCAAGCCTTTACCATTACACTCAACAGATGCCTTGATTTCTCACTGTTGCACATGAGAATCCACAGATAAATTGATAAATTTAGCAAACAAAAGTCAGCACTGAGATACACAGGGTATACCACACTATATAAGACACGCTATTTACACCATATTCACAGTAAAAGTAGCCATTGACCCAAATTGTAACATAAATAGTTACTGAGCAAAGGTGACTAAATTATATGCCAGGAAGACAAGACCACTCATAATTCATCATGCATATACAGATGCATAGATATGCAAGTCTTTAATAGATGTATTGCCGTTATCTAGAAAACAAAGTTTAAATGATTTTGAAAGGACTAAATTAACTGCCTAAGTTTAGGGTGTTCAGAACAGTAGGAATATCAATACAGCGCTAAGATCACTGTAATAAAGTACTGTAGGTGCAAAGAGAGCAACTGATTGTGTCACTGTTGTACCTTCAGCATTGAGGTAAGTCTCTTGAAGAGAACGATGTCTGTAATGAGTGTGTGAACACACGCTCGAAAGAAATGGCACCTACTAAGAAACCAGAAACTGTAGCAGACGACTTCAGTCAAACTTGCTTCAGATTATTTTAGAACTACTTTCACTTTTCTACACCATTTTTTGGGGCAATGACTTTTAAAAAGTTGGTATGAAGGGATGTTTTAGCGAGGTATAATGTCAGTTGCCAGAAAGAGTCTCTTAATTTTGAACAAAATCCATTTTGTCATTTCTACCCAACAAACTTTGTAAAATTCTTGCTCGAAAAATGTGATTGTGCTATATTTCTTTAAATGCCACTCATATTTTTTCATAATGCAATTTCCAAGGTTTTTTTTCCCAATCCCATGCACATCTGTAGCCCCATTAGTAAGGCTTAATTACCTCTTCATCAACCTCAAACCAGAGTGTCTCAAGACTAATTATATAGGACACTATAACACAGGAAGTAGGAAAGTATGTTGTATTCTGTGGACTAAAAATGTTACTCCTTTAAAAGTCAAGCTTTCTGTGTTGTAGCTTCAACAAAACAGAACCAACATCTTTTTAAATGGAACCTGCTTCAATACCTCGTGCCGTGACATTATTCATTCAAGTGTGGCCATCGTGTGTTTAACCGCAGGAACTGCAGCTATTAAAACACCTGACAAGCAAGAAAAGGAGAAGTCTTATTTATTTAGTGTGTTCTCCTTTTATTTTTCCTTCAAATCAGAGCTCGGGAAAAATATTTCATTGTCAAAAAGTGCTGCTTGTTGCAAATTAACAAATAGTACTTTGACTTAGTTTCTATGCGTTTCAGAGACATTCTGCCTACAACATTCTTAAAATGAAAATAAAAATTATTTAAAAATATTTTTTTTTATTACAAACATTTGACATATTTGATTATGCAATAAATAAAGTAGCATTCACATTAAAGGAGTCACACAAGGAACTTCTACTCATCGTCTGTATTTTTCCGTGTGGGATCCAAACGTGTGCCTTCATACATGACTTTATTCTTGATGCCATCCTGAATGATTCTCTGCTGAATACGCAGCTTGGCATTATTATATCTGCAGTAGAACCTGTAAAATAAAAGCATGAGATAATCAGCTGAACCTCATGAAACCTACCTCGTGAATTTACATGACAATTAAATATAATTTTCCCCATTCTAATGCACATTTTCTATTCACATTTCTGTAATGGACAACTTTCATGAATAGTCAAGCATGAATAAATCAAGGTAATATTTGTTGCACTTCTCTTTATTTATGCTGATTAAAATGATATCCTTCTCACTGTAAAGTAAAAACCCCTCTGTTTTACAGTATTGAGAACCTAATTATAATGAGCATATGCAGTTTCCCTGCCTGTTTTTGAGACACACACCATGAGCCCAGCGTTGTGAGCATGAATCCTGCGACGCCCACATCAAACGACCTCTTTACTCGACCTGTGAATGACAAGCTGAGCATTACATTAAAGACATATAACAGATACATCATCATCAACAAGATCAATCGAATCATGCCCTTACTCGTTGCCAAAAAGTGCACCAATCCTGCCACCAGTGAACCACCTGCTCCATGTAGGATAGATTCCCGAGCACACGGTGTGTTCTGGATATCAAGGATACTCGAGCCCTGTGGGTGTTATAATGTTAGGGTTGAATTAATGACTGAACATTCTTTTAATTCATTTTTATAAAATGCCACTAATTAGAAAACTACAATGTGTATCTCTGCCTCTCATTCACTACACTTCTGGGTTCACTGAATAAATAGAAATAGTATTAACATGGCATCCTGAAAAACTCAAAAAGTACACTTAACAGCTTGTTTATAGGAGTATCTGGAGCTTATAACCATTACAACAAAGTACAGTGGCGGTACCATGTTACAGTATTATATAGTAATACCATGGTAGCATGTACAAGAAACATGGCAATCCCAGGTTACATTTTTGGTGCTAGACAAGGTCAACGTGACCATAACAATGTAGTATAATAAGGCTCAATGCCCTGTATCCACGAAAATTAACCATGGGTTTACTACAAATAAAAAAAAAATTATAATAAAAAAACAACAACATGGTTATTGTAGTTCATTCATGGTAACTTCAAATTAACAATGAATTCGCTACACTAACCATAGTTTAACATGGTATTTGTAGTAAACTGTGGTTATAAAAATGGAAATCAATCCGGTAAGGATTATTGTGACCTTCTCTTATAAACTCCAGCGTAAATATCTGACTAAAATTCTTGAATAAAATAACACTCACTTGACTCGTACCGCCACCCTCAGTCATTTTCAACCCAACCATTCAAACAAGTTCATATGCGGTATATAAGAAATACATTTGTGTTGCGCCGATAAACCCGTCCTGACGGAACACTTTAGCTGGCGATTGTTGGTTCCGGTGTTTAGAGGCCCGGTACTGTGGCAGTACAATCTCTGACTGTGGTAAATTGGCAAAATGTAAAATAGGTTACTAGTGTAAAATAAAATAATATTTCGTTTCCAAATTCCAATTTTTTTTTTTAAATATATATTTTGGAAGACATTTTGGAAATAGGCTATACACAACAGAGAAAAATTCGCATTTTCTGAATGAAATCGTAAGCAGTATAATAAGTTTTTTTGATAAGTTTAGCTTTCAGGTTTCAATCATGTGTAGGCTAAATGTGATGCTTCACTTTAAATGTTGTTGTCATGACCATCCCTGCCATGTGCTACAAACAACACATAACAAGAGTTTATATTTTTAGTTATGAATTTTTCGGAATTCAGTTTTTTCCTGATCCTTTGAGTTAGGCTACAGTAGTAGCTGGGCTGCCAACCCTCACATTAAGGGTTAGTTCACCCAAAAATTCTTCAAAATATCTTCTTTTGTGTTCAGCAGAAGAAAGAAATTTATACAGGTTTGGAACAACTTGGGGGTGAGTAAATGATGACAGAATGTTCATTTTTGGGTGAACTATCTCTTTCACTTTTCACACCATTCTCATGCCACACGTCAATTTTCCCACACGGATAGCCTACATCGTGGAGCAAAGGAACAAATCTCAACTTTAAAATTGTCTATTTTATTACGAAATTCAGACAATGAATGTGGTTTTGGCGCTCCTTAATGTGGCGTGACAGATCACTGTAGCGCCTCAGTTCAAGCGACACGTGAACCGATCATCTCTTCCTTTATACTACTAGTTACAGCACAAAATACACATGTATGTTGAAAGATACAGTACAACTTACCGAAATGTAGATGTACCATGCCTTATAATCGCAATATAACTGTGAGAACCTTTTTAAAGGCCGCTACACTCTTTAGAATAACCATTTTTGTTCCCTGTAATGTTGACATGTATTTTCTGTAAAGCTGCTTTGAAACAATATGTATCGTGAAAAGCGCTATACAAATAAATGTGAATTGAATTGAATCCTTTCAGCAAATAGTTCTTAAAGGAACTTTTTTTTTTTTTTTTTTTTTTCTTGGTGTGAAGAACAAAATCTAGAACCTTTTTTCACTATAAAGAACCTTTGGAAATGGAAAATGGAATGGAAAGGTTCCATTGATGTTAAAGGTTCTTCATGGAACCAGATGACAATAAAGAACCTTTATTTTTAAGAGTGTACATGATGTTTGAGTGTTTACTGTGTTGCAAACACTAATGAACTCGCTTACAGTGAAATCTGAGAGCAGGGCCTTGGACCTTGATCATTTCCTGACCTGCGTTTAACACAGAGGCCATGGAACCGAATTTAGCTCCAACTAATACTCCATTTTAGATTAGATAAAGTACATGAAACTGTCCAAAGCGACACTGAATGCACAGCAGGTGTCTTTTATCTGTTCATGCTGACCTGACAAATTTAAATAGTTGTTACATGAGAATGGAAACACATAATCCACTTGAGATCAGAGTGATTAATTTAAGGTCAGATTTTAGTTTAATTGTTTCAGCGCCTATATAAATGCTCTGTGACTGAACACATCTAACAGCCTGCTGAGCAACAGGGACACCTGTCAAGTAAGTCCAATACATTTTTAATGCAGTAATATTTTTTTTTGCTTGGGAATGCTTCAATGTGGCTTCAAGGTAAATTAAATTGCTTTTCTTCTTTTGCTTCCACAGGATGCTAGTTGTTCGAAACATCCTCCTTCTCTTATTCTGTTTAGTTGTTCTACTAGTATTTGCTCAAAGCTCTTTTCTTTCACCATGTGAGCCAGTTAATGAGACTGTCGCGGTGGAAAAAGAGGGCTGTCCAAAATGTCTGGTGTTTCAGACCACCATCTGCAGTGGCCACTGCCTAACAAAGGTGCGTCCTTCCGTTTTATTTGCATGGAAACCATTTTTAGTTTGCATTAATATTATTATACAAGCATCAATATTTCCAGTGGTGACATAAAGTACAGTGTATTATCTTGCTTCTAGGAGCCTGTATACAAGAGCCCATTTTCCACTGTCTACCAACACGTGTGCACTTACCGGGACGTCCGCTACGAGACGGTCCGCTTGCCAGACTGTCCGCCCGGGGTGGACCCCCATATCACCTACCCGGTGGCTCTCAGCTGCGACTGCAGCCTCTGCACCATGGACACGTCCGACTGTACCATCGAAAGCCTGCAGCCTGATTACTGCATGTCTCAGAGAGAGGATTTCCCTGTGTACTAGCCTACAGGAGTACTATCCTGTCATCAAACCACAGAGAACGCAAACACTGCTCACTCTAAATCAGATAAATGTCACATAGATGTATATCAATAAAAAAAGGTACATACTTCATACTTCATTTTTTATTCTGCATAATCTAAATGAGCAGGTGGCATGGATATTAAGACAAAATAGTTGTAAGTTACCATTGGAAAATCATCAGCCAATGATTAGAAAGAAGAACAAGTTGGGTTTAAATGATATACACGTGTACAATAGGAAGAAAATCCTGCAAATGAACTATTGACTGAAGCTTGTTAAATAAAGTCTGTGTCTTTGACTCTACCCTGCACCTCTTTTGCACTTGAAATATAAAGAGACACAAAATAAGTAAAATAAAAAGGCCTACGCATTCTGCTGGTGAAAGGCATTTGAAGGCCTCCATTGAAGGCCATTCAGAAGTGATATTCTGCAATATAATACTGAATAACACAGTATAGTAGGTGTTTTACCAATATCAATTTATTTTTGAAAGCATGAAATGAACTTATCTTTTTCATCATCTGAGACACTTTAAATAAAAGTGTCTGCTAAGTGAATAGCCTAAATGAATCAAACATCAGATCTTGTACTTATTTCCCCCCAAGGACACCAGATTTCCCATTAAACGAGCAAAATGATGCTATAGGGGAATCTGTAGCTCAAAGTACATGGGGAAAGATGCAGCAGCAAAGACTGGTGGACTGAGGCAATGATGTTTGCTAGCCAGAAGATGGCAGGAAAGATCAATATGGGAAAAATTGGTAGGAAATTTTAAGTAAATGTGCCCTCTCACACTAATTCATGCAGTCATTTAGAGAATTAACAGTGTGTTTGCCTTGTGGAAATATCATTATGCTATTCAATGAAATCTTAATACAGCAATTATATTGTGATGGCATTACAGTTAGTTAAAGGTACAGTAGCAGTTTACCATGAGCAATGACTGATCTGCCTTCTAAGGAACAGAACCTCATACGTGACTGATTTGAAACTCTCTTGTACGAATAGAGCTCCTCATGTTAAGCACTCAAGAGAATAGCATTGGGTGTTAGCGTATTGATAAGCTAGCATGATATTCTATACATAAACACATAGCATACACAAATATAGGTAACGGGTTAATAATGAATTAAAGGGTTAGTTCAACTAAAAATGAAATTTCTGTCATAAATTACTCACCCTCATGTCGTTCCACACCTGTAAGACCTTTGTTCATTTTCAGAACACAAATTAAGATATTTTTGATAAAATCTGAGGGTATCATAGGCAGCAACGACATTGCACCTTTTGAGGTCTAGAAAGGTAGCCTACTAAAGGTACTAAAACACTTTTTAGGTGTCAATTCGTTTATTATTAAGGTGGCAACCGTGCCCTGGGGGCGTCGATTCACAAGGTAGTCAAAGAAAAACTGCATAAACAGAACAGACTGGAACACATGCAAGCTACAGCGACAATGGCGGCCTACACAGACGAGAGATTGTGTGAAGAGGTTAGAAAGGACCCTTATTTATACAACTCTAGCATGAAAGAATACAAAAATATTTACATGGGTTGTAACTCGTGGAGAGAGATTGCTCAAAACTGCACATGCATCGAACGCCTGTATGCGTACAAGTCAAGTGAAGTATACTTTGCAAGGCTGTGCATTCTACTGTGAGCTTAAACTAGCGTACGCATAAAAAAAATGAAGTATACTCAGGGTTTTAGACTGAACAATTGTTATTGATAATTTACAATATTGAATGATTTCTATAAGCAATAGAACAATTTAATGGTCTTCATTGGCTGTCCATTAACAACACTGTAGTTTTGTCTGAGACTGGAAGAGTTTGGTTCATGTTTTCGACCTGTCAAGAAGATGCTGTTTTCTGCTCTGTGAAAGCAAATCCATTTTGATGCACTTCCAAAGGATGAGGACTCGCGCTGGAATTGATACAGTAAAATCAACGCCATCATTACTGTTCGTATCACTTTGTATCAAGTGCTGAGGAAAAGCCAGAACTGAAATTCAGATATGGTAATGTGTGTTTAGTTTCCGCCACAAGCTGTAAGCGGTCGACCAATCACAACAGATTGGGCCATCTGACCAATCAGAGCAGAGCTGAATCCTTGATCAAACCGTTTCTGACACTCTGAGAAAAGTGGATGATGCTGCAATGGATATGATGAGAAAATGAAAGTGTTTTTGACCATAATGCATGTAAACCTATTGTAAGAGACCTTAAAAACAAAATTAGGAACCTTTAAAATAGCATAATAGGGGCACTTTAAGTAGCTATATTTTGAGGTTTACATATATAAGAATAAAGAGAGAATTTTAGCCAATGAAACTGCAGTATTGTCAAGCTGACTCTTATTGCAGAGCTGTTTTGTAGCCTATACTACACTGACAATACCAGTGCTACCTGTTAATTACAACTGTGGTGTGCTTCACAAATGAGCTTATAATGAATCATTTTGGGATCATGAGGGAAATTACTTTAATATTATAACAAATGCTTTCTGTATTATTCACTAATCATTACCCAGGGGCAGAACGTCTATTATTTTGTTTCTCTCCTATCTGCATATCCTGTTCCCAACACATGCTCATGTGAAACAATATCCCATGAGCCAATGCATCTTTGAATTTCTCTGAAGCATTAACATTTCACTATCCACATACAAGCCTACAGCTTCTCTGAGTCATAAATAATATCTAAACTAGATTTAAAGAAATTCAGCCGAAGTAGTTCATCATTGCCTAATCCTCATGTCAGTTTACCTCTGTATTATTTACAGTATTTTGTGAGATGAAAATGAGAATGTCTGTGCTTTGGACTTTCTGTACAAGGAAAGTGGAGGGCATTAGATCTCAAATGTAATTCACACTTGTGTTGAAATTAAAAAATGTGCCCACCACTGATGTCACTATCACCAAACCCAACTCATGTGTCACGTGACCAACTGTCTTGTGATAAGTTTAACAATCATGACTACAAATGACATCTGAGCACTCTGGTGGAATGGAAGCTTATCAAACATAATTGTGTGTCATTTCGCACACAAAGCTATATCATATGACTTTGTAAGTCTTAGTGATATAGCCATTTGGACTACTTTTTTTCCAAAATATATAACCATCCACTTCACATCTATGGACAACAAGGCTTAACATCTCCATGTTTATACACAAATTTTCTGTGAGAACTATTATACAGTTGGTATAATACTACAACATTTCACGAGCTTGTGTGCCCATATAATCTTCGCGTAATTGGTAAACAGATTTGGCTTGCTGTCTGCCATAGACGGGCTCGGAGAATATATTCTACTCTAGCTCCGATTGCCCCCCTATAACAGGCAAAATTGTACAAAAAGAAGGAGAAGGGAGGAGGAGGGATGCCGAAAGAACAGGAGAGGTAAGATGCTGGTTTTATACCCTGGTATTAATTGGAAGATTAGATGGGCGTACTCCTCCCGAAATTACGTTTAATAACTTCACTTCACGAGTTTGTGTGCCAATATAATCTTCACGTAAGTGGTAAACAGATTTGGCTTGCTGTAGAGGGGCTCGGAGAAGATATTCTACTCGAGCTCTGATTGCCCCCCAAAAACATAAATGCAGAATTAGACAGCAAGCGAAAACAGCTCATGATTATTGAAGGAATCGGCATGTGGAATTATTTCAATTATTTCAATAATTCCCCCCAAAATTGGAGAAAAGAGGGAATGGAAAGCGGCACTGCAGCGGTAGTATTGAGGTAGGCAGGTCACTTCTGCGGCAGTTTTAAATTAGGTGAGGCGCTGCGGCGGCAGCATGGGATCAAGTGGAGCACTGCAGCAGCAGTATCAAGTAAAGCGAAGCACTGCAGCGGCAGCATCAAATTAAGCGAGGTTTGGCAGGCATAGGTTGGACTGAGTTTCGTGGGGCAGCTATCTTAAAGAGAAGCGAGAGTTAGATGGGCTTGTTTGATGAAGCTGAGGTCGGAACGAATGTAAGACTGAAAGGCGTCTGAGGACCACCTACCCAATAGCTTAATTTGATGGTCTGGCATTAAAACTGAAAACAAGATTATATATCTTATTTTTGGTTTGATATAAGATTATTTTGATTACCCCTTACTTGTTAAGAAAATGCTTCTTGATTTAAGAACTTTAAAATATTTTGACTAGAAACAAGACAAAAACTCTAAGTAAGAACAGCATTTTTTGCAGTGAATACAAGTGAGCTTGGGTGAGGATGTGTTTAAGCTTTTTATGGAACCAATGCCTAGTGACTGGAAGGTTGTTCTCATCAATAAAAAGCGGGTCGAGCAGAGAGGAGATCTGAACCTTCCTGTGTGCAAGGAAGAAGGAAAGAGATTGACATGGCTGGATGGGTGTCGGAAGATTGAAGATATGGATGAAATGACCGTTTTTTAATTGATCAGTTTTGCTACTTTTGAGGAGGAAACGGATGGTGTCCTTGTCTAAAACTTGTAGGTCAGAGAAGGTTGGGTGGATGGCTAAGTTGAATTTAGAATTGGTTGTAATTTCAGAAACTCTAAGGAATCCGAAAAAGGCCAGGGTAAACATGGCATCCAGAGTTCTTGCTGTATCGGGGGGCATGTGACCGGAATGGAGGAAGGCATTTAGCTAAAAGATCAATGGTTAGAGGTTGCCTAGAATCGGGATGAGTGGGGTTGGTTTTTTGAATTCCTTTGATAAGGAGTGTGATCTGAGGGTTTGTTATAGCAGGACATGGATGGCCATAGATTAGTTTAAAGAAAAATTGAATGCCACTAAGATAAACTTTGATGGTACTGGGTTGGATGGACTTAATCTGGTTGAGATATGAGATTAATGAAGAAAATGAAAGGAGGGAAAAGTTGTGAAAAGGCTGGTTGTAGGAGGAATGGAATTGTTTGAAAGCTCTCCAAGCTGTCCAGTAGGATTGTAGTGTTCTGGGTTAGATGGTGTGGAATATTGAATTCAGGGATAAGGTGTGGAGATGTTTGAGTGGGTGAGTTACAGGAATATCAAGTCTGAATAGGGAGGAACTGGGGTTGGGTCTGAGTCCGCCTCCGGGGCTAATGCTCTGAATTTCTGAAACAGAAAACGAGAGAGTACGTCAGCGATTTGGTTTTGGTGGCCTGGAATATGAACAGTTTTGAACATTAACTGTTTACAGGTGGATAACCAGGTGAGGCATCTCAAGAGGTGCATGATTTCAGAGGAATTTGAATGGCCTTTGTTAATGCAGTGAACAGTGGCCAGATTATCACAGTGGAATTCTATGCTTTTAGAAGACCATTTGTGACCCTACAAAAAGGCAGCTATAACGATCAGATATAATTAAAAAGAGCTGAGGATGCGGCACATTGATTTGACATGGCATCCTCAGGAGGCCAGGTTGAAGCGAACCAATAACTCTCGTAAAAACCTCCAAAGCCTACTGAGGGAGCAGCATCTGTAAACAGAGGGAGATCACTAGGATGAGATTGAATATCATCGTAAAAGAAAGTAAGGCCATTCCATTGTTTTAGAAACATGATTCATAGATTCAGATTGGCGAGGCAAGACAGGGTTAGAGATATGGTATTATTTAATTCCTGAATGGAAGATGCAAGAGACAGCAAGTGGGAGATAAAAGGGCTTCCTTGAGGCACTATACGCATACCGTAGTTTAAGTGGCCTAGCAGGGATAGCAAATCTTGTTTGCTGCACTGAGGTGCTTCAAGCAGATTGGAGGAAATTTTCTATTTTGTCTTTGGGAAGGGAAGCTTGGAATTTAACAGAGTCAAGGTTAATTCCAAGGAACTCTAGATATGTGGTAGGACCTGATGTTTTCTCTGGAAAAAAACTTCCTGAATGGTAGAAAGGTGAGCAGCTGGAGGAAAAAAACTTGGGGAATGGTGAGAAAGTCATCTAGAAGATGCACCAGGTAAGGGACTGCATAGTTGTTTTGCAGGATCCAGCAAAGCGCTTCTGACAGCATGTCAAAAAATTTTGGACTACTTTTGCAGCCAAAAGCATTGCAAAATAGAATTTTCCTTTCCAGCGAATGCCAAAAAGGTGCCAAAAATCTGGATGCATGGGCATGAATTTGAATGCTGAAGTAATGTCAACTTTTGCTAACCAGGCTCCGTAACCAGCATTTTTGATTAGATCAATGGCTTGGTCTATGTTATGGTAGCACAAGGAGAATTCTTCTAGTGGGATGAGGCTGTTTATGCTTGGATGAGTGCTGTTGTGGGGAGCAGAGAGATCAATGATCATTCGTTTTTTCCCTGAAAATGTCCTTGTGGCTACACCGATGGGAATAATTTGAAAGGAGGGGAATCAAAGGGGCCAATCATGAATCCAGACTCTAGCTCTTTGGCTATTAAGGTGCTTCAGGTTCAGCTATTGCAGACTGTAGGTTTTTGTAAATAAGGCTAGTAGTAGGTAAGCCTGTAAGTAGATACTGTGTGAAGTTTTGGTCTGGGTGATTCGCCAGTTCGTACGCTAAAGAGGAGACAATGATAGGAGAAGACAGATACTTTCTCAATTCTTTATTGGAGTTTGCTGAGGAGCGATAGACAGGGCATACAGAACGAGCATGAGCTCCGCCACAGAAATTACACACATGTAGATATTTGCAGCGTTGTCTAGTACAGCCAAACTGATTTAAATTATTACACACTTGTCTGCCTGAAGTGAACCTGAAATTGCGGCTTTTGGAATCGCCCCTGGACTGTGGTACGTAAAATGTCGAATTGACAAATTTGTGAAGTGCATGGATTAGTGCCCAGATTGACACTGATTCCACTGGGTGACTCGAGCTGCGCATTTGACTGAAAAAGCCTGTAATAAGTGAAGAAATGGGTACCGCCGAAGGAGTGAGACCGTTCAGCTATGATGGTTAAAAAAATCATTCAGCTCTTTGCGCCTTGAGGGGAAGACAGAACAAATCATTTCTGTATATCTTCCAAAAGCGATGCAAAATTCAGCCATGGTAAGTATACGATTCGATTTGGAATTTGGGTTTTTCAGATTGAACGTTATAGGACCACAGTCAAGGGTGCGATAGGGTTCACTTATTGACACAGAGGGGAGGAGAGAAGAGAGATCAATGTCCGCACCTGCTAAAATCTGGGAGCGTAGATGGGTGGTGGATCCATATCAACGGCGTTGGAAGGAACTGGAAGAGCAGATGCAGTTGAGAGTGTATATGTTGGGAGGCGAGGAACTGTTAAGGAAGCAGTAGCTGGATGGAATAAGGCCGGAGAATAGATCGCTTGGGGAGGCAACCCCACGCTTGGATTGGCTCCGACAGCGGAGGAGAAAAGAAATAGGGGGGGGGGGGGGGGGGGGCAGGACCGTTTGCGGAGGCAGCCTCACACTTGGGTCTGCTCCGATAGTGGAGGAGAAAGGAATGGAAGAGGGGGGGTAGGGGAGAAGGGTAGCCTCAAATTTAGATTGATTCCATGGCTAGATAGATTCAACTGAGACTGAAAGACAGGAGGAAGAGAAATATTGGAAGCGTGGACAGAGGAAGCTGTGAGAGACTCACCTTTGGGAGTAGGAAAGGTAACAGTCACGGTTGTAGAGGCTGCGGAACTATTACGAGCGGCCACGGAACTATTGCGGATGAGGAAGCGGCGGCCTGGCTGCCGCTGCTGTGGGCTGAAACTGAGGTGGGTTGGAGGTGAACTGTATGGACCGTGCCGCTGTTTGTTTTGAAACTTCCGTGGTGCTGGGAGGACGCAGAGAATTTCGGTGAGAGTGCACGAGCAGATCGTGAAGTAGCCTGGATAGCGCTTGCCTGAGTGCGTTGTCAAGAGGAGGGATGGAAGGGCTTGCTGCTGAAGAGGATGATGATGATGAAGGATGAGATGCATCACGGCGAGGAGGAAAAAGAGGTCTTCTTGAGCGAGGTGTGTTGAGCTGGTTTGTGGAGCGGTGAGACCGGCGACCTGGGCGATCAACAGATGAAATGTGAAGTGAAGGAGAATCCAACCTGTTTGGGAAAAAACATGCAGGTGTTTCTGGCACATTAGAAAGTTCGTCGTCGGAGGGAAACAGTTCAATTTCCTGGAAGTCAGTCATGATGCAGGTTTGGGTGGGCCAAATGCTGAAAGAACTAACAACAGGAAAAGGTAAGATGCTGGTTTTATACCTTGGTATTAATTGGAAGATTACATGGGCGTACTCCTCCTGAAATTACGTTTAATAACTTCACTTATACAGTTTCTTGCAATTCTTTAATACTCACTGAAGGGAAAGTGCCTGTTTTAAGTCCCACAGTACACGGGACACCCTTTGTGGATGGCTTCAAATCAGAGGCTATTTCCAGCACTCTAAAAACAGTGAATGAATCCATCTGCGGATACAGTGTGGGTGAAAGCGAGCTAATCTGAGGTGAGTAGGTGTCTGAGTTGGAAGAGGGATGTTCAGGAACTAACGCTTCAAGCTTGTGTGAATATTTCACATTTCACATTCATAGCTTTTCAGATGGGAATATCCAGGCAGCAGAATGTGCCATCAGAAAGCACATAAGTGCGTCGTCTACATATATTATTCATGAATGGTATAACTGATATTATGGTTGCTACAATCAACAGTGTAAACAAAGTTTAGCCTTTCCAAACCAGAGGCACATCTATTCATTACGGGTCATAAAAGTTGTCGATATACTTTGTTGGTCATCTGCATCTAAAAAAAAAGGATTCATTTGGATGTTGATGAAAGCAAATAAAATAAAAACATTAAGCCACATACTGTACATACTCTATACAAGTACACAAACTTGGCCAACACATCGTAATTGTGGTTGAATGTACTGATTGTGCTATATATATATATATATATGAAATATATAATATAAGCTCAAAATACCCCACAGATCATTTATTATAGCTTGTCAAATTTGTCCCTATTTGGGTGTGAGAAAAAACATGAAGTTTTTGTGTGTCCCTTTAAATGCAAATGAGCTGCTGCTTTCCAGAAGAGGGCGGAGCTTTAACAGCTCGCGCTTCGGTTGCTCAACAACAACAAAGCTGGAGAATCTCACGCAGCCAAAATGAGGATTGTCAGTAACAGCATTCAGCCTTACATTGTTCAAACCGGAGTCGGACACTGATGGAGAGACTCAGGAAGAAGTGACAACTTTTAGAATGAAACTGGACGTTTCTGAATGGTTAGTGGATAAATTTATGGCAACAACACTCTACTACAACAACTCTTCCTCTTCTCTAAAGCAGCCCAACATGGCCTCACCCCCTTTGTTGCGTGTTCTTGGGGGCGAGGTTTATGTAAATTTTGGGGTTTGTGATGTCACTAACCCAGGAAGAAGCTTGTTGTAGTCCTTAAAAAGCTATTGCTGTAAAAGAAAATATCTCCCTTTGCATTGAACTTTTCGCATCGCAGGTGGATATGGATCACGGGTGCCCAAAACTTGCATTTTATTCACATGTTTTTCTTCTTTTGAGATGGAAAATTGACAGGCCTGTAATGCAGTTCTACTTCTCTGTGCTAGTCATGTGACTGAAAATATGAATAAAAGTAATTTGAAGTGAATGTCTGCTTTAGCGCCTCTGTTGCAATTCTAAACATGCAAAATGTACTTTCTTTAAGGAACTGTAATACTTTGCATTGCTAAAGTCATAAATTGTGGTCTGACAATTTTTGGAACACAACGATCACAAAATCAAGCTATTATTTGTGCTCACATACTTATAAATTAGGTATGTTTCAGGCCTTACAATGAACTAGCTGTCCCACAACGGACAGCATATCATTTTTTTTTAGTTTGGTGCATCACTAATCCAAACTAATAGCGTGATGGACATAGCAATGCTTTTCAAGATATACAAATGCCTACTTGTTTAAGATCCGTGCTGCTAAACACAAAAATTCAGGTAAAAAGTCAGAAATTGGAATGGGCCACAAAAACCTATCAGCATTGAGAATAGAAGTGTTTCCTAAATGGAAACAAGAAATTAAACCCATCTTGAAGTATTAATAAAATTATTGTTTTAGTATGTCTGTTTCATCTTTGTACCACACAAGTATCACTAGCTATTTTTATTTCTTGTACTTTGGTTTGTGTTGACCCATTCCTTAATAGCAAGGCTCTTAAAAACAGACAGATAATGAGAGATTGCACATTAAATTTTAAAGGTGACAGAAAATGGTTCCAGGAGAGTGAGATGTGAGAATCTGGGGAAGTAAAACGCAGTGGAACTGACATTAACCTTCACCAATTAAACATGAGGACATAAAATTATGCATGAACCTGGTAAATGATCACATTTTAACATGCATTTTGCCACCTCTGAAAAAGGTTTGATGGAATCTTCGCAATAAAATGTCCCTGAGAAGTTCTTTGTCTTCTGTGATGAAGCAGGAAGGAGACAGGCAGTCTGTTTTAACATTGTGTAAAATATTCATGAGATTGTATGAAGTGGGAACAAAGCTGTGCTGTTGCCTGCAGGTTTAGTTCTCAGATCTGCTGGGCTTCTAGATCATTGTCTCCAAGCTGTAGTTCCTGCACTTTCTTCTCTCACTAATGGGCAACATGAAGAAATGCACAGGGATGCACGGCCTCCACCTGCATCTGTTACAGTGGCCATTAGCAAGCAAGATTGACTCAAAACTGTATACATATTGTTTCATTTCCTGTGTTTATTTCCTGTTTCCCTTGTTGTTGAGGTCTTTGTTATCCATTGCTGTACTATAGCCATTTGTTTCAAGTCTTTAATTGTTGGTTCTTGTCTCGATGTTACTGTCACGTGTTGCATTTCAATGTGTCTAGATTTCATCTCTAATGGCTCGTTTCCACTGAGCGGTAGGGGTCGGAACGGTACACCCTGATCAGGCTTGCATTTCCACCGCCAACAGTAACCTTACTTGATAGGTGTGGTGTATGTCGGAAAGTAGTGATCGACGTCATTCTCGCGCGAAGAAGAAAACGACACAGTAAACAACAATGGAGGACATACAGCAGATTTTGTTCTTGCTTCTCGGCTTGTGACTGTCTGTCACAAGAAGAAGACAAGCTTTGCTTGCTGCACGCCAACATTTGGCATTTCACAATACCAAGTACGCAAAGTTCAGACGTCCATGGTAGTTCGCACCCACCAGCAAGAAGCGGAGGAGAAAACCCGCGTAATTTAAAAACTACTTTATTGTGTCATGAAATGTAGTTTTAAACGTTTTTCAGGCGAGAATATAGTTGTTTAAAGCTCAAATATGTGGTTTATTTATAAAGATAGCGCCTATTTGATCTGACGTTGTCGGAGTTGTGAGATCCAGGCGATCACCGGGCGCTCAATGCTAATGTACCCCGCCGAGCACAGCTGTACCTCGGCTAGTCCTTCTGACATTTGCCGCTGGCTCAGATGTCTCTGTAGTGGTTAAAAACGAGATATCATTCATCTTGTGTATAATCTTTGGTCTCATGAATTTATCATTTGTTCCCGGGCAAATCGTTTTGGCTGAGGGCAAAGTGAAGTTTCATAACTTTATATATTTATTTAACTTTAGTGTTGTACTAGAGCGCTGAGTTTGTACGTTTGACTGAATTGTTTGACTTTAAACAAAAAGAGAGGGTTGTTTTGTCTTATTTCATTTTATTATAGGCTACATATAAGAGTAGGCCTACATATGCAAATATTGCCTGAACCACACATTAATAGGTTTCATGTTTTTTAAATGAAAACGAAAAGAGACAGGGTTGTGTTTAATATTTCGTTTTGTTATATAGCCTACATGAAGTGAAGATAATCAAAGTACGCACTACCTGGACCACATCTGCGGAGGCTGCATTTTAAGGACCGCATTTCTAGGACCCTAGCAATGATTTAGTTGTTTAATTGATTAAGTTTAATTTATATATTGTCCTAACCAACCCCAATCCCTAAACCTACCCATTGGTAACCCTGTTTAAATAAATAAAACTAGATGGCGCTGTCACAAAAACTAGGGTCCTAGAAATGCAGTCCTGAAACTGCTGCAGTCATAAAAGTGCGGTATTGCAGGCAGATAATATTGCATTTGTGTGGCGCCTCTTGTGTTGTTATTCTCCTTGTAGCACGCGCAATTCTCTGTCAACCAATCAACGTTCTGCAGAGTGTAGCTCCACCCTTTTGGTACCGGTACCCCAATGGAAGGGTCCCAAAAAAGTGGTACGGTATGGTTCGGAATTAGGGTACCATTCACAACTTCTGACAATGGAAACGGCAAAAATTGTGTACCGTACTATACTGAACCGAACCGTACCACTCAGTGGAAACGAGCCATAATTACTCCAGAGTTTTTGGTTACATTAAATTAAGTCATAAAATAGATCCACACCTCAACTTCTCTCTCTACACTTGCCAGCCATCACAGTGCAATTATAATTATGTTCTTTACAAAATATTTCCTATTAAAACAGTACACACTGTTATTACACAGTAGTTATGTAATTGAAACATGAATTCTATATAGAAAAGTAAAACTAATTGGATTTTTGCAGTATTTATTTTCACTGCATGGCACTAACATGGTAGTAATCACAAAGCATATCTTGAACCCAATAAATAATGCATGACATGGAAATTCTTTCTATTGGATTCCTATCTGTTACACCACTGTACCATAGTACTACCACATTAACATTTTTGGATGAATAGTTTAAAGATGGCATGAATATTTGCATTATTTTCACTAAAGAAAAAATACTCAAATCTACTGTATCATGTTTGGTTACACTTAACTATACAATTTAAAGATTAGTTCACTTCAGAATTAAAATTTCCTGATAATTTTTGTCATCTAATATGGTTATGTCTTTCTTTCTTCAGTTGAAAAGAAGGAAAACATTCCAAGATTCTCCATATAGTGGACTTCACTGGGATTCAACGGGTTGAAGGTCCAAATGTCAGTTTCAGTGCAGCTTCAAAGAGCTCTACATGATCCCAGACGAGGAATAAGAGTCTTATCTAGAGAAACGATCAGTCATTTTCTAAAAAATTATATACTTTTTAACCACAAAAAACGTTGGCCGTTTTTGCACGCTCACTTTGTAAACATTGGGTCGGTACTTCTGCCTACGTCACGCGTGACCTTTCCAACGTGATTACGTAATGCGTGACGCAGAGCAGTGCATGATGAGCTTTTGTGGTTGAAAAGTATATAAATGTTTTTTTTTATTTTTTTAAATGACCGATTGTTTTGCTAGATAAGACCCTTATTCCTCATCTGGGATCATGTAGAGCCCCTTAAAGCAGCAATGGAACTGCAATTTAGACCTTCAACCTGTTGAACCCCAGTGAAGTCCATTTTATGGACAAAAATCCTGGAATGTTTTCCTCAAAAACCTTAATTTGTTTTCAACTGAAGAAGGAAAGACATTAACATATTGGAAGACATGGGGGTGAGTAAATTATCAGGAAATTTGAATTCTGAAGTAAACTGATCCTTTAAATACTGAGTAATATTAGTTACCAACATGTACTTACTATAATGGTAGGGTTTGCTTTAATTTTTAGTTTATTGTAATTATGTAGCCTACAATTTATTGTTATTACTTAAGTATATATAACAGCTATAATACAAAAAAAAAAAAAAAATGTTAGTCTGGTAACTTAAATGATATTATAATATGGTAAATATGGTTATACCTATACTTGTGAAGTATAAGTATATTATTTAAAATATGTGCATTATAGCCTAGTGAACAATATATATTACATATGTATAGTCTAACCAGGACATTTTTCTGATTAACAGTAAGAGTTCTGTTTATTGTATTTTGGTGAGTAAGGAAGCAAATTTCAGTGCATAATTAGATGCAATATATACATTAGCATTATATATTGAGCAATATTATGCATTAGTATGAAAGGAAAAATATGGAGCATATTAATTTCAGATGTCTGATCATGAATATGGTAATCCCAGCAAGCTATATTACCATCTGAAACCGTCAATACTATGGTACACCAACAGCCTGGAGACTAAAACACAAAATATTTAAAGATACAAAGGAGTGAAATGACGAATTTTATGATCAGCATACAAAAAATTCATTACCTGGCCGTACTGCCAAGGTAATGTAAATTTCAAGACGAGAGAGAGAGAGAGAGAGAGAGAGAGAGAGAGAGGAGGAAGAGGAGGAGGGGGGGGGGGTTACGAGCTTCATCTCAGACACTTTGATCAGAGAGCATCACCTGGCTCGGGTGCTGTTGCCTGTTGTCTGGTTCGGTCCAGCTCACAGTAGCATCCGTCTTCACTCAGCGCACTCCAGGACTCCTCGGCACCTTCAGAACAAACAGAACTCGCGTACAGTACTACATACTGCAACTGTAGCGCAACAAGGGGCATTTCAGCAGTACCCGGTCTTTTCCAAATGAACACAACACGGCAGACAGCTGCAGGTGCCGGACGCCAAAGTGTGTCGCGTGTTTAGGACAACTGTGGACTACCACCGACTTCTCTGGTTTGTTCTCTTGGTTTCTTTCAGTCAGAATTCGATTGTGTGAACAACATGAAGATGTCTCCCCCGGACCGAAGGAAATACGTGCGTGATTTGGCGCTGGAGATCGCCGTGAGAGTGCTGCTCTTCGGAGTTTTTGTGTAAGTAGGCTACCTGCATTTGGCACAATATAATGCAATGTTACTGTAGCTGTATTGCAAGATAGTGAAAAATAGGACGCGTTAGTGTAAACGTGACATAACTAAACAAGACACCCTTCCAATTAAACTGGTATAATTAGAAATAGCAAAATAGCCGATTGATAGGGGTGTTTCATCATCCTTTCCCAGATTTAAAGTTTTGATAGGTTATCACATGTATCTTGAATAAACCAATAGGCTACTATAATGCATGTTATATTCTTAATGCATTGATAATGCATTATAATGTTGTTCTAAATAATTTACACGCACACACTCAATACTTATTCATACTGTATTTTTTAAAGTGTTATAATGCTCTTTAAAGGTGTGGGTTAAGTGAGGTTACAATTATTTATAAAAAAAAAACATTTAAGGGATTACAATTTAGATATTGAATGCATTACATACTGGCTTCAAGTAAGTGTTACCAAGGAGATTGAGGTTTCTTGAAATGCATGGTGCAAAGGCAAGCTCCGTCACAACCTGTGAAAGAAAAAGATGAGAAATTTTGTCTATAGCAAGAGACGATCTTGTGCTCACTGTGCAAACAGGTTGTTGGAGTTCTTCAAGTTCATTCAGATAGGAAATATACAGGCAACACATTTTTAAATGATTTTATAATCCTGTGTTACTAAAGCAATTGAGCTTATGTCATGATGAGATGAAATACTGTGATAATATGGAATAATGGAATGATAATAATGAGAATAATGTGAAAATAATGGAATGAGATGCTCAGAGGGGTTTGTTAACAAAGACTCTCTCTAGTTTCATTAATCTTTTGGTTAGATGTCTAGTCTCCTGCCATACTCAATCATTTTCAGTTTCTTGAAAACTGTACTGCCAGCTCACAGAAATATAATCAGCCTTGCTTCTCAGCAACCCGAATTCCGGAAATGTTGGGACTTTTTTTTATTTATTTTTTTTATTTGAATAAAATGAAAACTAAAAGACTTTCAAATCACATGAGCCAATATTTTATTCACAATAGAACATAGATAACATAACACGTTTAAACGGAGAAATTTTACACTTTCATAAAATGAGCTCATTTAAAATTTGATGCCTACTACAGGTTTAAAAAAAGTTGGCACGGAGGCAACTGAAAAAGCAAGACATTTTGAAAAGATTCAGCTGGAAGAACATCTAGCAACTAATTAAGTTTAACGAGTTTGTTTGCCCATATAATCTTTAGGGTATTAGATTAGCTAATTTGGCTTGCTGTCCACTGATGAGGGACTCGATGAAGCAGCTTCAACTCGAGCTCTGATATACCCCCCACAGTGAATAAATATAGGATATGATTACATAGGGCAAGGTACCTGAGATGAAGGTGGAGTTTGGGGAGGTGGAGGGATGCTGGAACAGCTGAGACTGAAGAGAGGTAAGCAGCTGCTTATATACTCTGGCTATTAATTGGAAGATTAGATGGGCTTGCTCCTTCCTAAATTAGGTTTAGGAACTTCACTAATTGATATCAGGTTTGTAACATGATTAGCTATAAAAGGGATGTCTTAGAGAGGCAGAGTCTCTCAGAAGTAAAGATGGGCAGAGGCTCTCCAATCTGTGAAAGAGTGTGTAAAAAGATTGTGGAATACTTTAAAAACAATGTTCCTAAACATCAAATTGCAAATCTCATCATCTACAATGCATAACAACATCAAAAGATTCAGAGAAATCTCTGTGCATGAGGGACAAGGCCGAAGACCTTTATTAGATGCCCGTGGTCTTCGGGCCCTCAGACGACACTGCATCACTCATCGGCATGATTGTGTAAGTGACATTACTAAATGGGCCCAGGAATATTTCCAGAATCCACTGTCGGTAAACACAATCCGCCGTGCCATCTGCAGATGCCAACTAAAGCTCTATCAGGCAAAAAGGAAGCCATATGTGAACATGGTCCAGAAGTGTCCTGTGGGCCAAGGCTCATTTAAAATGGACTGTTTCAAAGAGGAAAAGTGTTCTATGGTCAGACGAGTCCAATTTTGACATTCTCATTGGAAATCACGGACGCCGTGTCCTCCGGGCTAAAGAGAAGGGAGACCTTCCAGCTTGTTATCAGCGTTCAGTTCAAAAGCCAGCATCTCTGATGGTATGGGGGTGCATATAAGTGCATACGGTGTGGGCAGCTTGCATGTTTTGGAAGGCACTATGAATGCTGAAAAGTATATAAAGGTTTTAGAGCAACATATGCTCCCCTCCAGACGACGTCTATTTCAGGGAAGGCCTTGTGTATTTCAGCAGGACAATGCAAAACCACATACTGCAGCTTTTACAACAGCATGGCTTTGTCATAGAAGAGTTCAGGTGCTGAACTGGCCTGCCTGCAGTCCAGATCTTTCACCCATAGAGAACATTTGGCGCATCATTAAACGAAAGATGACCACAAACTCTTCAGCAGCTGGAAACCTATATCAGGTAAGAATGTGACCAAATTCCAACACCAAAACTCCAGAAACTCATAACCTCGATGCCCAGATGTCTTCAAACTGTTTTGGAAAGAAGAGGAGATGCTACACCATGGTAAACATTCCCCCGTCCCAACTATTTTGAGACCTGTAGCAGGCATCAAATTTGAAATTAGCTCATTTTGTGCATAAAATTATAAAATTTCTTAAACATTTATGTTATCTATGTTCTATTGTGAATAAAATATTGGCTCATGTGATTTGAAAGTCTTTTAATTTTCATTTTATTCAAATTTAAAAAACATCCCAACATTTCCAGAATTTGGGTTGTATGGTTTGATTGAAATAACTGCAGATGTTCAAATGTCCGTAATCTTAATCAATGTGTGCATGCCTCCTGGAATTTATTGTGATGTTACACTTTGAAGAGAAACATTTGGAAGTGTGTGCTTGTGTCTGTAGTCAGCACAGGGGGATACATGTGATGTCTTAGACCTGAGGAAAGCTGGCCTTACTTATACAGTTAGGACTGGGAACTCGCATATATATCACATATCACATATATCATAGAATGACAACAGAAAAAAGGCAAACATTTCAGGGTTGAGTAAAGAGCTGCCTGGCTGGCTGATGTTGATGATGATTGCTAGTAGTGTTTTCTAAAGCAAGCTTCACTATTACTATGCATGACTCATCCTGCAACAGTTGTGCTATGGGCATGAAATGTAAGCATGAAAGACTTACATTAAAGGAGAAACCCAAGCCGTCTCTAGAAACACTCTAGTTTGTGACAAGTGCCACTCACATTTTCTTCACTTCAAGTTTTCACTTAGGTGAACTGACATTCAGTTTTGACACTGACTAATTTGGCATTCTTCATATGTGATCCAATATAGAAAACCGAGTTAACATGTTTGCATAATACCTGTTCTCTTTCCTGGCACTTGATTATTTGCCAGGTGTTGTCTGCTGCAACAAGAATCCAGTGAAACCTCTCATTGTCTTCACAATATGAGTCTATTACTAGTGAAGCTAGCCTCAGAGCGCAACATCTGCTGCCTGTCAGCAATTCCATGACTGGCCCAGATTTGATGTGCCCTGAGATATCAGCCATCAGGAGACGACGTGCCTTCTGAATGCTGATCACAAAATATCATGTTCATAGTGAACATTTTTTTTGTAAAAAAGACAAAGCAAGCATACATATTAAATTATATATTTAAAGGGATATTTCAACAAAAATGGAAAAATTTGTCTTCGTTTACAAATGTGTATGACGTTTTCCTTCTATGGAACACATGAGGATGATATAAGAAGATGATAAATTCTTTTCTTTTTTTCCCCACACAATGAAGTCATTGGGATCCAATCTTTTTTTGGACAACATTTTTAGGTGAACTGTCTGCAAAATTTCACTACACTGTAAAAAGTGGTAACTTGCAATTGTTACCCTAAAGAGCCATTTTTACCTGATTTAATCCATAAAAATTGTTGACATAAATGATTATCATTTAGGTTGATTCTGTGAGGTTAAATAATATTTTCTGATTTGTAGAATACCAGGTAATTAGGATGCTACCATTTTTAGGGTACCATTTTTTCGGTATACCGTTATAATTATTACTTTGTCTTTGATCATTTGAATGCACCTAATATTGCATATTTAGAGGCTTATCCACCTTACTTTTCAACACAGAAATAGGGTGTTTTAAGGTGTGAATGTGTGAGACTTCTGATTTATTAGCCGCTATAGGGAAATAACGAGAAGAACATTACAGTGCAGTAAACTGTAAAACTGCGCTACAAACCAGTGTGAAGACAATGCATTAAAATAATATGGTAAGAAATACCAGGTTGCAATATCAAACAGCATAACGAGCTGTTTTGTATAGCTAACTGGAAGCGAATGACACTGGAAGCCAGACACACTAAATTTACAGATGGCTGCACCCATTCTTACCTGAAAAATAAGGTGGATACAGCGTGGATTCACTAACCTAAAAATCCTTCCTTAAGCAAAGATGATACAGGACTATATTCTCTGAGATCAACAAACTTGTCAAACCATCATCTCCCTCTATTAATGCTTCTTCAGATTTTCTGACATTGTTTCTGTCAGTCTTTCTCTTCCTTTGCTCCTCCAGAACCTTCTACTTCCCAAATATTCTACCCACTCTCTAACTTTACACTCATCAATACATCTGTGGTTGAACAGCTGATTATCACATCTAACTCCTCTTCCTGTCAGCTAGATCCAATACCAACACACCTGCTCAAAACCTTTTTGCCTTCTCTCATTATACCTATCACTCACATGATAAATGGATCCCGTATGACTGGTTATATACCGCCTGGACTGAAATAGCTGTGATCAATCCCGGTACTCAAAAAATCTGCTTTTGACGACACAGTCATGAGTATCTTTAGACCAAACTCTAACCTTCCTTTTTTGTCTAAGGTCCTAGAAAAGGTGGTCGCCACACAACTACAGAGTCATTTGGATGACATTAATCTGCATGAACCATTTCAGTCTGCATTTCGTCCTCTCCACAGTACAGAGACTGCTCTTCTAAGAGTAGCAAATTACCTCCTCCTCGCTTCTGATTCTGCGTGTCTTCAGCCTTCTGGTTCTCTTGGACCTGAGTGCATCTTTTGATACTGTTTGCCACACTGTACTCTTATCTCGTCTGTCTGTCGGCATTACAGGAACTGTCCTTCAGTGGCTGTGTTCATACAGTATCCCTCAGACAGGCAACAGTTCGTTAGCATTGATAAACATAAATCTCGCTCTGTCACTTTTTCCTGTGGAGCGCCTCAAGGTTTTGTTCTTGGTCCACTTCTGTTTTTAATTTACATGCTTCCTCTGAGTCAGATCATCTGGCGCCATGGTCTTAATTTCCACATTTATGCTGATGATATGCAAATCTATTTTACTGCACAGCCCAATTCTGTTTTTCCTTCCCCTTCCTTAACATGATCTTACATGATCGTAAAGTATACAGTAGATGGCTCCAAAATGAATACTGCAAAAACAAAAATCCTGTTTGTAGGCCCTAAATCCTTTTTCTCCTCCAAACGTGACTTTGACAGAGTTATAGTTCATCCCTCCCCCACTTCAAAAAATGAAAAGTTGAGAAAACATTTTTGTTGTATAAACTGAATACAACAAGTTGAGAAAACACAAAAATCTGCTGAAGTTTGTTGCCTTAAACTTTTACGTTCCCCTTTCGAAAGGGAACTCTACACTGCGTTTGAAACGCTAAGGGGGAACGTCATCACGTGAACCGGTGCCTGAAAGCAATAATCAAATCTCACCAATCCTACTGGCCGGCGACAGCCTATGACGTCATAATAGATGCGACCCAGAAGTGTAAAGGAGCACCTAGAGAAGCAGTCAGTATCTCATCGTCTTCAGGAACTGTTTTTGTCTGTTTGTGATAACTTCGAATCTGGTAAGAATTACTATGTCTGACAAACATTTTAGAAAGTGTGTGGATCCATGTCCCAGGTTTCTGGCACTCGGTGACACACACGATATGTGCGTTTTCTATCTGGGAGAAGAGCATGCGTGGACAGTGCTTGAGGGCGCTTGTGCAAATTAGGTCGCTCCGCTCTCGTTTGGCCCTCTTCTTGAGGGAAGAGGGGCCGGCATCTGTGCCTGGTGGTTCTGGTCCCGCTCATGCTGAGGTAGAGCGGCAGCTGAAATCATGGGGCTCGCAGGTGCAGCTCGCTGAGGAGTTTGAGAGAGGTGTAAATCTCTCTCAATCCCCGGTGGCTGACGAGGGTGAGCTGCTGGATGATGATGATGTGCTTTCTTTGACATCATCAGATCCAGCAGCGAGTGCTCTTCTGGCGTTAAGCCCAAGAGAGCAGGAGATGGTTATTGAAGAGGAAGCAGGTGAGCCTGTTGAGACTTAAAAGCCTCCCTGCCCTGCGTATGCAGAGCTGCTTGAGGTTATGGCACGCGCTTCTGGCAGGCTGCAGCTGCCTTGGGAGCACGTTAAGAAAGGGGGCGCACATGACGAGAGGTTCCTTTCTGACCATAACACAACAGCCCCTGTGAGCCTTCCATTCCTTCCTGATCTTCACGTTGAGATCGAGAAGGCATGGAAGAACCCATACTCTGTCCGTATTCATCGGCATCAGCATGCCAATTTCGCTGATGTTGAGGGATTAAGCCAGCATGGGTATGTGTCGATGGTGGGGGAAGTTCAGAGAGGCGAAGGCACGCTTGGCAGCATTTAAAACCTGCATACCGCTCAGATCTGTGTATCTATGAAAATTTTTTAAACACGCTTAGGCGCTTCTTACAGTCAGGCTGAGGGTGGGCCCATGATGAATATTTCTTTGATGGCTCACCTTCTGGCTTGATAGTGAAGAGGCTCTTTTAGGCTGAAAAATACCATGAATTCCATCTCTTTCGGGTCTCTGGTCTTCCAGCCGCAGGAGGGTAAGCTTGGTCTATATTTATGTTATAAAATATTGTGACCGTAGTTTTCATGTATAGCTTTTCCTGGTTGTGTAAAAGTATTAGTTAGGGGTATTTTGGGCCCTGAAGTTCCCATCAGGTTGGTTTCTTTGTGTTGGCTCTATGGCCACCTTTTCAGCCACCATTTGGTAGAGTAGCTTTCTCCTCTGGTTAGCTAGAGTTTGTTTAGAGATTGGCACTCTTTACTTCAGGATAAATCTAATGTTAACTGTCGGCCTTCGGGCCGCCTGACATTTTTTGACTAGCTCCTCTGTGCTCTTGTTTTTGAGTTTAATTCAGAGTTGTCTCCTCTTTATTGAGAGTTTAGAGTTTGAGTGTTAGCCCCAGGCAGATCTATGCTTTGATGGCCTTTTAGGCCCGCAGCTTTAGCTGGCCTAGGCTAGAACTAGAGTTTAGGTGATTTACTGAAATTTTCACCTCTTTTATTACTACCCCTGTCAGGATTGTGTAGTTTCCTAGTTTTGGCCTAATCCTTTCAGAGTTGTCAGGCAGAAGCCCATTACCCCTTTAGTGTAGGTGCAAAGATAGATAGCGGCTAAGGTAGCAGACTATTGCTAAGTCTCCCTGATGCCATTGTCTCAGGTGGTAGGCCCCTTTTCACTATGTGAATAAGGAATGCTAGTGTTGCTGTGGCCCCACTTTTCTAGAGCTTTTCATTCTATACGTTGTTATTTTTTTTCCCTGAACCCCTTGAATTTCTATTCAAGCGTGAGTGAACAGTGTTAGCTTTCTCTAGCTCCTGTTCCCTAGGGTTCAGTGCAGATGTGTCTGTCTTCAGGTGAAAAGTGCTCACCCTTGAAATTCACGTTTTAGGGTGGTATGAATGAAAAGTGAAGCATTCCCCTGTTTCTCAGGGTTGTTAATGTTCTAGTTCTATTTTTGCCCTGCACAACGTGAGCCCTTAACTCTATCGCCACCAAAGGTTAGCACCTGTTTTCTGTAGTAGTAGGCTTTGTGCTAGCCTCCTTCAGAGCATGGTGACTAGGTTGTACTCCCCTTTCTATTTAGGGTAAGAACTATGTTTTTACTGAGTATTTGGCCTGTTGGTATGCATAACTCAGGTTGAGTTTTGTTTAGGAACCTCTCTATTTTAGTTCGGTTCTTATTTTGACTCCCTTTAGAGTTTGGACACTGCCTCAATTGACGATTGTGTTGTTTGGAGTAGTTGGCTTTGTTTGCGCCTCTTTCAAGCACAATAGCTTGTTGTATTACAAGTTTTGTTGGTAGATGTTTAGTCAGAGTTTCTGCTCACTTAGTATACTGGAACTGCCACAGGTTTATGCCTGTGTTTATTTAAAGTAGTAGGCCATTCTTTGGCCTCCTTCAGAGCATGGTCCCCTTTCTGTAAAGGTGGAAATTGCCTTTACTGAGTGCATTGCCTGTTGGAATGTGTAGATTTAAGCTCAGGTTGAGTTAAGCTAGGGAACCTCACTTGATAGTTTTAGACTTCCTTAGAGCTTAGACACTGCTACTGGCGGATGCCCGTGTCATTCTGGAGTAGTAGGCCCTGTTTTGGGCCTCTGTCAGAGCACGGGGCATAGTTTATACTCCTCTTGCTGTAAGAGTTTTTTGGGTACATTGCCTGTTGGAATGTGTTGCATATAATCAGGCTCTGGTTGAGCTAAATAGTTAACCTCTCTGATAGTTTGGTTCTAGTTATGGCTACCTTAGAGCTGGGAAACTGCCACTAGCTGATGCCACATGTCTTTCTGAGTCGCAGGCCCCGTTTGGGCCTCCTTCTAGAGCATGATGGTGTAGATTTGTACTCCTCTTGCTTAAAGAGTAAAATTGCTTTTACTGAGTACATTACAGGTTGGTATGTTGGTATTCCACCACTGGCTGATGCCACATGTTTTTACTGAGTTACACTGCTTGTCGGATTGTGTTTAGGTTGACTGTTATGTGGGCACTCTACTGTCTTATCTGCTGTTTGACTCGTTCTGAACGAGTCCCATGTTTGTGGGATCTTGCTTATCAGCAGGTGAGCTGTTCTAGGTGTGTGGCCTTCATAGGCCGCCCTTGAAGCTTTCCCTCACCACTTCTGGGTGTTCTTTAGCAGATTTAGCATGTAGTTCACGTGTTGGCTTTTCACAAGGCTGTATTTCTACCTTTTTGCAGAATTTGTGTCATGTTGCAGGCCCTTTTAAATGTAAATGTACTCCCCTTTGTTGGGTTCCTTTAGAGTGCACAGCCTCCTCAGTGCAAAAAATCAAGTGCTGAGTAGATCCTAGGATTGAGCAGAGTGTTACTCCCCTCATTTGTAAGGGTAAAAGGTCCTGTTCTCCAGGATGCCCGTCTCTACGCTCTGGTCTGAGTTAGTTACTGCCCTATTGCAGTCACTCATACTAGATATCTTCTCTGAAGAATGTGATTTGAGACTCTGTGATCAGACAGGTTGTTGGACAAGACTAGGTGCTTTAACTAACCAGGTCGGCCTCCCTGGTGGCATTCAGGGTTGACTTTGTTCCCCTGACAAGTGACTGGCTAGGGTTCCTTCGGGCCCCCTGGCTACATTCCCTTAGAGGTACCCTCTTCTCTGCGGAAAAGTAGTTTGGTCCCAGAAGCCTTTGAGCAGCCTTGGTAGGCCTTCTGTGGAAGGCCTCTTTGAGGCTTATAGCTTGGGCTGTTGGCCATAGGGAGTGCTGTCACTGACAGCCTATGTTGACCCGTAGGGAGGGTGGCACTTCAGTTGAAGCTGCTAGTTCTGATGTTTGTCTAGCCATTTTTGGCATGCACTCCCCTCAAGCATGGCGGCGTGGGTATATCGTTCCCCTTAGCGTTTCAAACCTTTCGAAAGGGAACGTCTCAGGTTACGTATGTAACCATGGTTCCCTGAGAACAGGGAACGAGACACTGCGTTTTCTGCCATGCATCGGGGCTGCCTGCTGAACAGTCCCTTCAGACGATAAGGCACTGACTGCTTCGCTAGGCGCTCCTTTGTACTTCCGGGTCGCGTCTATTATGGCGTCATAGGCTGTCGCCGGTCAATAGGATTGGTGAGATTTGATGATTGCTTTCAGACACCGGTTCACGTGATGATGTTCCCCCCTTAGCGTTTCAAACGCAGTGTCTCGTTCAGCCCACATCACTCCTGTCCTACAGCAATCATTGGCTACCTGTTATTTATTGTATTCAGTTTAAGACACTTGTCCTAGTTTTCAAGGCTCGCCATGGTTCGGTACCTTCTTACCTATCTGAATTAATTCACCCCTATGTCCCTGCCTGTACTCTGAGATCGAGTTCTGAGAATTTGCTTGCAGTACCCAAGTTCTGACTATCTAGTGTGGGTGGTAGGGCTTTCAGCATTTCAGCTCCAAAGCTCTGGAACAAACTGCCACAGAACCTCTGTGCTGTCTCTTCACTCCAGACCTTTAAAACTGACCTCAAATCTCACTTATTTACAATATGTTTTGTTAATTGATTGTCTGCCTCAATTTTCAGTTCCATGCTTGCTTTGGTTACTTATCTTGTAGTGTATATTATATGATCTCTGTCTGCTCAATGATCATCTTCAGACCATGCTGACAAAAACTTATGGAATTCAAGTCGATCCGTCAAACCATTGTCGAATAACTTGTGAATGAATTTAATGAAACACTTAGGTATAAGGCTGCATCTCTGCAACGTTTTAACATATTCAGACCAAACTTGGTACGTCATCACAAGCATGACCTAAGGTTACATGCTGCGTTTCAGCCCAGCGCCACCTACTGGTCCGGAGATACGAAAAATTGCTATTTTTGATAACAATAATGATAACAATTTTCCCATATCAGCCATTTTGCGTGTTGGCTATTTTGAATTTTGTACTAAAATGCTGTATTTTATGATCGCATTAGCATATCGTTATGAAACTCGGCATGGGTCATCAGCACAATACTCTGAAGGAGCCTGAGAAGTTTCAAGCCAGTGCCACCTAGTGGTAAAGTCAAATATTCAATTGCGAGTCCAGTGATACCAAACATGCTAGGTTTTGCCTTATGCTTTGTGCAATGTTGTGATTTAGCATTAAAACAACTTTCGCCAGTATCTTCGAAACCGTTAGTCTGATCGAGACGAAACCACCATAGGAAATTCAGAAACATAAGTCGTTGGCTATACGCTGATGGCCAAATGTCAAAATTTTGATAGTAAGTGGCATGAAAATGTAAACAAAGTTGTCCATGGGTCATTTTTTTTATGTTTTCATAGTAATAAATGTCTAAATGAGATATTTTCATCAAATTTGACACACACATGTATGGGCTCACACTGAGGACCAGATCATCTTCAGACCATGCTGACAAAAACTTGTGGAATTGAAGTCGATTCGTCAAAGCATTTTCAAATGAATGAACTCGCAAACAAATTTTATGAAACACTTGCGAAAACAGATGTAAGGCTGTATCTCCGCAACACTTTAACATATTCAGACCAAACTTGGTACATGTCATCACAAGCATGACACATGCTGCGTTTCGGCTCAGCACCACCTACTGGTCCGGAGATATGAAAAATGGCTATTTTTGCTTATTAACTTCTGAACGGTTTGTCCAAAACTCATAATTATTATTATTATAAGCTGAAACTTTACTTTGTTTTTCACAGAGCACCCCTCTTACACAATTTAAAGTTTCAATTTGATGTTAAAAATCATTTAGAGTAGTCTATACATGATTTACTGTATAAGCTCTGTTGTGTGAATAACAATAAAAATCGTTGACCACTAAGACTCACTGCTGCACTTCTCCAACATTCAAAAAAAAAAAAAGTCTTATATTTAAACATTAATTTTTCCATCTGTCCATCCCACTTACTCGATACCAGTTTATCTAATATAGTGTCTGTCACAGGGAGTACTGGAGCATATCCTAGCAAATCTCAGGTTGAAGGCAAGGAAATGGCTATATGGCTAGTCTATATGTAAATATATAGAATGGTCATCTGCATATGTATATAGTTTATATTTACTAGTCAAATAAGTGAAGTGACGTGAAGGCCAAGTATGGTAACCCATACTCAGAATTTGTCCTCTGCATTTAACCCATCCAGTACATTAAGCACACACACACACACACTCGGAGCAGTGGGCAGCCACTTGCTGCAGTGCTTGGGGATCATTTGGGGGTTCGGTGCCTTGCTCAAGGGCACCTCAGTCATTTCCTGCCGGTATTGACAATCGAACCCGTGACCTTCGGGTTACAAGTCTGACTCTATAACCATTAGGTCACTACTGCCCCAATACAAAAAAGATTTGTGTGTCAGCAGGCAGTCACCATGTTGTACTCTATGACTAAGGCATGCTGGCAGGTGAAAGTTGTAAATATTTCCCTGTCAGTCTTGTTGCTATGATACATTTCAGGGTACGAGTTTTATTCGGTGAAAACTTTATGAATTATTTATTTGCCTCAAACAAGTATTGCAATTTTGCTATAGGGGGTCCTTTGGGGGTTAAGTCTTGAGATTGTGCCAGTTTTGCAGTGTAATATCTCATCAATAGAGTTTGATGCTACGAAAGCGTCTACCCTAAATAAGATTTATGACATTGATGGTATGTGTATTCTATTTACTTTTGGCTTTGACCATCATATAAACACCATACATCAACTAGACAAGGGTCCTGCAATAACATGCGAACAACATCCCCATTCCCTGGCACTGATGACTCCAGAGATTTACTCTTAGACTAAACAATGCCCTGCTTAAATTATTTGACTCTCCTTATTGCTGGAAATCTTGTTTACGTCAATAATAATAATTCATTAATATAAGTGATTTAGTTAGGTGTAGCAGAGATTATCTTATGAAAAGATGAACTTTTGTTTTTAAAATCACTGTATTGTTTCCATGGTGACGCGTCATAGCTTGTCACGTAAACGCACCACAGCGCTGTATGAATGATGATCTGCTTTCATTCATTTGTTCCTTTTTTATTCAAAATGTTCACAAATTTGTTAACTATAGCATGAAATATCTGATCTTCCGGTTGTCAAATATGTGCAAGTGGATGTGTTTTGCTGTTTAGACAGCTTTATAACGATCGCGTTAGTTGAGCTGGCAGTTGATCATGTGATGCGCTGAACGTTTTAATCACACCGGTGTGATCGTACGCGTCATTAACATTAGAACATGAACTAACAATGAGCAGCACATTTGTTACAGTATTTCTTAATCTTTGTTAATGTTAGTTAATAAAAATACTGTCATTCATTGTTTGTTCATGTTAGTTCAAAGTGCATTAATTAATGTTAAGAAATACAACTTTTGATTTTAATAATGTAAAAGTAAATGTTGAAATTAACATTAAGGTTAATAAATACTGTAGAAGTATTCTTAGTTCATGTTAACTAAAGAGTTTACTAATCTTAACAAATGAAATCTTATTGTAAAGTGTTACTATTTTATTTAAAATAGCAAAATCAACTTTAATGCATTATTTTGTACCATAATGGGGGGGGGGGGGGGGGGGGGGGGGGGGGGGGGTTCTAAACAGCTCTTTACTGCAGGTTACCACTTTTTATAGTGTATACAACATCTAATATAAATTAGAAAATCACATAATTACAATATACTAAGGCCAATGTCTCTGGAAAGAGGTTTTGTTAAGGGATATTTATGTTCCAGATCACCAAAGCACCAAAAGAGCTCTGAAGTGGGTGCAGAAGGTCCTTAACAATCTGGAACATGCAGATAAAGGTACCTTAAAGTGAAGGTTTGCTTGCCAGAGCTTGGTTGTATGTCGTTTGCCACTCTGGGCCAGAGACTCAATGCTTGGAGCTTAATTGCATCTGTTAACGTCTCTCCCCTTACAGACCTGAGTCTCAGAGGACTCTGAGGAGTGTCTATTGAAAGAGTACATTTATCCCTTTCCATTGAGTAGGATATTGCAATTTGGTGCTCCATTCCAGTGCTGTGATTGGCTGCTGGCATCATAGGTGGCATGGCACACACAGTTTCCCCTCTAGAACTCATTTGCATAATCTGAAGCAAACAGTTAGAACAGAGTTTTTAAAGTTTCACTGCATTATTTACTTCCCAAACCACCACTAGAATACCTTTAGCAATGTTCTGAACACATAGAGTCCAAACATGATGGAAAAAGACAGAACTGTCATACATGCATTCATTTGTATGTCAGACCCAATAATGTGTTTAGCCATACTCTCTATCCAACTCTCTATCCAACTTGGGTAGCAGAGCTGTACCAAACAGTTTGTCAACTCCGTCAGTATTTGTTAATTCCATCAGTATTTAACACCGTCAGGTGAAGGTTTTTGTTAATTTTGACTGACGGCGACAGAACCTTGGGAGGTGGAGCCCACCGCGCAGACGGAAATCCGAGGCGGTGGTCGAGTGCCGATGACCTAAGCCGGGACGGAGCTGCAGCGACGACTCTCTGAGGCAGAGGTGGAGATCCGGAGAATAAAGCATGAGCTGGTGCGACCGAGGGCGGAGCTTGCCAAAGCCGAAGGGGCGGAGGGCCGGAGAGCAGCGGATGGCCCGCAAGTCTGTAGCGGAGGCTTGGTGACGTCCGACCCAGGGGGAGTCGATGGTCCGAGGGAGCCCGGCGAGTCTGAATGCTCGATGATCGATGCCGGAGTCGAGGGTGTAGGCGCAGGAGGCATGACATCCATCCCCCCCGAACTCCACGAGGACTCCCACGCCGATGGACGGTGACGTCAGCTCATACCCCTGGTCAGACTCACTGTGGTGCTTCAGCTCCAGGGCGATGTAGAGTTCCACCCTTCCATGCTTGGGTGTAGGCTCTAACGTCGCGGCAGGCGGGGGGCTCAGGCGTCGTTGATCACGGTGGTGAAAACAAACTGAAAGTCCTTAAACTGAAACTAAACAGACTGTGACAGCTACATTATATCATGTCTTATCTGAAGAACATTGGTTATATATGGTTAATGTTAAAAAGGAGGGTAGAGAATTAAGGAATTTAGGACACACACACCTCCCAAAAAAAACAACAACAAAAAACTTCACTTAGCTCCATTATTACACAATTGAAGACTTTACACTGTTGTTGGATCAAATTAAAATATCATGCTTTTAATGTGTCTGACTGTGTTGACACAAATTAAGTTCAAAAGTTAATAAAAAAAAAACATTTTCAGAAAAACCTGTTCCCTCACATGGTTCATTAGCTGAGACCTTTGTCTACAAATATATCAGTTTAAAAATAATGTATTATTAAATAATAAAAACTAACTTCTAAAACATGTTTCGTCCCTTATCTCAAGAATCAGTGAATTGCATAAACACGATCGCTTTATAAGTCAACAACAAGCCCAAAAACGCATATATTCAAAACAACACGTTATAGTTTAGTTAAAATGATAGAAAATAAAGATTCTTTGGTGGCTGTAATATATTTGACCAAACACGCAATGTGACAGAACGTTGCTATGGTTAACACTGCGTCAATCATTGTGATTTCAGGAGTCATGTTCCGTACACACAGAACGATAATTTAGGGGACTCACTTTTTGTTTGTTCTGTAGGGTTGCAATTTGCGAACTGAGAAAAAGCTGTGATTCAGGACCATTTATAATAAATGACATTTGGTCCCATTAAGAGAACTGAATAATGGGTCTGCAAGGCTGGATATGCCAGTGTTCACATCATCCATCGAGGACAGAACATTCTGGACTTCTCTCAGTGCAATCAATCTGACATTGTTGTGCCGCCTTCTGTTTTTTAGATCATCAATGCTATTCCACAGGGTGTCCAAACGCTCGTAGTCACTGACTAGGTATGTGGTGCCGTCTATCACATTGGAGAGGTGGCCCTCGGCTTCATCCAGTCTTTCTCGAACAGCTTTCACAGTTTATCAAGTTTCTTTATTCAGTTACATTTTTCAACATCCTAGGACTTGTACTGAATATTAGTTTCTCTGCTTACCAAGGACAAAAAGCATTGATGTGTTCACATAAATAGAATCTATTAGTGGGTTCACTGAGCCATGTGACTATGCTGACATCATGTGACTAATATTATAGTCATTGTAATAGTAATGTATTGTTCATTTTTGAGTGTTTGGAACTAAGTTAGGTCTCAACATTTAAAAAGATGGATTACTTGTCGACAGCTATTACAGTCACTATTGTTGTATTATTATTTACTGTAAATCTTTTAGCTTTTTTGTTTCTGGATTCACCAAGAATGCATCAAAGCCATTATCTGATCTTGCAGGTTAGCCGGTCTGTTTCTCATTTACTAGCTCCACTCTTTCTTTTTATAAAGGATCCTTGAATTAAATTTATAGTTTATGAAATCTAACTTGGCATTTATTAAAGTGCAAATGAGACATAAACAGGTTTTGTTTTCTCTCAGGCTTTTCCAAAATTAAATTTAAACACGAGACAGATTCATGCTCCGAGACAAACGTGAGCGGTAGCATTTACACGGTCGCTAGGGGTAGACACAGAAAATGAAGAGAAATTAATGACTCTGTCAGGACAGCTTTTGTAATTTAGACGTCTTAGAAACACAATAGAATGTAATACTGAAATAATTATTCAACTCCACATCACAAGAGTGAGATTTTACTTTTGAAACATGACAGAAAAAGGCATTTTAGACAAATGTTTTCCAGTAAAAGTATAAAAGTATGAGTTTGTGTGCTTTATATTACTGTTCCATAATACTCAAATAGAATACATGCTGTATTTTTTCTTGAAAGATATCATGATATTCCTAAAAAAGAAAAAGGTTTTGAATTGTGTGGAATCTGCGGTAAATATGTAGCAATATAATTAACATGTGATTTTGATATAGCTCAGGTGAAAAAATACTATAGTAATTTATAGTAAATACTATAGTGTTTTTGAACCATACTATAGTAAAGTACTTGAATTAATTTGTTGTGGTAATTCTATAGTTGCGGTGATAATATAACAACTATAGTAATGTAAACAAATTACTTTACCCAATACTGTACTAAGTTTTCTACAACTATAGGGTATATTATACCACAATATACACTACAGTTTACTGTAGTAAAAACTAAAGTATACTACAGTATTTATTACAGTTTATCAGTTCACTTTAGTTAATACTACAGTATGCTGTAGCATTCATTAACAAAGTGTTGTAAATACTATAATATATACAGTATACTACAATTTACTATAGTATGGTTCAAAAACACTTAAAATCATTACTCAAAGTGCCTTGCAGAATTAAAAAACAAAAATCAAAATAAAACTCTTGATATGCTTTGACAAATACAATTACTCTCCTTTGTTTTCAGTTGAATTGGGAAGTTCTGGTGGAACATATCGAATGACTTGGCCTATTTTTTAAAAAATAACCTGAAGTCCAGGGCTCTTTAACTCCAGTTCTGGGGGCCGGTGTCCTGCAGACTTTAGTACCAATCGTAATTGAACCCACCTGTCTGTAATTTGCAATTAGGCTTGTTTGAGATGCTTCACATTGAAAGTAGACTAAGGACAGAGATTGTATATAATGGGGAGATATAATGGATCCCACGCCTCCTCCAAAACACATGCACACAGCAGAGAAGAGATGGTGTTAAATGACCTCATGTCTCAAAGCACATAATATTACAATAATAATGAATGTAAACAACTTACAGAGCTCTTACTTGTACCACCTGACTGCTGCAGATTTATTTCGCCGTTGATAGTATGCCACAGAAACGCACAAATCCGAGTTTGAGGACGTGAATGCAAAACCAGCCCGCTGTCTGTATCAGTTTACTATCACATTCAACAACTACAGGCTCACTGAAGCGGATATCTCATGTGCGAGGATGTTTTCAAGGCTTTAAAGCAGAAGAAAGATGCTACCACTAAAATGTAATATGAATATAAAATGTAATAATGCAAGGCTTTTGTGTAATTAGACCTCATTATTTACTCATCCACTCATTTCAACTAATGAAATTCGGATAAATATCTTGGCTACTGTTTTCAGTATAATGTAAGTGAATGAGGACTCCAAGCTAACCAAAATATGTGACCCTGGACCTCAAAACCACTTATAAGTTGCACAGGTATATTTGTAGCAATAGTCAACAATACAATGTATGGGTCAAAATTATCGATTTTTCTTTTATGCCAAAAATCTTTAGGACATTAAGTAAAGATCATGTTCCATGAAGATATTTTGTAAATTTCCTACCGTAAATATATAAAATATGTATTTTTGTGAGTGGATATGCATTGCTAAGGACTTCATTTGGACAAATTTAAAAGTGATTTTCTTAGTATTTTGATTTTTCAGATTCCAGATTTTCAAATAGTTGTATCTCGGCCAAATATTGTCCTATCCTAACAAACCATACATCAATGGAAAGCTTATTTATTCAGCTTTCAGGTAATAATTGACTGGTTTTGTGGTCCAGGGTCACATATTTTCTAAAAAGTTCATAATGTTCATATTCAGTTATGGAAAAGTTATTTCTGTAAAAATAAAATGTTCTCTGGATGTTCAAAACATCCAGTTTTTTAAATGTTTTAAAAACGTTTTTGTTTTTTTCTTGGGTACATGAATGTTAAGGAAACATTCCATTTTATCATTTTGCAAATGTTATGGGATGCATTTGAATGTTCTTTGAACATTATGAAACAAGTAGCAACATTCAAAAAAGGCCCTGAATGTCAGATTAAAACGTTTTAGAAAGAAAACATTACATGAACGATGTATAAATAATGTTTTAGTGCTAACATTTTGAGAACATTATTAAAGACCAGATAACTCATAATGATTTTTCTAATAAAGGTGACATAGAATTGAAAACTGAATTTACCTTGGCATAGCTGAATAATAAAAGAGTTCTGTACATGGAAATCACATACAGTGAGCCTCAAACACGTTGTTTCCTCCTTTGTATGTAAATCTTGTGCGTGAAAAGCACCACGGAAAAAAGGGCGAATCCCAACATAACACTGACTGTTACGTAACAGTCAGGATCATTATTATGTACGCCCCCAAAATTTGCATATACCAGCCCATGTTCAAGGAAAGGCAGTATTAATGTCAAGGAGCTGCACAGCCGAATCATCAGAAGTTCTGCAGGTATTGTGAAGCAAGCAAGCAATGACAATAGCAAAAATGGCAGATGGATCCATAATAACTGTTCATGATCCATGATATCATGATATATTTAATGATATTTGTAAATTGTCTTTCTAAATGTTTCGTTAGCATGTTGCTAATGTACTGTTAAATGTGGTTAAAGTTATCATGTCGTTATCTTCACTTTTAACCCGAAAATGAGTGTAGTCTGTGTAATTCATAAACACATCTTCATTCTTTTTGAGTTTCTCCAACTGTGTGTAGCTTTAGCCCCGTTAACCGTGCAGCACTATCAAACTCATTCAGAATCGAATTTTAGCAAACATCCACAAAATGCATGCCATACTTACATGATCTGATATGCTGCGTCATGAACAGTTTGTAAAGATCCATTTTGAGAGTTATATTGTGAACTTCAGCATTATTTATAAAATGTTTAATGGTGTCACAAGCTTGGGGGCGGGGAGCACGAGCATTTAAAGGTGTACACACCCCAAATCAGCACATTTTTAATCCCACCCCAAAATAGGCAGTTAAAACATGGTATAATAAAAAAATCTATGGGGTATTTTGAGCTGAAACTTTACAGACACATTCTGGAGACACCAGAGACTTATATTACATCTTGTAAAATGTCAAATCTAGGGCACCTTTAACGTTACTAGAAAAACATTTGTTCATAACTTTGAGAGAACCTTGCCAGAACTTTCTGAGAATGTTCCCTGTTTGATGCACTTTAGTTCCAAAATTAGTATTGTGTGTAACAGTGGTCCATATGACTTGAGCTATATGTCATCTTAAGCCATACAATACCTTTGTGTGATGAACAGCCCCACATTTACATTACTTTTACAACAAAATTTGAAATGAGACCTAGACCTGTCAATATCTCTAATAAGAGTTCATGAGAAAATCTGCTAACAGTGCTTAACCGTTTACTGGAGGACAAGATTATCAGGGATAATTGTTACACACCCAAATATATTGCCTGACTTCAGAAGGCTAGGAATATAGCGTGCAAGTTGTAATATGGGCTGCTTTTATGCTGCTTTCCTATTCTTTTTACAGCAAAAAGGGCCTCAGTGTCCATTCACTGAAATTTGTATTCCATTGAAGAGAAAAAGCCATACTGATTTAGAGTGACACAAGGGTCAGTAAATGACAGAATTTTCATTTTTGGGTGAACTAACCCTTTAAAACAATGTCCTTCTGCTCCCAAAAGGAGGGCTTCCACTTTGCCAAAAAATCTGCTTGGCCATAACCTTTTGTGATCCAGCGCATTCATCAGTCTATGCCAGAACTGCAAAGGAAATGGTCAAATAATGAAGTGTGCCACCCTCTCTTCCTGAGGACCCCTTCATTTGGCACGTCACTGAGGTGACATTTCCTTTGTTCTCCAAATTGGCCAAGAGATATGCATTCCTGGAAGATATTTATGCATTTCTGGAGAGAATGTGCCTTATTCATAATGAATTTCCAAAGGGCCACTTTGGTTATAATAAAAAAGGAATACATTTCATTTTTATTTACAAGGATCCATAAGAAAAAAAAAAGTAGATTGGTTAAAGGAAAAGTGTTGCTCCAGAATGAAAACAAATTGAGGTGCCTAAACATTCATTGACTATAGGGGATATTTCAGTTATAGCGGGACTCAGCCGCCTGCGGATAATGGGATGCTGTGGTTTTAAGACATGTTTCTTACAGTAAATGTTCACTGGCATGAAATGGTGGTGAGCAGCAGGCTTGCATAGGGGTTTGTGAGATTGAGAGAAAAGCACAGCGAGTAGTGAGAGTGTCACAAATTGGAAGTGAAAAACTGTGGGTGCCAGTCAGTCGTTAAGGTGAAGGTAGTGACGTCTCAAAAAATCTCACAGTGACGCTTAAAAATCTCAAAATGTCTTCCACACCAGTGGACTTATATTCACAGTCCTAATCTTTTCAAGACTGCTACTTTTTCCAGTATAATCTAAGTATAGAAAAAATTAGATTATGTCAGATTATGTATTAAAAATTGAGCAGAACAGGCATATTATTTGAGTCTGTGTAAATGAAATACTTGGTAATCTGCGTACGTCTTGTTTTCTGCCTTCTGTGCACAAGAATCAATAAATGGCAGATACTTTGATCTAAACAGGTTTCCCATAATTGTGATTCTTGTATATATACTGTAGTGAGTTAGCTCAAAGGGATAATAATAATTCTTTCTTAGCTTTTACAGTGCTTAGAGCGTGTAACAAGATCAATCATTTAAGTGACAGTTATTTGCAGCCAGGGAGTGAAGACCAAATATGTATTGTTTTATTAACTAAATCACGAACACATAACTAAACTAACAAACACATACATAATAATAATAATAATAATTCCTTACATTTATATAGCGCTTTTCTGGGTACTCAAAGCGTTTTACATACGGAAGGGGGAATCTCCTCAACCACCACCAATGTGCAGCATCCACCTAGATGATGCGATGGCAGCCATATTGCGCCAGAACGCCCACCACACACCAGCTTATTGGTGGAGAGGAGACCGAGTGATGAAGCCAATCAGTGTATGGGGATGATTAGGAGGCCATGATGGACAGAGGCCAATGGGCAAATTTAGCCAGGATGTCGGGGTAACACCCCTACTCTTTTCGAAGCACATCCAGGGATTTTAACGACCACAGAGAGTCAGGACCTCGGTTTAACGTCTCATCCGAAGGACGGTGCTTTTTGACAGTATAGTGTCCCCATCACTATACTGGGGTGTTAAGACCTACACAGACCACAGGGTGAGCACCCCCTGCTGGCCTCACTAACACCTCTTCCAGCAGCAACCTAGTTTTCCCAGGAGGTCTCCCATCCAGGTACTAACCAGGCTCAGCCCTGCTTAGCTTCAGTGGGCAACCAGTCTTGGGCTACAAAGTGATATGGCTTCTGGCCACTGACATACACACAAATCACACGTACATAGGTAAAATGGAAAGTGAAAAGTGAAACCAGAAGTGGGAACAGGAAATGGAGCTATGGAGAAGAGTCATTAACAGGAAAGAACCATGAGTTGCTCACTACAAGCTCCTTCGTTAACAAAAGGGTTCACAACTTTAACTAACTAGCAGCAATTTAGTATATCGAATGATACTTGCATTATGCCTCAGCTGTTTGAAGAGCGTCTGAATATACTGTTGCAGTAGAAAGTCCTGAGAGTTCGGTCCGATGGTGCTGAAGTTGCAATCGATGTCTTCTGTGTTGAATGAAGAAACGATGACAAACTTGTGTGGTTAGTTTGACTCTTAGTGGGGAAAGAGTCCTCTCTCTCTCTCTTCTAGGTAAGCACATGATGGAGTGCAGGTTTAGGCCTACAGGCCTTGGCCTGAGAGGCCACCCAGCAGGAGATGTCTTGAGCCAGTCAAAAGAAGCAAAAGAGCTAGGCGGAGCTGTGCGTCTCTTTATAAAGTCTGGGAGAAGTCACACCTCTTAGGGTGGACCTGACGAATTAGAAAAGTGGAATTTCCACGAGGTAAAATCCTCTGTGGGGGTTTTACAAACCTTTGTCTTTCTAGCAGGGCTTCTGCATATGTAACTGGCTGAGTTGTTGAAGAAGAAACTATTAAAGATTCTTGTATTACTGATATGTTGCACAGGTATCAACATATCATATACACGATCATTTAAATCTTTAAAATACAAACACGTAAACCCCAAACTTGGTATAAGTGAGGATACGTTAACCATTGGTTCTTATCATAAAATATGCATAAAACAAAAATACCATACAAAAGATACTATACAAGACAGTCATAATCATACACACAATGTCCTGGGATGCATGTTCATTTATAGATCAGTTCATCTATAAATTAATGCTGGAAAGTCTGTTTTGAGGGCTATGGGTTTTTTCTATGGCCTTTGCTTTTCCACAGGGCTACATAGTTCAGAGCAATAAAACATCTTATCAGGCCCTTCTTGGCCGAGTTGGTCTTTCAGGTGATGGGTCCACAGACCTTAGTGAGTTTGCTGGATTATTCATTAAATATAATGAATAATTTGTGGGTGTCTAATTGGTCCAGATGCTACAATACATTCAGTGCGACATTAGAAAGTGTGTAAGAATGATTTACCTGGGCCAAGAAAAAATGTCAATGAGGTATAAAAAAATCTATTTCAATTAAATTTATTTTTCTGACTCCATTGACAAATATTTTTTCTTGTTTTAAGCATAAACTCGCTTGATTTCGATACATTTTTCAGAAAACAAGACTTAATATCTTAAGTCATTTTCTTTCTCAAGTACATGTATTTTGATTAAAGAATGTTTTACATATTTGTACTGGACAAACAATACAAAAATACTAAGTACTACGATTTTGATGATGATGTTTTATGATCTACTTTGTCTTGCTAAGATTTTGGGAAACACAGCCCAGGGCAATTTGTGACAATGTATGTTGCTTCACCTGCAACCTCTGTGTTGCCTTTCCAGTGTAAAGACGGCTGTTCTGTGGGGAGAAAAACTTTGTAATAATAAATCATTTATGATGGAATCATTCAGATTGAACCAATCTAGGGTGCTAATTGGTGACCTTTGTTTTTGTGGTCATAATGCAACTTAAAACATCTGATAATGCCCAAGTTAAAAAGGTTCTAGAATATGGAGACATCCATGTATAGATGAAGTTATCAGGCCTGCCTTCTGGCAAATCAATCTCATAACAGACATTCAGCTGAGAGTATATTCAAGGTCGGATTAACCATATGGGCATTTGGACACATGATGCTGAAATGCAGTGGCCAAATATGCACCGCAACCCTGGTCGTGTGGTACTCGCTGAGCAGGAGTCCACTAAATTAGATACTAAATTAGATAGGGCAGCTTAATGCTACTGTACTGTGAGCGTACTTTCATACTGAAAATAAAGGGTTATAGTTTAAAGGGAAAGCATTTATCATCAAATATTTACAGTCATCCATGCTTTATGAAGAACAGACTCTGATAACAGACTGATAACAGAAGGAAAAAAATTGAACTAATGACAGATGAAAAATGAACCTCATAATAATGCATCTGTTTGGCACTGTTTTGTGCTGCATTTACAGAGTATCACAATAACAAGGGTTTAAGGGTGGTACATTAGAAAGAGCCTTGAATTGTGAAGGCTTAATGCAAACTTAGATGTTTGGGAATTTTAAAAAGATGAAAGAACATATTACAGCACCTTCAATAGAATGCATTTGTGGGAAAATGTAAAAACTTTCAGAGGTTTCTCTTTTGCATTTAAAGTGTGCTTGTTCTGATATTGATATTGATGGCTCTCTGGAAAAGGAGAAAAATAATGTTCTCAAAGTGTTAGCACAAAAACATTATTTGTACATCATTCACTGAATGTCTTTTTACACATGATTTGACAGTTTATTTTTATTAAATATTTTTATTTTATTAAATATCACCTGGATAAACACTTTTTTCAGTTGGTTTTATGACTGGAAGTCATTCTCTTAAAATACTATTGAAGTTAGAAACGTGTATACCAATGTCATATGTAACTTTAGAGACAGTTTCTAAATTTGCAAATATCGATGTCCAATGTCGAGTCAACTTTATGCCAGTATTTCACTGGGAAACTGTGTTCATATTTTGAGTCCACCTGCTTGACTGTAGCCTATATAGTAGCCTACATCCCCAAAAAGGTGCGAGTTTGGTCTTTTTGTATCACTGTATTAGTCCATTACAGGGTTAGTTCACCTAAAAATGAAATTTCTGTCATTAATTACTCACCCTCATGTCGTCCCAAACCCGTAAGACCTTTGTTTGTCTTCGGAACACAAATTAAGATATTTGTGATGAAAAAGCTTCAATGTTTATGTCTGAACGCGGGCTCATTATTGGCCAGCTTCTGCGTCATTATTCACACGCATGCGTTGTGTTACTCATGTGACCAGAGCCAGCCAATACTGAGCCGCCTTTCAGACGTAAACACTGAAGCTCTACAATGAAAATAGCGTAGCAGTGTGAAAGGGGACAGACGAATTTGTTGAATAAAGTTGTTATTTTTGTTTTGTTTTTGTGCACAAAAAGTATTCTCTTTGCTTCATAACATTAAGGTTGAATCACTGCAGTCACATCAACTGTTTTAACAATGTCTTTAGTACCTTTCCGGACCTTGAAAGTGTTGATTATATAGCTGTCGCTCGGATTTTATTAAAAATATCTTGTGTTCTGAAGATGAACAAAGGTGTTACGGGTTTGGGACGACATGAGGGTGAGTAATTAATGACAGAAATTTCATTTTAGGTGAACTAACCCTTTAAGCGTTTTATATGTTGACGGCGGGGGAATCCTGGAGTATGATGTATTGAGGGAAACTCCAGTACTGCAGCACAGCACCGCAATATAAAATTAAGGAAACTAAACAATCGAGAGAAATATAATGTCTACCTTTGATTTAACGTTTGATCTGTAGGCCTACATCAGCATCGGGGAATAACATTATTATCTCGTTCATGGTAGAGAAAGCCAGTAGCCCCTCACTGCAGAACACACAAGATCTAGGGGGTGGAGACAGGTAGGTTTAGGGGTATGTGAAGTGGGAGGAGTTGGATCCAGATCCAGGGGGCAGAGATGGGTAGGTTTAGGGATATGTAAAGTAGGAGGAGTTGGATCTAGAGATCCCCACCCCCTGGATCTCGTGTTCTGCACTGAGGACCATCTCGAGAAAGCTGCTTACATGTACACAGGGAAAGAAACAGTGGTGCAGACACTGAATTAAACATAAATGCAGCTTTGTGTCTTTATCAGCTTTTCCGTATATACTGGCCCTGATAATCATCACATACACTTACCGCTTGCTCCATTTCTGTATATCTGTTTTTGTGAATGAATGACTCTAGCGATCGCTCTGGTCTTCGTCAACAGCCGCTTGCACCACCTACTGGTGAGCCGACAAACAGCAGATGGAGATCATGCATCAGTACTCTAATGCTATTCCTGAAGTTCCCGAATGTGAAATGTTGAATTTTCTGTCGAATTTGAACCACTGAATTTGTGGAAGCAAATTTGTAAAGCGAAATAAAATGGACTGAAAATTGCCTATCAAATATTATAGGTTGTATTTTTAAACAGACTAAAAATTTTGGAAGTGAAATCTGAAAGGCGAATATGGATTATTGAATTTTTAATAATGAAAATGTGTGTGAAATATCTTGAATTGAAATATTCACAGCTTAAATATACGACCATGTTGAATTTCAACCCATAAAAATGCAAACCCTAAAAATACAATGCATTAAAATGCAAGTAAGGTTAATGCAATGCATATTTTTCAAGTAGTGCAATTCAACAAGCATTTGGCATTAACTTTCTTCCATAGATGCTGCCTATAGGCAGTTGTGATGGGTAGAAAGTGGTGACTAGGCACCTATTATTCTCTATCAATGTCACTTCAGGATGGAGGTTAAAGTAAGATTGGAGTGGAATTGAATCAAGTTATCCCCCATCTGATATCGGACCACATCTGATGAAGAAGGCAATTATGTTGTCACAATCAAGGGAAGTTCAAGGCAGAAATAGAGGAGAAGTTTGATCAGATCCTCAAGTAGGTCTGTAACCATACCGGCACGAAGAAAATCACTTTAAACTATGAAATAAGAATGCTTAATAGCTCTCACCCAAGGTCACACAGGAATTTTCTGCAGGAATAGGATCTGTTATCTACTGTAGGTTTGGGCAGAGGGGAGTATAAGTGTAGTCTGTGGTTTATATGCTTGACATTTTCATCCTGATTATAAAGGTGCACTCAGGGAGGTCTGTAATACCTGTAGAAAGCTATTTGCTAACATTCCCATTAATCTCAATGCCATATGCTCTACTGATTCAGGTGTGCAGTTTGAAATCTTTCTCATGGGCACTCAGTTCTCAACACAATTATTTTTGAGCCAATCAAATGAGCCGTAAATGACTAATCACAAAAGTTAAAAAAAATCTTGAAAGGCAATTTAATATTAGTGATATGTTATTTCATCAGAATACTAATTTTGAATGACCATCAATGGAGAAAGATGATTTTTAGCCTTTAGATTGTGTAGTCACTGTATCTATACCAGGAGGGGTTAAAGGGATAGTTCACCCAAAAATTAAAATTATCCCATAATTTACTCACCCTCAAGCCATCCTAGGTGTATATGACTTTCTTCTTTCAGACGAACACATATCCTGGCTCTTTTAAGCTTTATAACGGTTGTGAAGGGTAAGCTTAGACGCTCTTGCGGCTCAAACAAATATATTATATAACTAAGGATATTTTTAATTATATCTTTGATTGTGTTCGTCTAAAAAGAAGATTGTCATATACACCTTGAGGGCTTGAGGGCGAGTAAATCGTGGGATCATTTTCATTTTTTGGTGAACTAACCCTTTAAGGGAGACATGCTAACCTGCTAAACCCTGGTTAAGCCATTTGGTGCACAAGGTCATATTTGGCTGCATCCAAAATCGCATGCTTTCTAAGTAGGTTCTTATTTTGAGCAAGTAATTACTTTGTGAGTGCTAAAAAGGTATGGTCTATCTATATAGTGTGAATGTAATCCAGACATTTGCTATGTTTTCATTATCATGTGACCTACTAGAGTCAGTTGCATCGCTTCACTGCCATTCACAAATCCTCTACCGTGGCCTCATGGGATAGTAAAGTGTCCATCTTTTGCACACTTCAGAATCTCATTAGAAGTAGTAGTCTAGTACTCATCTAGTACTTTTTGCCTACTCTTTTATGAGTACTGTGAATTCAGACATACTACTCTTGTCACATACTGTTTTTCACCTAGTGTTCAATTTCAGATGCAGACACTGTTTTGCTGGGAGATATAAAAGTGATCTTGGACTTTATATTATCACCTATTAGTGTAGAGTCAACATCAGACAAAATCTTTTGCTTATCATCACAGATGTAGCTAGACTTTTTTAAACAACAACCAAATAAACAATCCGGGGGGAAAAAGGGAGCTCAATTGTTTTAAACTGAAGCTATCCTTGGCTATCACGTTGTGATAGGATACCAAGATACTCATCCACACTGATTGACACCATTGTATAAGGCAGTGGTTTTCAATCCTGGTCCTTTGTCTCATGTTGAAGGCTGCACCCATATACCTCATAGGAGTCTCCTTAAAAAGAAAAAGAAAAAAAACAGGAATTACATTCCAAAGAAAGAAAGAAATGACAATAATTATGCATCACAATAAAAAACAATCAGTTTTATAATGGTTGCTTTTCTGGAATGAGACAGCCACAATGATGTGTGCTGCTGACAAATATGTCCTCTGGAGGGCGCAGCCTTTAAAACGAGATGCGGCTTATTCAGATCATTCACACCTGATTCAGATCATCAGCTGGTCAGTTCAGTCCTATGAACTGAACTGCATGTGTCAGAGAAGTACCATATCAAGTGTGTACAACATACTTAAACATACAGTATTTGTCCAAAAGTATAATTCATTATAAGGTTGTGCCGATAGGCGATAGTATCGTGTATCGACGACAGTCAGACCTATTGCCCAGGGCTGATGCCTTTGACGATATCAAGACGATAATGGCTCGTTTTCCCATTAAGCTATATTATTATTAGTATTATTATTACTATTATAGGGCTATTATTGTTATTAAATTAACATTAGGGCCTACAGTTCATTTGCCTTGCCTAATTTTATAATGACATTATGTAGGCTACATAACCACACTTGCGACACCGATCAAATCAGTCATCTGTGTAAATCAAATCAAAACCTTAGTTTAACAAGAAATATTGATTCTTCTTATTTTTCACTCATTAATGTATGGTCCGTGAGAAATAGCTTATAAGAGAAATATTAAGGCAGTATATGAAGATCTAGGATATAGAATACGTTATCAGCACTGAGGTAGAGTAATCTCGTCATCTCTGAGAGAATGCGCTTAATGCAGTGACAGATGCCAAAAGTTTTGTGTTCACTTTAACTATCGGTTTAAAGTCATAAACCGATCGACACAGCTAGATTTTTGCCCCTTATGTCAATTTCTCCTGGCATGTAAAAACATTAACTTCCGTGCTTTGGGCTTATTGAAGTGCGCATATATGTGATAGGCTGTATGACAGGAAAGCGCATCCAGACAGAGCGAGCTTTTTCGCGCGGTAGCAAACTACGACTCTTTCTTAAAATGTATTCTTATTTCGTACAGAAGTAGGCTACAGTCAAAATGCTGCATACGTAATGGCATGAGAGGATAATATGGGTCCGTGAGTTTCTTGCTTGCATTGGAATACTCTTCGGTTTTTAATATGCCTACCTTATTGTTTAGGCCTACATCACAAGACGTAATAAATGGAAAACTCGGGAGTCAGCTACGAATGATTATAGGCTATATTTTTACCACACTACCGGGAAGTAACCTGATTTATTAATAAACACTTCATCTTTGCTCGCAAAATGATAAAGATTCTCAATTTCCATGATTATAATAGGTATAATAAATAATTAAATAAACGACTAAAGACCCCCCACCTCCTTCTGCACAATAATATCGTGTATCGCCGATCTAACAGGCTGACGATTGGACGATATGAAAATATATTGCCCAACACTAATTCATTATTTAAAACGTCTTCTAACTCTAAGTAGTGTACAGTAAAGTAATAATCCTTCGGCATGTAATGGAAGTTGTGATCATCTTTTCTTCCCTATTGTGGGGCACGTTCAAGCTCAAACCGGTGCGCAACGTTTTGCTACGGTTTCCAGGTTGAACATGTTTCCTGGAAACGGTGTGCGACGGGTTTGAGATACGTTTCCTCTTGTTTGGTGGGTGTGTCAAAAATGTCAGCCCAATCAGCATTAACATGCATATAAACCACACAGTTCGATCACAATAAACACAATAATTGGATCACAATAATTCGGAACCACAGTTTCCACAAATCCCTTCACTCGATTGGGATGTTCTCTTTTATTCTGGACAGCAAGGGCAGTGACTGTAACATCGAGCGTATTTTGCAGTATTAAACATGTATTTATACCGATTTCATCAGGCTCTCAAAACTCTTCAAAAAGAACACAAAAAATGGCCTTCTCAGCTGCCATAGTTGCAACTCTTGCGTCATCAGAACGGGGTGTTCAACGCACCACTGTTTCCGTTTAAAAAACGTTTTGCAGCGTTTTGTCGGGGCTGAATGCAGCCCTGATGTATATTAGAGTGAAACTGTTTCTGGAACAAGAACAACTGTAGGGCGGGACTTGATTTTGTCAATGGGGAACTGATTGAATAGTTGGATGGATGTGGTTTGCTATTGGTGGATCTCATGTGAGTGACAGGTTGCCCCGCCCTTGTCATCAGAGAAGAGAAGAGATGCCACTGAAAGTTGTTTTGATTCAAGAATATGAAGGCACAATAATTAAAAAATATTGATGTGCACAGATAAATCATTTATAATAAATACTGTAATATTCCATAAAAAAAATAAGAATTTTCAATTTTGATTTCATAGTGACTTTAAGGAATGCGCTGAACTGATCTGTATGTACTCTAATTCAAAAAAATATTAGGGTTGTGTTTATTTATTTATTTGTTTTTTTGTTTTTTGCACATTGAATAATGCATGCAGTTCTGCTCCACTTTTTAAAAAGCACTAAAAAGGCTGACAGAGTAGTCTTCACCCTCATAAAAAGTTTGGTTTGTGCGAATGCTGAAATCATCATGTTTGACTTCCCTATCAGAATTTAAAATTTGCATTTCAACATGACTGAATGTTACTGCTACTGTTAAAACTGATGTTACAGGATAGTCGTGCATAACTTGTTTCCAGTGTTTTCCACATCAGTGGTCATGGAGAACAGTAAAAAAAATGAAACAAACAAACAAAAACAAATGCTGAATGCAAATTAGGATTGCAAAATAAACTGAATAATTTAAAATTGTCCAATCAAGTTTAACAGTATTTTGGTGAAAACTCAATTGGTGATATGACCAATAGTAATATAGTATTTGCTTCAGCATTTGATCTATGTGTTAAGCAGGCAAATCACAATTATGTATTTAAAAAATAATTTGACTAACTTTCCAACTTTCTGTCATGGGGAAGGGCGAGGGCGAGGAGGACTCAATATTTACAAAAAGGACAAACAAAAGAAGTCATAAGGGGCAAACAGAAAAAAACTTGATAACACAATGTCAGCAGCACACAAGGCTGGGCTGGACTGGACTGGAGAACATGAAAAGTTAGTGAGGTTAAATAGAAAAGAAACCAAGCAGGGTAACGAGGGAAGGCAGATGAAGAAATGAACTAATAACCATATAACAAAAGGACAGTGTCCCTGATGTCAATAATCACACAACAATGGAAAAATGGCTTCAGGACAAGCAACTGAATAGGCCTACAATTCTTTCTTTCTTGAAAATAAAAAGTGCTGAATTACACATTCAATTTGTCAGTAAGACAGTTATTACCCAATAAAAGTGAGAAAGCCAAAGTGATATCTCACTTTTAAAGGGTTAGTTCACCCTAAAATGCTCTTCTTTCTTTTTAGGATCACAAAAAGAGAAATTTAAAAACGAAAATGTCCTTGTGCTCATCCTTATAATGGCAGTGAATAGTGACTAGCATCAAGCTTTAAAAAAAGAAGCAAAAGTATCACAGGATAATCCGATGCTGCGGCACGTGTCATATATATTTCAAATGTTCTGGGGGTTACGATAGGGTTTGGTGAAAAACAAGCTTGAATTTAATGTATTATTTATTGAAAATCCTGATCTTGGCTATTGGAGACTTTTATATCGAACTCACTCTCAGAAATGTAGTGAATCTACAGTACTTTACTGCCAATTTCAGTCAAGTTTTTACAATTGTACCGTAAAAAAAAAGCTTGGTTTTACTGTGAGTTTACAGTATTGGAAAACAAAAATTACTTTAAACAAACAATATCATACTGTATTTCTACAGTGCATATGTGATGAGGTGATGCTTTTAAGAAAAAAAAAGTCTTGTGTTGCAAGATAATGTCACACCTTTCAAAGATAAATCTCAGCAATTGCTTACCTATTGTGAAAGATCAGTCTACAAATAGTTATGAATTTGAAATAAGATATCAGTAAATTTTCATGCTAAAATGATGCTAAAACGGAATCATCATATTCATGCTAAGAATAATTTGACTAACATAAAATCAGCCAATTAGCATATTTGATATTACAACTTGTCATTGTTTAAAAGTTTTAATTTGTCACACTTCCGATCATAAATGTGAATATGAATATACAAGGTCCAAGAGCCTAAGCAAATGACACTGATCGTCATTGTGGTGATTTAAAAAAATCACAGTGTTAAACAATGGATTTTCTTACAGTGGCATGGTTAAAGACAACTTTATAATGTGAATTCACAGTAAAACAAGCAGTAAAAATTACTGTGATGCAAGTTTCATTTTGTTGTTGATTAATGGTATTCATAAGAAAATGGCTGTTCATAAGAAAGCATGCTGTAAATTTCTGACTACAGCAATTTATTTTAAAATAATACTCTTGAATCCTGTAAATTCCTGGGCTATTTTTTTTTACAGTGTATACAAGGCCTCTTAAACAATGCTCTTGGACTATGAGGACTTCCTGGAATTTCTGTTATTGTTGAGCTCTATGTGAATATAAAGGGCCTAAAACCTCTTATAGAACAAGTGCCCCATCCTGTTTCAAATTTTATTTATTTGAACCACTCTTTGAGACTCTGGGCCTTTAGAGTTAATTGGCCCCAGGGCTTTTGCAAGTCATAATCCGTCCCTGTTAAATTAGTGAAGAAAGTATATGGTTACTTTTTGGGGATTTCTAGGCATTGTGATTCATGTTGCAGTTTTATTCATCTTGATTTTTGATAACTTGTGTGCTTTTCTGGGCATGTCTGAGTGAACTGTGGCACTAATAGGGTCTTATGAATGCACAGTTTAGCACAGAAGACCCACGGCCAAGTGCAGGATTTTTGTTATAATAATGCATTAAATTTCGTTTTGTTTTTCCCAAAAGTCCAATCTTATACCCCCAAAACACTTGGAATATACAACACTTGTCACATGGGATCATTCTGTGATACATTTGCATCTTTTTTTTTTAAAAAGCTTGATGCTGGTTGCTATTCACTGCCATTATATGGATGAGCACAAAACTGGACATTTAAAAAAAAAAAATCCAAAAAAGAAAGAATGGCATACTGCATTAGAAGAAAACCAGGGCGAGTAAATAATGATAATTTTCATTTTAGCAAATAACCCTTCAGTACCTAAAAAAAACATGATAGGATTTATCTTTCAACTTTCAAATATCAGCAGACTTCCAGTTTCTAACCTTGAGCCTCAGGTGCAGCTAAAGGTAATACACCTTACCAAACCACAGTTACCAGAAGCTGGCAGAATGAGTAAGGAGTCATTTACACAGGACGCGTTCTTGCATTCTAAGAAGCCCAGTGTAATGGAACAGAATTCAGGGGTCTTCTGATGCCCTTTTTTAAAAGTTGGACTACTTTTATCTTGACACCAAGCTTAAAAAAGATAGCAGTATGTAACAACACATACTGTACAGTGGAGGTCTGCATTTGCCACAATTTTGGGAATAGGGAAGATACTAAATGACTCGTGGGACTCCCGCAAAATATAAATATCTAAGAAAATAAATACATAAAAAAATTAAAAGTTAGTCATATGTATTTGTTTTAAGCTACCTGCTGTGACAATGCAACAAAGTCAGGTCAGAAGTGTTGTGTGTGTGGGAACTGGAAAAAATAGCCTAACAGGAGTAGATCTAAACATAAAAGTTGTGGGTGGGAGTGGGAAGAAATATAACTTATTTTTAGCAGGAGTGGGACTGAAAAATCTTTACTGTGTAGGCTACATCAGTCTGAATGTGTACATAGAGCGAATATTAAAAAATAATGCAGATGGAATGGAAGAATATGTCCTGTGTGAATGGCTCTTAAGTGTAACTTGAATTGATTCACTTGCAAAAGGGATTGCAGTGGACTGTAGGTCAGTCATCGGCTTCTGGTCAATGATATTGTGTTTTATTCAGTCTTCTAAAACCACTTCTGGTTCAATAATATTTTGAACCTATTTTAATGATCTAAGCGCATGGTCTGAAGCACATGGCACAGGTGCATTTAGAGCGTATCCGAATCCACTTTTGCTAGTTTACCAATGGAAAAAATGGTCGGCGCGCCAGGCGCATGGTCCAAAGGGTTGTACCTAGTCTCTTAGTGAGTCATGGGTGTGTTTTGGGCATAGTGTGCAATAAACCAATCAGAGTCTCATCTCCCATTCCCTTTAAAAGCCAGCTGTGCTTACACCATTTGCTATTTACATGGTGGAATATAGACACCCTTAACCTGACAAATCAAATACATGTGTGTATTGCCACGATTGGTCAAATAATTAACCGATTTCATTCGTCGTTACTGCAAATAGGTAATTCTGATACATGCAGTGATTATCCATTATGACATGTAGGCATTTTTATCTTTATGTATACAATAATAATCTTTTACATTGTAATCCTTTTATTTTTAATATTTGGCATGTTTGTGTGCTGCTGTGTGTCCCTGTGTGTAACCCGCCTATGGGAGCATATTACTAACGCGCTCTTTAAAATAACAAAAAACACAATAAAAAATACTGCACCATTGACTTTAGACCAGGTTTTTGTTGGTCAATGGCGCAATCTTTTTCAGTTGCCTCAAAATAGCAAGAGGCCAACAATGTGCCTGAACACACCTCGTTTTCAGACCAATATGCCCATGGATGAACAGATGGGTGCGAGTGCATTTGCTTATTAAACAATGTGGGTGCTGGATGTGAAAATGATAACTGCGTCAGGCTGAAACTAGCAAAAAACACTTGTGCCGCGCCTGTCGTTGCATTGCTCCGGGTGTATGATAGGGCCCCTTATAACGGACAATCAGACTGAAATACCTGGTTTTAGACCACAGTAATTTATTAGTATGGTGTAGGGCCTCCTTTTGCAGCCAATACAGCATCAGTTTGTCTTGGGAATGGCAGATAAAAGTCCTTCACAGTGGCCAGAGGGATTTTGACCCATTCCTCTTCCAGAACAGTGTTCAGGTCACTATGTGATGCTGGTGGAGGAAAATGTTTCCTGACTCGTTCCTGCAAACCCCCCCCCCCCCTAAAGTTGCTCAGTAATATTTAGATCTGGTGACTGTGCAGGCCATGGAAGATGCTCAGCTTCACTTTCATGCTCATCAAACCATTCTGTCACCAGTCTTGCTGTGTGTATTGGTGTATTATCATCCTGATACATGGCCCTACCTTCAGGGTACAACGATTGACAGCACATGCTCCTCCAGAATGGTTCGGTCGTTTTTGGCCATCAAGTACAGTAGGTAATGCCATGATACTGCAGCCAATCCATCACTGATCCACCCCGTGCTTCACTCTGGGCAGCAACAGTCTGGACGTTGAGCTTCTTTGGGTCTTCTCCACACCCTAACTCTCCCAGATGTGGGAAAGGCCATGAAGATGGACTCATCAGCAGGAAAATCGAATCCAATTCATGGGCAGCTGTGGTTTTAAGTTTTTTGGATACAATCTGGGTTAGTACATGCACATCCCTTTCAGACAGCTTCCTCTTGCTTCCACAGTTACTGCTGTTGGATGTGGTTCGTCCTACATTACCCTGGATACCATAGCTCTCGATACACCACAAACACTTGCTGTCCTGGTCACAGATAAGCCAGGGAGATGCACACCAACACGGATTCTCCTCCTTTGAAGTCTGATATGTCTCCCATTATGTTGCAATATTTTATGTGAAGCTGTGCTATTGCTCTGCTAATTCAACCTTCACACTCTGCTCTTACTGATGGACTGTAAAATCAGTGAAGATTGGCCATCAGGCCACACAACAGTTGAAAGCTCCAACACCATATCAGCCAGTGTTTCGGTTTCATGTCCAACCCCTGTGCATGCAAATATATAAGTAAGAACGGTTTGTTTATTAATCATTATATTTATATTAAATTATTACTGTATGTCCTTACAATTTATGAAAAAATGTACTAAATTATTATTATTTAGGAAGTGTGAAGAGCAGCAGCCTCAGTTCATAGACCAAGACAGCTAGTAACTTAAGCTTTGCATGTTTGCAAACAGCTTTACCTTCTTCTTTTTTTTATCTTTGTTTTTAAGTTTCACCTCCCATCAAGCCAGTGGTGTGATCACAGCCGTGACTCAGCCATACTAGATCATTTTCATTATAATCAATTAAGCAGAGCACGTGTGTGACTGTGGCTTTAAGATTATTATGGGAGCAATCTAGCATGTTGCGTTGCAGCAGTGATTGTGGCAAGATAGAAGCAAAATAAAAAGGTTTACTGTGAAACTACAGAAGGTTTTCTTCAGCAATTACTTGACAGGAACACAACTGAATGCAAACCTTAATTTCAAGTTGATTCCCCTGAGGACATTTTCTCTCTGGATGGGAGACAAAATAAACAGTGATGAACCAATTTGATCCAATTTGGTTCAGATAAACCAAACTTGTTTCAGTGACAGTGATTCAGCAACTAACCCAGAATGTAACTACAAACAAACTACTCGGCACTTTGAAAATAGCCCAGCAGGCTTAACCCAGCTGAACCCAAGTAAAAAAAGCAATTACCCAGCATGTAATTAATTTGATGATGATTTTTTTTTTTTTTTTTAATTGATTAACAACCTTAGTATATTGTGAACACGATTCAGCACATATGGACTAAACTCTAGTAGTGCTAGAAAATGTGTTCTCGCATTTTAATTTGTTGCATCGTACAACACAACCTTACAGAATCATAAGCTTTTATGATGTGCAGCATCATTTAACAGATGGTTTATTGGCTAAATGATAAATGAGTTGTGTCTTCTTTTTTTTTGGCAGAGAAAAAGTGTGAAAATAGGCCATGCATCTTAGTGTTCTGTCAATATAAAGAGGGAATGAATCTTTTCAAAAATGTCAAACAGATGTTTGATTTGCCCGTTGCCACTTTTTGAAATAATAATAATTTTTGATTCATCAGTTGCCCATTACAATCACATACATGCAATTTCCTGCTTCCATTTATGCATTCCTTATTCATGCCTTGTCTTTGAGTGCTTGCACTCTTTTTATACAACGCTTACTTCACATAATGACTGTCTTTTTTATTTGATAAGCAGTAAAGATGCACAAACCTGTCATTTGTTTTAGGGTGCACGGAGCAAGGAAACCAGAAGCAGCAAAAGAGAAATAAACACTTTTATGTGTCAAAAGATATTAAATGTGATCCAAAATATTACTGCAATTAAAAATTCTCTATAAACACAGCTGGAGATTAGCTAGTTAAATTTTAGGTAGTCATTTTCTGGCATACTCTTATACCTCTTATCAGGCAGAAACTGTTTAAAGTAAAATAGGATGCATGCTCTACTTTGCGTTGTGCCTGACAGCACACCTTAATAAACTAAAAAGTAATAAGTTCGTCTTCATCCTGACTTGTCTGGGGAACATTCGCTCTGCTTTTTTTTTACATTACATAATGCTTCTCCTTCGCTTTTATAATGTAAAGCAGTCCTGCCCACTGAGAACCATGCAAAATATCTACCTTCTCTTCCCACTGACATAATTCCCTCTTTTAGATGGACAGAAATTAAGATAAAAAAAAACTGTCACACATTTTTTTTTTATTAATTTTGTGATTTATGTACAGAATGACAGTTGCATCTATATGTGTCACATGGTGTAATTCAACAGATGCACAGGAGAAGCTGCAAACGTCATTTTTGAGGAGACAGCTGATCGCGAGCAATTCATTTGCAGCTTTGACTACACTACACTCATGCTCATGTTCAAGGTTAATGTTCATTGCTACTGTCATTCCATATTGCACCCTTTATTTACTGTATACTAGGGGTGTGTAGCCAAGCCAATATCTGTATCTGCATCTGTAACTAGGGGGCTTAAACCTGAAGTTTTTCAAATCTACATTAAAAGCCTGTTTTAAATGTAATTCTGTTCCATTTATAGTTTCCATATAGCAATTATGCCTTGTATAATTCATAACATTTTCTTTTTATTGCACATTGGTAAATAAAAGGAAAAAGATTCTTTAGTCATGGAGACAGGTAGGACAGGAGGGAAGTGTCCCAATGTGAATTTGTCCCCACCACTTTTTAAAAAGGCATTGAAAAATAGCTTGTGGAACCCATGTACAGCGCACAGAAAAAGCATCTCCAATCCCTCATACTTTGTAATTTTATTCATACATGTAACACAAAATATATATGTGCCAATGTTCAGTGGTTGAATGATCAAGGTACACATGTTGTGCGCTTAACTTTAAAACAGACTATATATCTAGTCTGTGTATATACACTGATCAGGCATAACATTATGAGCACTGACAGGTGAAGTGAATAACACTGATCATCTCTTCATCACGGCACCTGTTAGTGGGTGGGATATATTAGGCAGCAAGTGAACATTTTGTCCTCAAAGTTGATGTGTTAGAAGCAGGAAAAATGGGAAAGTGTAAGGATTTGAGCGAGTTTGACAAGGGCCAAATTGTGATGGCTAGACAACTGGGTCAGAGCATCTCCAAAACTGCAGCTCTTGTGGGGTGTTCCCGGTCTGCAGTGGTCAGTATCTGTCAAAAGTGCTCCAAGGAAGGAACAGTGGTGTACCGGCGACAGGGTCATGGGCGGCCAAGGCTCACTGATGCACGTGGGGAGCAAAGGCTGACCCGTGTGGTCCGGTAGTAGCTCAAGTAGTAGGTAGTAGTCCGGTTTGAGCTACTGTAGCTCAAATTGCTCAAGAAGTTAATGCTGGTTCTGATAGAAAGGTGTCAGAATACACAGTGCGTCACAGTTTGTTGCGTATGGGGCTGCATAGCCGCAGACCAGTCAGGGTGCCCATGCTGACCCCTCTCCACTGCCGAAAGTGCCAACAGTGGACACGTGAGTATCAGAACTGGACCACGGAGCAATGGAAGAAGGTGGCCTGGTCTGATGAATCACGTTGGATGGGCGGATATGTGTGTGTCGCTTACCTAGGCACATCTGTCGCTTACAGATGGCACAAGGATGCACTATGGGAAGAAGGCAAGCCGGCAAAGGCAGTGTGATGCTTTGGGCAATGTTCTGCTGGGAAATCTTGGTTCCTGCCATCCATGTGGATGTTACGTACCACCTACCTAAGCATTGTTGGAGAACATGTACACCTATTCATGGAAACGGTATTCCCTGGTGGCTGTGGCCTCTTTCAGCAGGATAATGCTCTTGCCACAAAGCAAAATGGTTCAGGAATGGTTTGAAGAGCACAACAACGAGTTTGAGGCGTTGACTTGGCCTCCAAATTCCCCAGATCTCAATCCAATCGAGCATCTGTGGGATGTGTTGAACAAACAAGTCCGATCCACCTCGCAACTTACAGGACTTAAAAGATCTGCTTCTAACATCTTGGTGCAGATACCACAGCACACCTTCAGGGGTCTAGTGGAGTCCATGCCTCGACAGGTCAGGGCTGTTTTGGCTGCAAAAGGGGGACCAACACAATATTAGGAAGGTGGTCATAATGTTATGCCTGATTAGTGTATAAATATATATATATATATATATATATATATATATATATATATATAGAGAGAGAGAGAGAGAGAGAGAGAGAGAGAAAGTTATCAGTCCCCTGATTTGCTGAAAAGCCACCTTTTGTTTTAATTAGTTTTTTTTTGGATATTGCCCATTCTTCCTTGCAGAATTGCTCAAGTTCAGTCAAATTCTGTGGAGAGTGGCAATGAAGCACTCTCTTCAAGTCCATCCACAGATTTTCAATAGGATTTAATTCAGGGCTCAGACTTGTCCACTTAAGGATATTCACCTTCCTATCCTCAAGCCATTGCGTTGTTCTTTTTGTGGTATGTTTAGCATTTTTGTCGTGTTGGAAGGTGAATGACCTGCCCATCTTCAGCTTTCTAGCAGGGGGTCGCAGGTTTTCCCTTAAGAATTTGGATGTACTTGGCAGCATCCATTTTCCCTTGAATCCTGACCAGTCACCTGAAGGCACCTTTTGCCAGATGGCATCAGAGTCTTCCAGATGTGTTTTTGCATAGTGCAAACGAGACTGAGTGTGGCAGTTTTTCAGGAAAGGCGTTTTTCAGCGCTATATTTGGCTATATATATATATATATTTTATCTTTAAAATACATTCAAGAGGTTTACACAATGGTCTGTTATTGTAGGGACATCTATGTTACATTTTCACGCCGCTAAACATGATGCAGAGCAAAACGAACTGTGATTGGTTGCTTTACATTTCAGTCAGATGGCCTCTGGCGGTCCTTGGCCAATGAAAACTGCTATGGAGTCCAGATCTTCTGCCGTCAGTCTGAAGCTCTGGCTATGCAAGACTAAAACTGCCTGTGTGAAAGCCTCCTAAACTGACCTCTAAGCTGATCTCAATTAATTCAAACACTTGTCCTTTGGAATCAGTCACTCATCTCTGCTCTGGTTATTGGGATCTCCATGTGCGAGTATGATTCCTGATATAATAAATTAACCAATTAGTTAGGCCTGTGTAATTACACCAAGCTATTTTTATCGCCTGTAGATTTCTTCTCTGAATATTAGCTTCAGATTCAAACTCTGTTGACAGTCATGAAACATGAAATACCAAACATAAATCCTGAAGGAGTGCCGACGATTTTTCTTTAACCTAACAGCTCAACAGATGATAGTGCGACCTCTTTGTAATTATTACTTGTCTTCTCGAATGTGTCTGGTAAACAGCATGGCATGAGCAGTATTACTGTAATTAGCTGTCTCTACAGCTGCTATAAACAGCACTTAATCACTCCACTAGTACATATGTGCAACTCAGAGTAGTAGTTTACCAAATTATATTAATTGACTAAATTGCTTTCCAACCCAAATGTCATCAACAGCTGAGAACATTTTTGCATACCTGTATTCACAGCTCTTCTCTCATTGGATTCACTTAGATTGTCAGAAACCGCTCCAAATGTAAAATAAATGATAAGAATTAATTAAACCCAGGATGTGCATGTGTGCTCCATTATTTAAGATGTAAACAGATTTGCATTTAGAGATCAAGACAACACTGTAAGAGACTACAATGTCATCAGTTCGACCGCAACCATCATTAATCATGACAGGTTGAATTATGTTGTAGATGTCTAGAGAGGCACAGTGCTGGAAAGCAGCCAACTATCCGTCTCGGCATCAAAGAGCAGAAATGCCTCCCGGAAAAAGCAGGGTTGAAGATATAGTAACAAATGTACAGTATTTCACAAGTCTTTCTCTGCTGCCTTATTTTTTTCCTGATTACCTGCAAGCCATACTCAGTCTGTCCATCACATTTCCTTGAAATAAAAGTTTAGACAGTACACATAATTCACACACTGTAGACTGATTCTTCAGAGTGGGATAAAATATGACCCACAACTTTAGTTTTGAAAGTAGCAACTCTTGCACTTTAAAAATGAATCAGAGATGAGAGATTATTAGAATGTTCTTAACAAATGTAGGCAAGATCAGGGATAAAAAAGTTCAATAAATGACAATAACTGATCTCCTCCCAAAATAATGGCCAGTTTCAGTAAAGTGGTAAACGATCAAAGACTAGATAGATATAGAAAGATGGTTCTGAATGGGAGAAACTGCAACGCGCAATATGGCGAAATAGGTCCCACCTTCTAAGTTAGAGAGCCAATCGCTGATTGATAAAGTCATTGCGTCACTGCAGCTGTCGTTAGAAGCTCCGGTTCCCATAGAAACCTGAGACTCACGCTTAGGACTGCACATGCGCATTGGTTTGCCTAGCCTGAAAAATACGCTTTTTAAATGCTATTTGAGCATAAGAAACAACATTTATGGAATAGTTCATGTCAGATTTTGTTGCTGATTTGAAATATGTTAGGAATCCCCTATTCAAATAGATAGGACTTGGTCTTGGATGCCTGAAACAGCTGCCCGGAGGCGTTGCATTTATGGCTGCCGAGTGAACAGACTTTCCTTGAAAGGGACTTTGTAAACAATTTCATAGACCATAACTCTATAAAATGCTGAAAATGCTACTTACTCGATGCTCTCAAAAAACATGTGCCTTCGAAAAAAGAGATTACTTTAATAATTAATTACACACTTTTCTTAAGGGTTCAAAGCCCTAAGTGTATCTGTGTTTTGTCTATACCATTAGCTAGTTGTAGTTTTTCATAATTTGGGTTAAACATGTATATACGTAGTATCATAACCATATGTCAAGTCCATCACCCAAATGGTTAAGGAATTATTAATAATTTTCCAGATAAGTTTAAGTCCTATTAGTAGCTGGAAACACCAGAAAAAAAGACTACTACATTTAAAACTTAGTGACATGCAAAACGTGTGAACACCATCTGTCATTTCAGTCAAGGTGTGGTTGATATGACCAAAATCTTATATCACTGTAAGAGTAACTTCTTTCATGATGATATCAAAAGTTCAGATAATGATAGCATAATTCTCAACACCACTTTTGATAACACAGCAAAATAATAACTAATCTAAGTAAAAAGGTCTCAAGCTTATGAAGAAATAAACAATCAGTAATAAAAACAAAGCAACTATTTACAAGTAATATGAAAGGACAAATAATAACAATAGTACAAAAGATGAAATAAAATTAAATAAACTGTTTTTTTTCAGGTAGGTCCATCTAACAGAAATTAAAAAAAAAATACTAAAGAAATTGAATTAAGTGATCAAATGTAAAATAAAAATCACTGCAGTCAGTCTTCGCTGTATGACTTAAATATACATTGATTCTCATCGAATCTGCAAAAGTTATTAAGCCAAACAGTGATTTCTCAGTTACAGTTATATGGTTGCGGTTACTTAAGATCCTAATACATGGATTTAATGTACTGACACGCATCAGATTTTCTCTCAGTATTTTCTGTGTATTGAACCACTTAAGCACAATAAGCAGTAAAAAAGAATTCAGTACTCAGATGTGTGCCTGGCGGCTTTATAATCAGGCACTTCGGGTGTGTGCACAAATAAGAAAATGAGTTCTCTTCTACGGCTTATTGCGCTTGAGCGGTTTAAAATCTTTCGAATCTTTAAACCGATAAGGCTTAAAACGCATGCAACTTTTGTGATGGTGTAGCACTGCACGGTCACATGAGCACAACCATGATAGAGACGATAATTCAGTCTCTATCGGCTGACAAATGTCTACCAGTTTATTATATCTGCCGGCATATCACCCACCCCTGGAAGTGACAGCCATGTTTACATTTGGGAGTGAATCCACTAAATCAGAATCCTGCTCCTGGAGGACCACCTTCCAGCAGAATTAAATACACTTGAACCAGCTAATCGAGGTCTTTGGGATCATTAGATTCTTCCAGCAGGTGTGAATCTGTGAACCCCCCCAGGCAGGGAAATGAAACAGAGAGAGACCGATGGTCTTAACTCTGTGCTCCAGCTGCTGATGTTAATTGAGTGGTGTGAGAAAGTTCAGGACCAGCTGCAGCTGATGTGATCCTACTGTGGTATTTTTACTACTTCTATTTCTGTACTGAAGAACATCTGAAAGATGCTGCAGGAATCCATCATTAGTCTGCAGACTGTGGCGAAAAGATAGAAATGGATTACGACGGTTCATGGATCAACCAAGATGTCCACTAACTGCAGACTGCACAGTACATATAGTAATTTAAAAAAGTAGTACGTGGAGCATTTATGCAACACATTTCAAACAGTAGTGTGCTCTGTTGTTTTCACATAAGTCTCACTACATTTAATTCAGCGGCATCAAGCCATGAATACATTTGCAATTTTTATCAAGTATTTTTGCATATGGTTGATATCGTTTTAGGTTCATTTGTTAAGCAAATTGTAGTATAGAGTACTATATCTCATGCAGTGTGGTGTATAGTTGTATACAGCACAATCATCCTTTCCTTATTATAGATATGTTTATGGGGGTATCATGGGGGTTATAAGGCAATATTTTTCCTCTTTATTTTTCTACTGTCTGTGAATTGCACTTTCGGGCATCTAGAATAATAACAAAGTACAGTAAACTGTAAACTTTTTCCATCATCTCCAGTGGCGTTTATATGTAAATTGTGTGAGATTATTTCTTCAACTGGATCAAAAGATCTGGAAAAACCCATACATTCACCCGGCCATTGATCCTTCTCTTGAAGAAATCAGGACAGAAGTGGTTGAAAGTGGACAAAAGAGATGGATTAAAACACCAGGTGTAAACGAGAATGTGTCTGCCTCGTCCACTTGTGATCTGAGATTAATAGCAGGTGTAAACAGGGCCCTAAATAAGGCCATTGTCACAGGACATACATTTATTTTTCATGCAAAATATGATTCAGTGTTGTTATTGTGAACTAAAACTATTAAAAATCACTGGCTATCACCGTTGTCTGCAGTTCGAGTCCCAGCTGTGCCAGCAGGCCTTTCTGTGCTGAGTGTTTGCATGGGTTTCCTCCGGCTCCAGCATCCCCGTGATTCTACAGAGGACAAGCAGTTTGGAGAATGGATGGATGATATTAGAAAACGTGGTAAAACTTTGCAATAAGGTCTCATTTGTTAAGATTACTTAATGCATTAACTAACATGAACTACAGTAATAATGAGAAATACATATTTACAGCATTTATTAAGCTTTCCTCATGTTCTGTCATGAGAGGATTTATCCTCGGCTTGGTTTCTGTCTTTCCTCTCGTGTTTTGTGGGTGTGGTGTTTATAACGCGGCAATGTTGCTTAGCAACGCTTATTTCCCGTCACTGCCTGATTAATGCGACATCTGCATGCTATTTCCTCTCCCTTTATAAGCAGCCCTTTCGTGTGCTGTCTTTGTCGGATTGTTCTCGTTGACCGTAGTGTTTGTTCCTGTCATGCTCTAGTTTTCCAGTTGGAATTACCCGTCTTGGTTTCCAGTGCTCCAAGCCATCATCCTTTGGCCATTCTGCCTTCATCTCTGCAGTCATCTATTTACCCCACTGCAGATACTTGCCTGCAAAGCTTCTTCATCATCATCTTCATCATCATCATCATCTTCATTATCAAGACATTTAGATTACCTTTTCTGTTCTACCGTCTGTATTGATTACTGGTTTCATTTATTAAACTTGTATTCAATTTATTCCATTCCTGCATCTATCTACCATAACACTTTCATGTTAGTTCACAGTCCATTAACAAATGTTAACAGATACAACTTCTGACCTTAAAAATGTTTTAGTAAACATTGAGAACTACTGTAAGATCAGTAAATGCTGTAGAAGTATTGTTCATTGTTAGTTCATGTTAACTAATCCAGCGTAGCGTTAGTTCTGGCAGGTCGCATTAGTCAAGCTCGCATCAGCTGACACTCAGCTGATCCACACTGACCAATAGGAATCTGATGCCTATCACCGCATTCCTATATATATATATATATATATATATATATATATATGGTTCATTCAGTATTATCAGCAGCTTTATCATGTTTCTCAGGAGCTAGTTACCCTCCTCCATCCCCAGCTCCTCCTTTGTCCAGTCAGGACTTGCCCTTCTGATATTCTTCTCGATGAGACTCATTTCTTTAATTATGTTGTTACATTTAATTATTGTCATTAAGAAAATGAATGATATTGCAATACTTTGGTTCTGTTTTGTTTACCCTGAAGGGGGGGGTTAATCGCTGTTCTCCCTGCTCTTATCCATGCTCTTATCCATGCTCTTATCCATGCTAGGCTGTGTGGATGGGCAGGGAGTTCTTGCCCAGAACAGAACCGTACCGCCAATCCAAACTGTATGCTAACTGCCAGTCATCTTTGACGATTGTGATCCTGACAGAAATGTAATTAACTAATGTTAACAAATGAAACTGTAAGGAGCTCAACATGGAGGCAGGTTTAGAATCCATATGCGGAAATTTATCGAAAATAAAACAAATCGAAATCATGAGGCAATGAGACGTAGTCAAAAGGCAGGCCAAAGATCAAAACACAGGTATCAGTTGAACCAGGCAAACACAATGAAAACTAATCTAATGGCTCATTTCCACTGAGCGGTATGGTTCAGTTCAGTACAGTACAGTATGATTCAGGATAGCAAACCCTGATCCGGCTTGCATTTGCACCGCCAACAGTACCCTTACTTGATAGCCTTGAAAAAACACAGCATGTGCTGGTTAGGTATGTTTTGAAGCATGGAAGCTAGTTTGAGCTGGTTTATGCTGGTGCTGGTCCTAAGCTGGCCCTGAGCTGGAGCAGACCAGCTTAGGACCAGCACTTGACCATCCTAAACCAGCTCATGACCAGCTAAGGACCAGCTCAAACCAGCTTCCATGCTTCAAAACATACCTAACCAGCATATGCTGGTTTTTTCAACAAGGAGGCATGGTATATGCCAGAAAGTAGCGATCAACGTCATTCTCGTGTGAAGAAGAAAGTGACTTTTTGAGCAAAGGCTGGAGGGTGCAAGGAAAAACAGCTGAAAAATACACATTGTGTTGCAACGGTATTGTGTTGTCATTCACCTTGTGGCACACGCAAGTGACGACTCTCTGTCGACGTTCTGCAGTGAGTGTAGCTCCACCCTTTTGGTACCGGTACTATTATGGAAAATGCTTGGTAGTGCAGTGAAACTGGCAATACTTGGCAGAGTATACATGGAAATGGCATGGCTTTAATACATGAGACAAACAGGAAATGAGCAGAGAAGAATAGGTCTATGACTAGTACTCGGGAGAGGGCTCCCTCTGGTGGCCGGCTGAATGGGATTTAGACACAGCCGTTACAGAAACCTTATTGTAATGTGTTACAGAAAACATAAAACTTAAAACATAAAACATAAAACGAAAAGGAATGTTGCCTTGGTAAATAGCAGAAATAAAATGACAAAAACACAAAGAAATTACTAAAACTTAAAATGAAAAGCTAATTCAAAATATTAGTAAAAACAATACTAAAATAACACTGATCCGCTTGCAGTGCTGGCAAAATATATTTACAGCAGGCGTTCGCAATTCTGGCCCTCAAGATCCACTTTCCTGCAGAGTTTACCTCCAGCCTTGATTAAACTCAACTACCAGTAGGTTTCTAGTAATCCTGAAGACTTTTATTAGTTTGTTCAGGTGTTTGATCAGGGTTGGTGCAAAACTCTGCAGGACAGTGGATCTTGAAGGCCAGAGTTGAGATCCCCTGATTTCTATGAGTAAATTTCCTCATTTCGGACCTTGCCTATATGTGTCTATTAGTATTTCAGAAGAAATAATACAGTAGTACTTCTCCATAAACTCTCTTTAGCCATTAGAGAAACTAGTCATTTTGAGTCACTCTCAGTGAAAAGGTGGCAAGTGTATGTTTTATTTTAGTTTTGGTCATGGCCACGTCAACCTCCTTATAATATTAATTAGCACATGTAGTGTCTTTATTTCACATAATACGGGGCCTCTGGGGTATGCTTTTTTTTTCTTGAGCAGAGAAATATCTCTGGACAGACAAAATTCTGTCGCTTGTTGTCATCTCTGACATTTGCTCTGAAGAGAATGAGAGTGCAAACAGTGCTAAATGTCATCAGAAGTGCACCACATGGCCTTATATGAAAGACAGGAAAATCTCACATGCATCTGTTTCTCTTCCTTCAGAGCTAAACCATCACAGCAGGCAGAAATCCCCAAAGGCTTTGATATCTCTAAGGAATTGTCAGGGGTGTTGGAAATGCCAGTGCTGTGACAGATGTTTGATATTCAGGGCTATTTTTCATTGCATTTAACTGGGATTAGAATGTAACATGCAGCACAAATGAGGAAACCACTGAAAGATGGATGTTCTTACTGAGTGTTAATAACTTTGTTTCCCCTTAATATATCTTTCTGTAGAATAGAAGTCTTAGTATTGATGCATTCCTGGAAAGTTAATGAGTCAAAAGTTGGGCTTATTTCTTTTATCCAGATTCAGTAATGCTGCATCGGGATCACTGACGTCACTGATGCCAAAACAACATTGGTTTTTATGTGTGTAGCAACCAAATGGATCTGAACGCTGGCAAGACACAAGTTTTAGAGGATTTTCAGCAACTTCAGTTTGGGTCTGTTCCTCACACAAAGCTATAAAGATGGCCTTAAATGGTTGTGTGAAAGGATTGTGTGGAGTTTTTTATTTTTATTTTAAAATAACAGTATACAAAAAATATAAAAATAGCATACTATTACCGGTGCGTGTGTAGATTGTCCAACAAGAGAGATGCGTGACGCAACTTTTAATAAACACCAGGAGCAATAGAGCACTAACTAAACTAAGGGCTTAAATACACAAGGGCAGATCATCAACAGAAAAGGAAACAGGTGTGGAAAATAATTAGAAACCATTGAAACAAACAAGGAAAGAGAGCTCAAAAACATGAAAAACCAAACTAAAACACTGAAAATAAACATAACCTATACATTACACCCCCTCCCAGAGGGTGCTGTAACAATTAACAAGGTCCAACAGAGGAGGGAGGGCAGGGGCTATGGAGGTGGGCGCACAGCCGGAGACCAAAGGGAACTGGGAGGAGCTGGCAGAGGTGAACACCAAGTGGACAATCCAGCCCTCTCCATTGATTTTGTATTGCGTGAGGCTGCCTCCTTGCCATTTCTTGCTTCTAACAAAAGACAGAACAATGCCTAAATGCTGTTGTGTGACAGGGTGTGCTGCAAACAAGAAGTTTTTATAAGCTACCGAACCGTAAAAGCCAGCCTTTAAGGAGACAAAAGTTGATACAGGCAAAGATGTGAAACATCTTTGAAGAAAGGGTAAGGAAGCTTCAGGAAGAAGGGGTAAAATGTAGGCTCCTCACACTCAGTATGCCTCAGTATGCCTATGTGTGCAGTAAACATTTTGTCACTAGTAAGTCAAAAATCCAATTGTCAGTTTTATATATTATATTTCCTGTCGCCGATTACGTTCCCCTCCAGTGGGCGTAGTTCTCAGTGTAATATAACATGTTGCGCTCTTTATCCATTTTTGAGTCCTTAAATCTCGTTTTTTGGGGTTGACAGCTTATAAAAACTTCTGTGTTTTTGGTTCTGTTTTTTTTTTTTTTACCTTGTTTTCTGTACACCCTGTCACATAGCAGCTTTTAGACATTGTTCTGTATTTTTGTTATAAGTCAGAAATGACAAGGAGGCAGCTTCACGCAATACAAAGTCAATGGAGACGGTTGGATTGTTCCCTCCACCCGGTGGGCGTAGATTTCAGATTATGACACGTGTCGCTCTGTCTCTATTGCGGAGTTGAAGGAGGAAGGAGCCAGGGAGGAAATGATGAAGGAGAGAGTGACCCAAAGCACAGTCAGGATGAAGGCCCACAGCGGATCCAGTGGAAGGAGGGCTGCACAATTAATCGAAAATTAAACAAGGCAAAGGCTATGATTTTATTATGCGCAGCTTGTCAGTGAAGTACGGCTAAATGCTCCTCCATCTGAAAGCCAGAGGGCGCTCTTGCGCAGAAACTCCAAATATGCCCCGCGGAAGTACGATATAACGCACAAAATTCCAGGAAATCCCTATGGGCGTCATACTATCGCTGTAGCTGAATAAACAGAAGATTGAAACGCTATGACAATGACAATATATGGTCTACCTGAGTTCTTCAAGCCTTCTTGGGTATTTTCATGATAATAAAGTATATTTACTGTATAATGCAATGCTAATCGACATAGCCTTTATCGCTGTATAGAATAAAATTATGAAAATAATTTATTATGATTATTATGAAATGATATACTGTGTGCCTTATTCTGTGTTAGAATCCACCTCATTTCACAGAAGGATGCTCGTAATGAAGTGAGTTTGTAGTAAAAACATGTTATTAAATGTTGTCTTTTGTTGGACAAGAGGTTCATAAATGCTTCTCATGTTTGGAAAGATGCTTTTTCAAATGCGCATTATAATTGACTCAAACTCGCAGTGCTTTCAGATGGAGCTGCATTTACTACTGACCACAGAGCTGTGCTTCACTGACAAGCTGCGCATAAAATAAATCTCAGCCTTTGTGATATCATAAACGCATTAAGCCAAATCGGTTTAATTATTGACAAGATTTCCCATAATTTATGACACAACGCTTCCCCGCCCCGCAGTTTTTCCGTCAATCCCTGTTTTCACTGTTATGCGTTTACGCTGTTACGGATCTTCTGAAATAGTACAGCATCTCCGGATCCAAAAACACGCCAAGAAGAATATTTGCATAAACCAGATGAAGTGGATAGAAGATTACTTACAAGTAAGCTAACGTGATCATCAAACATTCAACAGCATTTAAAACTGCCTAATGTTACTGAATAAAATTGAATAAAAAACAGTGCAAGCTTTGTACTCGATTTACTCCATCTACAGTATGTTCTGAATCTGATCACAACATAGTCTTTAACATAATCTTTTCTTAGCTTTTTGTTAAAAAATTCAAGTGTTGATAAAAATAAAAAAAAATACATGAAGCTAGAATAAAGTGTTTTGTTGTTGTTTTTTGTATAAAAGCAGAGTCTCTGTTCTTTCTTTTTATATACTGACCCTTTACATATTCATACAACAAAATATTCTGGGGCCTATGAAAGTTTTTTTTTTTTTTTTTTTTTAAATATGATCAAATTTGCTGACAGGAAAAAGTTAATTGCCATCAAGTCTGAAAGTCAGAGCTTACAGAAAAGAGTTTCCTACTGATGTTCTTCTGTGTTCACACACACACACACACACAAAAAGTATACTTTTGAGTTTTTTTTTAAGTATACTTAAGTAAAGTTCAAGTATATTTTTAAGTATACTTTATGTAGTAAGTATAGGCTACTAATATTAATATACTAGTACTTGAACTATTTCAATACTAGTCAAGTATACAGACTTAGAGAAGTACATAAAAGTAAACTGTACTACAAAGAAGTACATAAAAAGTAGACTGAAAGTATACTTTCTTGTTTTTAGTTTAAAAGAAGTATACTTAAATATACTTCTTTTTTGTAAGGGTATAGTGAGGTGTTTGAAAGACAACTCCAAACTAAGAGAAACTAATTTATTAGCAGTTAATGTAGAAATCTACTGATAAGAACATCATCTCAGTTTCGGTCTCTCTCTATTAATTAGATAAAAGCAAGATAAGAACAGCAGAGCAATGGCACAGCTGTCTGACGTGTTCGCACCTGGGTTTGTGTGGGCTGAGTTGAGGATTCCACTCTTCCACTTGTACATTTAGCCTGAAATGTGGAGTAGTTGCATTTCTATTGTTGACACTAAAATGTCAAGTAAGTGCAGATTCAGGAAACTCACAGAACTTTGAGAAATCCACCAGCTATGACTCCTCATCCACTTTGAAAAGCACACTTGCCAACTGCAGTCTTGCAACTGGAGCTAGTGGCTTTAGATTTAGATTCACAACCAATTTTACTTCCGACATATGACATATTTCAAGTAAAACAGGATTTTAATGAGAAAAAAAGTTGGGAGAAACTTTGATTAAACTGTAAAACCACGACAGTTAGTTACTGTTTATTATAATTAGGTTTTCTGCACAGATTAATGTAATTTTGAGATCACATCTGCTTCTGTTCCAACTATAGACTGAATGTCTCATGCAGCTAGGTCAAATCTGTGTCCTAGTTGAAATAAGCTACATTTGACATACTGTAGCAAACCCACTTCCATATACAAGCAATGTTTCAATGTGACAAAAAAAATAAGACAAAAAATGTATCATGAAACTAAAGCTAGCTCTGAAAAAAGTGAGATTCAATGTAGTTCATGTAGTTTTCAGATCATTTTAAAAGTCCTGGCTGGTAGATCTGCCAACGCCATCTATTTATTACAATCTTACACTTTTCCAATTTGCCTGTCGGTTGAAGTCCATAATTTTGATGTGCCAGGCAATTATATAAATGTGATAGGAATTGATCTGATCCTTGCTGAAATGCTCAGCATAGTTGGTCAGAAGAATATATTGTGTTTTGGAAGCAGAAGCCCATAATACCTGTAGCGATCTGAAGTAAATCAGTAAACTGCAAATTGCTCAATCATTAGGTAAAGTTATTGTCATTGGCTGATAGCTAATGTAATCAATGTGTAATCACATAATCCATAAAAAGTGTTTTAATGTGTTTTAAAATGTACACTAAAGGTAAACATTTATTTTTTATAATGTGATTCAGTCGATCTATTTGCATTGGGGGGAAAAGCATCTCATTTTTTATTTTACTGCAAAAAATATTGAGTATATTTTTATATTTATATTTTTTTTATACAAAATAAACAAACTAAATGCACTTCAGAGGCAACAATGCATAAGACATTAACATATTATTTAGATTTAACTATAAGCTAAAATCTGCTAGTGCAGTAAGAATAAAAACAGTTGTGTTGAAGAGACTATCTAAAACAAGCCTTAATATCTAATGCAGTTCTGCAGTTTTTGTTTATACTATAATTCAAATATATTTTAGTCTTTTTTTTCTTTTTTGCAGTGTGAACACTGAGCTTTCAATAATTGTGTTCTGTCCTGTTGGTTGATGATTGGGCAAGTTCTCAAATGGGTAGGACATTTATTGACAACAAATGTCTAATAAATTATACAATGACACACATAAATGACACTGCTTGCAACTGAAAGACACCACTGTACGTGGAGTGCTTGGAGATTAATGGAAGTGACACTTATAAGCCATTTAGTTTGACATTCATTATTCTGTTTCTTGCATATTGCTATTTGCAAAAAATAGCCTAACTTTTATTGCTATATAATTTAAGTTTAGTGGTAGTTTGAAAGGCAGCTTTTAGCATTACACGCACAATGTCAGAACATTTTTATCTTGTTTTACATATTTTGTAATAATAAGTGAAGTGACATCTTCCCCAGTGTCGAAAACTACTAGCTGCCATTTTTTACCACCTACCATGGATCTTTTGTTGATCCTGGAACAACATTCTTGTCCAAAAACCTTGTCCCTACCCCTAACATTACCCATTACTAAAATAAGAGGGAAATGATGAATATGATGAATAACCATAGTGTAGATGCCCCTAACCCTGAATTTAAGCTTAAACTTCACATTAACTGTAAACCTATTCCTCAAATCTGATTGGTTGATTGGAATTTTGTTCCAGGATTAACAAGGATGTTGATCCAAGAACATGTTCTACTTTGTGACTACATGTTCATGTATCAGGCTAGTTATTTAAAATGTAATAATTAATAAGGCCAGTTTTTTTATGTCCTGTTTTAACTAATATGTTGTTTTAATTCACCATCTTAAAATAACCACTGAACTTTTGTTATGTCAAGATGAGAAAAACAAGTTGTTAAAACTCAAGCAAACAAGACAGAATATATATTAATGCAGTGTGGGCATTAAAGGGTTAGTTCACTCAAAAATTAAAATTTCTGTCATTAATTACTCACCCTCATGTCGTTCCACACCTGTAAGACCTTCGTTCATCTTCAGAACACAAATTAAGATATTTTTCATAAAATCCGATGGCTCAGTGAGTCCTCCATTGACAGCAAGACAATTAACACTTGCAATGCCCAGAAAGCTACTAAAGACATATTTAAAACAGTTCATGTGACTACAGTGGTTCAACCTTAATGTTATAAAGCAAAGAGAATACTTTTTGTGCGCCAAAAAAAAAACGACTTTATTCAGCAATATCTAGTGATTTCAAAACACTTATTCATGAAGCTTTGAAGCTTTACCAATCTTTTGTTTCGAATCAGTGGTTCAGAGCGCGTATCAAACTGCCAAAGTCACGTGATTTCAGTAAACGAGGCTTCGTTATGTCATAAGTGTTTCGAAATTTCAATGGTTCACCACTGGGGGGCGTGACTTTGGCAGTTTGATTCATGCTCCGAACCACTGATTCGAAACAAATGATTCGTAAAGCTTCATTTTCAACCATTATATAGTTTTTTTGGCGCACAAAAAGTATTCTCTTCGCTTCATAACATTAAGGTTGAACCACTGTAGTCACATGAACTGTTTTAAATATGTCTTTAGTAGCTTTCTGGGCATTGCAAGTGTTAATTGTCTTGCTGTCAATGGAGGACTCACTGAGCCATCGGATTTTATCAAAAATATCTTAATTTGTGTTCTGAAGATGAACGAAGGTCTTGCAGGTGTGGAACGACATGGGGATGAGTAATTAATGACAGAAATTTCATTTTTGGGTGAACTAACCCTTTAATATATTTGGGAAAAGTCATTAGTTTTACCAGTAAAAATACTAGGCATTCCCACACATCTCCAGCTTTAGTTCCAGAATCAAAACGGAATGCAAATGGAAATGGACTCAAGTCAAGTTAGCTTACAGTGAACTTTGGCTGAGCCACATGGACATTCAGGGCATTTTGAGTGACTCTCAGTTTGATTATTGCCAAATTGTCTATCTTGAGAGCTGATTTCTCTTGGAAACCATGCTGAGAACCAGATCTTCCAAAGTGCCATTCACGGTCCACACTGTGATTAAATCCTCCCCTTCCACTCACCCCCACAGCGGCCTGTCCAACATACCCAGTTCCAGAGACACTGTAGCCAGGCTTAGCTTCACACGTATCAGCAGCGTGCTCTGCTCTAGGCTGACAGCTGAGCCCTGTGATCCGCCTGAATAACTCCAGGAGCACATCGCTCTTGAGAACTGTAAAATACCTTTTTAATAAAGTAATGATTAGGGTTAACTAAGAATCACTGCTTAAGTGTGACTTATCATCCTATCAATTACGCTAATTGCTGCTGTTATGGAACCTAAATGAGAGGCGTGTCGCAAGCTGCCTGCCCTTATTCTGAAAGCATACTGTAGTAGTTCACAGCTGTCCAACTCCTCGTACAACTGCCAGTATTTCTGTTAGGGTGACCAGACGTCCCAGTTTTCTGGGATTTAATTACCTTAAGTTTTGTATATGATCATGTATGTGTTTGTTTCTTTTTGTTTTTCAAATGCTTTGTGGCTGTGTCATCAGTTATGTTATTACATCACCCAAAAAATCTCTTTTATTCACGCTCATGTTGTTCCCAAACCACATATTTTCCCTGTGGAATGTATGAGATAATGCAGCTCTTTTCTTTGTTGTGGCCATGACTGACCATGACTGACCATGACTTTAGAAGAAAGATATGGTCATTATGAACTGTTGGGAAAAAGCAGCAATTTTTCTAGCAATTTTCAGTATGCCTGCTGAAAAATCCAGCAATCTTGTTGATTTGTTGTCAACCTGATTCATCCATTAGATACAATGACTGCTCTGATTTTACATTGATGTTCTCCACCCCAAGATTTCCAGCCTCTTTTGTGGCTTGTGAGGAGTAGAATAAAGACAAAGAGGTTTTAGGAAAGGTCACACAAACTGTGTCTATGTTAGTGACCACTTGAGACTGACTACAGATTGATGATGAAAAAATAAATAAATAAATAAATAAAAGAGAAAACTAAAAACTAAAGTTTTTTATTGCGTTAGCATTAAGAAAAAGCCTTCTCTTTTAATATTGAAAATTGAATATTGAAATATTGAATATTGACAATGCACAAGACAAACTTTTTTTAATTTTGGCACATACTTTATGGACACTTTAAATAATGAAACAGTTAACAGTTAATGTTTAGCTTTTTTCATTTTTACCATTTGATTAATTCATTTAATAAAGGAATTGGAAGTGAATCCAATGCATCATGCTATTACAAACAAACAATGTTTTGAAGAGGTAGCTCAGATACCAGAAACATTACATTATGGTTTTGATGTAACAACGTTCAGAGTATTAAAGTTATTTCAGTGTAGACATACATTCACTCGTTTTCTCTCGATGCATCGATTACAAATCCTGACGATGCATATGCATCGATCTTGAAACATGTTTTTTGAATCGTGAATCGTTAATTTCGGTCAATAATCAATGTAAAATGTTAAGAATCGGATTAATTAATTCACTGACACGCGCTGCACTCTTTACCGCCTTTCACTGGATTGAGCGCGCGCTTCGTCCGTAGCTCTCATTGGCATATTTTTGAGCAGCCATCTATTTGCGTATATATTTAAAGAAAAAAAGAAAAACTTGCTACGAGCACTTTACTGATGAAACTGTGACTTGACACTTACATACTGTTGTACTCATGTTGATTTGACTGCTTCTACTATTCTCATTTGTAAGTCGCTTTGGAGAAAAGCGTCGGCTAAATGACTAAATGTAAATATAAGATAAAAAAGTTTTACGGAAGTGGGTCATACCATTGACATTACCTGAGCAGTTGAAGTAACGTTAAAACTCCGCTTATTCAAGGGCGCGCATTTATTGCATGGACAAATAATATAAGTGTCTAAATGCATACGCACAGTTCCAATGAATGATAAATGAAATTATGAACCTAATGTCGTTAAACTGAATGCACGAAGGAAACTGCTGAAATAACTACAACATTAACAACGCTGACATAAGAGCGCGTGGTTTATCTATCAGCTAGATGCGCATTAAAGTTGCGTTCATCACTACAGCAACAGTAGACAACCAGCACATTTTCTTTCAGAATCATCATAAGGGAAATGTTCCGTATAAAGAGAACAAAGAGGGCTTTTCTTAGCATTCCGTGAGGAAAAGTTAGTTTAGGATTAGTTGGAAAAGTGCATGATATTCTAGGGTAGTCTCTCCATGTAAGCATTAGTATGTTTAATGTACCGGGAACACTTTAATAAGGTTGTGTAGTCACTAACACTATCCTATACTATAGTTAACATGAACTAGGCCTAACAACACTTTTAAAATTTTGGCATATGTAAATTTCCACGAATGCCAATTTTTATAGGCTATTAAAATAAAGTTATGTAGCATCATTAGGAACTAACATGAACTAACATTAATAATGGACAAAATGGGTTGTTTTTGCCCACTCCCTAATTGCCTGAAGGTCGCTGTTTAATAGGGGTTATGCGCAATCTAACTTCCGTATTCTGTAAAACAGATTAGATCGCTTCCGGTTTAGGTCTTTTGCATGTGCTTCATGAAAAATTAGCTGTTTTCAAGATAACTTAAAAGGAGCATAACTGATATCCCCTGCAGGTTGATATTTAAAAGTTTTTTTCATTTTTCTTCTTCACACTAACGTTTAGATATTTAATAGAATAAAACTCCTATAACAATGTGAACTAGGTAGATTCGCTGATTAATTTAGAAGTCCATAGATATGCCGTCAGTTCATACTGCTGTTAACACTTTCTCTGACAAGCGGATGCAATGAGACCAGTTTTCCGGTTTGGTCATGTGACGTTCTACATATGCTCGATTCTCATCCTGACTAAGACGCATTGGGAGAAGCATTTCAATAACCCTATGAATGCATATTAAAATGGAGAATCGCATTGAATTTTAATGTGAATTGCCTCAAAACGAATCGTTGTGAATTTGCAAAAATCATTCTTGAATCAAATCGAACACCCATGAATCGTGAATCGAATCGATTAGCTGTATACCCAAAGATTCACAGCCCTAGAAGAGAGTTTTGCCTTGCAGCTAACCTTAGTTCCTCATCTGGGGCTGTATTCACAAAACATCTTACGGCTAAAAGTAGCTCCTAAATCGGCAATTTAGGAGAAACTCTTAAAAATAATGAGTGTGTCAGTCCTAATTTTAGGAGTCCTACATTTTTGCTCTAAGAGTATTTCACAAAGCATTTTAGCACTAAAACTAGCTCCTAAATCTGTGAAACGTTAGAAGTAGTCAAGAGGACTCCTAAATCACTAAGACCAAATCACAAACAGTCCTATTCCACTCAAAGACACTGTACACCATTGAGGCAATAGCGATAAAGCCTTAGGTGCTGAACGTTTTCTTCATAAATGCAATGCATTTTGATTTATTGATTTGAATCTATGATGAGGCGCCAAAAATAAATCTTTAACAAATAAATAAATATTGTCCGATTACCTGTGGCAGTGGTTTTGATGAGTTCACACTTACAAATGATTGAATAGAGTAATAAAATATATAAATAGCGTATTTGGTGTACTGTCCAAGGGGATCGAGGGCTCCGAGCTTGGAATTTAGCCCAAACCCAAAGATCTCCCCATATCCCCAGCTGAGAGTGTGGGATGGGGTGGTGGAGGGATGCAGAAAACTGTCAAAGTAACTATAGGCGAGTCGGCTCTAATCTGTGTATTTATTCCTCTTCTCGTGCTGATTAGAAAGACCGTTTGAATGTGTTCCTCCCAAACTTTGATTATAAAACGTCGCTTGAATTCTGCATTCTCTCGAGATGCAGACATCCAAGAGGCGGACAATTAACTGTATATACTAGTTTAATTAGTGACACTTAGCCTACATTTTAAAACCTTTATTTGAATATGGAAACATATTCTACCTCATTCTACAATATTTATTTTGTTACGCTGACTCCTCCCCCATCAGCCCCGCCCTTACTCTTAGCTTAAGACTTCAGTCTATTCCTTAGTAAAAGTTTGTCTCAGCTGCTTTGTGAATAGGTTTTAAGAGAAAACTCTTAGCTAAGAACTTTTACTGCTATTTAGGAGAACTCTTAGTGGTAAGATCAAATGTTTTGTGAATACGGCCCCTGATGTACAGAAATACATCAGATTTCAAGCATTCCAAGAGTGCTGTTTAGTACAACCACAGATCATCTTATTAAAGTGGAGGTGATATGGTAAAACAGCAATTAGATATTTCACTATTTGTATTACTCCACTGTGTACTCAGGGTTCTAGTTGAACCATTACACGTGAGCGATACAGGGAGTGTTTATGTGATTTTGATGCAAAAAAAAAAACAAAAAAAAAAAAAACACACAAACACAAACAAGCGCTCTTAGTGGATGCAATTTATTCTCTGTGAATCTGTCCTAGATTACTGTGTTTTCTCATGCTCCATGATTGTTCAAAGCAGGGTGTCTTTCACAGCGCACAAGGAGCGCTGTGAAAGGAGAGCAATATAGAACACTATAATCACTGTGTGGTGCTCCTGCCCTCTTTGAGTGGGGGAGGGCCAATTGCTGTATATATAATAGTAGCCCAAATATATAGACAGCAGCCTTATCACCCTGTAGCCCAAGACTGGTTGCCCACTGAAGCTAAGCAGGGTTGAGCCTGGTCAGTGCCTGGATGGGGGACCTCCTGGGAAAACTAGGTGACTTCTGGAAGAGGTGTTAGTGAGCTCACCTTATGGTCTGTGTGGGTCCTAACACCCCTGTATAATGATGGGGACACTATACAGAAAGAAGAAAAAAAAAAAAAAAGCACCATCCTTCAGATGTGATGTTAAACTGAGGTCCTGACCCACTGTGATCATTGAAGTTCCCAAGATGTCCTTCAAAAAAAAAAATAGTATAGGGTTCAACCCCGGCATCCTGGCCATTGGGCTCTGTCCATCATGGCCTCCTAATAGACCCTTTTCACAGACTGTGATGACACAGGGTTTTGACCCGTAGAGAGAGGGGAAGATGAAGATAAGATGCTGAAGATGATGTAGGAGGCGGTTCAGGAGGCGGACGGCTAACCGGGAGGAGGCGGAGAACAGGAGTCCAGGGTGGTGCAGGAGGTGGTGAAGTCCGGGAGGTGGCCTTGAACAGGGTCTGCAGGCTGTTGTGTCAGGCACCAGCCAGGGTAGTGCCCCACGGCGGCATTGATGGAGGGAGGAGCCATGGGAGAGAGTTAATGACGACCGCCATGGGGAGGACCGTAGTCAACAATGGCGAGGATGGAGCCCACCACGTAGTTGACGAGCTGAGGTGGTGGAGAGATGGTGACGATCCAAGTGGCCACGACGGAGCCGCAGTGACGACCTCCTGAGATCGAGGAGGGGATCCGGAGGTCTGAAGACGCGCAGGAGCGACCGAGGGCGGAGACGGAGCCTGAGGTAGGGCAGAGCAAGCCGTAGTGGAAGGGGTGGAGGGCCAGAGAGCAGCGAATGGTCCGTAGGTCCGCACCGAAGGCGAAGCGATGTCTGACCCAGGTGGAGCCGACGTGGTCGAAAGGCCGATGGTCAACTCTGAGGTCAAGGGTGGGAGGAGCGCAGGAGCAGGAGTCAGGGCGATGGATGGAGGCAGCTCGAGACCATCCGAAGCTGGAGGCGGAGCTTCGGGCTCCTCATGCCCAGGAAGAGGCGGATCCTGACAGGCCCAAGATGGTGCCATGCTACTGAGAGGAGGTGGTATCGAGGGACTGGAGGGAGACAGAGATGATTGGGTGGCAACAGATGGCTGTGGACTGGGAAACAGGTTGAAGTTCCATGCAAACATCTAAGATCAGTGGTGAGTCACAGGAATGTTGGTGAGATGGTGGGAGAGGAACGCTGGACGGGACCAGCAGGGAGACCGGCAGTTCAGGGCTGGACGGAACCAGCGGGAGTGAAGACAGTATAGGGGCAAGACAGGTTTCCTCTCCACACCTTAAGTCCAGCAGTGTTTCAGCGAACTCACTCTCAGTGGGTGGGCGGGGCTCATTTCTGGACCCTCAAGGACCACCAACACTCCCTCGGCGATGGAAGACTCGGCCGGCTCACACACCTGGTCAGGTACACGCTGCTCGGGCTCCGTGGCAATGTGACCCCCGATCGCTCTTGTGGGCGTGGGCGGCTCGATCGCGGCGGTCTCCGTCGTACTACCTGCGGTGGGCTCAAGTTGAAAATCCTCGCCGTCTGGGTGGTTCTGGCTGGGCACTGGCTGGGGAGTGGGGCTGGCAGCAACCTCGACAGTGAAAGGTGATCCGCAGGATGCCAGCACCCACTCCACATAGGACTCGAAGCTCCCTCGAGGACCCTCCCCGGACAGCTGTGCATGAGGTGGAGTGAAGTTGAGTCCAAAGTACAAGAACGTGCACAGGCAGTAGTCCGGGAAGGTGGTCTGATGTGCGAGATCCAAAAACAGTTCTAAATGTCTCTCGAGGGAGCTTTCTTCCTGCTCAAGGCACATGAGTTTCACATCTGGGAACGAAACAAAAAAAAAAAACTGAACACGAAAACCAAAAAGAAAATCCTAAGAGAAAAAACGTCGCTTAAACTTTTTAGGTCGGGTATTCTGTTACAAACTTACTGGTGGATTAAGCACACAAACAAGGAGATAGAGATAATAGAGTCTTTACTAGAAAATCCAATAGGAAAATACAGGAACAGACAGGAACATACACCAGCATAAACACGAACAATACCCAACAACATAATCCACAGAAACAGGAACTTAAATACACTGATGAATGAACTCAAATGACGAACAGCTGTGATGAATGTGATTAGTGTCCGTGGTGACAGATTGTGGCGGGAAACTAGAACAAAGGAACACGTGACAGATGAAAACAACAAACAGAAAGTCATTGCGACTGTAACACTGATCACATGTCTGATATATATATATATATATATATATATATATATATATATATGTGTGTGTGTGTGTGTGTATTTCCATTGCAGGTTTGGTCTTAAATTTCATGTAAGATGGTATTGAAAAGGTCTTAAAAAGTCTTAAATTTAACTTGTTCATATCTGTAGACACCCTGGACTAATGATTACAACTCAGGAAAACTAGGTCAGATAGGACTGAACCAAAAACACAATGAAACAGGAAACAGAGCATACATATTACACAAGCATTTTATCTTGCTATATATTCCTCTCTGAAATTTTTACACCTCATTATAACATGCTCAGCATTTTCAGTGATATTACAAACATCACATTTATGTGATATGAATTTCCCTATTTTAAAAAGAGTTGATTTAAGTCTGATATTTCCTATCCTTAATCTTGAGAAAACCACTTCCTCTTTTCTGTAATTTCCTTTAAAAGCCATCACCTTTATCGATTTCTGTATATTGTAATAATGTCTTCCTTTACTTTTTGCATCCCACTTCATCTGCCATGATTCTCCCACTGCTGTTCTTACTATTGATTTGGCCTCACCTTTTCTAAAGTGAGCTTTCATTATTCATTCAACCTTTAATTCAATTTCACATCTGCTTTTCATTGCCCTCCACACCAACATGAGCCGGAACCCAACAAAATGGTACAATAATTCCAGTTCTTTGTATTCTCAACAATATCACTGACATTTCCTTCAGTAAATCATCTCTTTTTGTTTAATTTGCATTCAGACTACTAAGATCTGTGATAGAATCTGAAGAGATGATTACTCTCTCAGGTCTTATTTCTTCTACCCTTTAGATCCATCAGTAAACATTGGCAAATAATGATAATATTTCCTCTTAACATACTCTTGATCCAAATATCCAATATTATCTGCATCCTTTTCAGCCCATTCTTTTTATTTATTTTTTATTTGCTCTATAAGTTGCAAGTCTACATCGAGAACTGGAATTATCAATGGAGGAACATTACCCCATACAATGTTTGCTCCATACTCTAGCCTATTTAAACCATATTCTTCTGCTACTGGATTGATACTCCAACTAAATCCTTTTCCTTTTCGTTTTTGTGAATCTCCTATCACCCTTATTATACAGTATGGTGCTCCTCACCAGATTCCTTTAGCTTAAACCAATACAGTGACAGCTTTAAGTAAGTATAAGTATAATGGTAATTCTTCAGTTAACACCAGTAATGCATTAGTAGGGGTTGTTTTAATAGCACCAATACTAAGTGTTATGCCTCATTTCCACCAAGCAGTACATTACAGTACAGTTCAGTACGATTCAGGATGGTAACAGTACCCTTACTTGATAGGCGTGGTGTATGCTGGAAGATAACGATCTCGCACGAAGAAGGAGGACATACAACAGATCTTGTTCTTGCTTCTCAGCATGTGGATGTTTGTCACAAGAAGAAACGGTATTGTGCTTCAACTTTATTAAAAAATGGTGCCTCTTGTGTTGTCGTTCCACTTGTAGCATGCGCAAGTGATGATTCTCTGTCAACCAATCAACATTCTGCAGTAAGTCTAGCTCCAGCCTTTAGTACTGGACTACTGTGCTAGGTATCCTAACGGAAGGGTCCCAAAAAAGTGGTATGGTACAGTTCGGAATTAGGGTACCATTCACAACTTCTGACAATGGAAACAGCAAAAATTGTGTACCGTACTGAACTGTACTGGGGTGCGTTTCCCAAAAGCAACGTTAGCCAACTAACATCGCAAGTTCCGTCATTACTAACATAGTTCAACAATTTGGTGTTTCCCAAACCATAGTTCAAACGAACATTTGCAAACTGCATCGCAAACGGAACGACAGCTCTCGAGCTGTGATTAGAAGCATATTTTCTTGTTTTTATGACATGTGGACGTAATTGTTATCTTGAGCAAAGCTGACATTAAGTACAATGTATATCTTTTATTTCGAATATATACAAATGTCATTTACATATTTTAGTTTGTCCAGAAATGTAAGCACCGTTTTTGAAGAGTGCGTATGTGCGTACGTGCTCTAGCACGTAAGAATGAGCCTATGATTGAATCTGGAAATGAAGCAAAATAACTGAGGAAAATGAGAATTAGTCCTCAAATGCCATGTCCGTAATTTATAGAATCTCAAATGGATTCAATAAAGAAGTTATTACTCCACCACCTGGGTGACATCATTCAGGTTGAACGACAGGTTTGCGACAATACGGTTTCGGGAAACAGTCGTGACTATCTAGTACATTTGCTCAACGATGCATCATACTATGGTAATGAAGCAGTGAGTTACGTTGTTGAACGGGAAACGCACCCCTATACTGTACCGCTCAGGGGAAACGACGCATAAGACCTCTGTATTCTGTCTACTTTTTCCAGGACACTCTTAGCTGCTGCTCCATATATCATACACTAATCATCAATACAGGATCGTAGTAAGGCCCTATGAATATCCAGCAGTGATTGTTTATTTGCTCCCCATCATATCCAGAGACTGATCTCATAAGGTTCAATACTTTATTTGTTTAACATGTGTCCTCCATGTACATTTCTCATCAAACCATAACCTTAAATTTGCTTTGTTACCCTTTCATCATTTTGACCACACAGTTTAGGTTGTACATTATCTAATCTTTTCTTTCTGGTAAAGAACATGTAACATGACTTATCAACTGACATCTTAAACCCCAATTCATCTTTCAGCCTTTATTATGGCACTCTGAATACTATTAATAACATGTCTAACGTTTTCCCCTCTTTTCCATATAGCCCCATCATCTGCATAAAGTGACGACCCAATATCTGCCAACATTCTCAAAGGCATCATGAATCATAATATTAAACAGAACAGGGCTAATGGAATACCATTTACAATATCAAAATCATCTAAAAAACATCATCTCCAACTTAACTCCAACTCTAACATGGTACGTTCGGTTAGTTAAGGAGTCTAGAACTCAATTGTACATCCTCCCACCAATACCCATTTTATATAGTTTAATCATCAGTCCTTCTTTCCAGGTTGAAGCTTTCTCAATATCAAAATACAATCATAACCTCTTTTGTGCTAATTGCTTTTTCTGCCTCATTATCTCATTTCACTAAGGCATCTATCGTAGATCCTTTGCAAAAGCCATTTTGATGTGCGCTAATCATTCCTCTTTGTTCTAAATAATATGACAATCTGAGAACTGTTACCTTTTCCATCCATTTACACAAGTGAGATGTTAATGCTATAGGCAAATTGCTATAGGCTGCAATTTCCTGCATTATCTGGGTTTTTGCCAGGCTTACTAACCTTCTCTTCATATCTTATTATCTTAAACAAACTTAATATAATTTTCAAGACTTCGTCAGGTAATTGTCTGAACATTGCATAGCATAATTGGTCTTGCCCTGGAGCCGTATATACACTTGTTTCTAAAGCCATTTTCAATCATGTAGTGTGAAGTCCATGTCAAGAGACACATTTTTTCTTTAATATGTCTGGAAATTTTCTTATATCCACTTTCTATTATTTGTGTATTTCATCTATGTGACTTCAATTATTCATGCTTGCAAACTTCTTGCCCAAAAGATCTGCTTTCTCCTTATTTGTAATTGCCAAATATTCAACGAACACTGGGATTTTAGCATATTTTCTTTTCCCGCTCACTTTTAAATCATTGACCAAACGTCATCAAATACTATTTCTCTACCAATAGAGGAGCAGAATTGTCTCCATGCATTCCTCTTGGATAACTTAATTATTTTCCATGCCATAGCTCTCTTTCTTTGATAGTCAATCAAATTCTCTTGACTCAATTGCTTCCTCAAAATTCTAAAAGGTCTATTTTTTTCTTTTATAGCATTTCTACATTCATTGTTCTGGCATGGAACCATTTTCCCTTTTCCATTCATTGTGCTTTTAGGAATGCATGCTGATGCAGCACTAATAATCATGTGCATCTGCTTCTGCACAGCGGTCTACATCACCTTCCGTCGATATTGTTTCAATGAACTCTTTACACAGTATTGTCTAAATTTTTCCCATTCAGCTTAATGAAAACACCATTTCTCTATTATATATTCTTCCTGCACATTTAATTTAAAATTTATAGTACATACAATCGTATAATGGTCACTCCCTGTTTCATTTATTACTTTCCATTCACATAAATTACTCATATTTCCTGAGAGCAAAGTAAGGTCTATGCATGAAACTGAGTTTCTTCCATCATTAAGACGGACAAGTGATCTCTCATCCATTAGTGATCGCTTACCCATAGATCATTATGGGCGTTAAAGCCACACCATATTTCTGGATTAAAAAAATGTATTACTTTTATGGGTAACACGTTAGAATACTGTTCCGTCATTAATGAATAACTACACAGGAACAGATGAGTAATGCAATATTAACATTCTAGGAACTGCTATTAGCTAACAAGAAACTCTAATTAAAGGGGTCAAGAACTGCATTGTTTTATAATGTTTCCTGGGGTGCACTTATAATGTTAGTATGCTATTTACATCAAAAATGTTCATAATTTAGAAATAAAAGGCATTTTCCCTACCCTGATTTTAGCCCTCTGGTTTGAATGCTCTGTTTTAAGGGGCGTGTCTGCTGTGAGACTTCAGTGTAAACGCCCACTGCTGTGATTGGCTGACATCTTTCCATTTGAAATAGCCAAGTTTTACTCTCTCTTTTAGCATGTTTTTACTATTACAGCTCTCAAGGTTAACTAATTGTGAAAAGTGCTGCATTACATTTAGATCTATGGCATTATATTTAGATTGTGAAAGGTTGCAGTGATGAAGACTGTAGCCGATCACAGACATGTTGAGCGCATGAAAGCAGTGATCTCGTCAAATGCATCGTAACTAACAGTGCAAACATGATGTAACTAAGAGATTTGTTGAATATAATGGGAGTTTTGGCGTGTGTCCAGAACTCAGTCACTGGTAAACTGCCGCTGTTTGACAGCTCTAGTGATTGTAAAGGGAGCGTTCTTTGATAGCTTTCTTTATATAATTTATTCACCGTTTGAATAACAGATTATTTTTGTCCGACTAAGAGAAACAACATGAAGTTAACCATTTAGTCACTAGTATGATTTACTAACATGCTGTTCATGAATCATTAATATCAGATCAGGCATTAGAATGAACTCAGTCACTTACATGTTGTTGCATTACTGTCGAGTCCATATCGTAAAAGTCTGTTTGCAAAGCCTGCGCCGAAATGCGACTGATTTACCAAAGAATCCACAGTGAAATGTACCAAATACAAATAAATAAAGCTCAACTGAGACATTCACATTGTTGAAAATAAATAACCATATTCCTAGCATTAGGATCCTTTGAAAGGTAATGTTATTTGTAGTCCTGTATCGCTCTTCTCTCCTCCTCATCTCACTAACACACCAGTGGGCGGGGCTAAAGTTGCAATGATGAAGTAGGCGTTGATTTCTTCTGTGGAGGCGGCGTTTCACCTATCTATGACAGGATCAGTCGTTCGCTGGGCCTGGTGTCAATAAAAGCTTTTATTGGACTAACAAGGACGTTTTCAGTTCTGAAACTTACAGGATATTCTTATATTACGATGACCTCTTATATATCAAAAGCTCAAGGAAAAGTTAATTTCTCAATTCATGACCCCTTTAACAAATAAGTATATAAATATATAAAATGTAAATATTAAGTAATAGTGCTCAGGTAGTTCACTATTAGCTAATCAGTAAGTATTTTTTTCATACCTCCCAGATACTAAAAACTACTATATACAGGTACATAATTAAGGAGAGTAATGCACAATGTATAACTGATTCTGAAGTAAAGATCACGGTAACCTGCTAATTGCTGAAGTATTACCAAATCCTAATTACTAATTATTTTTTTCTAAAGTGAAATGCATGATAAGTTATTTTAAGCTTGGTTTTGGATAGTAATGAATCAAGTGTCATTCTACATCATTCTAAAGAAATCGACCCTTCGCCGGGAGTTTGATTGACAGCCGATCTAACCAATCATAATGCCAAATCCGCAAAGCATGTCCAACAAAGCAATCAGGGGAGTTAGTAGCTAGATTACCGTCGGTGGACTTGAATTTGAAAAATGGTGTGTATTGACGTCTTTCCGCGGTTGAAACAACATTCCTTCTGATGTTCATTCAAGTTTAATTTATGCTATAAATGAACTATTAGGAAGTCACGAGCTGCTTGAACTGAGGTGCCACAGCGATCTGTCACAACACATTGAAGAGCCACAAAATGGTATTTATTGTTTAAATTTCTTTAAAAATTACAAAATTTGAGACCGTTTCATATCAAAAGTAACCTGCTTGTCTTGTCGGTCGATGCGATGTCAGTGTCCTCTTTGCTGCGTGAGAAAATTATGTGTGGCATGAGAGTGGCACAGCAATAGTAACTAAAGGGGGCGGGTCTTTGCAAACGGTCAATTACTGGCCATTTGGAACAGTATTCTAAAGTGAACATCATGGTAACCCACTAGTACTAACTCAGGTTTTACTATATCCTTCTAAAGGAATTACTAATTATTATAACCAGTGGTGTAAAGTAGGCCTATTTGAGTAAATGTAATTAGTGTAGCCTATACTTAAGTATCTTTTTGGCTACTTTGTAATTTGACTGAGTATCAAAAAGCAACTTTTACTCTGCTACATTTTTGAATTAGTATGTACTCTTAACTCCAATACATTTGTAATGAGTAAAGCAATTACACATTACATTGTGCATGGCACCCAACTTTTTCTGCAGCAGTTTATTTCTGCTATAAAAGAAGCAATATCGCCATCTACAGGGCACTGAAGATACTATATCTTGTGCGTTTTGCCCTTGAAACATCACATTGGGGCTGGGATATATTCCTTAACATCATAACTCAAGAAACCATTTTCTTAGACATAGCCTTTTCAAACTCCAGGAGTACTGACAGGCTATCACTTTTCAGCCCCTTTCTTTGCATTTGTAATCTTGTAGCTTTCATCACATTTCTTTCTTTCACTTCTCAAATTATTGTATTTTTTTTAAAGTTACATCATAAATAACACCTTTAAGCTTAGCTGCATTACCAGGGATATGCACATTAATTCTCTCTCAGTTTAATGTTTCAGCCCAGAGGAATTTATCTCTTTGCAGTTTACCTTTACCAAAAAATCTGTGGCTCAAATATTTAGCAAATTTGATTTTACCCATTTCTTTTTTCAATACCTTTTGTCAGCTTTAGTGGGTGAAAGTGCACCCCTTATTTTTTGGAAGTTATCATCACTTTCCTTTCCGTTTGTTCATCTTCTTCCTCACACTTGTCTTTGCACCCATAGTTGTTTTGTTCATGTCACCCATCTCCAATCCTAGAGTTAAAATTTCAGAACTATTACTTCTATTTTTTCTCCTTCTAGTTACATCCTGCCAAGACATACCATCATTATCACCATCTGTACTTTCACCCATGATAGTTACATCCACGGTACAGCTGTTGCTAATCCCGCTGAGTCACATCTCCTAATCCGCATGTCAATGCCGTCTCCTGTGTCCGCCAGCGCCGTTTCGTCACTCGCTCCATTGACCGCAATCTGCAACACTAAAGATGGAATGTCAGGGAAACAATGATGGAACTTTGGTTCTCACAGTATCTTTTGACCAGTAGGTGACACTGTGACCTCAGTACCTGTGATGACATCCAATTCGTGAAATCATTTCTTAGGAACATGAGAAAATATTGAACAAGCATTTCACCAGCTGAAGAGGAGACTAAAGGCAGAAACTCCCCAAAACAAGCAACTGTTAAAAATGGCTGCATTAAAGGCCTGAAAAAGCGTTTCAAAGTGTGAAACCAAGAGTCTGGTGATGTCTATGGGTCACAGACTCAATCCTGTGATTGCTTGCAAGGGATTTACAATTAAATATTAGCTTTTACACATTTACATTTGCTTTAAGTTAAACCATCCCAATACTTATGCTCACATTAGGTAAAAGGGATGAAACTCTAAAAGTGCTGTACTTCTTAGCTGGTAAAACATTTTGTGTTGAAACAGTCAATAATATGACATTCTGTACTTCTGCCTCATATTAATTAGGGCTGTGTATTGCCAAGAATCTCGCGATACGAAACGTATCACGATACAGGGGTTACGAGACGATATATTGTGATATATTGCGATACTGTAAGAAAGGCGATATATTGTGATATTTCTTGTTTTTTTAGAAAGAAGATCTAATTTTAGAAAAAAACGGTCATAAAGAACACATAAAATATTTATATAAAAGGTTTTTTATGCATAAAACCTGAAAACAACTTTAATTTATTTAATCAATACAGTATCATTTGCTTTTATATCACTAATCACTATTTTGTACAATCTAAGGGGAAATAGTAAAGTGACTGCAGTATTCTTTAGGTGTATGTTTTAAAGGTTCACAGTATAGCTGTTTTTAATTTCTAAACTATTTAACAACTAGTGCATAATACATTTCATGACTGTCTGTTTGTTTTATATTTAATACTGTAGCTGCTTGCTTTAAAGCAGTCTATTGTATAAAGTGTTATTTAAATAAATGTGCCTTCACTGAAGTGCTGAACAGAGCTGGTGCAAACATATCCACATCGCTATGATCAGATGCTTTCTTTCTGCTGTCACCACTGTTATTTTTGTTGTGCGTTTATTTTGTTACTAAGAGGAAAACGTGCAGTGCATATTACATATTCGATCGAACGCCTCTCTCAGCGACGTGGATAGCATCGGGATGTTAAGTGAGCTCTCAAATTCAATGCGTTTCCCGAGTTTTGGATTATAACATGGCCTATTTTGCAAACAACTGACTCTTGTCGATCTCCTTAGTGGTTTCTTTATAGTTGGAGCCAAAATGAGTCCACACTTCATCTTGTTGTGAGCTGGGCTTGCTAATGCTAACGCTAGCTATGCACCTCCGTCTACCCGTCAGTTTACGTTCTGAGATAACGCTGATATCTAGCGGTTGGGTTTTATACAATGTGTGGTTTAAACCGAACACAAACCCACAAATACTGGATGTAAATAAATAATTAAATAAATATCGATACAGTGCTTTTGAGAATCGATACAGTATCGCCAAACATAATATCGCGATATTCACGTGTATCAATATTTTCTTACACCCCTAATATTAACATTTTAACCATATTTATAGATGTCTTGACACCATAATTTTGTCTTTATTGTTCCAGTACTTATGGAGGGCATTGTATATATATATAAATATATATATATATATATATATATATATATATATATAAAACAGCACTGTTTCCAACATTGATAATAACTAGTATCAAATCAGCATATTAGAATGATTTCTCAAGGATCATGTGACACTGAATGATGCTGAAAATTCAGCTTTGCATCACAGGGAAAAAATAAATTTTAAAGTATATTAAAATAAACAACTATTATTTTAAATTGTAATTATATTTTACAATATAGCTTTTTTTGCTTTCAAAAACATTAAACTTTTAACCGGTACTGTACATGTTGTTAATTATATTATTTAGTACTGTATAATTACACTGTATCAACGTGTAAAATAAAGTGTAACCATTTTTTCTTTTGATGTTTTTCACCTTGCTGAGTGTCAGCTGTTTGAGGTCTGTTTGCTCCTCAGGTGGTTTGTGTTTTGGCATGGCAGGCTGTTGAGACACAGTCTGAACACCTTGTAGGACTTCTGCTATTCAAAGCATGAACCCAACAGAGTTCTTATACTGATTTGTGTTTGTTTGTGTGTATTCAAGCGGCCCCCACTCAACAGACATGTTTTATGTGATCTGCTGAGGCGTCCTGGCAGTATATCAGCCTCTGTGGCAGTGGAAGCATGTCAGAAAACCAATGAGAGACGTGCGATAGAGCAAGACAGTGAGAGACAGGGAGAGAGGGATTCCCACCCTCCTACACATCCTTCTGTCTGTCTCACTGCTCAGTGGAACACAGGACTGAATATTGGCAGTTATTTAGATGCTATATTTAGATGCACAAGTGCTCAAAAGCAGTCAAACAGAATAATTGTATAAAAAACAATATCCTGTAGCCAGTCCAAGATACTGCATGCTGTGGAGAAAAAAAAAACATTGTTTTTCCTCATGTGAATACCAGTATTTAAAGGTGAAATGTGTCATTTCTGTGCCACTTTAGTTACCAAACAGATTTGCAAAATGAATGACAGGTTTCCCAAAAACCCATGACCCCTTCTTCTCTGCCCCCATTTACTGTACCTTTGCTCAGACAAACAGATTGTCCCTCTTCAAACTCGCGCTATTGGTTAAGCCAGAGGTTGACAAGTCGGCTGTTCAAATATGTTCAATGTTTAAAAATGTCACAGAGCAACAGTAAGTATCTTTACATGCGCACCAGCAAGATGGTTTTAGAGAGAAAGCAGCATGCTTGTTTGCATTCAGTGGTTGAGACGTCCCCTTAAAGCATGTATGCTTTAAACACATCCCATTTTACACGGTCCAAACTCAAGTTCATTTATCACGCTCTTATAATACGGCTTCGCAAATATGGAGCACACTCTGTGAACATGCAAAATGACTGACATAAAAAAATGCACCAAAAGCATTCTGTTTGGCTGAACAAACAATCTGACAGCAGCCCGTGGTCACTTTATGATGTACAGAGACTAGGGCTGTCACAGAGATCTCAGTGATATTTTATGGGAGTAGAATAATTTTTTTGCATACAACTGCATAAAAACCACTTACAGCACCTTTACTCATGGATGTAGCTTGACATTTAGACCATGATACTAGGGGTATTCAGGTTATACGTTTCAGATAAATGCACCTTGTTTAAATAATTGTCTCGCTCTTGCGCATCAGTCACACTTAGATTTGTCATTGAACAGACTTGTCCTGAACAGACTTTTTGGACCATATAGCAGTAAATTGGATAAATACGGTATATTCTACGTTTATCATTGCAACGAGGTATGTTGTTCGGGAAGGAAGGAGGCAGGAACCGGTGAACATTTAACATAACTTTAATAACCATAATAAATACAAATGAAAGTAAAAGACCTTTTGAGGGGCATGTGCTAAAACTAACCCCTCCCTTATATATATATATATATGTAACCCCTCACCCAGGTCCTGCTCGCCTCGCTCTGCACAGGCCTTGAACCCGTGTCTCTGGCGTGGGAGTCAGATGCTCTAAAAAGGAGGCTAAAGGCTGCAACCTCTAGCATCAGTCGCTAGAGCATCTCTTGAGATCAGAGGAGTGAGGTTTACTCACACAGCGACTACTAGCTGGCCTCCGTTAAATATCTGGCCTCATCCTTCACTTTTGTAGCTCCTCCTTTTATGCTCCTTGAGCTCCTCCACGAGAAACTCGAGACCAGTGCAGCATACAGGTGGCGCCTCATTCTCATTGCTCTCGGCCTCGTCCTACTTGCCACATACCCCCATCACAGGCTGGGGGTACTCCCAAGACTGTGCTCTACTCCCCCATTCCCCCCTCCGGGGGGACCCATCACAGCGGCCGCAGCACCTAGGAGAAAGGATAGACGAGGCTAGAAAAAAGGAGACAGAAGCGAGAGGAGGAAAAAAAATTCTTGGTCCGTTCCCAAAACGCACTGCCATCCGGTGCTCCACCAGCTGGTTGAACTCTTCCGCAATGCCTGGTGGCAGCGCTCGGCAGCCCCTGACTGACGACTGCCGCACACAGACCTTTTGAGGGGCATGTGCTAAAACTAACCCCTCCCTTATATATATATATGTAACCCCTCACCCAGGTCCTACTCGCCTCGCTCTGCGCAGGCCTTGAACCTGTGTCTCTGGCGTGGGAGTCAGATGCTCTAAAAAGGAGGCTAAAGGCTGCAACCTCTAGCATCAGTCGCTAGAGCATCTCTTGAGATCAGAGGAGTGAGGTTTACTCGCACAGCGACTACTAGCTGGCCTCCGTTAAATATCTGGCCTCATCCTTCACTTTTGTAGCTCCTCCTTTTATGCTCCTTGAGCTCCTCCACGAGAAACTCGAGACCAGTGCAGCATACAGGTGGCGCCTCATTCTCATTGCTCTCGGCCTCGTCCTACTTGCCACATACCCCCATCACAGGCTGGGGGTACTCCCAAGACTGTGCTCTACTCCCCCATTCCCCCCTCCGGGGGGACCCGTCACAGTGGCCGCAGCACCTAGGAGAAAGGATAGACGAGGCTAGAAAAAAGGAGACAGAAGCGAGAGGAGGAAAAAAAATTCTTGGTCCGTTCCCAAAACACACTGCCATCCGGTGCTCCACCAGCTGGTTGAACTCTTCCGCAATGCCTGGTGGTGGCGCTCGGTGTACGGCTTGACACTCCTCCGCCACCTGATGGATGGCGATGGCTCCTCTGGGTTCGGGTAGCCGGCAGGAGTCCCCCGTTCCCTGCTCCTCCCCATCATGGCGAACGGCAACAGGCTCCGGCCTCAACAAACGGGGTGACTTCTCCGCTCCCTCACGGGCGGCAGCCGCTCCTCCACAACCTAGGCGGCTAGCAGCGAGTTCGTCAACTCACTTTAACATCTTTGTTGATCCTGGAACAACATTCCACAAAAAAAAAAACAATCAGATTTGAGGGACAAGTTTACAGTTTTTGTCAAGTTTAGACTTACAACCAGGGTTAGGTGCTTCTACATCAATGTTATTCACCTATCATTTACCTCTGATTTTAGGGATAAGTTATAGGTAGGGTTAGGTTTAGGAGTAGGGATAGGTTAGGACTAAATTTTCAGACAGGAATGTTGTTCCAGGATCAACAACATATGTTGATCCAGGAACATGTCTTACTCGGCAAAATAATGGTGAACAACACATCACTGCATAGTTCCACACTGTATAACTTTGGTACTGCAATGAGGGATAGCCTCCCAAAAGTATCTTTGATAAGACAATACCCAAGGTAAACACATTTTGAAAAGCCCGAAAAAACATACCACAACATTTTCTTGGGTGAAGAGTTATGAGCCCTATCCGCAAAAGACCCATATTTTTTTTTCTGGTGACAGTCACTGGATATACAATATTCAGGCTGTTGTTGTCTAGATACAAACGTGAAGAGATCAGAAACTGTTGGATTATTTTTTACTATTTTAAGTTTTTTTTTTTTTTTTTTTTCATTACATTACTTATTTTAAAAATATATAAATATATATTTTTAATAATATCTTTCAAACAACATCTGCAGTATTTCACTGCATGATTCACAAACTGAATTATGCAAATGCCAAAATCTGCACAGCAGCAATTCCCGATCTTGTAAATTGGTTGTGAGGTCTAGGACGTGGACGCAGAGTACTTCATAATTTGACACAACTAACTTGGACTGCACAGCATTGCTCTGCACTGCAATCCAGACACCTCAACCAGTTCTTTAAAATGCTGAAAGTGCACCATTTCTGCTGCCAACATAAAAAGAAAATGTACACAAACGTCTCTTGAAATGAAATTCCATTTACTGCCGGTTTGTGGGTGTTTAGTGAATAAGATGCATATTATTTGTGCTTAAATATCCAGAATGTCTGCAGAAGTTACAGCGCAGAGCATGTAGATCAGATAGGTTGTGAAGTTTTCTCTGTTCTAAGGCAATAAACACACACAATACAGATGCAGAGTAAAAATTAATTTAAAGTGGCTCTATATACTGTACTTTAAATGTATCTAAGCTATCCACCCTTTGCATATTACTCTGCCTAGACATTTCACTCCAGGGAAATGTGTTCACGTTTGCTATTAATGTAAAGTAGACTGACAAACATAAACAGCAATCTGTTTGAACACATAATGCATAAATAATGATATGTTTTCATGTCCTTCTTGACCATATTGTGTAAATATTTAAGGAGGAAAAAGTATATAATGGATATAATAACTGGTTGAACTTTTGGCTGCAATAACATCCACCAAGCATTTTATGTACTTGCACATAAGACCTGCAAAAGTGTTAAGAGTATTTAGCACCATTCCTTTAAAACAAACAAACAAACACACTTTTTTAAGTCCAGAAGAATTCTTGGAATTAATCTGTCAGTCGTGCCAAAGCATCTCAATCAGAACTCTCATTGGGCCAATCCAGAATTTTTTTTTTTGGTTTTTCTGTTAAAGCGTTTTTTTATTATTATTATTATTATTATTGATTTATTCCTGTACTTTGGGTCATAGTCTTGTTGTATGCCCCAACTGCTTCAAAGTTTCAATTGACAAATCAACTTGAATTTTGAATGATCAACTTGAATGATAACAGGCATTGAGGCAACAAAGCAGCCCCAAATCATGTCGGCTCTTCCACCATACTGCCGTTTTCTCCACACTTAGCATTGTGTGTTTTTTCCAGAACACATCTGTCCACAAAAGATTTTGCCAGTAGCAGGTGCTCTTTTGCACAATTTGGATGTGCAGCTGTATTTTTTGGATATCATGTTTTCCTCCCTGATGTTCTCTCATGAACACCATTCTTGCTCAGTGGTTTACGTGTCATAGACATGTTAGCGTGTTCCATAGTCTTCACATTCTGCGTCCGAAATTGCATACTGTAAATACCACATTTGGTTTGAAACTGCTACTTAAAAAAAGTATGTTCTATATTGTATGAATGTGCGTAGTATGAATGAAATTTGGAAAATCCACCATGTTGTCATTGTCATGTGACCTACGGCGTCAGTTGCGTTGCTTCCATTCACAAATCCTTTCCCGTGGCCTCGTGGGATAGTAAAGTGCCTAGAATCTCATCAAAGTAGTAGGTCATCCGAGTACTTTTCGCCTACTATCGCAGAGCAGGTGTTTTGATGTGAGACGTGCCTAAATGGTTCTTATTAAAGGGTTAGTTCACCCAAAAATGAAAATTCTGTCATTATTTACTCACCCTCGTGACGTTGCACATCCGTAAGACCTTCGTTCATCTTCGGAACACAAATGAAGATATTTTTAATGAAATCTGATCCCTCCGTAGAGATCCAATGCAACTACTACTTTCAAGGTCCAGAAAGGTTGTAAAGACACCATGAAAGTACTCCATGTGACTGCAGTGTAAATACTGATCTGCAACTGATCTGAGCTGACGTTGTTGCGTGAACATGCTTTGGATAATATTATTTTGTAAATAAAGTGGTAAATGTTTTTTTGCGCAAACAAAGCACTCGCGTCGCTTCAAAAAATTGAGCTTAAGCCATTGGACTCACATGGAGTACTTTAATGATGTCTTTCATACCTTTCTGGACCTTGAAAGTAGTAGTTGCGTTGGATCTATGGAGGGACAGAAAGCTCTCGGATTTCATTAAAAAAGATCTTCAGTACTGTGCGCGCTCCCTTCTGGATTGGAGTGTGGATCACCTGTGACTGACTGTATTTATCATGCACTAAACCGTGACGTCCATACCGTGATGGTTCGGGATGAATACATGTACCGTTACACCCCTAATATATATATACATGAAGTGCAGAGTGGCTCTGAAAAACACCTCCAATCTTGGCTCATTGCTTAACCTTAGTTGTATCCTGACTCTAATTAGCTTTTAACAAGACAAGTCATTAGCCTATAGAATGACATACTTTTTCCTGTTTTGACTGTGCATCTCTTGAAAGTCTTCACACTGAATTTTAATGAAGAAAATGGTACCAATGATTACTCCTCCAAAACAGAAAACTCCCTTGGATGGAGAGGACAGCTCAGCATAGCAACCTCCCCCATAATAGTTTGCCAGGATACCCGGTAAACATGGCCTTTTGGAAACATTAGTTTGAAATCTCATCCCAGGGGTCATTGCTAGTAAAGTATCATACTGCATGACAGATTAATTAAACACAGTCTAGTAACAAGTAATTCTGGGTTAATGCCGCATGAATAACATTTCTCTCTTCAGTGCTTCTGTTCTCCCCAGAGGATTATGGCTTCTCATGTTACTCTCTTGAAACTAAAACAAAACAAAGCTAAGGAAAGAAAGCCCAATCTGTCATCTTTTCTTGTGCAGCATATGATATGATGAATAATTGCTGTTCACCTCATATTGTCTACCACATCAGTTATTTGTAATTATTGCAATTTGAAATACTGAAGTGCTCTTATCTAGTTTGAATTAGAAGGCAACAAACATATCCTGGAACAGTGGGTTAAATAAAGGTATATGTTGAGCCTAAAACAAGTCCCAGTGTCACAGTTGGCATATTTGCAAAGGTAGTACTTCAGAGATGAGTTTGTGGCCTACATGCTTTGACTATTATCAAAATCCAGAATAATTATGGGCAAGACTATCAGAAATCATTTCAAAATGTTGTCCTTAAAGACAAATACCAAAAATAAGCTCAGAACATTTTGTTGTCATATACACCAATCAGGCATAACATTATGAGCACTGACATGTAAAGTGAATAACACTGATCATCTCTTCATTACGGCACGTGTTAGTGGGTGGGATATATTAGGCAGCAAGTGAACATTTTGTCCTCAAAGTTGATGTGTTAGAAGCAGGAAAAATGGGCAAGCGTAAGGATTTGAGCGAGTTTGACAAGGGCCAAATTGTGATAGCTAGATGACTGGGTCAGAGCATCTCCAAAACTGCAGTTCTTGTGGGGTGTTCCCGGTCTGCAGTGGTCAGTATCTGTCAAAAGTGCTCCAAGGAAGGAACAGTGGTAAACCGGCGACAGGGTCATGGGCGGCCGAGGCTCATTGATGCACGTGGGGAGCGAAAGCTGATCCAACAGACAAGCTACTGTAGCTCAAATTGCTCAAGAAGTTAATGCTGGTTCTGATAGAAAGGTGTCAGAATACACAGTGCGTCACAGTTTGTTGCGTATGGGGCTGCATAGCCGCAGACCAGTCAGGGTGCCCATGCTGACCCCTGTCCACCGCCGAAAGTGCCAACAGTGGACACGTGAGCATCAGAACTGGACCACTGAGCAATGGAAGAAGGTGGCCTGGTCTGATGAATCACGTTTTCTTTTACATCATGTGGATGGCCGGGCACGTGTGTGTCGCTTACCTAGGGAACACATGGCACCAGGATGCACCAGAAGGCAAGCCGGCAGAGGCAGTGTGATGCTTTGGGCAATGTTCTGCTGGGAAATCTTTGGTCCTGCCATCCATGTGGATGTTACTTTGACACGTACCACCTACCTCAGCATTGTTGGAGAACATGTACACCCTTTCATGGAAACGGTATTCCCTGGTGGCTGTGGCCTCTTTCAGCAGGATAATGCTCCTGCCATAAAGCAAAAGTGGTTCAGGAATGGTTTGAGGAGCACAACAACGAGTTTGAGGTGTTGACTTGGCCTCCAAATTCCCCAGATCTCAATCCAATCGAGCATCTGTGGGATGTGTTGAACAAACAAGTCCGATCCACCTCACAACTTACAGGACTTAAAGGATCTGCTGCTAACATCTTGGTGCCAGATACCACAGCACATCTTCAGGGGTCTAATGGAGTCCATGCCTCAACAGGTCAGGGCTGTTTTGGCAGCAAAAGGGGGACCAACATAATATTGGGAAGGTGGTCATAATGTTATGCCTGATCATTGTATGTTTTATTTTTGTTTGAATTAAGGGCCATTCACATTCACATTCACATTCACAGGATGCTCTCTTGAATTTCGCCTGCAGAACCAAAACCAATTTCCAGATTAAATAAAGTGAATAATTGAGCAAACAAAGACACAACATATTTGTATGTTTTTTCTGTTCTCTTGTTTGTTGTTATAATTTAGAGCCTAAAACATGACGTTCTATGGATAACGGCTTGAATATTTTACATGTACATTTATGCATTTAGCAGAGGCTTTTATCCAAAGCAACTTGCATTGCATTCAAGGTATACATTTGATTAGTTTATGCATTCCCTGTGAAAATCTACCTTATTTTTCAGCTTTCATTGCGAGACTTCTAATTTATTAGCCACTATATGTATATAAATAGAAGAATAACTCAAGTGTAGCAAACTGTTTGCTACAAATCAGTGTGTTTATGATTATGATCACATTGAAAGAATATGATAACAAAAATCAGATTGCAATATCAAGCAGCATAATGGTCTGTTTTTGTACAGATAATTAAAATACTGTAACTGGAAGTGGCTGACACCGAAAGCTAAGTTAAAAATGTCAGCACCCATTCTTGTGTTAAAAATAAGGTGAATAAGACTGTTGGTTGTTCCTCTGTGACGATCATTGAAACCCACTCGACCATCCTAAACCACTGACTAAACACTTTATGTTGAAATGTATACGGCAGGGTTCCTCAAATTCGGCCCTGGAGGACCACTGCCCTGCAGAGTTAGCTCAAACCCTGATCAAACTCATCTACATGTAATTTTATAGTAAAGCTTTATAGCAAAACTGAAGGCAGTGATTAGCTTTCTCAGTGCCAGATTTGAGGAATCCCGGTGTACGGTCTCATCCTCTCTGCCTTTTGTTTAGGTTCACAGAGTTCCTGGAGCCCTTTGAGAGAGTTATCCAACCTGAAGAACTATGGCTCTACAAGAACCCTCTGGTGGAATCTGACCACATCCCAAAGAGAGTCATGTTTGTAAGTGCACATCATTCAGCACATTTAAGGACAGTTGTGCAATCCACACCTTCAGAACTGCAGCGTCCATCATTCACACGCCCTTAACTCCTTGCATGTTTTATGAAATATGGCTAATTTAATCATGCTTTCCAATACCAATAAGGCTGGATTGCTTTAACTCAACTGAACACATTTTAACATATTGAAATCCATCCTGGGAATGCTTCACTCACTGTGTGCATTGGCTGTTTTAGAGTTTTAATAGTAATAACTGCATGTAGGTGCACAAAGAATTCGGAACACGGAAATGTTGTATTCTCTTAAGGAAATTTTAAATGCATTTTGCATGATTGTTCATTAAGTTTCCAGACTGCTTTCATTTTACTGCTGACGAGGAGCTTCAGAGACACACTAGGCACATTTCCATTATTTCACACTGATTTCATACTAGTTTAATGGGTTCACTATGAACACTGGTGAGGGTATGCATGGCTTTAATTTCTTTTTCTAACAGTGTTTAGTGGCCTATTTCTTACAAAAAGCAATAACCATATTTGTAAAAACAACCAATGTAGGCGTCCCTCTACAGCCATTCCTGCTATTATTTCCAGGAGCGAACTCTCCAAGTGTATTTGCCTACTGGTCTTATACACTAACCACTTGTGTTGCTGTATTTTAATGGTGTGCTAGAAGTAATTATCATATTCTTTTCAGTGTCCTTTGTTACAACAAATAATACAAAAGGAACCATTTATATTTCCAATAGATATTTCCACCACACATTTAGAGAAGAGTCATGTGTAACTATCATATACACATAGATGCATACAGGAGAACTAAAATACATAATTATCTTTATTTATTAAAATAAAATAAATAAAACAGCCAACATTTGTCCAAACTGTTTAACTAAATATTTTCTTGGTTTAGATAAGGGCATTTTGGAGAAAAAAAGTAGTGCCTTTAGTTAAACTTTATTGTAAGATATATCTGTATATAAACAATATCTGTAATCTCAGACACTGGCTCAGTACTGTAGATCACTTCCAGTAAAGGATATATTAGAAGCCCATAAACAAACAAACAAACAGAAGTGACAAATACAGTTTTTTTTTTTTTTTTAATTTGTCTAAAATGTAAGAAAAAGGATTTTGCTTAAAGGTTAGGGAGACAAAAAAAAAAAAAATGGTAACACTACAGTGAGGTCTCATTTATTAACATTAATTAATGCATTAACTAACATGAACTAACAAAGAGTAATACATTTGTTACAGTATGTATTAATTTTTGTTAATGTTAGTTAATAAAAATCCAGCTGTTCGTTGTTTGTTCATGTTAGTTCACAGTGCATTAACTAATGTTAACAAATACAACTTTTGATTTAAATGTGTTAGTAAATGTTGAAATGAACATAACTAGGATTAATAAACCTGAACAAGTTGGGCTAACTCAAAAAATTTGAGGTAATCAGTTACATCAAATTTGAGTTATGATGTTCCCAATTTTAAGTAAGCAGAACAATCAAGTTTTGAGTTTGTGGCACTCATGCATGTTAATTGCTCCTAACTTGAAGTACTGAGTTAACTAACTTGATAGCAATTAACATAAAAGTTTTAATTAACATTTTTATTTTGAATTCTTGCAAATCAAATGAGTTATTTACTTCACTGTAAACCCTAATAAGTTATCAGAACTCAAAAATGTTTAATTTTTAAGTTAAGAAACTCAAAGTTTAAGTAAGATTTTTATTTTGTATTCATACATTTTTATTATTCTTAACTTGAGATATTTGAGTACACTAATTTATACATTTAACTTAAAATTACCAGGTTATCTCAATGTAAATATATTGCTAGCTATAACAAACGAATTCAGAAAACGCCAACTTGCTAATTTGCTAACATGTTAACAATAGCATGGCATAGCACTGAATGAGTACAGAAACTTAAAACATGTAACTTACCTGCTCTCAAACCAAGCCACATGCACCACTTGTCACCATGATGGTAACTTTCCAAAAACCCACATTAACAGAAACTCTTCTAAATTAGCTTAACAAAATATGAATCACTACTAAATCTCCCTTACCAGTATTTTAGCATTTTACATTTTAGCATTTACTCTCCCTTTCAAATTTGCAAAATTTACAGGGACGATCTCACCTTTCTGTAGATTTAATTAAAATCCAGAAACTTTAACAAAAACATCTAACAGTTTGAGTAGTTATGTGTGGGAGGCTAGTTGGAGGATGTACACTGTATGAGCATTTAGCGTTGACATAAAGATGTCTCTGCTCAAAGCCTCACCTATATAAAGCAAAGCCCTTGACATTGGCCTCAATTATAATGCAATTGCCAATGGTTTGTTTTTAGTAAATAAAAAAGACAAGATCCATGTAAAGATCCAAATAAAAAAAGATCATGTTCCAGGTACAATTTGCTACTATGTTCCAGAAATCATCTTGACCACCTTAATCTGGTATCTACGGAGCCCCGGACATGACATGCAGGAAAAAAATAGTAGGCTAAATCGTGCGCACGATTTACTATTTCGTTCCCTCGATTTATAAATTATACGCATGATTTAGTAAATCGAGGGAACGAATTAGTAAGTCGTGCGCACGATTTAGTAAATCGAGGGAATGAATTAGCAAATCGTGCGCACTATTTAGTTTTTTTTTCTTGCATGTCATGTGCGGGGCTCCGTAGGTATCACCCAACTGGCCAGAAGTCAGTTACATAAAAATGTAGATTGGTCTAATTTGACATCAAAAAGTAGGACGGATTACCCCCTGACTAACTAGCTGGTCATACTAGTACTTTAACATATTGGCTGTTTATGCAACTGGCCCCTGCTGGTTGTAGGATAGTATAACATGGTCCCATCAATGGAACAGCATTTTTTGGAATTTACATATTATGTCTCTCAAAGGCTAAACCCCCCCCCTCTCTGGAGGTAGAGAACCTTTGTGTAGGAGCCTTAACATGCTTTACACAAGGTGAAAAGAACCTCAAGATATAAAGACTTTCACATAATGAAGTGGCAGATAAAAACTTTGATTTCGTCAAGACCATCATATGCTTTTTGATAGAAAAACTGTTTTTCCCCCATCATGCCAGCTTTGTGAAACAGGATGCAGCAAAGGGATATTGCGTTCTTTTTTTTTCTTTACAGGCAATTTCATTCCTGACCCCGTTGGCTGTGATATTCGTGGTGAAGATTATACAGAGGACAGACAAGACAGAAATTAAAGAGGCTTGTTTAGGTGAGTACCCCAACCATGCCAAAAGATATTGTCAACAAAGTCAGTGACTAATATACATCATTAAAATCTGTACAAAATGAATGTTTCTACTATTATTACTGAGGTAAACATGGTAAAAGATAAAAAAATAATTGACTGAATTATTGAAAATTATTACATAGCACTCTGGAATACTTGATTCTTATTGGTCAATTACGGCATCTGACAGACAACCACTCATCCAGGTAACTAAAACTCCCATGTCACACTGCAGACTTGCTTTCTCTTGTGTTGTACACATGTAACTGGTGCCATTTTTGCAACTCAGTTATCGATTATTTTAAAAATGAATTAGGACTTAATCATTATTTTTACTATAAAAAAGTTGTAGTGTTTGTCTTTTTTTATTTTATTTATTTCTTGGTGGAATGCTTTAAAGTCGGCATGAAACAGAAGTCTTTTTTCCCTATTGTGACGTATATCAATGAAGCAAAAAAAAAAAATTATAGGGCGGGGCTTGATTTTGTCCATAAGGAATTGATTGGATGTTGGTGGTTTGCTATTGGTCGATCTCACGTGAGTGACAGGTTGCTCCGCCCTCACACAGTAAACACGGCATCAGAGAAGAGAAAAGATGTCGCTGCAAGAGGGAGGGGAAGTTATTTTGATTAAACATTTCAAGGGCACATGAATTAAAAAAAAAGAAAAATAATGATGTGCACGGATAAATCTATCTGTCAATTAATAATAATAATAACTGCAATATTCCATAGAAAAAATTATAATTGTCCATTTTGATTTCATGGTGACTTGAAGACAATATGCAGGTAAGATTATAAACAATTTTAGCTAAATCAATATTTCATGTACACATAATTATTTATTTGGTGATTTGCCGTCACCCTGTAATACGTTAATTATATTTACTCAGGTGGCAAGTAGCCTCTGCTTTGCGTCTCCGTCCTGATCACTTGGGGTTACTGTTGTGACAAAAGACATTGATTATTCCTTACTTAAGGTATACCCATAGTGTACCAACTCTGCTTCACCAGCCTGCCATCAATAATTCCTTATTGGATATTAGATTCATATTAAAACAAGGGACAGGTCTTTTATGGAAGGCATTTCCTAGCATTGTACAATAATAACAATACTGACATAAGGCATGTTCCACTTGTAATTACTGTGTTTTGTTGGAAAGACCTATTTGATTTGATTTCATACACTCTACCCAGTAATTCAGGAAACACACCATTCCTATTTTTGACGCCACAAATTCCCAAAGAATCTCAAATGCTGCATGGTTACACATGCTCTCCCTTGTTGCCTTATTTGCTTGTTCAAGTTGTTCCTCAAAACCATGTTTCCGTATTTCTTTGTTTAATCGACCATTTGTCTCCATGGTAATCACACATTCTGCAGAGAGTACACAAAAACCAACACTATGGGATTTGTACACATTTAACATTTCAAACTATTTGCCTTAAGCCTCAACGAGCAGCCTGGGAATGCGTTGGGTTTTTTATTTGTTTTGAGTAGGGCCAACACACTCACATAAGGGACTTTTGAATTAATGTTTCAGAATTATATCTGTGCGGTCCAAAAAAAAAATCACTCTGTTACCATTACCTAATTGAAACAGAGGATTCCGTTAAAGGGTTTATTCCCGCTAATGTGAAAAGAAATTTCAACCCAAATGAATTCTCAGAACTACTCTTTTCCATACAATGAAAATAAACATCTTTACTGTCAGACACAAACTATTACGAAAAATACCAGAAGAGTACCATTAAAGCATACAATGAAAGCCTCTCCCTCGCTGTAGCTCTTAAATTTCATTCACTCTTATTGAAATTATCAGCTTTAACACACTAATGAAATAACTGAATGAGATTTTAGAGCTCCAGCAGGTGTGCAAGATTTTTAATGAATAATGCCTTAAATCTATGTCTGCTTCTCACACAAAGCTATTGTATGACTTCAGAAGATTTAAGTCATGTGGATTACTTTTCTATGATAATTTTGTGGCGTTTTTGTTACATATTTTTCTTTTCTCCACATATTTCAGTTGAAGCAGCTAACATCATTAAGACATATTATATTAATCCCTGTGGCCTTCACACACGTGATTATGAATATTACATAGACTTGATGGAAAATTCCAAACTGAATTGAGAATGTCACTAGAGCGAAAGAGTGAAAGAAGTCAAAGCCATTAAAAGAAAGTTTTACAAATCCAATTAAAAAGCCTTCAAAAGAAGAAAAAAATGAAACTTCCATGTGATTTTCTACTAAGATGGTTGTTTTAAATTGCACAATTACAAAAGAGCTAGGAGGACATGTAAAAACTGATTTCATTATGGAAAGACAAACAGGACCACAATGTGATCTTTCAGATGTGAAGTGTTCAAAAAAGATGCCATTAGCTAGTATGGGTGAAATAAATGATGACTACGAGCAGAACATTTGGTCTCAGTTTGTAAAGTACATGTGTGGAGGGTCATGCATCACGGCAAGTTACTTCTTCCCTTCAGTTAAAAAATGTCAGAGATTTCAATGAAGCATCTTAAAACACCTGTGTATTAAACAGGTGACAGAGACTCATAATTGAAGCTCTCACTGCTAATGATGTTTCATTCGTAGAGTCCAGCTAACTGTAACTGTTAACTAAAAGTAACAAATCAGTGACAATGAAAGTAACATTCTAGGTCAGTCAGTTCACTGAAGAACTGCAGTATGAATATAGTAATTATAGGCATATTTTCTGTTTGTTCATACATTAGAATGTTGACAGCTATTCAGTTCACACACACCGGTTGAACCAATTAAGTAAATTCCTAAAAGAAACCTAATGTTATTTTGAGGAAAAACAGGAATTGTCTCATACACCTCAGAAAGGCACTGTGATTGTCCAATAGTTGTTTATGAAGGTTTTACAATAAACTTGTCAAGCAGTTAGGGTTTACTTGGATGGAAACAATCCAATATTCTGCCCTAATAGTTAAAAAAAAGAAGTAATAATTGGAGTTTTGTGGATGCAGTCCATGTCTGTTAGCTTTCAGGCTAACATCTATATACTAATATTCTCCTACAAGTTGACAATACACTTTTACCAAACTTGCATTAATGCCATTTCATAGTGCAAAGCCTACAAGTTAATAAATAATAACATTTATTATAATAACAGTTTTTAACATTTTTTTCCCAGTTTGGCTCTTAATGCTTCTAAGGTTTTGGAAAAAAATAATCAAATCAGCATTAAGAATCGTAAAAATATCAATGTTATCATTGGTCCAGGTTATGTCAGTGAATGTATAAAATGTAATATAATGTAATATAAGAGTCGGAGCTGAACAGTGCTTTACCATAGCCTTCATCCCTTCAACATTTTTTGCTTTAAGCAGATGGACAGACATTTTTAACGGGTAGAGAGACAGACAGTACAAACCCGATTCCAAAAAAGTTGGGACAATGTAGAAATTGTGAATAAAAAAGGAATGCAATAATTTACAAATCTCATAAACTTATATTTTATTCACAATAGAATATAGATAACATATCAAATGTTGAAAGTGAGACATTTTGAAATGTCATGCCAAATATTGGCTCATTTTGGATTTCATGAGAGCTACACATTACAAAAAAGTTGGGACAGGTAGCAATAAGAGGCCGGGAAAAGTTAAATGAGCATATAAGGAACAGCTGGAGGACCAATTTGCAACTTATTAGGTCAATTGGCAACATGATTGGGTATAAAATGAGCCTCTCAGAGTGGCAGTGTCTCTCAGAAGTCAAGATGGGCAGAGGATCACCAATTCCCCCAATGCTGCGGCGAAAAATAGTGGAGCAATATCAGAAAGGGGTTTCTCTGAGAAAAATTGCAAAGAGTTTGAAGTTATCATCTACAGTGCATAATATCATCCAAAGATTCAGAGAATCTGGAACAATCTCTGTGCGTAAGGGTCAAGGCCGGAAAACCATACTGGATGCCCGTGATCTTCGGGCCCTTAGACGGCACTGCATCACATACAGGAATGCTACTGTAATGGAAATCATAACATGGGCTCAGGAATACTTCCAGAAAACATTGTCGGTGAACACAATCCACCGTGCCATTCGCCGTTGCCGGCTAAAACTCTATAGGTCAAAAAAGAAGCCATATCTAAACATGATCCAGAAGCGCAGGCGTTTTCTCTGGGCCAAGGCTCATTTAAAATGGACTGTGGCAAAGTGGAAAACTGTTCTGTGGTCAGACGAATCAAAATTTGAAGTTCTTCTTGGAAAACTGGGACGCTATGTCATCCGGACTAAAGAGGACAAGGACAACCCAAGTTGTTATCAGCGCTCAGTTCAGAAGCCTGCATCTCTGATGGTATAGGGTTGCATGAGTGCATGTGGCATGGGCAGCTTACACATCTGGAAAGGCACCATCAATGCTGAAAGGTATATCCAAGTTCTAGAACAACATATGCTCCCATCCAGACGTCGTCTCTTTCAGGGAAGACCTTGCATTTTCCAACATGACAATGCCAGACCACATACTGCATCAATTACAACATCATGGCTGCGTAGAAGAAGGATCCGGGTACTGAAATGGCCAGCCTGCAGTCCAGATCTTTCACCCATAGAAAACATTTGGTGCATCATAAAGAGGAAGATGCGACAAAGAAGACCTAAGACAGTTGAGCAACTAGAAGCCTGTATTAGACAAGAATGGGACAACATTCCTATTCCTAAACTTAAGCAACTTGTCTCCTCAGTCCCCAGATGTTTGCAGACTGTTATAAAAAGAAGAGGGGATGCCACACAGTGGTAAACATGGCCTTGTCCCAACTTTTTTGAGATGTGTTGATGCCATGAAATTTAAGATCAACTTATTTTTCCCTTAAAATTATACATTTTCTCAGTTTAAACATTTCATATGTCATCTATGTTGTATTCTTAATAACATATTGAAATTCGAAACTTCCACATCATTGCATTCCTTTTTAATTCACAATTTGTACAGTGTCCCAACTTTTTTTGGAATCGGGTTTGTAAAATGAGATGTTAAAGTATAACACAGGGGGCTTCTCGGAAAAACCTACCCACAGTTCATTTTCAATGGAGTGTGTGTAGATACCACACCACCACAGGAAGTGCTCACTTATCACTTATGCCAGGTAAAGGATTATTATCCTTTAGGCCTAAAATAGTTTAATATTGCTTATATTAATTGAGGCTTGTGTATTCATAACATTTTCTTTTTGAGGGAACTTCTGCATCCAGAAGTGACTGGTGTCTGAAGCATGTGTAAAAGATGGCAATCTTGATTGCTCGACGGCAATACTATGATGTCACAGTGAGCGCCTGTGCGTATAAAAGGGTGCCTGTGTTAGACGTCATCAGCTTCGTTGTCTGACGGAGACAAGCAGGCGTGCCTGAGGCATGGAAATGCAGTGTAGCATCTCTTAACTTTCTCTGGGAACTTGGTTACATATGTAACCCTAAGAGGGAGCACGATGCTGCGTCATGTTGTTGACGCTATGGGAACATTAATGCCAACTACACCATGCTGAGGAAATGTCTGCTGCATCTGAGCTGTGAACTGTGCATAATCATAGTGAGCTAGGCATAATAACTCTACGGCCAAGCTTGAAATTGAGCATTAACATCACTGGCCGCATCCTATGCCGCATCCTTATACAACAGCGTCATTCCCTAGAAGCCAGTGACAACAGGCCCCAGAGCTCAATGCTCCAATACTTACCTTATCCCCAATTAGCAGGGAAACTCCAATACAGGTAGCCCAAGTCCCAAAATCGGGACAGGCACCTGTCTGGAGCGCAAGAGCAGAGTTGTCAGGAGAATTCCACTAAAACAGTCACACATGTCCAGGTAATATACTTAGTCATAGAATAAGCTACAGAGGAATCCGGAGTCAAACTCTACAGAACTCACTCTCTTACTACTAGCACCCATGCCACATGCTACAGAAAGCAAACCTTACACAGGGGGGTGCATATCCTTACTTAATCTCATTCATCAGCTCTATACACTAGAAAAAGAATAAAGATACTTCCAGAGAATCCGTAATGAATAGCATTCTTCCTATTCACTGAATTGGGTGACAGACTGAAGTGAGGGATACTTCCTGAAATGATCTACCTCTACTGTCAGCCCTCCACGGACCATTAGGGGAGACACTGAATTTTTTATTATTTATCTATTTTTATCTGTCCATCCCCAAACTGAAAGTATCTTTATAACCAGGTATATAAGTGTGCCAGCATGCCTCCTACTCCAGTACTGGGGGAAATAATAAATTGCTATACAGGCTATAGAGAGAGAGGCCAACTGATCTTAGCGATAGCCCTGCTCACATCTCCGTCATAGCCATCCCAGCAATGGTTGCTATGGTTACTACGAGGCCAATTGCTTAATGCCTCCAACTGGAGGGAGGGCAACCGAAGAATGAAGGGGTCGAATCATCTCACTGTGACCACTCCTTCAGTAAGTTACCGCCTCAGCAGTTTATTGCTGACACATCTAGATATATAGAGGGAGAGCAGCCAAAAAGTGAGAAAGGTCACATCATCTTACCATGACCAACTCCTCTAAGAAACAATTGTCTCTAGCATCTAAGCTCTAGCTGAGCTGGAAGAAGTACAGCCTAAAAGTGAAGGGGTCGCATCATCTCACCGTGACCACTCATTCAATAGGCTGCTGCCTCAGCAGTTCATTGCTAACACAATACTGGAGGGAGACAAACCAAAAATCGAATGGGTCTCATCTCACTTTATGCCATTAAAACAATGCCTCCGGAAGAGAACTTTCTACTATCAGAACAATTCCAAATTGGAGTATACTTTGTATTTGCGAGCCCACAGTAATCACAGCTCCATCAGTGTCATGAAAACTGGCACTGCATGAAGAGTGAATCTGGATAGTCCAGTGGGCTGCGAGATCAATTGACAAAAAGACGTGCATTTTGGTCCCCCCTTTGAAGCATTTGACTTCCTCTATACCTCATGACTACCTCAGCCTTAAAGCGTTCATGAAATAAATTTTCAGATATTTATATTATGTTTCTGGAGGTTAGCAAAACTTTTTGCACCAAAAAAAGTTATAATCATGATTTTCCATCCCCATTTTTACTCTCTGTCAAAAACACAGTTTCAACCAGTATTACCAGTATTACCTTTCAGAATCACAAGTAAAGCCCATTATGTATGTGATGGTAATGATAACATTGTTCCCTACGGCTCCCAGTTTGGAAAACCCTGATGTAATTTAATGTTTAATGCGCTTCATGTTGTTGATAATGAGAAATATAAAAAAGTATATTTTTTCTTTTTTTTATCTTTATATAAATATGATATAAGATTATTCTATTCAAATCAATGTGATAAAAGAGTTATGTCAAAAGTAATCAAAAAGTAGACCGATTATATTATCTAAAATGTGCAGTGTAATAGATTGTTACTAATTACAATTCTCGCCATACTGTATAATTTGAAAGTAGTAACGGGCTACAGTAATGTATCCTGCATTGGTATGTCTTTGATTCAGAGAGTGAGGGTGGTTAATGCACAGGCTTAGTTATCTTTGTCTAATCACTCTCCATTGTTATCAAGCACCTGAAAAGTGTACCTGAAAAGGTTTAACAAGGTTTAACAAGAAGTTTCAGTTGAAACATACGACAAAGAAATCCTGCACTGTAGCCAAAAATTAGCGAATTATTATTATTTATTTTTTTTGCTATTTAAAAAACAAACAAAAAAAACCTTGCTGCATTGTCACAGCACTTACATATTGTTGTTCTTTTGTTGGTTTAACTGCTTCTATTGTTCTCATTTGTAAGTAGCTTTGGACAAAAGCGTCTGTTAAATGATTAAATGTAAATCGAATAAGTATTTAACAGGCATCAATTGTGAAGGCAACTGTTGCTGTTTAGGACATAATATAGTGGATTGTTTAAGGCTGATATCAGATTAGAAAGGTCACTTAACTATGAATGCTGTCTCAGTAACAAAATCATTATTAATCTGCCTCTCTTGTTTTCTTTATTTTGCAGCGGTATCTCTTGCACTAGCTTTGAATGGCGTCTTCACAAATACCATCAAGTTGATAGTTGGCAGGTAATGTAAAAACATGATTTCTGTACAATTTCTGTCAGAATTTTTCACCACTTTAAAGGAATGTTCTGGGTTCAATAAAAACGGAATCACAGAAAGGATTTTAGACTCATCTTTTAGTTTTCTTTACAAAATAAAACAAAAAATCACAGCTACAGTAAGGCACTTACAATGGAAGTAAAGCAAGTATTGGGAAGACTTCCTTTATATTCCAGGTATTACGACTGTCTAGAATCACAGCAGTTTATTGGCTGATGGCGCATGCCCCACCCATCGAGGCACACGTCACCTGTATCTCAAAAGGACGTGCTCGCAGCATCACTCCTCAGATTTCTTTCTTTTTTTTTCAGGAAGTGGTTTATCTGACCTGTGTAGTGAGTCGTCATCCTCCTATTCTCACATTAGAGCATCGTGTTCAGACAACCTTCTTTGAACGTATTATTACAAATGAAATTACACATATGATATGTGTGTGAAGTACTTGGGCTATCGCCATGCTCAAGCGGCACTTAACAGCCTATCTGACTGTTGATTCGCCTTGTTTCTGAGGAAAGAAGTACGTTTGGGGACTTCTGCTCAATGTATTTTGCTGTGTTCTACAAACCATAAAGCGTGGTTAAACCTATTTGGACGTGGTTCATCTCGCTTCAACAACTGTTGTCTAGTACTGAAGGAAAACTCTATTACTGAAGCAAGAAATACTTTCTTTTTCAGAGAAAGGAACCATATAGGAAGTGACTCCATTCCAGGTGTTGTCCGGCTTTTACAGCTGATATTTTCTTAATTTCGCTGGGCTAGCTCCAAATTAAACCATTTCAGTGGATCAGTGATCGAGGGGTAACCCCAAGTTTTAATTCTTATTCGAGGTGCTCGCAAGGGCTTTTGTACTCTATTGCTTTGAACATGACCCTGGTTTTTGATGCAGGTTGCCTGGCTGGGTCCAGTCTGTCATCGCAAGAGGATCACGATGGATGCCTCTGGTAGGCTGGGGCATGGTCTTTCAAGACTGTCCAGCCTACTGAGTCTGAAAGGATGCCCATCTTGGTCTGTGATGTTTGTGACTTTTCTGACACTGAAAAAAATCCTTCCGGACACTTGGGACTGCCTTGTGTTAATCAGATTGGAAAAAATGTCAGTGATCTCTTATCTGAATCATCCAGGGGGGTGTGTTCTCACTCCCTATTAAGGTACAGACCAACTTTCTGTCTGTCAGGGGGGTTCATGTTCCAGGTCGGCTGAACTTGGGAGCAGACTTGGGCCATGTGTCCACCAAGCATTTATTCATAAAGGCAGAATATTTTTTTCAGTTGTTTTCAGTGGGAGTGCTGCAAATTTATTAATGCTGGCAGTGTGATTTATTTCACACTGACCGACGCGTGCTTGGCAGGATAAATACCACACTGACCAATTGTCACATCCTGATTGTACAACGACAACAAAAAAATCGACAACACCAAAACAAGGGCCAACATACTCAGACAGACTCAGACAAGGGTAACACACTGATCTGACAGAACCCAATAAAACTAATCGAGGGACAGTGTGAGGCTCAGAGAGTGGAAGTTACACCTCAAGAAGTAAGTGGGATCTGGCCGAGGTTTGAACAGGCGAAGTTGTGTCTATTGGTTCTGGCCTCTCTTCTGAGATAACTGAAATAATTTTGAATTCTACCTTCCTCTATGAAGCGTCTTCATTCCTTTAAATAATGGCTCTTTGTGTTGTGGTGCAAGGAGCAGGAGTTGGACCCAGTCCGCTGCCCTGTTGGTTCAGTGGAAACATTCTTTGGTTTCCCTTTTTATGTGTGGAGATGGCTAGAGCCTACACATATTCTTTCATGTGATTAACAGACTCTTATTTTGGGATTGATGGACTCATTGAGTTTTTCCTAAGATGGTCTTACTATTGGCTCTATCCTCTCTTAAGAGGATCAGAGACTTACAGGCCCAATCAGTGAGCCCTTCCAGTTTGGATTTCATTCCTGGCTTGGTGAAGATCCCTCTTATGGGGCTCATGAATTGACTTAGCCTCTGGGCATTCATGCAAACTCTACTAGGAGTGTAACTTCTTCCCAAGTATTGTTTAGAGCAGCGTCCTTGGAGGATATTTGTGTTGCGATACACCCGTCTTAATATTGGTTTGACCCCTGGCTCCCAGGTTTTATCTGCTTGAGTGGGGCTCAGATTTGTGTTTGTCAGTCTGTGTAGGGTTCACGGCTGAAAACCAGCAGCTATTTGTACTATGGTTTACTGTGGTATACTGTGTCCATAGCGTCAGCTACTGATGCAGTGCAAGTGAGCCTTTGTCCTGCTTTTGCTTCCCTTGTTGGAATTCTAAGGGGTGATGGCACGAGCATGTCTTTTTGAGGCATAAGTGATATCAATAGGTATGTCTACATGGAGCATTATATTCCGATTACAGTCGGTTTAGAAGTCCAATCAGAATAAAAATACTCAATGTAAACACCTCAATCAGAATAAAAATGCCCAAACTGATTGAAATTTCAATGAGTTTGAGAGGGGTGGGATAAACCTTTTCTAATCCTTTCGATGGGACATGTAAACACTTGATCGGATTAAAAACCAAAACTGGAAAGTTTAGCAATTAATGACGTATGATGCATGGAACGAACTAATGTTGTTGATGAATATAATAAATCACTGTCATGTCAATCTAAAATCCTCTTTCCACTCATCATCCGTGAAGTGGTGCAGGACAACGCTGTCACACGTGCTTGCTTCTGACTCTCATAAAACGCCTTATTTTGGGTGCAGTTTTTACTACTTGATTAATATAGGCATCATGGAACAAAGCTTTCTGTGCTCATTGTCTCCTAATTAGGACCAAAATAGATAAATATTAATATCTGCTTTTTAAACTAAATTTGAAGCTTGTGACATATAAAAATACATGTCAATCTGATCACTTTAGCGTTCATGTAAATATCTATATTCGGATTCTTCAATTGGAAAGTATCCATGTAAACATGGATAATTACATTAATGAGTGGTGCAAGTGTCATCAGCTAATAATTGAGAGGCTGCTCACTGCAGAGACAATGGGTGGAGCTGGACATAAAGCTCCCCCTGTCTGGACCTAATTGGTGAAGCTAGAAGGTCCAACCACACCCTAACCCTAACCTTAACCCTATTGCTAAAACCAAATTAGGTTATGCTCCACCGCTTAGATCCACAGAGGTGGAGATCAAGCTCCACCCATTGAGCCATTTGACTCTGCAGTGAGTCCCGCTTGCAATAAATTAGCATGATTCTATACAGGCTTCAGACAGCCATAGCACCAGTTACTGATGTAGCATCTCATTTCCTACTCAGGGAAGCAAGGTCACATACATAACTAAGATGTTTTATTGCTGGAGGATGCTGGATCATCTCCTATTGTCTTGGGCTATAGGCAGGGAAACATGGATGGCCAGTAGGCCTAGAACAGAATATCATGAAATATATAAAAACAAAACATGGATAATTGTAAAATATTGTACATCTAAGTGATGTTTATTGTGCAGTTCAGAGGTTTGGAAACCTAAGCTCCACCTAAATAAATACAGTGATCTAATAACTAGATAACAGATCATCCATCACTAGACATGACCAAAATGCATTATTGTGCTAGATGGACCAGTTTCCCTCCGGTAGCATCCAACCTGATTCAGCACACCTGCCTGTGATTTTCAAGCAATACGGAAGAACTTGATTAGATGGTTTAGGTTTATTTGATTAGGTTTGGAGCTAAACTCTGTGGAACAGTGGGTCCCCAGGAGAAGGGTTGAAGTTGTATTAGGGCAGGGGTGCAAAACTCAATTCCTAGAGGGCCACACCCCTGCAGTTTAGTTGCGTTCATGCCATGTCGTAATTACCATAATTTCGAGATTCTTACTTGTAAAAAGCATTCACATCCTCATAGAACTTTTTTTTTTTTTTTTCATAGATTTTCAATTTTCATAGAGTTCCTACTTGTACCAGGTGACTGCTGTACCACCTGGTACGTGTGTTGGAACTAACTCTGCAGGGCTGTGGCCACCCAGGAACTGAGTTTTGCAGTCATGTTTTAGGATATTTGTGCTGATATTTCTAATCATACTCCTACCATTGGCTAAGATTTCTGATGTTGATCTTAATCTCAGGCCAAGGCCAGACTACTTCCACCGCTGTTTCCCTGATGGCCAAATGAATGTCAAGATGCTGTGTACTGGAGAGCCAGACCTGGTGTCTGAGGGCCGGAAGAGTTTTCCCAGCAGCCATTCCTCCTGTAAGTGCCAATGTGTATGCTTTAGTTATAAATAATAATAAATAATAATTTATTTGGCTAAATTTTTGAACCTGTATAGAGGAGAGTGGTGTGGCAGCAGCTGCTCCAATCAGTACCAAGCTACAATGATGCAAACAAACATTTTGCACATTCTAATTCTCATTTACTGCATATCCGCAATATATTCATGCCAATGACCATTGTGAACATTTGTGTTTGGGCTGGGAAAGTCAATTTTAAAATATGAAGACGATTGTGTTGTCATTTATTATGAAATATTATTTATTTTCATTTTTGTTTAGTTACTAGTGTCCGTGTCTAATGTCTAGTATATAAAATTTCAACATGGTAGAGCATATATGTATATTTCAATCATCACAACTCTGAATAGTTTTAACACGTTAATGAATATGATAATGTAATAGGTCTCGGCAGACTAGAGAATTGACTTGCTTATTGCCATTAGATACACAGACACAGTGCTGTGAGCATGTAAGATGTGGTGCTGTTGCATGAACAGGCGTACATAAATTCCTCAACAAGACGGAAACAAATGAGATGACACAATACAAGTCGATACGCATGCAAGCTGCTGTGAGTATGTAAAACATGCTTCTGCATTAATAGAAATACATAAATCCTCACAACAGAAAGACAATGGGACAGTACAGTAGATCCTGCTGTGCCGTACTGCTTAAAATCTAGTGGCTATCTAGGCTAGCAAAGCCCAAAGATATTTAACTAGTGACTTGCAAGTGAGCAGTGTGTACCTGGGTGCCATACCCTAAGGTTTGTTTAACCTAAACCAGTTATGTGTGCCTGAGCCAATAAGGCTCAAACTTACATAGTTAGAACGTGCACTATGTGTTACTGTAACAAATGAAATTGCTTGTGTTTTTAACTTTACAAGCGCAATAATGATGACTCGAAGCATCCCCGACATAGGCGTAATTTGCGAGTGGGACATATACACATTGAAAACCTCTGAAAATATAGCTTGCAGAAAGCATTCAACACAGATAAAAAGATCTCCAACCTGCCATTCTTCCTAATTTGATTCATACGTTTAACATAAAATATGTTTGCACCAACCAGATAGCCTAATGTATGATCCTTGCCACACACATACATACTGTGTGTTACATGCTCTTTTACTGAGTAATCAAAGTGAAGCAAAGTAAAACAGAATGCTTTTATATGTTTACTTCATTTATATGTTTATATGAAATACGGCACTCTCATAGATGGAGTTAAGCATGAAACAAAGACTGTAGATACCAAACAGTTCACTCACATTACTATTAATGGGAAACGGCAACATGCAATATGACGGAATTTGCAAGGACTTGCGCTTAGGACTGCACATGTGCATTACTGGATGAACCTGATATATGAGCTTTAATGTCTGCTTGAGCAAAATCCTCATTAATGAGAGCCAGAGTGGATGCAGACTTGTAAAATGCTATTCACGTGAGTTTGTCAAGCAGTTTGGAGATTTCAGTAATTCCCAATTAAAGTAGATAGGACTTGAGGGAAGTAGATAGGACCTGGAGACATTGGGGGGAAGGGGCAGTTTTAGTGGCTATCAGTGCAGAAAACCCACAAAGGTATAAAGAAGCATCACAAAGGTATAAAGTTTTCCAGTTCCCTTCTCCTCCTTCCCTGAACTATGAACTTTGTTACATGCGCCTTATGTAGATCTGGATAAAGGAAAACGTACGATAAAGTGGCACAGCTGTTTTGTGACCCAGAAGAAACTTTTCCACAGTCCGTTACTGCTCTAGATGGCCTGTCCAATATTCACCCAAACTGGCTCAGATCATTGTGACACCATGTTGGCAAAAATTTAATAAAAACTTTTTGATAGACCAAACCGTTCTTGAAAAACGCGCAAACAAATTTAATGAAGAGCAAAATGGATGTCATCACAAGCATGACCTTAGGCTACTTGCATAGTTTCCAACTAGGACTACCTACTGGTCAGGAGATATGAAAATGTCTAACTTCTTAATGGTTTGCTGGTAAAACTGGTCTCTTTGAGTTCGGTGCAGCATACCGAGTTGAATGATACCCAATTTACCCATATTGGCCATTTTTCTCGTTTGCCATTTTGAATTTCATCATAAAATGCTATACGAACGCATTAGCATATTGTTATGAAACTCGGTATGTGTCATCAGCACCATGTCCTAAAGATACTGAAAATGCTTTGGGACAGTTCCACCTTGTGGTCAAAATGTATAATGAAATTTCCAAAAATCATAATAGCTTTTGATTAATTTTAATGACACTGGTTCATACCGTGAACAATGATACCAATTATTTTTGTTCAAATTGCCATATTTGTTCAAAACTGCTATCCGCCATTTTGGAATTTTTTCTAGCTCCTTCTAGACCGATTCTAGACCGATTGATCAGATTTTCAGCAGAATTGATGGCATGATGCCAAGCTGGTTCTGAGGCTGTAACTCTGCAACACTTTAAGATATTAACAGTAAACTTTGCATGTGTCATTGTCACCTCACACTGACCACATGACATCAATATGGTAACAGTACCACCTATTTGTCCAAAACAATTAAACCATATTAGTAGTGACTGTATTCATAATTTTGGTTACAGTTTATTTTAAGGTGTCGTTGTTACAGTGTAATTACACAGATAAGTACTGTGTAATAATAATTAACTACTATATGGTTAAGGTTAGGACTAGGGTATGCATTAGGATTAGTTACTTGTAATTATACAGAATTTACTGTTATTACTACAGTGAGTACATGTAATGTTTGTAACTACGTCACCTTAAAATAAAGTGTTACCATAATTTTTTACTCTTTTTGACTAAAATCATCTAAAATGTATTCAGTTAGCCTACTCATTGTTGCATTTTGTTTGATTTACACTTCATGAACAATTTTTCTGCTTCCTCTTACTAGCTCATGCCGATGCCTATTTCATTTTAATGTGTTCTCATTCTGGCAAAGCTTATTCAATGTTTCCTTAAGCAACAATGTTGCCTTACTGCTGCTGTTATTGTTGCTGTTGTTGTTAAATGCAAAATGCATGTTCTCTTGCTAGATGATATTGGAGTCATTTTGATTTTTAACCACATAATATTTGTAGCTAACTTAAACTGACTGTTATAGTTTATTATATTGTTATCATTTTTGTCTATTTTTAAATACTTTATATTTAATATAAATATATTATTATTTCTTTATTTAATATTTGTTTATATTTAATTTTTTAACAGCCCAAGCATACATAAAGTCCTGTAGAATAGTGCATAAACAAATTTAAAAGGAAAGAACTGTAATTAATAAATCAGCTTCAAGGGCTTAGGGCGTTTCTATTTAAACACATTGCGGGCACTCAAGCAATGTAAACAGTGACGTACATCTGCGTGAACAAGACGGTGGGAAGTTAGCAAGGGAGGGTGCAGAAAAATGAACTTAAACGCAGCCCAGGACTGGCCTACAGCAGACACTGAACCAGATTATTTAAATGGTCAGAATCAGGCCAATCAGCTTGTGCCATGCAGTATGTGGTAATGGTGTGATTGCTTGCAGACTGCATATATCAGCCAGCACCATCTAGATATGAAAAGTGATAAGATATTGAACAGCACACAGCAACACCATTACTGATTTTTTAAGGTAATTGCATCAAGTGACAACAACATAATCTGCTGTCAAGGACACTGAAAGCATGTACAGCAGTGGTTCCAAACCCTTGTCCTCAATGCCCCCCCTCCCCAGCAATGCACAGTGGTTGGCAAACACTGATCTACAATAAAACAAAGTGAAACCACAATAAAAGCAATCCTGGCTAAATTAAAGAAGATTACAGAACGCTTAAAGAAAGAAGAATAAAAGTTACAATGACAGCCAAACATCATGCCTGCGTGCCATCTGTACAAAACCTTTTGATTCTTCTGGCTTTGAAACACTCTTATAGTTCAGCACAGGGATCTTGCCTTTACTGTGAAAGACTGTGATATTGAGTGACTCATAAAGCATCGCAGAATATAAATACCCTTTGTTGCATGGTTATAATCAATAAAAATATCTGTATTTTATTTCAAAAACTCTCTTCTGAGGCATTTGGTATGTATAGACCTGTAAAAAATGGTTTCTTTTCACTATTTTTTTCTGAGAATACTTAGATGTTAAACTTGTAGAAGAACAAAGGAAGAAAATGATGATGGAAAAGTTGTTTTAACAGTTTATTAGCCTGCTACTCTTGAGGCTTGTGCATTAGAGATGGTGAATTTATTAAGTTGAAAGACGCTTTGGTCTCAGATGTTATGGCTGCTTGGCACTTACTGCAGGCACAATCGTTCTTTATTTCATCGTGTAGAGAGCAAATGCTTGTAAATAAATACATTTATTCCATATTAGGACAGTGACAAGCCAAAAAATTAAAACAGAAACTACAAAGTCTAACTGTGTAACACATACTTTTTTTAAGCCTTCCCCGAAGCCCTTGGCTTGACTAACAGAAGTTTAAAACTTCGAAAGTCATTTTCAGTTGCTTTTGTCAAGATAGCAAACTGACTTTTGAGAAGTAAAAAGACTTTTGCTATTCCCCCTTCTACTCATTAAAAGCAAAAATTAAGCCAGTCTAATTAAGACTTGTGTGCAGTTTTATCAACATTATTATTTGGTCCCTTAAAATCCTATAATGTATGAATGAATGAATCCTGAAAATGTTATTTGCATAGAAAAAATAGCTGCAGGCATGCACAAATCCAAGGCACTCGAGATGAATCAGTGTTGCTATTGTTATGTTATGTTTGGTTATTTTGGAGGGGTTTTTTTTCTCTCTCAATAAAACAAGTAAGTGTGGTCCAAAGTCTCACTGAGATTAAGAATCTCTTTTACAAATGCGTCCTGACTCAGATCCCGACCCCACTAAATAAGGCTCGATATATAAGGCTAATAAGGTTTGGCCACACCTTAAATGGGTAATACCATTGACATTAGCTGAGAAGTTAAAGTAAATATGATAAAGTAAAATACCATACTGATTAAAGGATTGCACTTATTGCAAAGACGAACCAAGAACATAACGTAAGTGTTAAAAATGCATGTGCCCAATTCAGCTGAATTATAAAGTTTACCCTCCTTAAATTTAATGTATAAAGCAAACTGTTTGCTGAACTATCCACAAAATTAATATCAACAGTGAAATATGATACATATGAAAGTTGCTTTTATTATAATAGCAACAGTAACAGAATCATCATTGGTTTACTTCATTTTTTTTTTTTTAAACAAAGTGATGTCTGCATCAAGAACAATATAGACTAAAAACCTGTCAATCCCTGAGTAATGTTTTTTTTTTTTCAGTTATGAATGTAGGCATATGCTTGTTTAGATATTCTATCATGAAGTACAGAAAACAACATTGTAATTTGTTGGCTTACATAATCAAAAATGTGTAACTGACATTAAAAAAACAACAAAAAAACACTTTACAATAAGGTTCATTAGTTAACTAATAAGAGGAAGAGTTGTTGTAGTAGAGTGTTGTTGTCATGCCGTCATTTTACGCCGGACTTCACAAACGAGAGTCAATTCAACGCTGGATTTGCACAAAAAAATTTAACATGACGGCACATGCTAGTCGATGACTTGAATCAACTCCACAGCAACTACATAAATTTATCCACTAACTGTTCAGAAACGTCCAGTTTCATTCTAAAAGTTGTAACTTCTTCCTGAGTCTCTCCATCAGTGTCCGACTCCGGTTTGAACAATGTAAGGCTGAACACCGTTACTGACAATCCTCATTTTGGCTGCGTGAGATTCTCCAGCTTTGTTGTTGTTGAGCGACCGAAGCGCGAGCTGTTAAAGCTCCACCCTCTTCTGGAAAGGGGGCCGGGAGCAGCAGCTCATTTGCATTTAATGGGACACACTGTGTGTTTTTGCTCACACCCAAATAGAGGCAAATTTGACAAGCTTTAATAAATGATCTGTGGGGTATTTTGAGCTGAAACTTCACAGACACATTCAGGGGACACCAGAGACTTATATTACATCTTGTGAAAGGGGCATTATAGGGCTCCTTTAACATTAGTTAATGCACAGTGAACTAACATGAACAAGCAATGAACTGCTGTACATGTTATTAACTAACACTAACAAAGATTAACAAATACTGACAAATGTATTGGTCATGGGTAGTACATTAACTAACGTTAACAAATGAAACCTTAGGCTTTCGATTAAATAAAACTGCAGTCAACCATCACTGGCACATTTATGTACCATTTATGGCACATTGGCCAGATGGAGGCCTCTCCTCATTAAAGATTCATGAAAGCACCCCTAGAATTAGCAAAATAAAAAAAGTACCTAAATGACTCTCACACTGTGAGAAACAAGATTCTCTGATCCGATGAACCTCAGTTCTAAGCATCATGTCTGGAAGAAATCAGGCGCTGCTCATGTAGAGGACAATCACAACTGTGAAGCACAGAGGTGTAGCATCATGTTGTGGGGGTGTTTTTTAGAGCTGTAGGGAATGAGAGACTGGTCGAAGTAATGGAAAGCTGAACACAGCAAAATACTAAAATCTCAAATGTATTCTCAAATTTACCAAATTTATTCTAGTAGGAATTTACATATTGCTGCATTAATATGTATAAAGACCAGTAATTGCATTTGCCTAATTTTTTATTTGTGGATATCCATGCAATGTCATAGCTGTTTAAATCTGATGAAAGAACCAAGATATTTTAATTAACTATGTTTACAAGGGTGAAAGCATTTTAGCATATGGCTGCAATAAACTGTACTCACTAACAATTGCCAAAAACCTGCACCAGTGAATTTATGTGTGTGTTAATTGACAGTATTGTGTTGCATACAGAGGATTTGTACATTATTTTCTAGTGCTTTTCATCTACTGTAAGATCACTTTACAATAGTAAAATAAAAATAATTGGGTTGGTAAAACTTTAAGGTTTGCGTCTAAAGAGAAATTGGCGGCTACACTTTGTTTTGATGGTCCCCTTTAGACATTCTGTCGACTATAAGTAACATTTCACCTACACGTCAAGTATTAGTTGAGTATTAGTAGACTGTTATGGTTAGTATAATAAGGGGTTAGTGTTAAGTTGACATGTATAGTTGCAAAGTTCCTTATAGTCAGTAGAATGTCTGTTGGAGAGCATCACCATAAAGTGTTAGCCGATATTAAACAGACAGTCTACTGATACTTTAATGACTGCTAGTTGACATGTAGTTGCAACTTTACTTATGGTCAACAGAATGTCTAAAGGGGACCATCAAAATAAAGTGTTACAAGATTAACTTCCACAAATATCCCTACAAATTTTATCCCTACAACAAAACAACAGTCTTTGCATTGAAAGATCCAAATTTTGCCTTTAAGCTCTAATTTCACTTCCAAGAGTGAGAATAATTTGATTATGTTGAGGCGATGAGATAAGGTTTCCAACATTTATTTTCTGCCAAGATATTCTCTTAATTTCCTTTTCTTCTCCAAAAGTTCTTCAGTAACCTTAATTTTGAGCCTGCAAGAAAAATCCAACTGCTCTTTGATGATCCGACGATCTCATTAGTTTCCTGTTTATTCTTGCAGGAATTCACATATTGCTGCATTAATATGTATGAAGAACAGTAATTGTGTTTGCTCTAATTTTTATTTGTGGATATCAGTGAAATGTTAAAACTATTTAAATCTGATGGGAGAACCGAGATATTTTAATTAACTATGTTTGCAGTGGTGATGGACAAAAACAGCTGCCCACTGACAAGGCACAGAACCTCATCTAAGCAAACCCTGTATTAATTACTTTTTTTTTTTTTTTTTTTGGTGGGTTGTTTTTGTTAATGAGTGCTGTAGGCATATATTTAGGGCTGTAACTTGAGAATGATGCTTAATTGGATGGAAAAAAGGGATTTGATCTTTTGAGGGTGTCAACTTGATATTTTAAAATGTTGATATCATACCAATTTCTGTATTTAATTTTAAATGAGAAAAGCCATTTAACCCAGTAACTATGTTTTGGTAAGCCGCTCAGATTTCGCTCCCCTAGTGACGTAGGAAGGGGATCTTATCGTAATATTACCGTCCTTGCATGTTTCCACCCACGGCGCTGCCATTTTGTTTTCGCAAGTGACACCGGTGTACCAGTTCTAGGGCCATGGCAACAGCTCGAGCAAAGCACGCTAACTGTTCTGCCGTTGGCTGTACAGACGAGCACTGAACACTATTTAGAGTCCCAGACTCAGAGGAGACAAGAGAGCAGTGAATTTATTATATTTTCACTGGAAATCCCCCAGGGTTGCTTTAGAGAAGAGTTGTAGTTGTTGTAGTAGATTGTTGTTGTCATGCCGTCATTTTGCGCCGGACTGCTTCACAAACGAGGGTGAATTCAACGCTGGATTTGCACAAAAGATTAACATGACGGCACATGCTAGTCGATGAGTTGCACTGCTCTGCATTGCGCCACGCATTACATAATCAAAAAAAGTATATATATTTTTATTTTATTTTTTTAGAAAATGGCTGATCGTTTCTCTAGATAAGACTCTTATTCCTCGGCTGGGATCGTGTAGAGCTCTTTGAAGCTGCACTGAAACGGGCATTTGGACCTTCAACCCATTGAACCCCACTGAAGTCCACTATATGGAGAAAAATCTTGTAATGTTTACCTTAAAAAAAACCGGTAACACTTTATTTTAGGGTCTTTTAACTAGTTGCTTATTAGCATGCATATTACTAGAATATTAGCTGTTTATTAGTACTTATTAAGCACATATTAATGCCTTATTCTGCATGATCATATTCTACATTATTAATCCTATCCAATGCCTAAACTTAACAACTACCTTACTAACTATTAATAAGCAGTAAATTAGGAGTTTATTGAGGGAAAAGTCATAGTTAATAGTTTATATGTGTTCCCTATACTAAAGTGTTACCAAAAAAACCTTCATTTCTTTTCGACTGAAGAAAGAAAGACATAAACATCTTGGATGACATGGGGGTGAGTAAATGATCAGGAAATTTTAATTCTGAAGTGAACTGATCCTTTAAGGTTGTTATTCAGGCATGAATCCATAGTCATCAGGTGCATGCTATCTAAGCATCTACAGGCAACTGCATCTTCAATTACCACAAAACATTTAAAATCTAATAAAAGCAAAAGGCTGTCATTTCCGCTTCTAACTTAATTATCAAACTTGTAGTCTTGCCAGGAGGCTCAGTGTTTGGTAATGGGTCCCATCTGGCCGAACACTCACTGTGCCTCTCAGAGCTGCATCCTTTTTGATAAAGCTGTCTGCATTTATCAGCAAAGCCTTGGACTGTTTCAGACTTTGAGGTTTGAGAATAGTACATATATCAGCAGAGAGTGCACATCAGTGACCACTAGTAGTGCAATTACATCTGCATTTTCTTCAAGCTTCATCTCTCCTGAAAGCTCTCTCTTTTTTGTATTGGACCTTTTGATGAAGCTGGAATGATTAATCTGGCGCTAATGTGTTTCCTTTGTGTGCAGCAAAAGAATGTCAATCTTCCAGTGGTCTTCTGTGGTTCAGTTGCCCTGTTTTCATTTACACTGTATAGTAATGGGTGTCTATCCTTATGTACAGCTGTTGTTTGCTGTCTTTTTTTTACCCAACTGGTCTATTAAAGGGATAGTTCACCCAAAAATGAAGTACTCACCCTCTTGTTATTCCAAACCTATAAGACCTTCATTCATCTTCTGAACACAAATTAAGATATTTTTGATGAAATCCGAGAGTTTTTTGTTTTTTTAATCTCCCATAGAAAGCAACGAAATTACCACATTCAAGGTCCAGAGAAGTAGTAAAAACATGGTTAAAATAGTCAGTAACGGTTTAGATTACAGCCTGGAAAGTACTGCGTAATTACAATGTATTTACAGCATAACTTCCATTAATTATAGTGTACCAATAAAGTAAGTACGTGTACATATAGGGGAACAATATGTAAAGTCTTGGGAATAAAGGGGTAACAACCAGGAAAATAACAAATTATTTATACTGTAAGTATTTTAGAACTAAGGGGTACTTATACTATTATGACAGACAACAATCTTATGTGCAGCTGTTTTAGTTTGGGCAAGGCAAGTAAAACTATTGCAATTTTTTTAAATACTGGGGAAATATACTCTTGTTTCATGTAGTTACTGTTACAATTGCAGTGTGTAGCCGCAGCAGGGAAGAGTCTGAATCGGACTTCAAACAAACAGGGTATTTATTCATCAAGGAACAGAACAGCTCACACATTAACAAGGAATACAACAACATAACATTAAGAACGAACAGGGAGCGCAGGGAGTGAGTCCAACTTAAAGGGTGTGCTGATGACGAGGACCAGGTGCAGGGGCCTCGGGCGGCCATGGCGGGTCAGGGGACGTGGGCCACCATGGCGGGTCAGGAGACATGGGCAACCATGGTGGATCCTGAGCCCCACCCACATGTGTTCCACCCACATGTTTCCAACCCACGGGTACATGCCCTGGAGCGGATTCGTGGGCTGCTGAAGCGGGCTCGTGGAGGGCTGGAGCGGGCTCGTGGAGGGCTGGAGCGGGCTCGTGGAGGGCTGGAGCGGGCTCGTGGAGGGCTGGAGCGGGCTCGTGGAGGGCTGGAGCGGGCTCGTGGAGGGCTGGAGCGGGCTCCTGGAGGGCTGGGGCGGGCTCCTGGAGGGCTGGGGCGGGCTCCTGGAGGGCTGGGGCGGGCTCCTGGAGGGCTGGGGCGGGCTCCTGGAGGGCTGGGGCGGGCTCCTGGAGGGCTGGGGCAGGCTCGTGGAGGGCTGGGGCTGGCTCGTGGAGGGCTGGGGCGGGCTCGTAGGCCGCTGGGGCTGGCTCGTGGAAACTAGAAGCGAGATCGAGGAGACTAGGAACAGGATCGAGGAGACTGGGAGCAGGTTCCGTAAAAAAGTCTATAAGCCAGTCACCCTCCCTTGGCAAGGGCTCAGACTGGGCAGCAGACTTTACAGGAGGCTCTGGTGAGGCAGCGGCCTTTCTTTTCGGCCGTCTGGGTCTCACGGTGGATCTCTTCTTGGCCAGCTTGGGTTTTGGGTCAGGCAGGACCACCCGGGAAAACCCACTGGAGGGGTATGTGGGGGAAACTGGCGGTTGGCGAACTGGCCAGGCCGCTTGTGTTTCTGAGGGGACTGGATGAGGAAAACACGATTCTTTTTGAACCTCTTCAATTTCAAAATTAGAACCATTCAGAAAGAGAATTAGATTAATAGTCTATTAAAAAAACATGCAGGTTCACTAAAGCGAATCGTGTCCTCGTCCAGGAGTGCCAGAAAACAAGCGTTAAGTGGGGCATCTAGCCAGTTCACCAAGTAAGCAAGCTCAGAGAATTCCTCCACATACCTCTCCAGCGGGCGACCGTCCTGCCGAAACCCCCACAGACAATCCACCGCTGTGTTCTCTTCACTGGGAGGCACGGGAGAGCTAGGGATAAGGAATATTCCCATCCTTGTAGAAGTCCGGTTTGGTCCATTCTTCTGTTACATTTGCAGTGTGTAGCCGCAGCAGGGAAGGGTCTGAATCGGACTTCAAACTAACAGGGTATTTATTCATCAAGGAACAGAACAGCTCACACATTAACAAGGAATATAACAACATAACATTAAGAACGGACAGGGAGTGCAGGGAGTGAGTCCAACTTAAAGGGTCTGCTGATGATGAGGACCAGGTGCAGGGAATCCAGGAATGGCGGGAAGGCTGATGAGGGAAGTGCAAACAGGTGATGAACAATGTAGGATTCTGGGAAACGGAGTTCGGGACAGGCGTGGATGTAACAGTTACAGGGTAAGTATGACATCTGCGGGCTGTAAATTAAAGTGGGGCTTGTTACCCTCGTTTCATGTAGTTACAGGGTAAGTACAATTAAAAAACACACTGATATCACTGACTCCTAAATGTTTATTTGAAAAACATCTTAATTCAAAACAGGTTTACAACACTTCTTATTCATTTATTCATTTTTTAAAATCAACTTTTTCATTTCAAATTCTAAGTCCTGACAGAAAGTAGCACATTTTGTCCTTTTTTTTCCCCTCTTGCTTGGCTTCCTCCTCCTCTTGTTCCTCTTCTTCTTTTTTTAATCTTTCCACTGATGGATCTTAAGAAGGAATCCCATGTCTTTTGCTATTTTGTATTATGTATGAAAAGAAAATGCAGTACACCCAGAAATGTTCTCATGGTTTACTCATTTTTTCACTTCTGACCAACTGTCACCAGCGCCTGCATGAGAGTCGACTTCGCGTTCGACGAAGCGCATTGTAATGAGCAACGTGAAGCTTCAAGCTTTCATGACGTTCCTGCGGGTGTTTCATGTGAAACTCACGCGAGAACTGCCGTCTCTGTTCTTCTGTCTTGTTTGTTTCTCTTTATTATTATCTGTTGTTCTGTGTATTTTGTTTTGAGCATTAATAAAACAAAAAAACGAACGGACGGCATCCGACATCCACGTGACTTTTCGTGCGAGTTTCTCTGCGCGCTTACGTCACACCTCAAGTTTCGTCAAGCATGAACTCTCTACCCTCTCATGCACGCGCAGGTGACAGTTGGTCTAACGTTTTGTTCTACAGTTTAAAAAAATGTACATTATTTGGTATTTTTCTTACAAACACTTATCGTTTCACTTCAGAAGACATTGATTCATCCATTGGGATCGTATGGATTACTGTAGTTATTGCTGTATGTGCTGTTTGATGCTTCGACTTTTAGGAACACATGAGATTGCATTATAAGGCATTCCCAGAGATTATTTATTTTTCTAAAAACCTTTGTTTGTGTTCATCCGAGGAAGGAAAGTCATATACATCTCGGATGGCATGAGGGTAAAAGAAGAGTAAATGGTGAGGATATTCTCTTGAAAGCCAAACAAGAGAAATGAATAAAAAGTGTTTTAACATTAAATCTGTTTTGAAATAAGTTGTTTTTCAAATAAATGTTTCCAAGTGAAATCAGATTGTGTGCTTTCATTGTACTTAACCTGTAACTTCATGAAACAAGAGGGTAACAAACACCACTTTAATTTACAGCCCACAGATGTCACACTTACCCTGTAACTACATGAAACAAGAGCATATTTCCCCATATTAAAAAAAAAATGCTATAGTTGTAGTTTTAATTGCCTTGAGACAACTTAATTAGTGCACTTTTGCAATAAAAACAAAGTACAGTGTAAATGCACTGATAGCCTACCCCATAAATATTTATATATTTGTACATTATTGTTACAAAATGCTGTGCAGTGCATGTTCTCGCTAAATTGCTCCCAAATGTAAGATTGTTGTCTATCATAATAGTATAAGTACCCAATACGATGTAATTATGCAGTACTTTCTGGGCTGTAATCTAAAGCGTTACCAAATAGTCAATGTGACTACAGTGGTTTAACCTTAATGTTATTGTAACGTGCTGGTTGCAGATAAACACACAACGGAGAAGAATACTCTCAAATAAGACTTTACTTGATAATCCAATGGGAAAATACAGATCCAAGCAGGGAAATAACACAACACTCAAGACATACGACACCCGACAATGAACTAAAGGAAGACAGGAACTTAAATACACAGACGATTAACTCAAATGACAAACAGCTGTGATGATTAGTGCAGTGTCCATGATTACTGACGAATGGCGGGAACACAGAACAAAGGAGCACGTGATGAATGAAAATTAAAACAAACAGAACATGACGGTGACCGTGACAGTTATGAAGCGTTGAGAATACTTTTTGTGTTAAAAAACAAAACAAAAATAATGACTTTATTCAACAATTTCTTCTCTGCCCTGTCAGTCACGTATGCAGTAACAATGAGCGCTTACTAGGATCAACTTAAGGCTTTATTTTCAAAAGTATGTGAAGTTTGCGGCTCCATTGTTGCAGTAAACTTGCACAATGTTCATGAATGAATAAATTATTAGATGCACGCCGGTCTGTTATGGCAGGGACGTCGACTTTACATTTTCACGCCCCTAAACATGACATGGAGCAAAACGAACTGTGATTGGTTGTGTTACATGTCAGTCAAACGTCCTTTTGGGGGGGGGGCCTTGGCCAATGAAAACTGCAATAGAGTCCAGACCTTCCAGAGCTTCTACCTACGCGAGACTAGGTAAAACTTGACTTTTACTCAAAGTCACAAGAAGTGGAAGGTTGTAACACTTTTGCTTTGACATCTGTAAGTATGACACTTTTATAAAATTCTATAATAATATAACATAATGGCACAGATTCTAAATTTCTAGACTTCTAGTGATAAGGGAGACCTAAAGGTACTTTAGCTTTAGCGTTCCTTAAAGTTATATCCAGTCAAAATACATACCTGGCTTCGATTTATTACAACACAAATCTAATTGTGTGAGGTGAATCTTTTAAAGGGTTCACCTAAAAATGAAAATTATATCATTAATTACTCACCCTCATGTCGACCTTCGTTCATCTTCGGAACACAAATTAAGATATTTTTGATCAAATCCGATGGCTCAGTGAGGCCTGCATCGCCAGCAATAACACTCCCTTTTTCAATGCCCAAAAAGCTACTAAAAACATATTTAAAACAGTTCATGTGACTACAGTGTTTAAACCTCAATATTATAAAGCAACGAGAATACTTTTTGTGCGCCAAAAATAACAAAATATCGACTTTATTCCACAATATCTAGTGAAGGGCGATTTCAAAACACTGCTTCATGAAGCTTAGATTCTTTACGAATCATAGGTTTTGAATCAGTGATTCGGAGCACACGTATCAAACTGCCAAAGTCACGTGAACTATTGAAGTTTCAAAACACTTATGATGTAACAAAGCCTCGTTTACTGAAATCATGTGATTTTGCCGCTCTGAACCACTGATTCGAAAACAAATGATTCGTAAGGATTCGAAGCTTCATTGAACCATCGGATTTGATCAAAAATATCTTAATTTGTGTTCTGAAGATCAACGAAGGTCTTACGGATGTGGGACGACATGAGGGTGAGTAATTCATGACAGAATTTTCATTTTTGGGTGAACTAACCCTTTAAAAGACAGACAGGTTTGCTTTTGCTTCTCCTTCATCAGATACACTTTGTTTATTGTCTTTAAAATGTGGTCATTCAGTTTTGCTCTTCAAAGTAAAAATATTCCCTATGGCTATATGTTTTTAGATGTGCCATCTGAATTCTTAACATTCATGAAATGTTAATAAAACATAAGGTAATAAAAACTTTATTAGATATATAGAACACTGGCAGAAAACACTGTTTTTGTTTCATTTCTTTTAAAAAGAGACCCCCGAACTCACATCATCATGCCTGCATCACTGGCAAGGAAATTATGAGTTGCCCAAGGTTACAAAGTAAATAATTATTCATGCTTAAAGTTTTGATTGGAATACATCACATGTGGTTGGATGGTTGCATTTCCTATTAGATGGGAAATTAGTGTACATAACCTTAGTAGGGTGTACACATTTGAGTGGAGGGTTGTTACACCATTAGGTGCTCTAATAAGGCCAATAGTTTGAACAGAAAATATGGTGTCTTTAACTACTCTGTGCTTGCATCACAGTAGTACTATTGTACTATTCTATAGGCCTTCTTGAGCCCTGATTATATCATATTTGTATGCACAGGAGAAGTTCTCACAAAAATTTCGGCATAATTGACAACACGTGTCACAGTCTCGCCAGGCTCCTCTGTCTCATACATCCAACGTTCACTCTCACCTGAATACTGATCACCTGTCCCTCATCAGCACAACAATCAGGACCTGTATAAAAGCACACACCTAACAGTAACTCTTTGTCTGGTCTCCAATATGGATTACAGGCTACTTACCCACTCTACTTACCTGTGAAGTTCCCTTGTGATGTCCTTATGATACTCCAGTGATCTCCTGTATACGGAGCCCCGGACATGAAAAAAAAAATAGTAGACTAAATTGTGTGCACGATTTACTAATTCGTTCCCTTGATTTACTAAAATGTGCGCACGATTTACTATTTCGTTCCTTCGATTTATAAATCATGAGCACGATTTAATTTTTTTTTCTTGGATGTAATGTGCGGGGCAGTGCACCTGTAAGCTATTGTTCGGAGTATTATATTTACCCATCTCCTCACCATACTCCGCAAAGAGGTGTGTTCTTTTCACTCGCCCAAAGGATAGTCATTTGCACAAAACACACCCACAGCTCTGTAAAGGCTTTCTGCACAACCTTTTTTTACTCTCAGCAAATATATGATCCTCTCTTTCACTGTATATGATGAAATATATTTAAGATATAAATATCTAAGTATAAAATGTGATGATTTTATGATTTAAATTTGATGATTACCTATAAATAGGCACCCAGATAGGCACCCAGATGCACACTTGGTGAATGAGACCCACTGTTTTTGTAAGGTCAAAGTGATTAATTGTATAATTTTAAACATTGTACTTAATTAGCATTGACATTTTTAGTCATTGAGAGTTTTATAATTAAAGGCTGGTTATGCAAGCAAGGTAGACTTCATGCAAATGAGAAGCAATGCACCAATGGGACGGTCAGTCTCTAGTTAAGCAGGAACATCTAGCACCCAACAAACAGTACAGTGATTTGGCAACCTCCGTCAGTGTAATCACTGTCAGTCAAAATGTGATCCCCTGGTTAGGAAAAATAATATTATGTGTCCTTCCATTGTTACAGAGAGTGTGCATAATAACTTTGCAGAATCCAATGTGCAAATTTTGAATTAGCAGCTTAGATGCCTAATTATTTGGTTTCACACCTTTATCAGTTTATGCTTGTTAATGCAACAGAGCTGGAATCCAAATCTCCATTCAAGCTCATTTATGGTAAGCAGTAGCTGCAGAATCTCATTAAAAGACATTGTTAATGTAATACAGAGTTGAAAAATGCAAGAGCAAGAAATTTATCTTGATTCTTTTACGTTACCTCAAGTTACCAGGGCAACAGGTTTGCAGAGAGCAGGAAAATAAGAGTGCTTGCAAATCCCATTTTTATTTATGGTTTTCCATGGAATTCAGAGAAATCCAAGCTCTGTTCTGTGCATTTAGAAAGACTAGAATATTTTTCATGCTGTATGTGATGAATTATACAACGACTTCTTTATGTCCCAATGTCTACAAAATGATAATAATCTGTTTGCACTTATACATTTTATCAGAATAAATCAGATCATTGTTGAGCATGGAGTTATAAAATAAATGTAAAAAGTACTTTTGTAAAAAACAAAACAAACAAACAAACAAACAAAACGGATAATGTACTGGCAGAAAATTACCAAGAGATTATCCAGTCATTTCTGTTAACCCTAAAACACAACACAATGATGTTTAAGATTCAAAACACAGGTAAAACAGAAAGTTCAGTCAAATTAATACAATACATTGTGCCCTATTTTTACAGATTTTTTTTTAGCGTGTAGCCCAGATTATTTAGTTTGGAAAGAATTGAGGAGACATCTGATTTCACAGTTTGGTATTTTGCAAATTTTAAGACATTATTTAGATCTCGTTTGAAACTTTAGAGCAGACACATGTCAGATTACTGGGGTATTTTCTATATTAGAAGGATTAGACTGCATTTGCTATCTATTTAATATCACTGCTGTCACAATTTAGATTGCTGCTGTATATGGTTTCTTACAGAACTCTGCATTTACTTTTACTCTATATTTTATTTCTCTCACTTCTTGTCTTAGTTGCTTTCTCTGGCCTGGGCTTTACCTCATTTTACTTGGCGGGCAAGCTGCAGTGCTTCACAGATGCCGGACGCGGGCGCAGCTGGCGTCTCTGTGCCATGGTCCTGCCCCTCTACAGTGCCATGATGATCGCCCTGTCCCGCACCTGCGACTACAAGCATCACTGGCAAGGTCAGTGCAAAAGCACACAACTGCTCAGCCAGTACATGTGTGTGGTCATCTGACAGTCAGAGACACTACATTTACACTATAGAAATGGTTTATATTGCAGCACAGTGAATTCAACCATTAAATTAAAAGCCTTTAGGTCTTGTAGAACATAACAATGAGTATGCATGGTTTGTTGGAGTTACTTCTTCTTTGAGATAGAGAAGCATCAGAAACTGTTTGCAAGCTTTAACATCAGCTTTACAGCTCACTGGCCTGCTTCTAGGTTTTTTACCCATAAAGCTATCAATCATGTCTGTGTATGATCTAGAATCACCCTGGCGCACAGCCATACTGTCACCATCAATAACAGCCTCAGACAGGATGTAAAGCCACATGATGTATCCAATGAGAAGTCTGAATCACCAAAGGAAGCATGACATGATATGATGGAAAGGGATGTATAGCCGATACAGAGAACACACCATGGCCCATTGGTTTTCAGAATTTAGTGAATTGTTTGTGATTGATATATTTCCCAATATGGTCCATAAACAGCATAGACACTGAGGGGGGTGTATTTATCCCAATATTCAGATCAGTGGTCAGTCAATATAGTCAATGACCACTTGTTCAAGTTTTACATTTAGTCCCCCAAACCTTGAATAATTGCTAACATTTATTGGCTTTATCTCACCATGCTCAGACACATGCACAGTTTTTAAGCTCTGTTATAATTTAGTTGAGAAATAAACATAAATGCAAGTACACTAATTCAGGCAAGAATGCTTAGTCAACACACTGCACGTGTGCAGCCACGAACAAACCGGATGTGTTATTATTCATGTAGCTAGCTTTAAACATGTTGCAAGTTTAACTTTAATTTGTTCAGCAAGTTTCGAACTGTTACTACGCCATGATTTGAAAGAGAAAACTGATCGTAGCAGACGACACTTCATGCTAATTGTGTAGGCCTGTTTTTGGTCTTACCATACCCATATGAAATGCATTGAAAATCTTTCTCTTCACAACAACTTTCAAAGCTCATTCACTCATAAATGTGGTGCTTGAAACTGTCATTGGTTCTCATCACTGATATCGTCAGGTCTGTTTTGGGTGTTGGTTCACTGTCATGTTTTCATGTGTTTTATTTTGAAGTTTTCTCAGTGGCTGCATCCGAAATCACATACTTCCCTAGTATATAGTAGGCGAAAAACAGTATATTCAAATTAAATTCACAATACACACATTCATACTATATATAACACACCTTTTAGCGTTCACAAAGTAATTACTTATTCAAAATAAGTGCCTACTCAAGAGAGTATGTGAATTTGGATAAGGTGTGTTCGACCTTGGATAAGGTGTGTTCGTCCGCGGCTGGATGTAACCGACCGGTGAGGGTTGCCGCTTGCAGTCGGGGAGAAGCTGAAAACGGAGACATGACGTCTGACACTTTCTGCTTCCACCACAATATAATATCACGACTACAATAAAAGAGCTTTTACTGTTATAAAAATACAGATTTGTGAGCATTAGTGGAACTGAATAAACACGAAACACACGTGATTGTTGTCATGTGGTGGATCCGGCAATCATGGAACAGCCGTCTGCTCTTGAATCGCTCTCGTGGGACTTTGATGCCATATGTCACAATGATGTCGGACAAAATTTGTCAGCAGCCGATCGGTCTGCGCAGCGCTGCTTGAACAAGCTTTATCTTCCTGTTTCTTGTCATTGCATGTAATTCCCTTGCCCCTCATGTGATCATGTCATGTGCTTCTTTTGCACGTGTCTTTCTCTCATTGGTTCATTGTTTAATTGCTTTAATCTTGTTAGTCATTAGTCTTTTTGTGTATATATAACCCACATGTTCCCATTGTCTCTTGTCTAGCTTTGTTTCATGTTACTGCTGTTGGTTATTTTGTTTCCTGTTCATGCTCAAGTCAAGTCTTAGTTTTGTATTTGTTCACATTTTGTTTGAATAAACTGCACATGGGTTCAGACTACTCGCCTCCAGTGGTCCTTTGTGACAGACAAATGAGGAGTTCTGTTCACACTGAGTTATTTTACGATACTTTTTTGGGGGTTTTCACCTTTAGAGCTCCACAGCATCCGTACCCATTCACTTTTATTCAGAACAAGAGCATCATGAACAATATCTCTTTTTGTGCTCCACAGAAGAATGGAATTAATTTCCATTTCTGACTGAACTATTCCTATGTGTCATTCTAGCATTTTCAGAGAGAGCAGTGTGAACTTGGCATTTTTGAAAAGTTACTCATAACTATATACATTATTATTCAATTACTTATATCCTTGTGATTCTCTGGGTTTAAGAATAAAAAAGTGAAATCCTTGAAATGAATGACAGCAGAAAGGAGAGTTTTCCTCCATATAAGCAGCTGTTAATTATCTCCAGAAAAGTGTGCATGTCCTAGATTTTATGTTGCTAAACTATAAATATGCATATTAACACTACACTTGTATATTTATTTATACACACTATAGATATATATTTATATTTAGTTCCCTGTCACCTCATATGGACACATATCATTCAAACAACTGCAAGCAGATACTTATTAGTGTGACTTCATATGGACCTGGCCCCTAGGGTCTGCTGGGTAGTAGAACAGAACTAATCTGAACAATAGTGGCATGGACCATTAAACTTGATGGGTCCAATCTGGTCCAAGTAAATACAAGCTGTGGACTCATACAAGCTTGCCCTGTAGCATAGTGATCTAATGAGTGTCGGTTTGTTCCAGGGGCTATATTTAAGTCCATCCTCAAAATTACTTTTCAGTCATTTGATTTTAGACTGATCTTTTTGGAAATGAAATAGCTTTGTGGTGTTTATATATGCAAGTTATACAGTTGTGTGTCAGTCCGCACTGCAGCTCTTTTAACAACCCCCAAAATGGCGGTGCTTAACTGCTTCCTCTTAGGGTGGCATTAAACCAAAATCCATTTAGTGGATTGTGTTTGGTGAAGAATCTTAGGCCAGTAACAAAACATTAGTTTCTCTGGGTACTAAAAGACCCAAATCAGTAGAGCCACCATTGGATATAGAAAAGCCTTAGGGTAAATAATGCCATTGTCTCCTAAAAAGCTGTGTTTGCTATAAAATGCAATCTGCCGCAGTACTGTGGTAGAAAGGAATCATTCGAAGACTAGGAGTCCAAACAAAACACTCTTTGATACAATTCACTAAATAGAAGGAAAACACAGGAGAATCGCAGGTAACCACATACTTCTAACTAAGACTAACACCAGACAATGTGATAACTAAACCTAAGAGGATAAGTAGCAAGACCAAACAAAAGAACTAAATGATGAATGCCTGAACAGAATACTCAATCAATTTGTTACCAAGGAAACCAACAAGCAGAGAACGGAGAAGTACAAAACCAATTAACAAATTAACATGGATACTAGAACAGGAAAACTAAATCAAACAGAATACAAAACATGAAACTTAGACTCTAACAGTACTCCCCCCTCCCACAAATTTGCGCCAAATTAAGAAGAAAAAGACTCCAACCGGGGAGGAGGGGTGGACGTCCTGGAGGCTGACAAAGGCCTGTAAAAGGGTGGTGCTGGCAAGATGGGAATCCAGCTCTAGGTACGGGAATCCAGGGAGAAGCTAGAGGTTTAGGAAGTCTCCAGGGTGGCACCCTAGGCACAGGGACCCAAGATGGTGCAGGGAGTACTGGGGATACTGGAGTCACAGATGGCACTGCAGATACAGAGGGTAAGGGCACTGGAGATACAGAGGACACTGGAGATAGAGATGGCAAGGGCGCTGGTGATATTCCAGGAATGGTCACCGTGACCACAACAAAAGAACTGTGGGCACTGGATTTTCGAATGGCCTCTATGGCCTCCATGAGGGAACTTGGAGTACAGGAGACTTAGATAATAGAATCAGGGTCGGCCACCTTGGCCATATGGGTATAGCCCATTATGGACAGAACTGCACCCTCTGGGCTTGACTCCTGAGATCTGAACTGGCACTGGGCTGAGCTCTTGTATGAGAGCGGGCACTGGGCTGAGCTCTTGGATGAGAGCGGGCACTGGGCTAAACTCTTGGATGAGAGCGGGCACTGGACTGTGGTCTGGGGCTGGAGCCATCACTGGACTCTGGTCAGGGGCTAGGGCCTTCACTGGGATGTACTCTGGGGCTGGAGATGCTGAGAGTTGTTTCTTCTTCCTCAGCCTTCTCTGTTGGGCTAAGGTTAACATGCATCTTTGACTGAGCTCTGAGGGTTGAACAGGATCTGGACAGGGCTCACAAACTGGATTACATTTTGAAGTGGGCTCATGTGCTGGTATGGATTCTGGACTCTAAAAATGACTCTGGAACATCTATGAGGAATACTGAGACAGGTTCAGGAGTGAGAATGAGTGGCACCAGGAGGGCTGTAATGGGCTGGGGATGATGTGAAAAGCTGGAATTGGTTTTTTCATCCACCTCACCACCCGTGTAAGGCAAACCAAAGCATCTCAGTACCAAATCAAGATACTGCTCAAGCGTCATGCTAGCATCTCCCACGGGTATGACAGGCCATAATTCTGTGTCCAATCCACTCCAAAATAAGTTTATTAACTCTCCCTCAGTGCATGATGTGGCAGTGGCAGAATTCAACAAATTCTTGCACATAGTCCTCAATCCTCCAGCCATATTGGTAAATTGAGCACAGCTCCAAAATCAAATAAGACATTGTTGTAAATCCTTACTCTTTCTGGTCTGGTGTTCTGTCACATTACTGTGGTAGAAAGGAATTCAGAATTCGTTCAAAGACTAAGAGTCCAAACAAAACACTCTTTATTATAATCCATTAGGAAATAGAAGGAAACCACAGTAGAATCACAGGTAACCACATTGTACCTCTAACTTACGGTGCTTTCACACCTGAGTGACCAACAAATCAAATGGTATTATAATTCATAATAGGAAATGAGTTATATTTAAAGAGCAGTAGTGTCTGATTCTGTGAGTGAGCACATTAGTTATCACAGTTGAAGACCGAAAGAGCACCACTTCATCTTAAAATGTTGTGTAATTGTGCTTCTCTGTCCCAGTGAAGCCTTGATTCCTGCTCTAGCTCCATTTTAACATTCATATGTTTGCATGTGTCTTGACACAGCCTTTAGACAGGACTGAGAGATCCAGAAAGAGCGCGTTTGAATTTGCTGCAGTATTAATACGAATGTAGTATATTATATAACAGCGGGAATGATGGCTACATTCGTATAGTCAGTGTTTGCGTGTGTAATAAGCTCTTGGAGCGAAACGTATCATTCATCTTGATGGATGATGCACAGGAATCTCTGACAGATAAGAGGACAGTTGTACTTGCATATGACTTGCGTGAACACATTTTGGTACGCTTTGAATGGTTGCCTTGTGAAAGTGAACCAAACCAAGTAGAAAATGCAACATTGTAACAAATTTAGTCCCTGTTTTGAAACAACACAAACGATCTACAGGTGTGAAAATGCCCTTAGACTAACACCAGACAATGTGAGAACTAAAACTAACAGTCTAAGTAGAGAAACCAAACAACATAACTAAATGATGAACACCTGAACAGAATACTCAATCAATTTTTTAGGCCTACCAAGGAAACCAACAAGCAAAGAACGGAGAAGTACAAAACCATTTAACAAACTAACAGTGGATACTAGAAAAGGGAAACTAAAATCAAACAGAATACAAAACATGAAAATCAGACTCTGACACTATTCTTTTTCTCTGTGTGTGTGTGTGTGTGTTTATTATTCATGGAAACAACAATAACAGAATGAAAACATACTGCTATATTAAAGACCGGCAGACCGTTAGAAAGCTAGCTATATGGATGGATGAGGTTTATTGTGACTGTGTCTTACTGTGAATGTTTCTCACAGATGCATTTGTTGGGGGAGTGATCGGCCTCTTCTTTGCCTACGTCTGTTATCGGCAGCACTACCCACCCTTCCTCCACATAGACTGCCACCTGTCCTACGCTAGTCTGGCTGCAGCAACCGCCCACAACATGCCAGCCTCCCAGGATCAACCTCTGCCCACTGATAATGCCACCAGCCTGCCTCTGGAGGGCATGACCGAGGGACCAGTATGACTAATAGAGTCACAATCCTCTGACCCCCTACCACACCAACGTGGTATGAACCACACTTGACTGACACTTGCACATTCCAATGAATTGGACCATCCCATTTCATTTAGTTTCTTCTTCCTCCTCCTCCTCCAGTCATTAAGCAGAGTTACAGCTGCTGTTCTAAGATCTGTTATGCTTAATTTAATTACCGAATATTAGTATTGGCAAGTTGAAACCTGGTGCAAGAATCTCTCTCTAACAAAAGTACCATGGCAAGTAATAAAGAGTACCATGATACACAGAATTGGTAATCATTCAGTGCCGTTATATATACTGGGTCTTGTATAGCCAACTGAGACTTTTTCTTGTAAGGGCTGCCTATGATCCAAATAGCAAATCGGTGCTCTGAGAGATGAAATTCTTATTCTAAAAGGTTTCATTCATAAATCTCTAATCTCGGATTGAAATCCCATCTCATCAATTCATTATTTGCACTGGTTTTCCTCATATTGTTTTGTGTTTATTCAGTAGTTTATTCACATGCATGTTAACAGCTTTGCCACGTGTATCATTTACCAGACACAGAGGAATTAGAATGGAAGGACAGACTCAGTATTAAAAATACCAAGGCATTACATCAAATGATCAAACCATGGGTTTTGGACACTGAACATTTTAGAAGTGCCCAGCTATCAAATTGCCATCTTATTCCCATTTAATGTCATTGTACATCATTGTACTATGATATTGCCACAGTACTTTTTTTGTAAGGTTGTAGGACAAGATATAGGATGATAAAGTTACCTACAATATCCCAAATAAGGTGTGCGGCATATAGTCAGGAGCATGATTTGGTTTTAAAACAATGGAATGAAAGAAAGTGAAATGATCTGTCTAATTTGTCTGTATTACAGGGTACATAATATATTTCCTCTCCTAAAGATCCATCTTAAAACCACTAAAACAAGCTTACTTAATATTAAAAATCAAATTTTTCATTGAATGAGTCACATTGCAATTATTACATTGTTAAATTATTTATTAGAAAAAGCCTTGATTCCAAACTCTGTATTTTTTTTTTTTTTTTTTTTTTTTTTTTATATAATAATATATTGAAAGTAATGTTTGTGTATTGTTGCTGAAGTGTAGCATCAAGCTCACAGCTGACTGGGCCACCTTTGAGATGACATGCAGTTTCGACACTTCCAGTGTAGACAGGCTCAAAATTGTTGAATCAAGCTGTGACCGGCTGTGACACGTTATCAGCTACTTCAAAGGTAGATACGGCACTCACAGCTTATTACAATAATATACCCATAATGCATGTTTACTGACTTCAAAAAAACTTTATCTCTGCTAATCTGTTGTATTTTTATTCGCCTTATGTTTTAAAACTGGCTACTTATTGAATGTCTTTGTGGACTAACTGGCTGTCCATGGCGACTGACCTGCTGCACTTCCAGAGATCACTGGCCCATGACATTGACAGTCTCCGCCACAGACACTCCCTCTCACTGCATTTCTTCTTTTGCTCACTTTATGTGACACTTTATTTTTCCTCCTCTATAGCTTAAAGGTTTATTAATTTTGTGTCCTTCAACCCACGGTTTTAAAATGCCTCCTTTTCATCTTTAAATTCACTTTAAACTGGCATACTGCTAATACAGTTTTTGAAAACATTGCCATGCTAATACCATGGTAATTTTTTGAAGTACCCTGTAATATGGTATATGAATATTGTAATCATAGAATACCATAGTATTAGCACCTGATTACTGTACCATGGTTTTGCCACTGTGCATATTAGCTAAGTACTTCTCCAGCTTTCGACTTATGTTCTCCTTGTTTTGTTTTCTCAATCCAATCAAACTGTTCCACCGTTTGATCTCTACCTGTTCCATTATCTGCTCCTTTTTGTTTGTTGTTTTTATCATCTTTATCCATCCATTCTCCAAACTGCTTATCCTCTAGGGATGCTGGAGTCTATCCCAGCGCCTCAGGTGGGGATTATAAACACCCTGGACAGATGGCCAGTCCATCACATACACACACACACACACACACACGCACACAAGCACGCATACCTTTGCACTCACAATCACACCTATCTCCTATTAATCTATGCTGCATGTCTTTGGACTGGGAGGGAAACCGAAGCACCCGTAGGAAACCCACGCAGATCCAAGGACAACATTATTATCATTATCTCCATTTTTTTATATTTTCCCTCACTCATCCCTCATTCAGATTTTCATGAGCTGACATTTAATATCCTTGGGATGATTAGAAACTTGATTACAAGGAGGTAATGTGAGAACATGGTGGGAAAATTAAGCACTTCTGTAATCACAGCAATCTACCAAAATAACCAATCTGTAAGCTCACAGTATAATTGTTCCCATATCATTTGAAGTATTCCTTTAATAATGAAAGAAAGTCAATAAAAATTTACCATTTAAAGGGGTAGGCAACTTCACCACTGTCAAAATGAGCTTTCAATAAAACGTGGCTGCTTATGCAGTAGAAAGGTGGAAAAAATTTAAATCGGTGCTATACCTGACTTGAGAAAACAGAGAAAAAGGCTGCTGTCTTCCCTTTTGACAAATAAGTAGGAAAACTTCAATACCCATAATGCACTGGGCATGTTGCGTCCAAGGCCTTTTCAACCAGTCTGCTATGGATATGCTTACCAGAGTCAAATACCACCTTGCTTTTGTAGGAAATACTTCTTAGCAAACTTTTAGTCATAATGTAGTTCATTCGTATCGTTCCCGGGTGGAAGACTACAAAGAGTAAACGTTTAGCGGGAGTGAGTTACTTTGGGTTTCAGTGAAAGATTCAGTGCGTTGTAAGCAAGAATCGTAAATATGTAAAGAGCGCTGCGTCGAAAAATCTGAAAAACCTCTGTGTTTGTAGTCAACATTTCCAATTTGATGACCGCAAACACAATGTTTTAGGCCAAACGAAGGGGAAAAAACTGAAAGAAACTGCCGTTCTGTCAGTTCCACCCGAAGCAAAATGCCATTGCGTACAGGTAAGATAGTTGTTTCCATAGTGTAGACATAGTACGATACAATTTTCAGTGATAAACCTAGCCTTTCAATAACCGTTTTCTTAACAACCCTCTGTTGATCCGACTGTCCAAGGACAGGGATACAAAAATGCCGAAGTATAATCTATAGTTTTCAGTCTGCCGAGTGATGCGTTTTGCTGAATAAACGTGAAATAAACGTGAATTTCTCGGTCCAGATAACACAGAGAATAAGTAAGCATTGTTCATTTACATAAACTTCTGACAATGTAACAATACAAAGCAGTTTGAAAATTGTGAAGTTACACATTAATGCATACCAATTGTCTAAATGGATTCAATATTACTAAATAGACATATTGCAGACATTGAATTACGTTTTTTGTAATTGTCTTTACAAAACGTACACTCATACAGAACAACATATTTCTGCACTTAAAATTGCTTTAAATGTTCCTGCATCTAGCATTGCTATGTTTAATGAGGAACTAATAAAAATGACCAAACTGGAGTGTTCGCCGCAGTATAAAATTATACTCTCCAGCCATGGACAGGTCTTTTCCTCTTTTTGGAGCACTCGGTCCCATCTGCCATGCCCTGATATCATTGGCTGTTTGTGCTGTATGTACAACATGCTGTGCACATTTCTGTATGTATTTAATATCTGGAGGACCTACTACATTTGCCAACATATGCAATATCCATTCAGAGCACACTGTGTGGGATACATTATCCCATAATGCAATGCAAACCAATTGACCTTCTGTTTTCGAGTGACGAATGAAACTCAAAGTGATATAAACAATGTTAGAAATCAGATCACAAAAATTGGATTACAAATTAAGGTGACTGAATAACTCTTACTGAATTAAACATGCAGTGAGGTCATGCAACAACAATACACAATATTACAGTTTGAAGTGTTTAATTTGGTATACTATTTCACAGTAACTTAGTAGGTAATTATATACTGTGTGTGCAGTAATGTAGTACACAGAACACCATTATTTCTTTTGCGTAATTACTGAGTCAAGAATCCCTCGCGCAGCTGTTCTATCCAACACAAACTGAATCTATGTTAATATGAAGCAGATTCTGCCCACGCATCTTAATTCCCTTAACATATGCCGCAGAAATGATTCTCAGCTTATGTCAAAAGTGTTTCATTAATTTTAATGAAACACTTTTGAACACCTTTTCATTAGCTTTGATGAAGATGAAAATGATCTCTTTAATATAGATGACCTCATGTAATAGTAGCAGAGGACAAAATAAGGCTAAGCTTGTGAAAACAATCTATTTTGTGTTTCAGTAGCAAGGTCAGCATGTTTAATATCTTGTCAGTGACGATTGATTAGTTTAAGTTTGTTTCAAACACCTTATTGCTGGATTTATTTTTGGAAGCGGAGAACAAAAGCATCACCCAAAGGACGTTTCCCTGAGGGTTTGGCAACACAAATAGCAATGCAAACTTTTTTTTTTTCCCTGGTTGGCATACCTGATTTTTATATTTTAGAGAACAGTTGTTGTATCTATATGTTCCAGTTCTGGATGTAATGAAAATAGCATTGAAAAACAACAGTGGTCTAGAGTGATGAGTATATTTTTTTGATGCTAAATGCAAATAAAGTTACATATTATAAAAAAAAAAAAAATGTTTTTTTTTAGCATCGATACTTCATGTGTTTGTTGCACTGCCATCACACAGAAATGATCATTTGTGCTTAATTTTCATAAAAAGAATGTCACATTACTTGTATCATCATCTGTATTTTATCAAGACTATACATAATACACTTTCTATTTGCATAATAAAATCTTTTTTTTCTTTTTAAATGTGACCTAGACATGTTCCTGTGATATACACCCAGGCTAGAATGAAAAGCGCAAAATAACTTTAATAGAAAAATGGCCATGATCAAATGAGTATTAGAAAAAGAGTTAATTATCTTACAATTTGAGCCTCAAATGGATTGTTTTAGATCAGTGTTACTCAACTTTTTTTATTCTCCTAGGATGTACATCATCTATACATTTACAGCTGGGTTATTAGAAAATATATGTACAAATTAAAATATGTACAGTGTTACAGTACAACAAGAAACCCCTTCTGATTTAATATATAAATGGAAGATTCTTGCATTTAGTGCTTTGGAATGTATCTATCATATTATATAATGTTTTCCTTGGTTTTCTTTTGGGATCTGTAACCCATAAAAAAAGAGAATGTTTCAGAAGTAACAAATTTGAGTCATGTACATAATGTGATTTGTGTTGTGCAAAGATCTTTTTATATGTATTTGCAGATTTTCAAAATACATACGTTTATGCAGACATCAGAATATTCTAGTTTCTACGGCAAGTCCTTCTTTTATACCCAAAAAATGTTTCATTGTTGTCTTTTAGACAGAGGAAATGAAGTCTCTAATGTTCCACTGTCATTGAACACGGCATGCCAATTCCATTTGTGACAAGAAACCATTTTATATGGAGAAGCATGCCTGGCCTCAAAAGCACTTTGAATTGTATTTTGATGATTATACTTACATGTAAAAATTATTGTAATCAAACAAAGAAGTGAATAAAGAGAAGAAAATGTGTTTAAGGTGGTATTTTTCTTTCAACAAAGGCACCAGAGCAGCCAGAGTTTGTTTCTCTGTGTTCCTGCTAGAGGTGTTTGTTGTGATGCATCACACTTTTGTTCCCATCTTGCAGAATTATGACAGCATAAAACATTTGTTACTAATTACATTCTTCAATATTGTGGCAGCAGTACAGATGTTTTTAAAGTAGTGTAGCTTTTTCTGGCTAATTCTTCCAGTAATGTGCAAACAAACTCTACATTGTTGTTTTTGAAGTCTGAGCTGAGGGAATCATCACAAACTCACACAAGTTTGATTCTGTCATCCTGCTTGTTCATGTATTTAACATTTTAATGAACTCTAATGCAATTAAATGTCTAATAAAGGTTGGTTTAAAGCACAATTAATGTCATTTTCCCGTTTTCCGTGAACTAATCTAAAGTGATAACTTACAGTTAATACATTGTTAAAGCATTATTCAACTCTTTACATATGAGCTAATTAAACAATAACAGGTAATTACAGTGATAATGAATGAAGAACTCACAATTTGTAGTCTATTATTCAGTACAGTTTATAAACTATTAATTAACTATACATTAATAGTTTGCAAATGATTTGTAAATATTACACTATAAATATTATAAAGTGTTAGTGAAAAAAATTTAAGTGTGGTGCGTTCCAGGACTTTAAAACGAAAAAAAAAAAAAAAAATTAAATCGTTTCACTCCGAGCAGAATCGGTATTTTAACGTTTCTGTTCCAGTGTTCCTTCTGTATTATTAACGCTCCGGAACCGGTTTGATCAGAAAAAAATAACGTTTAATAACGTTATTTTTTAACTTTTTTTTTTTTTGCATGTAGCCTACTTAATAATAATAATAATAATAATAATAGTATACCGATGCTATTCCTGAGAGGAAAAAAAGATAAGTCGCGTATACGTCGCATTTTATTATTCAGAAATAATGTAATTTATCGGTATAGCTAAATAAAGTAAAATGTTTACAAGTAGCCTAGCCTAAGTAGCTTTGTTTATAATGTTTGTTAACATAAATTATGAACAAAACTGCCCTATTTTATTTTTCCACAAAACATCTAAAGTTAACAGATTATTCAGGCTAAATAAACGTCAAGCCAAAGTTATTATTATTTTTTTTTTTTTAATTATCTTTTCTTTTTTTAACGCCATTCCCCCATCTAACACACAACATAACAGTTATGTAATGTATTCGTACTTTTTGGTAATTTCATGACTTACTAACTGATAACGTAACTACGACGTCGCATGGCAGTAATTTCATTGCCTTTAGATTACCATCTCACAACATCGTCAGTATGATCTTCTAACGTTATAAGATTACCAAGAACGTTACAGATACGTACTATATTCGTAATATATTGGTAATTCCATGACTTACTAGTAACTTAACTTCAACGTTGTATGCCCGTAATATCATTACCTTCAAATTACCATATCACAACGTCGTCAGTACTATCTCCTAACGTTATAAGATTACCAAGAACGTTACAGATACGTACTATATTCGTAATATATTGGTAATTCCATGACTTACTAGTAACGTAACTACAACGTTGTATGCCCGTAATATCATTACCTTCAAATTACCATCTCACAACATCGTCAGTATGATCTCCTAACGTTATAAGATTACCAAGAACGTTACAGATACGTACTATATTCGTAATATATTGGTAATTCCATGACTTACTAGTAACGTAACTTCAACGTTGTATGCCCGTAATATCATTACCTTCAAATTACCATATCACAACGTCGTCAGTACTATCTCCTAACGTTATAAGATTACCAAGAACGTTACAGATACGTACTATATTCGTAATATATTGGTAATTCCATGACTTACTAGTAACGTAACTACAACGTTGTATGCCCGTAATATCATTACCTTCAAATTACCATCTCACAACATCGTCAGTATGATCTCCTAACGTTATAAGATTACCAAGAACGTTACAGATACGTACTATATTCGTAATATATTGGTAATTCCATGACTTACTAGTAACGTAACTACAACGTTGTATGCCCGTAATATCATTACCTTCAAATTACCATCTCACAACATCGTCAGTATGATCTCCTAACGTTATAAGATTACCAAGAACGTTACAGATACGTACTATATTCGTAATATATTGGTAATTCCATGACTTACTAGTAACGTAACTTCAACGTTGTATGCCCGTAATATCATTACCTTCAAATTACCATCTCACAACATCGTCAGTATGATCTCCTAACGTTATAAGATTACCAAGAACGTTACAGATACGTACTATATTCGTAATATATTGGTAATTCCATGACTTACTAGTAACGTAACTACAACGTTGGATGCCCGTAATATCATTACCTTCAAATTATCATATCACAACATCGTCAGTATGATCTCCTAACGTTATAAGAAAACCAAGGACGTTCCAGATACGTACTCTATTCGTATTATATTGGTCATTCCATGACTTACTGGCAACGCAACTGCAATGTCATGTGCTCGTAATTTACACGTTCTTTATATCTTATTATTACCAGAATTTGCTATTTAAAATGTGTACCAGAAAATGGATGACCGCTTTTTATAATGACGTGACATACAGCCGCGAGCACAGTATGTTGACAGGAGAGTAAAGTTAATTTTTCTGAGGTGTGAAACTTTTTATTTCGTAACAAATTATGAGGCTAACGTTGTAATTATGACACAGACAAAGCCTGGCTACACTTTCTCATCTGACAGCAGATACTGAATAAGGACAACTCGGGCACTCGGACACTGTGTCTGACAGAAGAATTTATTTTTCCGAGGTGAGTCTTTACAACGAATAAATAGCTTTTATACAAAATGTATAAAATAAAGTTAACTTTGGAAAGAGCGTCGAGATTTCTCCGTGTTTCTTGTCAGTTTTATAGCAATAAAGTTCAACAACTGCGTCAGATTGGTTAAGTAACATTACCCACAGTCTTTTGTTAATATTTATACCTCTGTGATTATATGGTATCTTTCGTCTGAAATGTATGTTAGCAAAATGTTACGCTAGCATAGCATGTTTTTAATGATGGGCCTATACTGAGTGCAAAACGTCTTGAATGCGTTTCGCTGTAGGCTATGTTTTTACAGTTTGGGTGTATTTTATTTTTATTGGGATTTTTGTTCATGTCCTGTGTGTTTTTCAAAATAAATGAATTCATTTTAAATCTGCATTCATCATTCACAGCTGTTGAAATAACCTTTAAATTAGTTTGGGCAAATGAGGACATAAATTAGGTTAAACTACTGCATGTCGGCCGATAGAAAAATAAATATATATAAAAATTACCAACTGATTACCAACACACAACTATTGATACACAACGTTGCAGTTACTAACTGGCAACGTCACAAAGTTACGTTGTGGCAACATATCCAGGATTTTCACTTTTCCAGTTGCCACAACGTAACTACGTCACACGACGAAAGTTTTTTTGTTTGTTTTTTTTTTACGTTGATTACGTAAGATTATGTTGCAATTACGTAACAGTCACGTATTTTGTTTAGCTGGGTAGCTTCTATTGCTATTCAAGGCAAGAAACAGGTTTATTTACGAATGCTAAACTATTTATTAGGCTATGTAAGCTTTATACTTCACTTGCAGTATCAACATCATCCTTCACATAACAGCACAGGTAGGTCACGTGTGGTAAACAGCAGATTGTAGGCCTATTGCAGAATTGAAATAGCAGTGAAAGAGCAGTGTAACGTTTTATATGTTTGGTTTACTATACTTTATTTGAATATTTAACAGCGCGCGTAAGGCGCCGGCGCGACTACTGGAATTTTTTTTCCTTCTAAGACAGAAAACTGTACTCCGTAATTTATGGTCATACAGGTAAAAGCACTCAAATAACGAAAACAAGCAGAATGTCTGTTTCCTTTCCTAGATCTTTGGAGTGCGCCACAATGAACCACTTTTGTTTTGTTAATCTGTAGACCTAATTAAGTGAAATATTTGGCGTAGCCTATAGGCCTAAATATTCCCTTTTTAACACATTTTAATAGGAGTTATGTAGGCCTATTGTTTTATTCTGTTTTCTGTGTTCACAGAAGCGCTGCAGACGCGTGATGTGACGTTTTGTGATGTTCTATATATCCTGCGATTTTCGCTGGTTTCAAAACGCACAACAAGCTGCATATTACTTGACATTCATTTTCACTTAAATGTAGGCCTAATGCTTGATGGTTGGTGACATATATCATCGGAAAAACTAATTGTGCCATTGTGACTTACCTTACCTATGATGACTTGACAGCTGAGCCTGAGCGCGTCAGAGCGGTCATTTCAAAATTTCGTTTGTTTCCGGTTTTCGTTCCTTGAACCGGTTCAGAGCCCTGGTGCGTTCAGTTTTAAATAAAACAACTGAACGTGAATCTGACAACGTTTTTAGTTGACTGTTGCACACATCACTAAAGTTCAGAAATTAAATGTCTGGAGAGTTGTGAAATTACCTTGGTGCTCTATTGTGATTGAAAATAACAAACCATCTACACAAAACCCTACCTTAAACCTAATAGACACTTAACAGAAGAAAACTTGAGATCAAATGCATATGCTTAAGCAACCATGCAATTTTAGCTTGCTTTATCGAGTATCATGATGACTCGCATGTCCAGTGCTGTACCAGGTGAGCTATCGAGCAAGTTTACATCAGAAAAGCCAAACATATGGAGCTGGTTATGTGATGCAAATGTGAAAATTTATTAGTTTACAAATGATGCACAATGTGTTTTGAGGTCATATAGTGTGAAAAGCAATATTTTTGATGTTTTCTAGTGTTCATTTCAGCTGGAAATTGCAGTGAATTGCAGCGAATTGCATGTTTGTATGTACAGTAGTTTTGAAAAAATATAGGTGGAGGCATGTTTATCCAATGTTGCTTATATAAAGTAATTTTCCTATAGTTCAATACAGTAATTAAATGTATGATTAGCTTGCAGCTTGACAAGCTAGAGTTTCAAAGTAGTTTCCTCAAAACTGATGTGTTTATGCAAGAATTTCAGGACACTGCTTCTAATTCTTGTCGCATCATCATACTTTTTGCCCTGATGTCATGTTATAATGCTTTTGTGCCATAAACAGTCACACTAAATTTTAGCATTACCATTTTCAAACCCTCATTACATTGTGACAGACTCAGGGATCTTGTTAAAAATAAACTTCAGTCACTAATTTCTAATGCCGAGATCCTTCAAAAGGACACGCACACACACGGCCAGAAACAACACAAGGTTTGACAAACGTTTCATCTGGTGTTTAAAAATAATAGCATGTATCCTATCTGGTGCTAAACAGAATAGAAAGAATAGAAAATTGTGCTCCTGAGGCCAGCACCGCATTCATAGACTACAATGATTTCAAATTTTAGGACACTGTATATCACTTGTCAGATTTGTCTGGTGCATTTTCAGTTACTTCTGCTGAAAAACAGTGCATGGAACAGTTTTGGAAGTATATTGATTGTTGGTGTCGCGCAGTAAAAGTGGTTCGGTGAAGCGGTTCGGCACTGCTATTGACCAATCAGCATCAAGGACTGGAACTATTCATTTTATAATTCATTATTCACTATAATTTATAATTGCTTCCAGGTTCTACGTCAGAACGGCAGCTCATTATTGGCCAGCTCCTGCGTCAGCATCACAAGCGTGCGTCGTGCTGCTGATGTGAGAAGTGTCGACCAATAGACCCTTTTCACATTTCCTAGTTTCTCAAAGCGGAAGTCGTCATAGTTGAGTAAAATTCTATGGCGATGAATGAGAGAATATATTTTTTGTGTTCCCAAGTTCTCTAATAGCAAAAGAATTAAGGATTAAAGGTTACACTTTATTTTACAGTGCTGTAGTTACATTGTAATTACTCAAATAAGTACTGAGTACTATTAATTATCTACATGTATTTACTATAGGGTTACAGTTAGGGTTAGGGTTTGGTTCAGGGTTAATTACTTGTAATTATGCATAATGTTATTACTATAGTAAATACATGTAGTAACGTGTAACTATGGCACTGTAAAATAAAGTGTACGCTGGATTAAGAATGTAGAATAAGGTCATGCAGAATAAGGCATCAATATGTGCTTAATAAGTACTAATAAACAGACAATATCCTAGTAATATGCATACTAATAAGCAACTAGTTAAAAGACCCTATAAAAAAAATGTCCAAAGATTTATGATGCTGTTGACTGTTAAAAAAAAAAAGGGTCCATACTGCGTTCGGACTTAACACCTAGAAGCGCTGAATGTAAACGGTGTATGAGAATGACACAAAAGAGAGAATATTGTTGAATAAAGTGGTTATTTTTGTTTTGTTTTTGCACACAAAAAGTATTCTTGTCACTTCATAACAGCGCGTACACACCTCACGCACCAGATACTGTTCGGTTTCTCGTACAAACAGATCATTTCGTGTCTTAGGACATCAATGTGTCGTCACGAGCCGCAGGGTTTAATTTGTATTTGTCTGAGCGTGTTTTTTTTACTCTCATAGATTTTGTTACCATTGACATGCATTATACGACTGACAGACTGCAACGGTTGGAGTTAAAAATCATCATTTGTGTTCTACTGAAGAAACAGAGTCACCTACATCTTGGATGCCCTGGGGGTAAGCAGATAAACATCAAATTTTCATTTTTGGGTGAACTATCCCTTTAAGGTTGAACCACTGCAGTCACGTCGACTGTTTTGACCATGTCTTTAGTACCTTTCTGGACCTTGAAAGTGTTGATTATATTGCTGTCTATGGACGAGTCATATACCTCTCGGATTTCATAAAAAATATCTTAATTTGTGTTCTGAAGATGAACGAAGGTCTTACGGGTGTGGAACGACATGAGGGCGAGTAATTAATGACAGAAATTTCATTTTTGGGTGAACTAACCCTTTAACTATGACTTTTGCCTCAATAAACTCCTAATTACTGCTTATTAATAGTTAGTAAGGTAGTTGTTAGGTTTAAGTATTGGGTAGGATTTAGGGATGTAGAATATGATCATGCAGAATAAGGCATTAATATGTGCTTAATAAGTTTAATAAATATAGTAATATCCATGCTAATAAGCAACTAGTTAATAGTGAGAATTGGACCATGAACTTTATGTTACCATAATTAATTCTAAAGTAAAGATCATGGTAAACCCACTAGTAATTACTCAAGTATTACCAAGGAATTATTAATTATTTGGAATAGTATTCTAACGTGAAAAACATGATAACTCTCTAGTAATTATCATCGTAAACTTTTGAGGATTTTGTAAGGTTTTGGATAGTAATTGCTTCTGATGCATTTAGTAATACTTGAGTCATTACTAGTGGGTTATGAGCACTATTACTAAGTCTTAGTTCCCTTTCGAAAGGGAACTTCTACTCTGCGTTTGCAACGCTATGGGGGGAAACGTCACGTGACTCGGTGTTCGAAAGCCAACTATCCAATAACTCCAAATCCTATTGGCCGGCGACAGCCTATGACGTCATACAGGCGCGACCCGGAAGTATAAAAGGGGCGCCTGGGGAAGCAGTCATTATCTCATCGTCTTTCGGGACTGTTTGTGTCGAAACTGCCATTATCGAATATACTCTTCATAGAGTATGTCTCTGTTATGTCTGAGGGCAAAGACAAACATTTCAGGAAGTGTGTGGATCCATGCCCGAGGTTTTTAACGGAGGGTTCGCACACCCTATGCGTCTATTGTTTGGGAGAAGAACACGCACGGATGGTGCTTGAGGGCGCTGTCTGTGTGAATTGTGAGCGTCTTCCTATGAGAACGCTCCGTTCTCGTCTGGCCCTCTTCTCGAGGGATGAGGCGTCAACATCTGCGCCTGGTCGGTCCGGCCCTGCTCGTGCTGAGGCAGAGCGGCGGCTGCACTCATGGGGCTCGCAGATGGAGCTCGCTGCCGAGTTTGAGAGAAGTGTTATGGTCTCTCAGCCTCCGGTGGCGGCTGGCGGGGATGAGCTCCTGGATGATGATGACGTCTTATCTTTGACATCATCGGATCCGGGAGCGAGTGTTCTTCTGGCTGATAGTCCCAGCATATGCCGAGTTACTGGAGGTTGTGGAACGCGCTGCTGGCAGACTGCAGCTGCCGTGTGGGCGCGTGAGGAAGAGAAAAAAAAAAAAAAAAAAAAAAAACCTGTTTGCGGCAGACTTGACGAACGTTTTTTTTTTTTCCGACCACAAGCCCGTGACTCCAGTGAGCCTTCCATTTTTTCCGGATCTCCACGTTGAGATCGGGAAGGCATGGAAGAACCCATGCTCGGCCAGAGTTCATCCACATCGGCGAGGGAATCAGGTGACACCTTTGAACAGTCAGGCTGACGGCCGGGCTTATGATGTTTTTTTCTGGAGGCCCGCCTTCTGGCTTGATAGTGAAAGGGTTCTTTGGGCTTCTAGAACCATGGATGTTTTCCTTCCCATGTTTGTAAAGGAGCAGTCTTTGGTCTTCGAGCCACGGGAAGGTAAGACAGAGTCAGATTTCATTTCTTAAATGTTGACTTTGTGTCGTTCCTGTATATTTTCTGAACATGTCACAGTGAATGTACATTGAGAAAATATAGAATTTGAAGGGGTTTTTTTGGGCAAAACTGGAATGTTGAGACTGACTAAGCAGGTCACAGAATGGCTGCTGCTTAGTTTTCTCTCTATGTTGAGTAGCCTCTCGGCTATTTTCAGTATAGTTTGAGTTGGCACTCATTGCTTCAGTTTGTATGTCTACGGCGGCCCTAACCGGCCGCCTGACTTTTCAGCTTTGAGCTTCACTTTATTTTTCTCATCATGAGATGTAGAAGTGGAGATCAGGCTGTTTGTTATGGTGCCTGTTGTATATAATAAAGAAAATAGGCCTATAACTTGGCAGCCAGGCTAGAGCTAGGTGATGTGATATATGAAGTAACCCCATATGTAATCACTATCCTTTCAGGATTTGTTTCCTAGTTCTGGTTTTCCTCCCGAGGTAGTTGTTAGGCTGTACGCCCAATTATCCCCTTGCTGGTGTAGGTGCAATTTGAGTTTTACAGCTAGGTTGTAGACTGTTTTCTGACTCCCTTATGCTGTTCCTCAGGTGGTAGGCCCTTATCTTTGCGTAGATAAGTTATGCAGGTGTGTGCTTGGCCCCACTTTCTAGAACTTTCATGCTAAAAGGAATAATTTTCTTCTGAGCCACTTGATAATTTGTTTTATCAAGTTTGAGTTGACGTTGCTAGTTTTTTAGCTCCTGTCCTCTGGGGCTTAGATCAGATTTGAGGATCTGTGTGGGAAGTGTTTTTCTTTTCAAAACAGCATGTAGATCAAAGTTTGTTACTTTGGGTTCTAGACTTTTGCCCTACACTGTATGTGAGCCTATGCTGCCACAGGTTGGCACCTGCTCTCATAACAGTAGGCCCTTTGCTGTGAAAGTAGGCCTCTGTTTTGAGTATTTGGTGACTTGTACTCTCCAGTCTGAGGTCTTTGTCACTGGGTGCATCACCTGTTGGATTGCATATTCAGGGTAGTTAGTGCCACTTTGTTGAGAAAAACTGGTATCTATTAGCTCCCTTTATTAGTGGTCTGGTTAACGGTTATACTGCTTATAACTCGGATTGTAGGCCTTATGATATTCGGCCTCCTTCTAGTTAGCGGTTGTTCTACTATACTGTTTAACTGATCATAATGTGCTCACATATTTTCACAGGTTTACGCTGCCACAGGCCATGCCGCGTGTCTGTCTGAGGTAGTAGGCTTATATTAGCCTTCCTTAGACCATGTTGGCTTTGTTTGGTTCCCTTTAGTCAAAATGTGTATTTAGGGTACATTGCCTGTTGGAATGTGTAGCCTAGCGCAGGTTGCAGTTAGCTTCCCATAGCTTTTTGGGTTACAGCTGGTTCCCTGTAGCTTGGTTCACTTTAATTCACGAGCTGTAGCCACGTGTTATTGAATTGGCAGGCCCCTTCAGGCCTCCTTTTTAGTTTACGTTTGGCACAATTTGTGTTTTAACCTGTGAGTAGGCTGATCGCCACCTGTTACTGGAATGGAGGCCCCTTTAGGCCTCCTTTTTCTAGTCGACTTGTTGGCAGGATGCCTGGGAAACCATGCCACCGTCGGCCACACCCCATCACTGACGGATAGGCCCTAACAGGCCTGTTCTCGGTGTTTGGCAGTGTTGTTCATGTGTTAATCATGACACTGTTAATACATGGCCTCTGGGTGGTATGGTTATGGTAGCCACTTGCTGATGCCACGTGTTTACTAAGGCAGGCCTACTTCGGCCTCCGGTGTAATATGTGGAGTTCAGTTATATACTCCTCTCGCTGTGAGGGTGACAAGGTGCTTTTTACCGAGTATTTCGAGTGGCTAGTCCCTCAGGTTGGTTTGGCAGCACTTTAATTCACGAGCTGTAGCCACGTGTTATTGAATTGGCAGGCCCCTTCAGGCCTCCTTTTTAGTTTACGTTTGGCACAATTTGTGTTTTAACCTGTGAGTAGGCTGATCGCCACCTGTTACTGGAATGGAGGCCCCTTTAGGCCTCCTTTTTCTAGTCGACTGGTTGGCAGGATGCCTGGGAAACCATGCCACCGTCGGCCACACCCCATCACTGACGGATAGGCCCTAACAGGCCTGTTCTCTGTGTTTGGCAGTGTTTTTCATGTGTTAATCATGACACTGTTAATACATGGCCTCTGGGTGGTATGGTTATGGTTATGGTAGCCACTTGCTGATGCCACGTGTTTACTAAGGCAGGCCTACTGCGGCCTCCGGTGTAATATGTGGAGTTCAGTTATATACTCCTCTCGCTGTGAGGGTGACAAGGTGCTTTTTACCGAGTATTTCGAGTGGCTAGCCCCTCAGGTTGGTTTGGCAGCAAAACCTTACTGAAGGTTGTTTTTTACCTAGATCTGCCTCCCTGAGTCCTATTCTAGTTGAGCTAAGGGCCACCTAGCGCCTAGGGTGGATCTTTTGTGCTCCTAGAAACGGCCACAAGACTACGCCGTGTGTATTAGAGGTTGCTAGGCCTACGGGCCGCCTAGTTTTAACACACTGGAGTATGTTTGCGTGTATTTCTCTTTGAGATTTATCTTTATACACTTCTGTTGGCCAGAGGCCTAAGTGATAAACCAACCTCCTTTTGTCTGGTTGTTTATCGTCCTTTGGGCCTAAACACTGCCACGAGCTGATGCCACGTGTCTGTTGAGGTTATAGGCCCCTCCAGGCCTTCCTTAATACGTGCTGGCGTACGCTGTACTCCTCTTGCTTTAGAGAGTAAAAGGTGTTTTTACTGAGTACACTGCTCGGTGGATCGTGTTGGGTGGATTGTCATGTGGGCACTCTGCAGCCTCTTAGGCTGCCATTGAAGTCATCTTTCTACCCCGGAAAGAAAGCCGGGCCACTTTCTGTTTGACTTCTGTTATTCACTTAACTCTATCATGCTGTAGGCCTCTTTCGGCCTCCATGAGTATGTGCCCATCGCATGGTCTACCTGTTAGGTGAGTTTCGTACTTCCCTTTTAGGGTTATGTTTGTAATAGTGCTTAGCTCCCTAAGCTGGTCATGGTGGTAGGCCTAGATCAGGCCTCCTCTTAAGGATCCAGCATCAGGCTGGTTTGTGCTTCCCTGGATCAGGGTTCTGTAGCGCACGGCCTCCTCAGTGCGTTAATTAAGCACTGGGTAGATCCTAGGATGAGTGGATTATACTCCCCTCAATACGAGGGTTCATAGCACTTAGCTGAGTTCTGCTCTCCAGGATGCCCGTCTCTACGCGTGGGTTTGAGTTTGTTCCTGCCCCTTTACAGTCACTCTTACTTACTATCTTCTGTGAAGAATGCGTGTTAGGAGGCTCTGTATTCAGACAGGGTTGGCCCAGACTGAGTTTGTCTCAGGTCAGACAAGGTCGGCCTCCCTGGTGGCATTGAGGGTGACTTCGTTCCCCTCTAGTGGCTGGCCGGGGTTCCCTTCGGTTCCCTGGCCACATTCCCTTGAAGGGACCACTGTTTCTTATGGAAAAGTGGGTTTCAGACGCTTTAGCACCTTCTGTAGGGCCTTTGAGGAGGTCCTTCATGGAATTTAGCTTGGGCTGTTGGCCGAAGGGAATGCTGTCACTGACAGCCTGGTGTGACCCGAGGGAGAGTTGCCAAGCAGTTTCTACTGCTCTGGAGCCTTTGTCTCAGCCATTTTTCTTGGCAGGCATTCTCCTCAAGCATGGCGGCGTGGGTATATCGTTCCCCATAGCGTTGCAAACGCAGAGTAGAAGTTCCCTTTCGAAAGGGAACGTCTCAGGTTACGAATGTAACCAGGGTTCCCTGAGAACAGGGAACGAGACTCTGCGTTTCCTTGCCATACATCGGGCTGCCTGCTGAACAGTCCCTCAAGACGATGGATAATGACTGCTTCCCCAGGCGCCCCTTTTATACTTCCGGGTCGCGCCTGTATGACGTCATAGGCTGTCGCCGGCCAATAGGATTTGGAGTTATTGGATAGTTGGCTTTCGAACACCGAGTCACGTGACGTTTCCCCCCATAGCGTTGCAAACGCAGAGTCTCGTTCCCTGTTCTCAGGGAACCCTGGTTACATTCGTAACCTGAGACGTTTCTTGTTAGTTAATAGTAGTTACTAGAATGTTAATATTGCGTTACTCATTTGTTCCTGTGTAGTTATTCGTTAATGACAGAACAGCATTCTAAAGTGTTACCAAACTTTGTACCAAACTTTTTTTCCAGTTACATTTTGCTGTTTTAAAGTGTATACATTAACCCTCTGGGGTCTGAGGTGTTTTGGGGCCCTGGAGCTGTTTTGCCACAGTCTTTAATGGGATTCTGTCAATCGATTGCCATGTCCTACCTGTCCTTTTAAAGGAGTTCAGTTTGTATCTGGAGGACAAAAAAGGAACAGACGTTCAAAGGTACTACAAAGCCTGAAGATTAATAGGAATTGAAGTGGTCTTATAAGCAAAGGTCTGTGTGTATGAGTCACGCTTCAGGATGGCATGTGTCCATTTCAGCCTCTCTCATCCCATTCAGAGCTTTCAGCGTCTCCCAGTGCAGGTAGGCAGACATGGCCTTTAATTGAGGTGGAGTGTACACCGCTCTGCTCTGCTCTACTTTTTTTTTTTTTTTTTTTCACATCGGTGTTGTCAGTAGCATCTGCTAGAGTGAAAATGACAAAATTGCAGTTGCAAGCTATATGTATTAGTTCCTCCTAGTCATTTAGCTCCTGCTATGTTTCCTAAGACAAAACATGAAGTGTGTTAGTGAGCTTCTGAAATAAAGAAGCAAACGTTTCCTCTCTGTGTTTGTTGTGGTTATAAACCACAAACTGTGTTATTTCTATTAAACCAGAGGTAAAATACACACTAGACAGAATAATACACTGTACCACACATTGGTCAGCTGCACGTTCTCCTGTTACAGTCTTGTTCTTCAAAAACTATCTTTCTTTTTCTAGTCTTCTTGTGTTGTTGTAATGTTAAACAATAATTACCCTTATAGGTAATTATTTGGAGTCATTATACTGCCATGGTATTCATTAATTTTATTTGTAAATATTAGATGAATGCTCTCTGTGGAATTTTTTCAAAGTGAAAAGGAGAAAACTGAATGCTGTACAAAATGAATGACCTTCAGCACATCCTCACTTCTGAGCTCGTATGTTTTGACAGGAAGCCCCAGGCTAAAAGTTTCAGAATTTTCTGCAGGATTCATGTGTAAACTCTTGAGTTGCATTTGTTATTAATGTAATGGAGTGATTTTAAATATAAATGTACGGTAGCACTTTATTTTACAGTCCTGTTTCGCATGTACATACTATATACTTATTGTAGTATTTACAATAACTGGGTAATAACTAAGCACTGGTCCTGAACCTACCCCTAAACCAAATCCTATTCCATGTAGTTACCTTATTCAGTGCTTTCTTGATAAGTACACTGTAAGTACATACAAAGTGCACGTACTGTAAAATAAAGCAACCAAATTTGCCTGTTGTATGAAAATTAATCTTCATTTGTCCCAGGTCTTTCATTGTTATTAAAAGCTGAAGTGTGCCACTTTTAATATTAAAATACATTATACTTGTTTAATGTGCAGAGAAGAATAAATAAGCTTTTTTAGGTTCATTCCAAGTATTACTCCATTTGTTTGAGTGACCAAGACTCAACTTCTGACTTAACTAAAGGTGTGAGTGTGTGGAGTGGGACCTTTTTGTAACAAAGATTGAAGTTGCTCAGCATGGTAACTTGACGTCATTGGTAAAAGGTTAGGTTATTGTCTATAATCGCCTGAACAAACTGTCCCGAAAGCAGCTGCCTCTACGCAGACAAAATACTACATAATAAGAGCACTTAAAAGTCATATGCAGGAAAGAAACTATACTTTTAAATCAACCTCCTTCCCCTCCTTTCTTAACTGTATTCAGAGATACTGGTCGTGCTAAAAGTCTGTGCAAGCCATGGGCTAATCTTCCTGTTTGTTCTTATTTTTGAAAGGCACAGCGGGAATAGCAAAAGCGTATCACCAATAGTGTAATTAGAAGATTCGTCTGGTCGCTGAATCCTAGAACATCAAAGTGATGCCACACAATCAGAATCTTTGGACAACAGAGGAAGGAAATGTGAAAACAGTTTTTTTTTTTATTATTTATTTTATGCATCATTAGTTTATGTGTTACTATTCTAAGCTGTTTTCAGGTCTCACATAGGTACTTTCATTTCAGTGAGACGCCATTAGTAATCCTTTAGAAAGAAATGCTCAGTATAGTTGTGTGCCTTTGTGAGGTCTCAAGGTCTTTTTTTTTTAAACTTTTAAATTTAGTTAAAGGTGCAATACACTCAAACAATTTTAAGATAATCAGTTACATCAATTTTTCTCCCAATTTTAAGTAAGGAGAACTATCAAGTTTTGAGTTTGTGGCACTCATGCATGTTAATTGCTCCTACCTTGAAGTACTGAGTTAACTAACTTATACATTTTGATAGCAATTAACATAAAATATTTAGTTAGTTAACTTTTTATTTTGAGTTCTTGCAAATCAAATGAGTTATTTACTTCACTGTAAACCCTGAGAAAATACAGCAAATGCTAACTTGCTAATTTGCTAACATGTTAACAATAGCACGGTATAGCACTTACTGAATGAGTACAGAAACTTAAAACATGTAACCTACCTGCTCTCAAACCAAACCACAAGCGCTACTTGTCACCATGATGGTAACTTGCACAAAAAAACATTAAATACACAGCAAAACATCCATTGTTAAATTAACACTTCCAGTGTAACATAATTCCGTTGTGGATTATATAAACACTGGCAGTGTTCATTTAACACTGGAGGTTTCACTTAATTTTAGCATTTAATCTCTTTAGTAACAGTAATACAGAATTTTCTCCATCATACAATACATTTTAAATTTAATTGCATGCCATTTATCAACACAAGCCATCCAGCACTTAATATGATATTCTAAAATCGATCTATCTTACTGCGGTGTATCTCGAACAAGTGTCTCACAGCAGCCGCCGAGCGAACGTCATAACATAATTTTCAACACGCTCAAATGTATCTAATATGATAAATAGAGCTGCGTCACCTCATACTCATGACCGGAAAAGCGGAAGCAGCGCCGGCGACTGTGGCATAATAAAAGTTCCGCTGCTCACGGCGTGTGTTGCGCAATCGCTCCAGCGGCCTCGTTCAGCTCCCACAACACTGCTTCATACTACAGTAACGTTAATAATCACATTCATGAACATGATTTGTTCCTGAGTCCTATCCCGATTGTTTCCACCGGCTGTGAGGTGAAGACCAGATGTCCCAAGATTCCGCGCTCAAACTTGCTCATCAAGCTACGCCTTTGTTTTGAATAGGCCTCTAGTGACATCTAGCAGACAGAAAATATTACATATTGCACCTTTAATAGTTTCTAATTTATTTCCTGAAAAAGGAAAAGCTTTAATTTCTGTCATTTAGCAATAGCAACAGATGCTTCTGATCCTGTTTGGAGCTGTATATGGTCCTTCTCCAAATGACATTTTAGTCTGCTCTTCAAAATTAACATTTCTCAGCTAATTTTATGACTAGGACGAGATGAGAATTATATTTCTTAATGTCAATGTTATAACCATCTGTTGTGTAAAATTAGACAGATTTCTGTTAAGGGAACTGTGCATTTTCTTTTAAGTTGCTGTCAGGAGGCAACAAGCTATTTTTAATGTCACTATTGGAAATGCCAAATGCCATTAATTGGAAAAGTGAAGATAATAAGATGAAATAGCTATAGACTTTCTGCAAATTCAAAGTTTGAATTATACAATAAAGGTTTTGTACGCACAGTCTTCCTAGTATGAAAATATATTTGTTGCATTGCTTTATATAACAATATCACAACCTAAGTTGCATTTATTAAATTACAGCAGTGATTCACAACCCTATTCCTGGAGCTCCCCTAACAGTGCACATTTTGATTGTCTCCTTTTCAATCTTGGGTGTAATACATTACTAAATTATTAATTATTGCAATTTAATTACCTTTCCCTTGAGAAAGTAAATGAAGAAGGAGATACTCAATGAGACTTTCAATATAATACTCAAAACACCAAACAGAAAATCAAGGAGAATGTACAACCACATATCACTTAAACAGTGCAGGACAGCGAACTAGCTGAAACAGAGGGCTTAAATATACAGAGCAAACAAAGGCAGAAACTAGTCACACCTGAACTGAGGACTCTAATCAATATGTAACCATGGATACAAACAGGCAGGGAAACTGAGGCCCCGTCCACACGAAGCCAGATCTTTCCCTATCCAATCTTTTTTTTCCCCCTCGTCTCAAGAAATATCTGCGTACACACGAAACCGGCTCAAAACGCACGAACACAAGCATCTAGAGTCTGCTGTTGTTGTTACTGTTTTGTGCTGTTAGCTGTGTTTGACTAGCGTCGACACATGGGGTGATGATATCATCGTTTCACAAAATATACGGATTGGCTGTACACAAGAAAACGCAAGGGCGGTGTTTTCAAATGTATCCACTCTGGGACCTGGTTTTAAAAAGATCGGATCCACCTTCTGAAAACATTGGATTCGCCTGGACGAAACGCCTATCCAGTAACATTTTTTTGCGTATACACCTAAACGCGTCTCCGTGTGGACGGGGCCTGAGAACGGAACCAATTAACAAACTAGAAGCAAAAAATAAATAAATAGAACAGACAAGGAAAACTGAACAAAACAGAACACACACATGACAATTGGTAGCTAATAATTAAATACTTTTTTAGAGTACACTCTAAAAAATGCTGGGTTAAAAACAACCCAAGGGTTTGAAAGGGTTTTGTTGGGTTGAAAATGGACAAACCCAGCGTTTGGGTTAAATGTTTGCCCAACCTGCTGGGTAGTTTCATTTAACTCAACTATTGTTAAAAAAATTACTGTATTGCTTGATTGAAATGAACCCAAAATATGTTGGAAATTGACATTTATTAGTACGTTTAATGAATAATAATTACACAATAAACATTTATTAAATTGACTATTAATTAATAACCGTTCACCTTTTGATTATTATTGTTGCCTCTAGTAATTATGTGTCTGATTTTTAATTTCCAACCTATTTTGGGTTCATTTTAAGCCAGTCATATAGTAATTTTTGAACAATAGTTGAGTTAAATAAAACTGCTCAGCACATTAGGCAAACATTTAACCCAACCGCTGAGTTTGTCCATTTTCAGCCCAACTTGGTTTGTTTTTAACCCAGCATTTTTTTAGAGTGTAACTTATCCAAAACTGCTCCTTTCTCTGACATAAATTTCAGGTCATTAAGTCTCTACTAATAAGCTGATGAGTAAAATCCATAGACTGTAAGAGCATTTTTGAAGCCAAAAAGCGGCCGTTGCCATCTTGTGTGTCACTCCCGGCTAACTGAAAATGGGCAAAGAGGCTGGACGTGGTTGGAACGCAACGTGATCATGTGAGCCGGCTAAGGAGCTATCTATCTATCTTAGACACTATCCAAAATATTAATATAGATAACAGGCTATATCATTTTAAAGTTCTAAAGGTTTACTGTCAGTCTACGGTGTCTGTTTACGATATAGATGCTCCAGCAACGGTAATTTGTGTCGGGTGTGCACAAAATCAAAACAGGACTTCATACCTGTGTAATGAAATAGCGATCCTGAGATTAATCCAATCCGTCGCACTTGGGTAAAATGTCCATGAGTGTCCATTGAAAAACAAACAACAGCGCTTTTTGTCCACAAAAGCGTTAAACTTTTAACCAGTGCCAAGACGATCCAACAACGTGTGTTCTGTTTATCTTCCGCATGTGTGCACATATACACAGATGCACATCTGTCTCGACCATAAACCGCAGAGCAAGCCATATTATTTGATAATTGTATGAAATAATCCAGAAAAAAGCACAAACACGGCAGAGATGCCAAATTCAGCGGCTGGCATTAGCTGAGGTAACGTGACGGCTCACAGGAAGCAGCGGCAAACCTGTCACTCAAGTGACCACGCCCTTGATTATGCAGAACTTTAAGGCTTAATATAATTTAAACGGATGAGTTATAAAAAAAACTCACCCCCCTCAGAGTTGTCATGAAGGGCAAAATTAGCAGTATAGACCAAAACCACAATTTGATCCAGGCTGTAAACATATTTTTTCCTGCTGTACGTTTGGCCATTTTAACACGGTGTTCAATGAGATTCTACTCTCTTTTGGAGCCTGTCCCTAGTGGCCAGTCGATGAATTGCAGTTTAAGTCACTTCCGTATTGGCTTCAAGAGAAACTGGGGGAGGTTGCCACTTGGTAAAATCAGCTGAGTTTTATTAAGGAAACATAAAAACGTGCCTGCTGGGGGCTCCAGGAACAGGGTTGAGTACCAGTGCTTTATTATTATCATTATTAATATTAATCTACATTCTATACCCCATCATAATAACAAAAAAGAAGATTTATTATTTAGATATTTTGTCATATAATTCAGTGGCATTCAAACATTTTTAAGACCAAAGTATCCAAATACTTTCTGGCCCCACTATGGATAATATTCAGTGGGGAATTAGATGGTTCACCAGTATTTGTAGATACTTTTGTAGAAAATGAAAACTCTTCTGCAATTCATTTTATGTGTCTGTACAATGACTTGTAAAAACTTCCACTGAGGAAGTCTAAATGTCTGTTACTTGTGTTGCCAGAGGCATTTAGCCAACTCACCCGACCAGTTCCCTGGTGAAGGGACAGACAGCTTGTCGTTCTGGGAGAGATTGTGACCCAGAGCAGTGACAGGCATCCATACAAAGCATTGCAATGCAGCATAAAGAACCCCAGACTATTCTCTGAGTGTGCATTAGATCCCCACATAAACCTTTGATGGGATGTTCCCTACCCACACATGCCCAAGCAGATGTTGACGTTCAAAGAGACTGGCTTTCATTGCTAATTAAGCCGCTGTTGTGGTGCCCTACTCCACGTACTAAAAATCGAAACAGTTTGTCTTTCTAGGCCACTAGTCTCTTTTTCTGCATTCTACTATGCTCTTGTCCAGTGATGAAGAGTAACTAACTAATGTAACAAATTCTTCTGAAGCATCTCACCTGCTTTTCCAGAAGTCTAACAAGTAGCATTATACAGTCTGTTTTCCTTTTTCCACTCTATTATTATACACACTGCTTGACAGCCAAGCAGACTGAGGCAATAATCAAACATGCATACTCAAAACGACTGCACTAGGAAGCACTGGGCATTTATTTCATTTCTTCAAGCTCCAAACTATTCATTAATTCATTGCAGTTTCTGTGCAGACACCTACAAAGCATTTGACATACTTTTGATAGCGAAATACAAAAGAATATTCAAATATTACAATAAAAGAAGAATGTATTTATTTTGCATTGTGTTTTGCAGTTTTATCAGTGGTATGTAGTGTAAATGTATCTTTTCAAATGCAGTCACCCTAAGTGATCTCAGTTGTTTTCGATGCACATAAATACTGCTCTAATTGCAGTATAGGTTTTTAAAAAGATAGTGCTCCCTATCCAAGTTGTAAGCTGTTTAATAACTTCTAATTAGGTGTAGCAGTTTTAAAATTCCACATTAGTGGTTGTTTACCATGATGGTGTTTTGAAACACGGGTGACTCATATCTGTGATTTACAGATGGTTTGGAATTCATAATTTTTTAATGCATCTCTTTTTAAGCCATTCAAGCAGAAGTATGTGCTGTGCTGCTTGCAGCTGATCTTCCCCTGTTCTGTTTCTCAAGGACACAATATGTCTAATATCCTTTTCTTCAGTAATATCCATTATCCAGCTATGAATCCCATAATTCAGAGGAGAACAGATAGCTACTGCCCTCTTACATCTGCAGTTAGACCTTCTAATGCCTCTGGGAAATATGGCCAAATGTAATGGAATGAGATTCGACTACCGGAGAGATATCGTTGAAACATGGTGTTCACATTTAAATTAGTGTCATATGGAAATTCTAATCTTAGCAGCCATTGTCACAGTGAGTATGGAGAAACAGGTGATTTACTGCTAAGAGATGTGTTACTTTCCATTACAAAGAAATAGGGACAAATGCAGCAGAGAAAAAGGCAGTGTACAGTTTGGCAGTGATGTGCCAGCGTGCCTAATCACCATTCCAAATCGTTTAGCTTAACTTCGCCTGAGCAACTGCAAGTCACTTTCTGCAATGCTTAAAGCCAGGGGAGCCAACAAAACAACCCTCTGCCAAATCACCCTCCAGTATCTTTGTGTGGAGTTAGTGCTGTGTTGAGGTGCTGGAGTAATCCCTTTAGTCCAGAGCCAATCCTATTACTGTACTGCTTACATGCTGAATGACTTTCCATACCTACATAATTCCAGCTTTACAAAAGGGACTGCACAGAAATGTCCCACCTAATCATGAGGCTGCAGCTGGAAAAGTGCCATAGTTCTGAAAAATTGATTAATGATATAAACGGAGTTTTGAGTGTTAAACTGACTTTCCAAATCTGTGATGATTCATATGCAAAATTTAATTTTCTGTGGAATGGATTTAAGCAGCTATATAGAGTAGGAAATGTGTATGTCCTGTATTTCAGTTACTTTTAATACAAGAATAGAATTCAATTCAAGTCCCCGGTTAGCTGGTGAACAAGTCAAATCTGTCATTTGCTTCTACTTAAATGCAACGGTGCACATCACTACTCGAGGACAGTTTTAACACTCATTTTAGATACACGCAATCACGTAACAATTGATCATTGAGACGTCATGATCAGACGTCTTGATCAGACAGAAATAATCATCTATTCACAATAAAAAAAAATAAAAGACAATGAAAAATTGTTTCACAGACCAAGAGATCCAACAGAAATACAGCTAAGATCTCATTGTGCCTGTGGCATTGACTGTCTAATCTATAAAGGGTTTTGTCCATTGGTTATTCTCAATTTAATATATGGTTGAGCAAGATCAAAAATAAGTTAATAACCTCCATCTTAGCTCTAAATTATTTGTGCTTATTAAAAGTTGGAACTATAGTACATCCATCTTTTACCAGCATACACACAGTATACTCACATAAAGTAATATATACTATAGCAAACCTCGGCTGTGTGATTGTTTATATCATCACAAATTGTAAACTGTATTATCACACAGTGGGATATACAGTCAAATAAAAAATTATTCAGACATTTTTTATATTTTTGATCTATTTTGTTCATTTATGTAAGTGAGGATAGCAAAATAAAGTAAAGTGTGACATATTATACCCAAACATTCTTCATACAGTGGACTACCAGTAAAACAGATAAAAATTTGGAACCAAAAATTATTCAGACACTTTGACCTGACCGTGTTTTGCTTAAGTGTTATCTGACATAATTAATTTTTTTCCGACACGGTTTAACTCTGAGATCTTGTCATATTTTATAACCATTTTTTAAACTATAGTGAATAAACTGTATTAATTAATTAAATGTTCAAGGTGTCTGAATAAATTTTGGTTTGACTGTATATTATAGCCAATTTTATCCAGCATACTCACATAAAGCAATATACAGTGGGTACGGAAAGTATTCAGACCACCTTAAATTTTTCACTCTTTGTTATATTGCAGCCATTTGCTAAAATCATTTAAGTTCATTTTTTTTTTTCCTCATTAATGTACACACATATTGACAGAAAAACACAGAATTGTTGACATTTTTGCAGATTTATTAAAAAAGAAAAACTGAAATATCACATGGTCCTAAGTATTCAGACCCTTTGCTCAGTATTTAGTAGAAGCACCCTTTTGATCTAATACAGCCATGAGTCTTTTTGGGAAAGATGCAACAAGTTTTTCACACCTGGATTTGGGGATCCTCTGCCATTCCTCCTTGCAGATCCTCTCCAGTTCTGTCAGGTTGGATGGTAAACGTTGGTGGACAGCCATTTTTAGGTCTCTCCAGAGATGCTCAATTGGGTTTAAGTCAGGGCTCTGGCTGGGCCATTCAAGAACAGTCACAGAGTTGTTGTGAAGCCACTCCTTCGTTATTTTAGCTGTGTGCTTAGGGTCATTGTCTTGTTGGAAGGTAAACCTTCGGCCCAGTCTGAGGTCCTGAGCACTCTGGAGAAGGTTTTCGTCCAGGATATCCCTGTACTTGGCCGCATTCATCTTTCCCTCGATTGCAACCAGTCGTCCTGTCCCTGCAGCTGAAAAACACCCCCACAGCATGATGGTGCCACCACCATGCTTCACTGTTGGGACTGTATTGGACAGGTGATGAGCAGTGCCTGGTTTTCTCCACACATACCGCTTAGAATTAAGGCCAAAAAGTTCTATCTTGGTCTCATCAGACCAGAGAATCTTATTTCTCATCATCCTGGAGTCCTTCAGGTGTTTTTTAGCAAACTCCATGCAGGCTTTCATGTGTCTTGCACTGAGGAGAGGCTTCCGTCGGGCCACTCTGCCATAAAGGCCCAACTGGTGGAGGGCTGCAGTGATGGTTGACTTTCTACAACTTTCTCCCATCTCCCGACTGCATCTCTGGAGCTCAGCCACAGTGATCTTTGGGTTCTTCTTTACCTCTCTCACCAAGGCTCTTCTCCCCCGATAGCTCAGTTTGGCCGGACGGCCAGCTCTAGGAAGGGTTCTGGTCGTCCCAAACGTCTTCCATTTAAGGATTATGAAGGCCACTGTGCTCTTAGGAACCTTAAGTGCAGCACAATTTTTTTTGTAACCTTGGCCAGATCTGTGCCTTGCCACAATTCTGTCTCTGAGCTCTTCAGGCAGTTCCTTTGACCTCATGATTCTCATTTGCTCTGACATGCACTGTGAGCTGTAAGGTCTTATATAGACAGGTGTGTGGCTTTCCTAATCAAGTCCAATCAGTATAATCAAACACAGCTGGACTCAAATGAAGGTATAGAACCATCTCAAGGATGATCAGAAGAAATGGACAGCACCTGAGTTAAATATATGAGTGTCACAGCAAAGGGTCTGAATACTTAGGACCATGTGATATTTCTGTCCCACAACCAAAACAGCATTTAAGTATTACAAATGTAATATGTTTACTAAGATCCTTCGATAATCCCACAATAATATTTAAAATATCAGTAAGCTTAATATATATATAAAATCATGATTTATTGGGTACTTTCAATTGGGAGGTGGCTGTCCTGAACCCTAAACCCCTAAATTTAAACTTGTGAAAATGATATTGAAATAATTTTTGCAATTTTTTCCATTGTTGTTATTAAAAATATATTTTGATTGATTGATGAAATTTCATGTCACTACCGAAACAGTGTATGTTTTAGTCCATTGTCTGAGACTGATTTTATCCACACTTACATGTTTGATTATGGAAATATTCCTGTGTCCCTCTCTCTCATAGCCTCTCTTTCATAGTAGATAGGTCCATCATTTTGAGTCTGAAAAGTCTGAAAATCTGTGTCTGATTTTAAAAAACGTCACTACCAAACACCTTTTTTCTTCAATTAAGCAAACTTTTTTGGATGTTATTTCATAAAATGTAGTTTTTATGTGTGTAAAACTGTTCAGAACTGCGCTAGCTAACCATGTGCTGATTAGCATCTTGGAGCTAGGCTCAAAAGTATCTAAAATTGTCATTACCAAAACATGTGGTGAAGTTTTAGTTGTGACATAGTTGTGTTTTCTGAGTGTTATTCAATAATGCTAGCTAACCATGTGCTGATTAGCATCTTTGAGCTAGGCTCAAAAGTATCTAAAATTTCTTTTACGAAGAAAGACTGGATTCAAAATACAACAAATCACATAAATCAAACTTGAAATATTGTTAAAATTGTAATTGTTATTGATTTACCTGTAAAAAAATTCTTCTTTCTTTTTTTTTCAATAGCAAAGAATATATTTACAAGGCAAATGTAAACAAAATCTTAATAAGTCAACGTGACCCTTCTTATTAAATTATTTATTATTGTATTTCTGTAGTTTCAAATTTGGAGAGAAGAAAAATATTCCAAAACTTCCTGAAAATACAATATGAGAATTAACTGCACAATTACTAGAAATGTGTAACTTGGATATTATACAATTTGCACATACAAAATTTGTGGAAAAAGACAAAACATTTTTCAAGACGTTTCCAACTCTAATTTTGATCCCGTTCTGTAGAATGGCCCATATAGCAAATCTCAACTGCTTTACTTATTTTGTTGCAAAATGTAAATATTGTCTAGCTCTTTATATAAAGTTGGATATATAAGTATGCCCAACTTTATCAGCATACAGGGCAATATACTATATAGCATATCTCAATGGCTTTATTGCTTGTATCGTAAACTATATCTCAACTATATATCTATACACTGTATGTAACTACACTGCTCAAAAAAATTAAAGGAATACTTTTTAATCAGAGAATAGCATCAAGTCAGTTAAACTCCTGGGATATTGATCTGGTCACTTAAGTCAGTTTCAGCTGCTTTGGTGTTAATGAAATTAACAACAGGTGCACTAGATAGGCAACAATGAGACGACCTTCAAAACAGGAATGGTTTTACAGGTGGAGGCCAGTGACTTTTCTTCCCTACTCATCTTTTCTGACTGTTTTTCACTAATTTTGTATTTGGCTAGGGACTAGTGCACAGGCAGTCCAACTCCTCCAGGATGGCACATCAATGTGTGTAGTGGCGTAACTTTGTTTTAAAAAGTGGGTGGGACAGGAATGTGGTGGTGGGGGGGTTATTGTAATTGTATCATTACAATAATAAATGCACAAAAATGTATTGACATAGACCTCATGTTTAATATGATAGTTTTGTCCTTACATCTACTATAATACAACATATTGTTAGCCTCGAGAGTATTTACATTAGCCAATAAATATGTGAATCCGTGTATGTTATTGGGTTATCCTGATGGATGAGGGGTAGAATTTGTGTTTAGTGTGCCAGAGGTTCTGGGTTCTAATCCGCCCTCGTGTAATTTATTTTATTTTTTTCTCATTAAAACCAAAGATGTTCATCAGTGATTGTATATCAAGAGCAAGGACACTTTTATGTGCATTTTGTTTTGTGATTTCACCGGAACGTATAGAGCCTCCGGCCGCAACAGCGTTGAGCTATAGATTGAAGCACTCGTCCGCGTGAAGACAAGAGCACACTGTTGCGCCACTGATAACCAGGCTTGGGAGGGTTACTTTAAAAATGTATTACATTACAGTTACATATTCCTTAATAAAAAAAAGTATTCTGTAACGTAATCCAAGTACCACAATATGAAAGTAATGTAATCTGATTACTTTTGGATTACTTCAAGGTAAATATATATATATATATATATATATAAGAAAGAAAGAAAGAGCGAAAAAAAAATTTGGGGGGGATCAACTATACTATAAATAAATTGCATTTTTAAATTTAATTTTAATTATTTCTTCTCAATTTCTGCAAGTTTTTAAGTGTTAAACGTTCCATACTTTTGAATGGGTCGCAACAATAAAAATATTTTACAAATCTGATCAATTATCTATTGCATTATTATTATCGTTGTTGTTGATAAAGCTTAAACATATAAAAGTCACATCAGATCATAAACAAACTGAACAAGCTCGGATCAAACATTTCTGTTCATATTTGTTCTGCTTTAATTTTAATGTTTAGCATTTTGGTTACTTTTAAAACCTATTAAAACTAAGCAATCATGTCTCATTTCCACAACTTGGGAATACACAGCCCTGAATATATATATATGTAAAGGGATATTCAGACATCTAGTAGCTACAGTATGGTATTACAGATTATTTTTTAGTCCTTTGATAAAGAAAGTGTTTTCTTAGCTGGAGTTCCCAAATAGCATGGTGACATTGATACGATGTTGAGTTTTGATCCAAACCATCATTTCGATTGAGATTGACATTTCAATGTTTAATGTATGTTGGATCAACATTGAAATGTTGATGAAAGTCAACAGCACACATGGGTGAAGACAGTGACATTGAACTAACAGTGATTTGTAGTTGATGACCACAAGATCATGCAGGTCTGTATCTCTCAATACTAGTGGGTGTTTCTCAATCAGTGGGGCGTTTGAAACCACGATGGGATTTTACCCGATTTGTTCTAATCCACTGGGGTCTTGGTTTGGGGTGGGCCTTCATAATTTTAGCAAATCTGTTAAAAAAAGTCCATTGTAGTTCGAAATTGGCCACTGATTGGTAAACGCCCATTTTGGTTTTGCATGTGCACTTCTCAGTAGTCTAATCAATTCCTCCTGATTCGAGAGAAAACACAAGTGTGTCCTATATACTAGTGTTTGTTGAACCACCTGATTTCTCTGGGTTTCAAACAATGGTGCATCTTTCTTATGATTTCTATGTTCTTTTGTTTGTTTTTTGTGCTTGTTATTTGCATTTGATTTATTGTTACTAAATCTAAGATATATTTATTTAATAAAGTTATTAAAGTGTTTGAATAAACCATCCATTTTCTAAATTCTTAAAAAGTGCATGCATCTTGCTTTAGTCATATTAGGATATATTTATTTATTAGTGCAAGTGACATGAACGTGAACAAGAATATCAAACTTTACACATAGCATCTATTACTCAATGCTTGCAGAGCACCTTGCCTTCTTTCCTTTAATAGGAATGAAGGCAGATGAGGATGGACAATTTAAAAAAAAATGAGAAGCACCCCCTTGATAAATGTGACATTGATAATATATTGAGTTGTAGTCGATAGGATTATCACCTGACCTGGGGCTTGATGCTGTCCTGTACCTTATCTCCTGCTCCCTGATTACTGCTTGATCAGGTAATCATTCATATTCTTGAATCTGTGTTAAATTTAAGGAATGTATCTAATCTCCATTCTGTTTAGCCTGTTTCCACTGAATAATAATTAAAAAAAAAAAAAAACTAGACCTTGAGTTTGAGTGACTGACATGGCTATTTTGTGATATTTAAACAGATTAAGGTCTACATAAGGTGAATCTGCAGCTTTAAAGAAATTTTCATTTCAAAAAAACCTAAACTCTTTTATTATACAAGATAAACTTGTTACTTGAATGCTATGTAGTTTCACAGAAAATGAACTGAGATTTCTGTAATGGCCATTTTTTAGAGGTGTTTATTTAGTTTAGCTCCAACACCTGCCTGGAAGTTTTCATTGATCCTAATGACCTTGATTAACTGCATCAGGTGTGTTTAATTAGGGCTGGAGATAAACTTGTTCGGAAAGATTGGACACTTGAAGTGTTAATAAATAGATTAAATATACATCATTTAACAGTATAAATATAAATATAGTTAGAATATTCCATGTTTAGCAATTTATAAAAAGTTAAATATATTCTGTTTAGCATATTAACATTGTTGAATGTGACTGTAAGTATGACAACTGATTTGACTTGTTCTTAATTAACATCATGCTTTCTTTTTCAGATTTCAGAGAACCCAAAGGAAAAGAGGCAGTGGTCTGACGCAAGCCAGATTTTTGAAACTTGAGCCATTGGACCACTTGTAGTAAAGATGACATAAGACTTCTGAAAGTAATGTTATTTTTAAAGATTGTAATGCTTTTGTCTTTTTTCTCTTTGTCATTGATTGTGTTAAACGGTCAAATACAGTAAACTGACTCAATTGCTGGAAAGGTGTCATTTATGTTTTAAAAGGTTTTCCCAAAACTTTGAAATGGTCTTTGAAATGGTCAGAAATTTGTTGATGTACCATTGCAATGATATTATCATTGATTTTTTTGTTGAAATCTCAACATTGTTTAAACATTAACTGAGGGTGCAAAAGTAACGTTGAAAAAATATCACTTTGTAATGTTAAATAAATAACATTACCATTGATTTGAGGTTGAAATCTCAACATTGCTTCAACATTAACTGAGGGTGCAAGAGTGATACTAAAGCAACATCACTTTGTAACATTAATTTAATGCAAATAACGTTGACGCATCAACACTGACTCAACATTGTTTCCATGATTACATGCTATCTGGGTTTGCTCTGTACAACCATGTTGTTTGCATTTTCTTTTTTGAAAATAAAATAACAGCGAAATATCCATGAAGCGTTTTTCCCCGCGGGCAGCATCGTCTCAACTAGCAACAGTGATTCAATCTGCGTCTGAGGAGATTGTAGACGGGTGTTATTTGCGCATGCACCAGCGGGTCTCAGGTGAGTCAACAGAACCAGGAAATACTGTATAGTCAAGCAGCGCTTAAAATGTGTTATAATGGTAAAATATTGATTTATTTAGTTTTAAATTAAACGATTGTAAACCTGATAGTACCCCTCTTTTTTCAAAATGTAACTGTAATCTGATTACTGCGTTTTTTGACATAACTGTAACGAATTACAGTTTCTGGATTTTTGTATCCTGATTAAGAACGCTGTTACATGTATTCCGTTACTCCCCAACCCTGCTGATAACATCAGCAACGAGCACTCAACATGATTTCAAAAACAACACATCCCAACGCCAGATCGCCTATTATTTAACACAAACAAAAGAATTGCTAATCAACTAGAGATGTTTCTTTTGTGTTAGTATACATCTGTGCCGCGAGATGTTTCAAAAAGTGGTGGGGACATGTCCCACCCGTCCCACCGTCAAATTACGCCTATGAATATGTATCATTGCCAGAGGGTTTGCCGTGTCTCCCAGCACAGTCTCAAGAGCATGGAGGAGATTCCAGGAGACAGGCAGTTACTCTAGGAGAGCTGGACAAGGTCGTAGAAGGTCCTTAACCCATCAGCAGAACCGGTATCTGCTCCTTTGTGCAAGGAGGAACAAGATGAGCACTGCCAGAGCCCTACAAAATTACCTCCAGCAGACCACTGGTGTGAATGTCTCTGACCAAACAATCAGAAACAGACTTTATGAGGGTGGCCCTGTGCTCACTGCCCGGCACCGTGGAGCTCGATTGGCATTTGCCATTGAACACCAGAATTGGCAGGTCCGACTCTGGTGCCGTGTTTTTTACAGATAAGAGCAGGTTAACCCTGAGCACGTGACAGGACGTGAAAGGGTCTGGAGAAGCTGTGGAAAACGTTATGCTGTAATATCGTTCACCAGTTTGGTGGTGGGTTCACCATCGACCAGTTTGGTGGTGGGTCCGTGATGGTCTGGGGAGGCATATCCATGGAGGGATGCACAGACCTCTACAGGCTAGACAATGGCACCCTGACTGCCATTAGGTATCGATATGAAATCCTTGGCCCATTGTCAGACCCTACGCTGGTGCAGTGGGTCCTGGGTTCCTCCTGGTGCATGACAATGGCGAGAGTATGCAGGCAGTTCCTGGAGGATGAAGGAATTGATACCAATGAATGGCCCCCACGCTCGTCTGACCTAAATTTCTATGTATGATGTATCTTGTGTATCTGACTTTCATATTTGGTATCATTTTAAATGTCTCAGTGCGATTGGTAAAATGGTCTTAATTTCGCAGCAGTCACTTGAGTTATGAAAAAGACTGAAAACTCAGGAGAAACTGTTCTTCTTTTGGGTGGTGTCTCTCCAAGATCTCTGATAACCTTCTTCTCTCCCCCAAAACTAGGTGTTGGTGTAATAAAAATTTACAATCCTTTTGTTCTGGTCTGGGTATTTGAGAGAAAGAGCAAAGCAGTAATGGGGGACATTCTGCAACCAAAACCCCTAGTGATGGGTGAATTATTAGAAATATTCATCCACCACTGTATGTGTTTCTTACTCTTGGAGTCATCTTTGAGCAATTAATGTTATGTGTTTATTATTTGAATTGGCTTCTAATTGTCTAACTATGTAATTGGCATGATAGGCCTCCATATACATTTTTACCTGACAAATAAAATGTTATATTTGATTTACTCTAGATTCTTCTGAAATCATTATGACCAGTAGGAGTCCATATTTCTGCAAATCTGCATCAGGATAAGTCAAACTAAAGGCTCAGTGAAAGGAGCATGTTGCACATCATGTGAGACCTTTGGATTTCTGTCTATCACTGACTTAGCAAGTTGCAGTATTGTGACTAAGAAAACTGTGTTTTTGTATGAACAAGCATGTGGCGGTTTGACTCAAATGCATTAGTAAACTCTACACCCTCTGACTAAGAATCAGAAAGTGACAAATTTGTGTCGTGAAATCCGTGCAAACCTGGGCCGTGTGACTCTAAGTGATATCGGGTCCGTAATGAGCGAATAACTGAAAGTATGGGATACCCAGCATAATCAAATATCTAAATTAATACATGACCAATGATTCATTTCTAATTAGAAACACAATCTAAGAGTAATAATCATTTGAAATTGGAGTCAGATTAAACAAGCAGCTAAAGTAAAATTGAAACTAAATTCTAAAAATTGAGTGAACTTCACAGGGGCGCTGAAAAGACATACACGTATTATACCTTCGCCCAGGCCATCGGAATCCATTTTTGGGCTGACGGGGGGTTCCTTACGGACTTGAGAGCAAAAAAAAAAAATGCAGACTTAATCTCAGAAATACAAAACTTAGACATCATCATGCTGTATGGAGCAGAGGAGATGGACCCACTGGCTGATCCCACATGCTACAGAGAACTCATCATCCCATCCATTAAACTGTCTGGAGTCACACAGGAAGGAGAGAATGGAAGACAACTCCATTAAAGTCGCACACTGAGGCTGTACAGTCAATGGCAGGTTATGAGGAGACAGTTAGGCCCAATCCCAATTCTATTTTATACCCCTTCGCCTAGTCCTTCCCCTTGCCCCTTGAAACATAGTGGCAAGGTGTAGGAAATGGGACACCACTACTACACCATTACACACGTCATCATACCTAGTTTCTTTTATTAGTGTCCTGTAACAATTAACCAGTATGAACAGCAATGAAGTCCGCATATCAACAGAAATAAGGCGCGAGCACATTTAACAGATTACTCACTGCCAAAGTTGTTTTGCGCTGTATTTTGGACTTCAGAAAATGGCGCTCAGTTTCAGTTAGAAAACGTATAAGCCTTCGAGTTTCCCAAGACGATACAGAATGATAGAACGTACAAGACTGGTGGAGCCGCTTTCCCATCAGGCCAAGCTGTTTGTTTAACCGCTCCATTCCGTGCCGAGCCGGCCGGTACGGATATGATTTCATGTGCTGCGATAATGGAGCTCTTTGCAATGTAATACAAACGAGTCAGTTGTTGCCTTGGTAATGCAAGAGTTTACAGACGATACGAGATGTAAATAGCGACTGCATTATGAAGACAGGAAAGCAGGGAAGTTTCTCATACCCCTTCGTTCGAAGTGTGGTCCTGAAAAATCTTCGTTTTAAGGGCTATCTGGCCCTTCCCCTTACCCCTAACGCTCCAGCCAAAAAAGAATCGAGACACCCCTACCCCTTCACATGAACACGCAAAACGAAGGGGTAGGGGAAAGGGAAGGGGTACAAATGGGATTGGGCCTTACAGTAGGTATATTTATAGCTCATCACATGCCAGCAGTACGGTAGACTGCTTTATTACAGACCTAAACCCAAACTCTCAGAAAATTTCAAAGGAGGACCCAAATGCAAAGAGAAGCTGAACACAAAATAATTAATTGTGAGTCATTTAAAACTCAATTGTAAGGTGGGCTGCCATCTCTCGAACAAAGTGAGGGAAAGGCAGAGTTCGTTACCCATAATCTGTGCAACAAGGCAATCAAATCTGAAGGGTAATCACAGCCGATTTTCAGAGTAAAGCACAAGTTCAAACCAGATCTGCAAACTGGAACACTCCACCAAGCTGGGAGAGAATCAGCATGATATCATAACATCAATTACTAGACAGAAGAGCAAGAGCAGAAGGTGTGAGTACACGAACACTCTGCCAAGAGAGAAGTGCAGAGAGAGCATAGATAAAGGGTGAGTAATGATGATAGAAATGGCTGCCCTGATTGTCAATTTACAGTTGATTATAAATGACAATCAGCTGATCACAGGACAGAAAATACATCTAACCAATCCCAGTCCTGACATTTACATTATACAGGAAACATACTTTTTTAGTGCTATATTTGCCACAGAGACATTTTCGCCATCAAACTTTGTTTTTATATCTTATGCTTTGTCTTTGATAATCCTTAGACTTTCCTGTTTTGGTAATGTGACGTCTATCAAGTCACAGCTTTCTCTCAATCCTGTCTCCGTTCTGTCAGCAGGCATTATAGCTGACTGAATATTGACCCACTTGGGACAAATAGAAGCAGAGCTTAAAAAAGGCCAGACCTGTCAATCCAATCCATTACTCCCTAGGCTGAACCATATGGAGTCAGTCAGAATGAGAGACAGCAACTTTTTAAAAAGGTCAGGCAGTGGGTCATCTGAGTTATTTTGTCCCCTAATAGTCCATTTTAAACTTAACCAATGAACCTAACCTAACAGAGCCATTATCATTACCAAGGAAGTAATAGAATAACAGTCATATTTAAGAACTTATATTAGGCAGCTTAAATGCAGTCAGGTAAATGATGACCTTAGATGTTGCATTAAAGTCATACATAGCAAATCGAACAATATTTTGATAAACTACTAATTACTCGGAGCAAGACAGTTTTTATCCACCGTGTAATGCTGGGCTTAAAGGCATTGTTGTGCATTAATGCTTCACTCAAGAATCTATTCATTAATTTGGCTCCTGTTCATCAGGCTTAATTATAGCCATTAAATGAATCACATGAGCTGCTAAAGTCAAGGTCACTAAGAGTTGTATTGAGAAGGCTTAAGTGCATTTTGGAGAACAAATGGTTAGTTTTTCATTGGTCTTCTAAAAGCTAACGGCTACATTTGTCATGCAAGTATGAGTAATACATCACACAGGGCACTTTGAGCACTCCAACTCTAATGCAGAATAAATAATTATGAAATTCAAGTATGACTAAGAGCAAATGAAATTATGCCTCTGATTTACCATATGGCTCTGAATTGTTACCTCAACTTTGTGTAAGACAAAAACAACAAATTAAATGAACCTTTTATAAATGAATCTTCATAAACTTTGTGGCAGCAATGCATGCTAAATTAAATTTAAGTGTTTTTTTATATATACAGTGGGTACGGAAAGTATTCAGACCCCCTTAAATTTTTCACTCTTTGTTATATTGCAGCCAATTATTATTTTTTTCCTCATTAATGTACACACAGCACCCCATAGTGACAGAAAAACACAGAATTGTTGACATTTTTGCAGATTTATTAAAAAAGAAAAACTGAAATATCACATGGTCCTAAGTATTCAGACCCTTTGCTCAGTATTTAGTAGAAGCACCCTTTTGATCTAATACAGCCATGAGTCTTTTTGGGAAAGATGCAACAAGTTTTTCACACCTGGATTTGGGGATCCTCTGCCATTCCACCTTGCAGATCCTCTCCAGTTCTGTCAGGTTGGATGGTAAACGTTGATGGACAGCCATTTTTAGGTCTCTCCAGAGATGCTCAATTGGGTTTGAGTCAGGGCTCTGGCTGGGCCATTCAAGAACAGTCACAGAGTTGTTGTGAAGCCACTCCTTCGTTATTTTAGCTGTGTGCTTAGGGTCATTGTCTTGTTGGAAGGTAAACCTTCGACCCAGTCTGAGGTCCTGAGCACTCTGGAGAAGGTTTTCGTCCAGGATATCCCTGTACTTGGCCGCATTCATCTTTGCAACCAGTCATCCTATCCCTGCAGCTGAAAAACACCCCCACAGCATGATGGTGCCACCACCATGCTTCACTGTTGGGACTGTATTGGACAGGTGATGAGCAGTGCCTGGTTTTCTCCACAAATACCGCTTAGAATTAAGGCCAAAAAGTTCTATCTTGGTCTCATCAGACCTCATCAGAATCTTATTTCTCAGCATCTTGGAGTCCTTCAGGTGTTTTTTAGCAAACTCCATGCGGGCTTTCATGTGTCTTGCACTGAGGAGAGGCTTCCGTCGGGCCACTCTGCCATAAAGCCCCGACTGGTGGAGGGCTGCAGTGATGGTTGACTTTCTACAACTTTCTCCCATCTCCTGACTGCATCTCTGGAGCTCAGCCACAGTGATCTCTGGGTTCTTCTTTACCTCTCTCACCAAGGCTCTTCTCCCCCGATAGCTCAGTTTGGCCGGACGGCCAGCTCTAGGAAGGGTTCTGGTCGTCCCAAACGTCTTCCATTTAAGGATTATGGAGGCCACTGTGCTCTTAGGAGTGCAGCAGAATTTTTTTTGTAACCTTGGCCAGATCTGTGCCTTGCCACAATTCTGTCTCTGAGCTCTTCAGGCAGTTCCTTTGACCTCATGATTCTCATTTGCTCTGACATGCACTGTGAGCTGTAAGGTCTTATATAGACAGGTGTGTGGCTTTCCTAATCAAGTCCAATCAGTATAATCAAACACAGCTGGACTCAAATGAAGGTACAGAACCATCTCAAGGATGATCAGAAGAAATGGACAGCACCTGAGTTAAATATATGAGTGTCACAGCAAAGGGTCTGAATATTTAGGACCATGTGATATTTCAGTTTTTCTTTTTTAATAAATCTGCAAAAATGTCAACAATTCTGTGTTTTTCTGTCAATATGGGGTGCTGTGTGTACATTAATGAGGGAAAAAAAATGAACTTAAATGATTTTAGCAAATGGCTGCAATATAACAAAGAGTGAAAAATTTAAGGGGTCTGAATACTTTCCGTACCCACTGTATATTTTGAATGGAAAGTTAACTATTTTTTGTTACAACTACTGCCATGATTATTGATTTTTTTTTTTTTTTTAAATGATTGATTTGTTGATTATCTGTTAAATAATCATAATAATCAATCATTCAAATTATTGATTTTTTATTATTATATTACTTCTTGTTCTTCAAAGTATATAATTTCTCTAATGAATTTCAACAATGACCACCCACTTCGGAAGTGAAAATCCCTATGCCCTACACACTCCGAAGGGGCAGAGCCCTTGAAGTGGGGCCTTTGGAGGGATCAGGGCACTTGTGTGTCACAATGAAGCTGTTTGGAACACACTTGGCGAAGGGAGCAATGAAAGACCATGTAATCTCCTCATTAGCTTCACAAGGAAAATTACAACAACGCTAGGCAGCGACAACATGAATGTCATATTATTGCTAATATGATACAAATAAATGTACATTTATAATAAATAAAGTTTTTAAAATATGCTTTATCTGTGTGTGTGTTCCCGATCTGCCTGCTCTTAACTTTATAAGTATTAAATATTTCTTACCTATGAATCTTTTTTAAACTCAAAATGAAATGCATGACAAAAAATGTGTGTAATGTATCACAACGAAACAAAACAACTTGAACTATTCTGTTTATAAGTTAAGTCCAACTCTCATGCCGTATCTAGATTTAAAAAATGAATCACGAGGACTTGTCACATGACCATAAGTGATTAAATTACTTCCTCTGTGTTCCTTTCTCTAACGGACTTAAGTGCCCTTCGTGATGGGATTCAGTTGTTTACTTTCGTTTGGAATGCCCCTACAAATGGTGTCCCCTTCCCAAAGTGCCCTTCAAGGGTGCAAATACACCATTTGGAAGTCGCCCAGGGTGACCAGTCTTCTTACCTGTACTTGATAGCTTCAGAGAGGTTGGGCAGAACTGACGTAGCAGCCTAAAACACTGTGTTCGTGGTCATCCTGTTTGAGTTGGAGACTATAAACGCAGAGGTTTTTCAGATTTTTTTCAACATGGCGTTCTCTCCATATTTACGATTCTTTGCAGCCTTTAGCCGCTTCCTACAACAAGCTGGATCCTTTACTGGAAACCATAATAACTCACTCCTGCTGAATTCTCAGACTTGGAAACAATACAAGTTTACACTATTATGAATAAAAGTTTGCTAAGAAGTATTTCCTACTAAAGCAAGGTGGCATTTGACTCTGGAAGCAGACTGGGAGTGGCCTGCAGTGCGTTATGGATATATTTGACAAAAGGGAAGACAACAGCCTTTTTTCTCAGTTTTTTTCCCCTGCCTTTCTAATGCATAGGCAGCCAAAGATTGAACACCTTGCACAGTTCCTAGAGAAAAACAGATGCTCCATCCAGCTGGGGACGGTGGAATTACTGGGCATAAAGAGTCTCAGGTTTGATGAAGCAGGGATGTTCCTTGTTGCCCATATGCCAGCCCTGCCTCACTGGATAAATCTGAAGTCAGCTATCAACAGTTATGCCATATACAGATAATTAGTCTAATAAGTCTTCCAGGACATTTACTAGCAGATGGACTATATCTTTGCCTGAGATAAATCAACAGCTTACCTGAAGAAGAAAAAAAGTGACTGAAAAGTTGTGCTGAGTAGGATGTTTCTGAAGCTGCTGCCTACCATTATCTTGCATTCAAGTTCATCACTTTGCTTGCTGTACCAAAGATGATGCCATGCACACATTGGTTAAAAGGTGGACATGGGAGATGGGGAATGAATAAATAAATAAATAAAATCTAAACAATAAACTCAAACTTTGGCAAACTTGCCTGAGTTCTATATTACATTAACAAAGGATCAGAATTGCCGGTTTTGTTCAGTTCTGTTCATAAATAGTTCAGTTATGAAAGAGAGTGACATACGCTACGGAAAATAATTTAAAAAATGTAATGTTAAAAGAAGTTCTCTTCTGAAAGAGGTTCACCAAGGCTGCAAAAAAAAAAAAAAAGTAATATATGTGAAATATTACAATTTAAAAGAACTGTTTTATATTTTATTATAAAACATTTCTGTTTGCTGGTTACCGTCCTTGCATGTTTCATTTTGGAGTTTTTTAAAATTACTTCCTTCTTGCTTAATTTCATTTTGATGAAACACTGTAAAGAGACCTAGAGCCTGTGCATGTCCACCATGGACCCCGAGTCAGCGCAAAAGCCTGCCACGGACGCCCAGCCTAATGAACCGTCTGTCCTGTAGCCAGCGCCCTCTGTATTGTCTGTACCTGAGTCAGCGCCCAATGATCGTCCGGGATGTTAGACTGGGTTTGTCCGGTTCCCTGGCTTTTTTTCCTCCACTCGTTCCATCTGGCATCGTTGGCTCTCTGGCTTCCTCCAAATTTTTGATTTTGTTAATATTTTTTTCTGAAAACAAACATAAATAATGATGAAAGCCAAAATACTACATTTCATGGATGATTATTTTTAAGTAATCCACTGTTGACTTTAGTCAACCTTGTTGCATTCAAAAATTAAAGGGGTCATGAACTGCATTGTTTTATAATGTTTCCTGGGGTGCACTTATAACGTTAGTATGATTTTTACATTAAAAAAATGGTCATAATTTAGAAATAAAAGTAATTTTTGCTACCCTAACTTTAGCCCTCTGAATTGAACGCTCTGTTTTAAGGGGCGTGTCTGCTGTGAGACTTCAGTGTAAATGCCCACTGCTGTGATTGGTTGACATCTTTGCCTATGAAAAAGTATTACTCTCTCAAAATTTTTTAGCTTGTTTTTACTATTACAGCTCTCAAGGCTAACTAATCGTGAAAAGTGCTGCATTACATTTAGATCTATGGCATTATATTTAGATTGTGAAAGGTTGCAGTGATGAAGATTGTAGCCGATCACAGACATGTTGAGCCATTGAAAGCAGTGATCTCATCATTGCAACTCAATTTCTGCACACTAACGAATGCATCGTAACTAACAGTGCAAACGCGATATAACAAAGTGTTATACATGTTGTTGCATTACTGTCGAGTCCATATCGTAAAAGTCTGTTTAGAAAGCCTGCGCCGAAATGCGATTGATTTATCAGTGAAATCGCGATAACCAATAAATAAAGCTCAACTGAGACATTCACATTGTTGAAAATAAATAACCATATTCCTAGCATTAGGATCCTTTAAAAGGTAATGTTATTTTTAGTCCTGTATCGCTCTTCTTTCCTCGTCGTCTCACTAACACACCAGTGGGCGGGGCTAATGATGTAGGCATTGATTTCTTCTGTGGAGGCGGCGTTTCACCTATCTATGACAGGATCAGACGTTCGCTGGGCCTGGTGTCAATAAAAGCTTTTATTGGACTAACAAGGAAGTTTTCAGTTCTGAAACTTACAGGATATTCTTATAGTATGATGACCTCTTATATATCAAAAGCTCAAGGAAAATTTGATTTCTCAATTCATGACCCCTTTAACTCACGAAGTATTAACGATAACTCAATATGATACAATTCTGGTTCTTAACTATAAGGTTCAATCCCAGAGATTTGGGTATCTCAATGCGTCTAATGACACGCTCCCAAGGTAGAGGTTTAAGCTGCCACAAAACACACCACTAGAGATGGAGGAGCAGGGTTAGCAAAAATCTTTTATTCAGACAAGAACGTAGGAGGGGCAAAAGGAATTCAAACTTAATTTGAAGTTTTTCCTGGTCCAATATTGGATTGCCATAGTCTCCATGTGCAATTTGTTGAATTTTACACATTTTCAGTGGTCGAAAACCAAAATGTGGTTCACTTTGCATACAGCGGATACATTTCTTGTTCCTCAGACAAAAAGTATCTTGTTTGAGTGCCAAAAACATTATTTTTCCAAAGTTTACATGCCTGGCCTGTAACTCAAGTATTAAAGATGGTCCGCAGGCTGCATGATCTAACTCTTTTGGTTTAACCAGACTTTACAAACTCTAAAAAAAACTCTTTCCTCTCACCCATCTATCATGTTGTGATGCTATGTTTTGAGAAGCTTTTAAAGCAGTTCTTTATTAGATTGTTTTTCCTTTCAGTGGAGCCAGTTTTTCATCAGAGGTTTAATTATCAATTATGCTAAGCCTCATCCCACTCATTGCTTGACATATTGGCTCAACATGCATTCTTGGCATTAATGTTAACGCAATTACAACTTAATTTAAGGGTAAATATTTATGAATTCATTTATCATTATTTATTTTTTTGCACACATTGTCACTTCTTATGACTATATTATTTTGCTAATTCCTGTTGATAAATGTAGATTTGATCCCTGTGCACCTGTTGTCACATGTGTTGCAAATATACGGGAACATAAACAGATTGGAGGGACTGCAACGGGAGGCGTGCGGATCCATATGCAAAGCTTTATTCCATAACATGGTCAAAAGAGGCAAGGGTCTGACAATGACATACAGGTATATAGAGGGCAAGACAGAAGAGTGATCCAGGGAGAAGCATGGTCGTACTGTGGCAAACGATATCCAAGAGGGCTAGGCTAAAGAATAATCCAGGGTAAACGGGCAATAGTCCAAGAGAGGTGCAAACAGAGTCCAAAGGGCAAGGCGAGAAAGAAGTCCAAGACAGACAGGCAATCAGAAAACAAGACGAGACTAGACTAGATCTAGACACTCAAACACGGACTGGAAACTGGCTCCGTAAAACAGCATAAACGCTAAACAATACTCAGCAGTGAGAGAGAGGAAGTGTGATTAATCATTTTTTTAATGTAGTACAGGCTCTATTCAGTGCTGAAAATAAGTTTCCGTTAGTGTAATATTTTATTACAAATAATGTAAAATGAGCACATATAGAAGAGCTGAATTGTCACACCCTCACACCACATTAACTTTTCAGTTTGTTTGTTTTCATCGGTCACATGTGCTCCGTTGTTCTAGTTTCCCGCCACAATCTGTCACCATGGACACTAATCTCATTCATCACAGCTGTTAGTCATTTTAGTTAATCGTCTGTGTATATTAGTTCAGTTCTGCTGGTGTGTCTTTGTCAGGCCTCTTATCTTCTTTTGTTGTGTTCCTGCCTGGAGTCTGTATTCTCCCACTGGATTATCAAGTAAAGACTTATCTGAATATTATCTTCTTCGTCGTGTGTTTTACATACAACCAGCACGTTACATGAATACACTTGAGGATGTCTGAGGAGATGAGAAGGAGCACAAAACAAAAAAAAAAACAGGATTCCCTCAGGAGTTCTACTATCACTACAATATTACATTGTTCCTTGCTAGTGGCAGCAGAAAAAAAACACTCACAGGACAGGAGGTTGAGCATTACAAGCCAAGGTTCTTTCAGGCATATTTGCAGAAATAGTTTAGTCAGTCCAATTCAGATTTCTGAATGCTTTTTGCTTTTCAGATTTTCGGAATGCTTATTATCCAGCCACAAGTAAGAATTTAGTTCTGTCAGCTCTGGAAAAAAATAAAATGTCCATAGAATTCATCACAGGAAAAGGTCTGCAGGTTCCATTTATTTGTGTGTCTTTGGTAAAAGGTCTGCTCTAGAGTTAGAGCGCGGCTTTGTTTTTATTGTGGAGGACAATGTCAGCTAAACATCGGTTTAAGACAGCTTTTTAAAAGAGCCTCTCAGTAGATACCCTGGGACAATGTACATGGCAAACCAGTTTATAGCATCACCTTAACTCCTTATTCCCTATATTGAATAAAAAGTACTTCTTCAAACGTCTCTTGGTTATTTCTTTGTCACTTTTCATTAGTAATGCATTGTAAAAGTTGGATGAGCCCAATACTGAAGAATTGCAGAAAACAAATAGCTAGACTTTTGAAATATACAGTATAGTACAAACGCACACACATACAGTACGACAAAATGTTATATATTATGCAGATGATAATAATATTGGATTTGCAGTGTATTGTTATAAACAAAAGATAAGCACATAATAGGTGTGAATTGCTGATATTTATATGCTCTGATATGAAAGGCACTAAACATAAATGTAAATCTAATGGATTAAAATTAAGCCTCTGCAACATTGAAAACTTTTTGTACATTTCTTTAGCAGAATCATTTCAAGGCTCTTAAAATTCAGTCATTTTCAATTCTTTGCAGAGAAAACAGCCCAAGGGTACCACTGGAAATGGCAATAAAAGCAGTATCTGTGCCTCTGGAACCACACAGGAAAAATTACTACCACAGTCCATGAAGTAGAGAGAGAGGAAAAGAAAACCTAATCTCATGCTTTGGGAATGAGTCTGGGGGCAACTTTGCCTCAGGTGTCTTCTACAACCTAATTTTCTTCATGGCAGGAGGTGTAGTGTTTACTGGGTGTAATGAACATTATTTTCTTATGAGGGTTTTAATGCTCCAAATTTGCATATGACCTCATTTAATAATTTTCATATTGTAAATGACTGTATTTGTCTGTTGTGATGTCTTCTAAGATCTCAATACACCCACAATATAGTTCTTTTTCATTCTTAGGGGTAAAAAGAAATTCAAAAAAACCATTGCAGCGATATGCCATGTTCACACAGCAAAAGAATACGGTTGTCAGTCCTGTATTTGAGTCCTTAATATGGTTACGTTCACGGTTATTAACGGGAGTGACAACTGCATTCTACAAAAACTGAATTTCGGAAATGTTGGGACGTTTTTTAAATTTGAATAAAATGAAAACTAAAAGACTTTCAAATCACATGAGCCAATATTTTATTCACAATAGAACATAGATAACATAACATGTTTAAACAGAGAAATGTTATACTTTTATCCACTAAATGAGCTCATTTCAAATTTGATGCCTGCTACAGGTCTCAAAAAAGTTGGCACGGGGGGAACAAATGGCTGAAAAAGCAAGGAATTTTGAAAAGATTCAGCTGGGAGAACATCTAGCAACTAATTAAGTTAATTGATATCAGGTCTGTAACATGATTAGCTATAAAAGGGAGGTCTTAGAGAGGCAGAGTCTCTCAGAAGTAAAGATGGGCAGAGATGTGAAAGAGTGCGTAAAAAGATTGTGGAATACTTTAAAAAACAATGTTCCTCAACGTCAAATTGCAAAGGCTTTGCAAATCTCATCATCTACAGTGCATAACATCATCAAAAGATTCAGAGAAACTGGAGAAATCTCTGTGCGTAAGGGACAAGGCCGAAGACCTTTATTGGATGCCCGTGGTCTTCGGGCCCTCAGACGACACTGCATCACTCATCGGCATAATTGTGTCAATGACATTACTAAATGGGCCCAGGAATATTTCCAGAAACCACTGTCGGTAAACACAATCCACTGTGCCATCTGCAGATGCCAACTGTGGTCCAAGGCTCATTTAAAATGGACTGTTTCAAAGTGGAAAAGTGTTCTATGATCAGACGAGTCCAAATTTGACATTCTTCTTTTAAATCACGGATGCCGTGTTCTCTGGGCTAAAGAGAAGGGAGACCTTCCAGCGTGTTATCAGCGTTCAGTTCAAAACACAGCATCTCCGATGGTATGGGGGTTCATATAAGTGCATGCGGTATGGGCAGCTTGCATGTTTTGGAAGGCACTATGAATGCTGAAAAGTATATAAAGGTTTTAGAGCAACATATGCTCCCCTCTGGACGACGTCTATTTCAGGGAAGGCCTTGTGTATTTCAGCAGGACAATGCAAAACCACATACTGCAGCTATTACAACAGCATGGCTTTGTCGTAGAAGAGTTCAGGTGCTGAACTGGCCTGCCTGCAGTCCAGATCTTTCACCTATAGAGAACATTTGGCACATCATTAAACGAAAGATGACCACAAACTCTTCAGCAGCTGGAAACCTATATCAGGTAAGAATGTGATCAAATTCCAACACCAAAACTCCAGAAACTTATAACCTCGATGCCCAGATGTCTTCAAACTGTTTATTAACCGAGAGGAGATGCTACACCATGGTAAACATGCCCCCGTCCCAACTATTTTGAGACCTGTAGCAGGCATCAAATTTGAAATTAGCTAATTTTGTGCATAAAAATGTAAAATGTATCCATTTAACCCTTTGATGCACAAGCTATGAAAACCCCTTCTAATGCACAATATGGGTCAAAAATGACCCGTATTCATTTCCTATGTTATTTCAATCATGACTGAGTGATTATTTGCTGAATCTTTGAAAGAAATGTATTTTATCATTTATCTACTCCAGGTATTTCTGGAATATATCTTGTTTTTGATTTTCTCAAATCATTATGTTTATTTTTTCTTTCTCACTTTATAAACAAACACTGTTTTTGTATTTCTACATCAATTTTACACACATGGGTCAAAAATGACCCATATAGAAACCTTTGCAAATGTTTGCAAGTAGGAACATATTTACTGCAGAAAACTATTTATCCTCCACATATTTCGCATCTCAACATGGCTGCTTTTGTATATTTGATGGATGTAAGTTTTATTATATTTTTATTTTTGTCATAAATCAATGCTACTGGTCACCCTTTACGTCTATCAGTGTTCCTGAAAAGTAACAGGTTTGAACAAGGTTTCTGTCCAACAATGAAAATATATAATAAGTGTATCGATCAACAGTTTGATGTGTATTTGAAAATATTCTTGTGCTTTTGATTTTCTTTATCCAGTGTTAGTATGACTGGTCCATACTAAAATGGCTGAAATGGTTGTAGAGATGCTGCATACAAAACAGGATAAGGTGATGCTGATGACCTAGACTTTGTGCCACAGGGTCAATCTGGAGTTACAGGTGTAAATCCAGCTCTACTTGATAAAGACGACTCCTGATGCGTCCTCTGAAGTGGAAACTCAGACCCAGACCAATAAATTGAGTAAAAAGTAGAGTACAATAAATTGAGTAAATGGTGGCTCTCACAGCCACTCAGGGCAGAACAGAAGTATCCTGAGGAGCTGCCCAGGATCTTCACCTGGTTTAACAGCTATTTCACCGAAAGATGCCTGGGATATGTTGTGCATAACGTCAAGTGAAGTCACTTTTATTTATATAGCGCTTTTTACAATGCAGATTGTGTCAAAGCAGCTTTACAGTGATAACTGGTAAGTCATTTTGGCTGCACAGCAGCTCTTAAAGAAAATGGTCGTCATTGTCCAGCTTAAGTAAAGTCAGTATTGATTCATGCTGTTGTAAAATCAATAATTAGTTACTTTATCTATATATCAGTACTGGAGAAAAAACAGTGATGTCATCGTCTAGCTCAGTTCTGTTCGCACACAATGGTATCAATGCAGGCAGATCAAAAAGACACTATTGTATGCGAACAGAACTGAGCTGGATGATGACATCACTGTAAAAAAAAGCTGAAAGTATACTTTGCACACAGTCGAAAGCAATTTAAACGCGTATGTGCAACCTGCACATACAAAGTTACAGAAATCCGGCGGAAATTTAAAAAAAAATCTGTATGCTGACCCTTGCGTACGCATAAAAAGTGAAGTATACTTTGGTCTTTAGTAAAAGGTAATGACACAAATTTTTAATTCAAAAAGTAAGAAAGGAAAAATCAAAAAAAGTATTTGTTTATTGAGGAATGCCTGGAATAATGAATGATGAAATTAATTACTTGTAATATATGCGATATAGAAAATAACTCATTCAGGTCACTTTAGACCTATGTTGTATATGTCCAAAACTGTTACTTTTCAGAAACACTGACAGACATAAAGGGTGACCAATAGCATTGATTTATGACAAAAAATAAAAATGATGAAATATAATATATAGCCTAATATATGAACTATAAGACTTACATTCATCAAATATACATAAGCAGCCATGTTGAGATGTAAAATGTGTGGCAGATGAACAGTTGTCTGCAGTAAATATGTTCCCACTAGCAAAAATTTGCAAATATTAAAGATTTCTATATGGGTCATTTTTGAGTAAGAAAGAAAAAATGAAAATGAGGATTTGTGATGATCAAAAACAAGTTCATTGAGGAATACCTGGAATACTGGATGATGAAATTAATTTCTTGCAAAGATATAGAAAATAAAAACTCAGTCGGGTCATTTTTGACCCATGTTGTGCATCAAAGGGTTAAAGGCCCACTGAAGAGTGCATTATTCAATGTGTTGACGTAATTTCAACTGAAACAGTCCTGCCCCTTTTTCGAAATAGCCAATAGCGTTTTGTTTATGTTACAGCTCCAGAGTCGTTAGCATGGACCAGGTAATTGCTCTTAAGGCTTTCTTTTGTATTACCTGAAGTTCTGCAGTGTAAATAGGATATGTGTTATTCCATATCACATTACAATAATTCAGGTAAGGCTCAAACAGAGATCTGTACAATGTCTACAATGCTTCAAATGGAAGCAGATGTCTTATTTTGAAGAATAAACCAACAGTTTTGGATACTTTTTTGACAAGCTCGTCAATGTGCTTTTTGAAGTTTAGAGAATGATCTACAAAAATTCCTAGGAATTTTGTCGAGTCTACTTTTTGGATAGCTCTGTCGTCTATTATTATATTTATATTGTAATTTCTGTCGTCCCGTCTGTTTGGGCTGAAGATAATATAAGAGGTTTTGCTAATATTTAAAGACAGTTTGTTGCATTTGAACCACATGTTGACCTTTGCCAATTGCTCATTATAACATTTTTATACATTTTTATATATAACATTATAACAGGTCCATATTTTTATGAGATATAAACAGGTTTGTGTCATCAGCAAAAAGTATTTTATGAATGTCGCTGGAACAATGAACAAAGTCATTAATATAAATTATGAATAAAAGTGGTCCCATAATTTTTCTAGCTCAACTGTCACAAAATGGAAAGCACAGGATTGTGGGATATCAAAGGCAGCAAATCTAGACTGCCTTTAAAAAGCGATCAGATGAGCGCATCTCATGAGACAGGAAGTGAAGCTAACATTGGATTCGGACATGCCTTGATGCATTCCTACCTTGAAATGTGTCCTCCAAAGGTAGCATTTTCCAGTTTTCAGACGCAGCCAAAGAGTGATTTTGAGGGGTGTGCTTTTATACTGGTCCTGATGGTCGAGTGAGTGCAGGTGAAGGACAGGAGGGATGCTAGTTTGACTAGATGGCTGGACTGTTGTAAACAGCCAGGTCATGACCCACATGATACAGGCACAATTGTTCATATATCATGTACAGATTATGTGTTAGTGTTTGTTATCAGAGCAGGAGAGACCAAAGGTTAAAAACCAGAGGTTTTCATTACATTTCACAAATAATCTTGTTTTTGATTCTAAGGGTACATTTACATGACAACGATGCACTAAAAACAGAAAAGTTTTTTCTTTGTACTTTGTATCAAAACTATCCCCGGTCACACGGATCTGCAAAAATGACTAAAAACACTGTATTACGCGTGCCAGATTACGCGCCTGCGCATACGCATTCTTATACAGCGCATTCGCGCCAAACGGACATGCCTATCCACCTTATTGTTTACTGCACTTTGATATTCTTCTCATTATTTCCATATAGAGGCTAATAAATCGAAAATCTCACACATTTACAGAAATACGTACATATCACTGCAGTTTACAACAGAAATGAACACTAGAGGTATATGAACACCATATGTTTCGCTTTTCTGACATAACTATAAATGCTCGGTGGTTCAGCTGATACGGAGTTACACTCAGGATGAGGAAGCCTTGAGTATGAATCCGGTGAAAAACGAGTCACGGTAAAAGAGCTCAAAAATTAGAGATCAAAACAAGCTAAAACGGCACGATTGCGGATGCTTTTTATGTCACTTTTGCTTTTGTTAACACTATCGGATAGGTTTAGGTGTAGTGTTGGTGGTACGTTGTTTTAAAACGTAATGGAGCATTACACTTTTAGCGCCACTCACCGGACAGAACTGTGGCGATTCGTATAAAAACCAACGTCATAAAAACGTACCATATTCACGTTTATCTGTTCCGGCAAAAAAAATGAACAAGCTTTTAGCGCCACTCAGTGGACATTTCACATCGAAACTGCAGTGGTATTGGTACGTATTTTGCAACTCACGAAAACGTTCCCACAGGTACATTTTACTAATGAGACCAGGCTCCAGAAATACCTTAATTCCACACTGCCAAATAAGGTGGATAGACTAAATATGTAACGCACATGTGCATGACGTCACCGTTTTCACAGATTCGCGTTTTTGCAGTTTACACGGAGACGACAATGGTATCGTTTTCAAAAACCTGCACTTTGAAACCTGTTTTTTTTTTTTTAAAGTTTGCATTTTCAGACCACCAAAACGCTGTTGTCATGTAAATGAAGGACCAAAGCGCATTAAAAAGTTTTCCATTTTTAGTTAAAATCGGTGTCGAGTAAACAGCCCCTAAAGTTGTATGAACAAATGAAGGCAAGGACAGTATGCGACCCTCATGAATGCACCGAGTTATCAGTGTGGAGTTTTCAAAATGCATCTCTTGTGAAAAGCGATTGAAAACACCGTAAATTGAAAAGGCTGGCTATGAAGACTCAAAGGCGGCCTTTCTTTGAGCACCGTTTATGCTGCAAAAGTTGCCATGGTGAGCAAGAGTTCTGTGATCAGTTTGAATCTACCAGCAGCTAATTAACTTTTAACTCCATCTGATGTATGATTCTTTTTCTCACTGTTCTCATTACAGACCTTTCATCACACACCAGCGGCCGGCTCCTCAGGCTAGCATGGTTATTAAGACCTAAACCCTGTGAGATGAAAAACCAAGAAAAAAAAACCCCACTTCTTTGGACTTATTGATTTGCCATACCGGGGGCGAGGTGTTTGGCTGCCACTCTGTTAGGGGAAAGCCACCTACAAGAAATGGATGTTGAAACATGAGAAGAAAGAAAATTGAGATTTACCCTTCTGTGTTCCAGTGTTTTGTATAGAATGGAATGGATTTAGTCACAGATAAATGTCATTTTTCCTCTAAAATTTCAGAAGAGAAAAATCAAAATATGTTTTTGAGAGTTTGTCCAAATATATGATAATAATAGTGATGGTTGACTTACCATAAAGTGCTTCTCAGTAAAGAGTCAAAACAAGTTATGACTAATGCTTTTTTGGTGAGGGTTTTCTTTCTTTATGAACTCTCATGGGATCTTTTGTTTAATCATATAGTGGTCTTTTAACACTTATGCTGTGTCTGAAGTTGAATACTTCCCTAATATATATATACGCAGTGGTGGACAAAGTACACAAATCAAGTACTTGAGTAAAAGTACAGATATGTAATAAAATATCACTCAAGTGAAAGTATTTAGTGCTCCTTTTCAATTTTACTTGAGTGAAAGTACAAAAGGACTTGATTTATGTACTCAAGTAAAAAAGTACTGATTGATAATTTTATATATAGGCCACTTGTATAAATTTATATATTTTATATAATCCTATTGCTCAAAATAATTATGAATTGTCAAATAGCCAGCACTAGTCAGTATGGATGGAAGATTAGTGGACGCAGATACATAATATGTAATGTGTCTTGACAAACAACATAAAAACAGACAAAACATATAGGGCTAAATACATAACATTGTAAAATTGTTACCGCAGCGGGGAAGATGAACGTGCATGTGTTATTTTTATTTGTGTTAGAGTTGCACGATTCTGGATAAAATGAGAATCAAGAGTTTGTTTCTTTTCTTTCAAATAGAAATCATGATTTTCCATCGATTCTGATTAGACAACTAAACAAAATTGCGTATAATTATTTACTAGAGGACAAAATATTAATTGCTGCAGTCTATTTAAAAATATTTAATTGCTTAATTTAATAAAATGGGTTTGAATGAACGATTTAATGACTCACTCATAACTACTTCACTTGTTTCATTACTGGTTGATCAATGTTTTTGAATGAATCATTCAATGTCAAATACATTTTAACAGTCACTTGTCGCCTCCTAGTGGCGTAACGATGTAATCGATACAACCGTTATTTGAAGCGGCGAGTTTTAGATCTGATTGAATCGAGACCGCGATCATTGATGTGGACGTGTCGCATTAAAGCATTTCAGTGGTCTTAAACAGATCGCCCTTTACCGCAGATTTAGTTAAAAAAAAAAAACAACTGACCTAAATATGATTTTCAGTTACGATAATTCATCCTAAAATTCAACTTTAGTAGGCTGACTTACTTTTCACCATCAGTCGTGCGCGCACTCAGAGGATCCCCAGTTCTTGGCTAATTTTCAGACAGTGAAATTCATTTATGAACGGATAATTGAATTAATGGAGAACAGCTGCAATACCGCAAATGAATTGTTTGATGTGATTTGTGAACCGATTTAACAGGATGATTGAAAAGAATCAGTTCGCGCACGAATCGGACACCGCTTTTGCGACTCTGAGCATGTGACGATTTTTTCATTTTAAAATAATGAGTAAGTTTTATGAAATGTAGCGGAGTAAAAAGTACGATCTTATGCTTTGGAATGTAGTGAAGTAAAAGTAAGAGTTGCTCAACATAAAAATACTCGAAGTACAGATACTTGAAAAATGCACTTAAGTACAGTAACGAAGTAAAAAAATACTTCTATACTATACCACTGTATATACGCGAAAAAAGAGGAGTATGTCCGAATACATAGTATTCGAAAAACAGTAGACGAAAAGTCACTGGACGACTTACTACTTCCGGCGAGATTCTGAAGTGTGCATTCAATGGACACTTCACTATCCCAAGAGGCCACAGGAGGGGATTAATGAATGGAAGTGAAGAGCCACAACTGACGCTGGTAGGTCACGTGACAGTAACAACATGGCGGATGTAGTACCTCTGAATTTCATTCATACTACCCATATCAATTTGGTTTAGTTGCGTATAATTATGCCTATTTTTCCGTAGTAGTACATCACCCTGGACTCCTCTTCCATCGGCTCCATCTCCATCAGCCAAATCTCCTCTATGGCTCCTCCATCCTTCCACTCCACCATGGATGGTTCTCCCTGCCCATGATTGGTTACGTCCCTCTCCAGCTCCACGTCCTCCACCTAAGCCCCTCCCTCCCTCTTCTGTTTGAATGTTATGGTGTGAGGATGTAATGTAACATGTCTGCCTGAGTTCATAGTTAGTTTCCTTGATTGTTAGTTTCCGCACACCTGTTTCTGTTCAGTTTGATTACCCTCTTCATGTATTTAAGCCCTGTGCTTCACTCTAAGTGACAGTGTGCATAAAATATCCTTAGTAGATGACAGATAGCATTGAGGCCGATACTCACCTTTGCTTGTATCATCACTTACATCACGAAACCCTGCAATTGAGTTCATTCTCCACCTCTGCATCTGCTGATCCGTGATATAGGTCTCATGAGAAATTACAAGTCTCTGTGACAGTTTATATTCCTTTCTTTGTAAGAAATGTTTGCAAAGAGGGCATGTGGTTGAAATTAGAAACAATGCAGATGTTAGCAAAAGCAACTGAAATGTACAAACTACCATCTCTAAATATACCAACTTTTTTTGCTAACCAACTATTTGTTGTTTTAGTGTGTTTCTATTACAGTTTCTATATCAGGGCTCTATAAGAGCTTAGTTGAAACATAATATTTAACTGTTTTACAAGCAAAGCAACTAAAATAATTAGTGCAATATAATCATGTTTTTCATATCCACAATATAATAACTTTGATATAATTTGTAATCATTGCAGTTTTATAGCTGTTGTAAATAATAATAATAATAAATATAATTTATTCAAATATTCATTGTAAAGTTTTAATAATAGATTACAATATTCGCCATCCTCAAATCTAAACTCATCTGATGGTGTTTCTCTGAATCGCTTACCATCGTCCTGACTACCTTACAATCATAAAAAAAGTGTATTTAGTAAAGTAATATTTTTAATATATTGCTACTTTTCTCTAGAGATGACTATAAATCAACTTGACTAAATGCATATTAATATGGTATTCCAAGGTATTAAAAAAATGTATCTCGTTAGTGTATATAAGAGAACATTTTAAGGTATGAAAATGTTATAATGCTAATTAAATTAAATGGTACTGAAGCATAAATTGTTAATGATCTGCTTGTGACTTAACTTTAATTCATTTTTTATGAAGTGCAATGATAGGCATCTGGATAATTACTGTTATTGAATAATATCAGTCCACAAGTCTGACTTGATGCAGGATCATAAATCATATACCGTGTCGGTTCATTTGGCCAGAGGAGCATGGCTGGGTCTGGTTTCTCGCAATGTTTTTTCTCCATTTCTCTCATCTGATGGAGTTTGGGTTCCTTTACCACTGTCGCCTTTGGTTTGCTCAGTCTAATTATGTCTTAGTATTATCAGTTTGACAGCATTATCAGAGAACAAAATTGAAGCTGTTCAACAGAGCTGAATTGAGCTGGATACTGACATTATTGTCTTCTGGAGCTTTATAGCTTAATCTAATTTGTTTCATAATAGTTGAATTTTGCTACATCAAAATGGTTATTGAACTGAACTGAATCAACATTGAATCGACTTGAGCTGAATAACAACACTATTATCTTCTGTAGAGCTGCTTTACGACAGAATTTGTCTAATATTTGATGACGTTTGCATCATTGATTCTGTTATTGTCCTGTTTATTACTGTGAAGCTGTTTTGAAACAATCTGTATTGTATAAAGCGCTATAGAAATAAAGGTGATTTGATTTGACATTGTATAGATTATCAATCAATCAATGCCAATCAAATTAAACAGCCTGCATGGTAGCTGATAAGGAAATGCCACAATGACTAATGATAAATCTAAACTAAATAAGGAAGTAAATAACTCAAGTGAATAGTTATAGAAATTAAGGTAAATAAGCTATATCAGGCTTATAATTCATGATGCTTGATTTCTGAATTGATTATTAGGATACTGGATATTACACAAAATGCCTAAATATATTCAATCGTGATACTATGATAAAAGAAAGAAAAAAAAAATAGTGAGTTTAATGGGTTTTTTTTATTTATTTATTTTTTTTATCCAATATCTTAAGACACATTTGATGGGTACATGACCAATACTGCATAGTGATTTGGGGCGGAACTATAGATTTGACGGAACATTTTCTGAACGGAACAGTAATGAGACGCACCGCAAACACTTCCTAATAACACAGCTCGATCATTCATTACATTTAAAACGAACCAAAACTTACCAAATTTTCATGTAGCTTTGGCATATGGCTTCAACCATGATTCCGTACACTGTCAATATTAAATTGGCTGCAAGAACACTGACTGGAACCGTTAATTTACAGAACAAGACAGCAGTGGACTGGTGAGTAGCTTTAGCTTCTGCAGACTGTCATCACATACAGTTATGAGTCTAACACAGAGTTGGATGTTTTCAGCATCAACAACAACACGTTGCTTTCATAGACAGATATATATATATATATATATATATATATATATATATATATAGTATATATAAAGTATTCAGTATCTTACAGTCATCATATAAGTCAGTGCCAATAAACAGTGTAGTTAATATTACAAGATTACACACATTACACTTGTGTCTGGTTGTCATTAAAATTCATGCACATTGTTGCTAAATAATGAAAAAAAATGTACAGAGATTTACTTCCCAATTGTCTTGTTTCAGATTTTTGTAACTGATTGCTCCAGATCTTTGCATTAAATTCTTATTATACTGTTATAGAAAAATATGTAAAGTTGTGATAAGTGATTGTGATGAAGTAGATTATTGTTACAGTGAAGTCAGTGTAGACTGCAGCACACAAATCTCTTATGTATTGTTTACAGTGCTTCATATTCTTGTATGACGCTGATGGGAACACACACACACACACACACACACCCCTTGTTACTGACCACTTTATCAATCATAATGCAAACTTTCTGTTTTCAAATACTTATAATATTATTTCAAATATTTAAATATTAAGCAACTTGCAATACTGTGTCTTTCTTTAACAGAAATGTTTGTTCCCCTTTTCTCAGTTCCTTAAGTTACTGGCCACTTTGTCAACCATAATGCTAATTTTCTTTTCTTTTTTTTCTTTTGTTTTGTGGACTTCATATTTAGAATCATAACAATGTAATCCAGCATTATCCTACAATACCGTGTCTTTCATTGTCCATTATTTTGTATTTCTTAATGGATGTCCTGTCAGTTTAATTCAGTGTGACTGCAAAACATTGCTGCCTTGAAAACCCAATTTCATCAGATCTGACTTTAGGTTATTTTGTTTGTCTGGTCTACTTCAACAGGCTTTGAGATATGGCTGAAAAATATATTTTTCATTTATGATGTGTATGTGCTGTGTGGGGATAAACTAGGTGAATTTGAGGCTCTAACTTGCTTTTCTATCATTGAATATTGTTGATTGGGGCTTCATAGTATTGGAAAAAAAACTGACATTATGTTATTTTGTTTTTCTGTGATTATATATTGCAATATGAAATACTGTTGTCAAAAGTACCGACCTCGGAACTGAAATTGTAAAAATGTGACGCTTTGAGTGCTGTTGAGCGGATTCATAACTTCTGCTTGGCCTTTGTGTTCATGTGCTCATCAGATTTGTCTGTGATTGGCTACAATGATCAATGCTTCAAAAACATGTTTTAAATAGACATCAATAAAACTCCTCACTGAGCGTTTACACACGGGCTTTCAAGCGCTCCTGTTTGTTGATCATTGTAGCCAATCACAGACATATCTGATGAGCGTGTGAACACAATGGCCAATCAGAGGTGTTTACGAATCCGCTCAACAGCACTCAAGGTGTCACATTTTTTAAATTTCAGTACCGACTTGGTATCGCGGTCGGTACTTTTGACAACACTACGAAAACATGTTCACCAGGGGCCTTATTTATAAAATGTTGCACAGAAACCGTCCTAAATTTGATCATACGATCATTTCTCAGATGTGCGTACGTGTGATTCATGACCATACACACAGGAAACGCCTCTCTTTCAGATTTGAAATCGCAAATGATCTTGAACTTGCGCGCAGCTGAATGGTTTCAGTTCCCCGCGTTGTAAACAACACTTAATTAATGTCATTTACATATAAAAGATCAACAGTCATCGTCCAAATCCTTAGCGAGCTGCAAGAATAGCTTAGATTTCCAAAAACCTGCAGTAATCTGACAAAGAAAAGTGCGTACGTCTGCTCAGACCCTGACGTGGCTTTAAGCACTTTTCCACGTCAGAGACCGTTTTTATTAATATGAGCGCTGGCGTGGATTTACGCGTACGCACACTCTAAGATCAATACGCACGCTTTATAAATGAGGCCCCAGATGACTTGAATAGCTCTATTTGAAAAGAAGGAATCATTCTAGAATGATTGGGCTGATTTCGTAGAGGAGTGAACAAAGATACCAATGAAATGAACAAGATACAGATAAATGTAAAATAACACTGCATAGTCTTTACTGTATAAGTTAAATATTGATCTTTGTTACAGCTACAAAAGTCATTTTCTCCTTGTATTTTGTTGTTTGATTAACATTAATGATACAGACAGCAGCGGGTATATTAGGCTGCTGTCACTTTAAGACCGAATGCACAGATCCATTATAATAATACGCATCCGTTTTCTTTTCTCAATTATTTATGTTCATGTACAGTAAGCCATAAGCGACTGTGTTTACGAGGGTACTCGCCGAGATGGGCATTTGACAATTTTGTGTGTATGTGTCTGTTCAAGCACAAATAGACTCGAAAGAGAATGGAATTCGGTGTTTGCATGCTGTCTGTGCACTTAAATGGTTTAAAATCACTTGAATGTTGAAACTGACAAGACATAAAACACATGCAAGTGATAAACTTTCACTCTATGATGGTTAAACTTTGCAATTAATCTGAGAATCATGTGGTCCAAGGTCAGAGCAGATCACGTATCAATTACGATCCCTCTGCTTGACATCATGCACACAGCAACATGCTATCAATGTTAAAAATTATATATCGTGCAGCTCTATTGTTGATTCATGCATTTTTTTAATATATATATATATTTGTTGATGGCTTGGTTAGATCAACAGTTTAATTTTAAGAATAACTTTTTTATGTAACCTGAAAATGACTTTTTTTAAACAATTATTATTTTCTCATTTTAAATGAGTTTTTTTTTGTATTAATTATATCAATATTAGACATTTTAAATTCAATAATTTTATTAAATCTGAATAAAATAATGCTTTTATTTAAAGTAACACACCAAAATTTAACAGAAAATAATATTAAATATCAATATATTATTCTTCATTCAATTCTATGCAACAGAATAAGATTTCACAGATTTATTTTTTGAACAATTATCAAAATAAAGTATAGTCCTACAAAGCTATTATTAGACTTACCTGCAGACTTAATAGATTTGGATGGTTACCAAAGTCGCTTCGAAGCTGTGCATCTTCGGAAAGAAGCAGTACCGTTCGCAAAATTACAAGAAAAAATGCTGAAACCTGAGCACTGAACACTGAGGGGCAAAAAAAGTTTGCTTTTTCGGTGGCTGAAATTTCAGTGCATCCCTAGTAACCTTAAAATAATCTTAAATTTGGTGAATCTCATGAAACATGTCAAGAAAGTGTCTGGGTCATATTTCAACCTACTGTAAAATCAAGAAAATTTTGTTTATTTATAATACGTCTTTTGTATTTTTGTATTATTCTAATTTCCCATTCATAACTGTAATGTGAGAAAAAAACAACAAAAAAAAAACATGTAGGCTTTTATTATATCATTTGTTTAGTAAATGTATTTATACGTTCACTTTTGACATTGTTAGATTCACCCAGGTACTGTTTTCATCTTCCTTATCTGTTTCGTCTCTCTCTTTGCTCAGGGGATGGCAGGGTCTGATCGCTCAAGGCTGTCACTCTAGTATCCTCATCATTGACCCAAATACGGCTCAGACAATTCAGGTCCTGGAGAGACACAAAGCCAATGTGGTCAAGGTGGGTTTTAAATATATGTTCTTCCATTTGTCACAGTCATACATTGTTCGGCTGACCAAAACTGAGGCCGAATAGTAGACGTGTGCTTTCCTTTGCAAGTGACATAATCAAGTTGGTTTCCCTACACTCTCAAAGAACCAGTGTTCCCATGGTTACAGACCTGGGAATAGGAGGGAATTAGGTGTGGGTGATATGACCAAAATCTTATTTCATGATATGAGTATTTTTTTTATTTCACTATAACAATATATATCACTATATATAATTTATTTATTTTTTGTTATCAAAAATAAAAACAAATAAGCAAATTACAAACAACAGGACAAATGAAAAACTTTTAATTAATTTCTATCTTTGTTCTATTGCAAGTACATACTTTTGAGTGTGTAGCAGAAGAGTAGGCAAGCTTTGGGACATACACTCTGGTGCTTAGTTACGTGCGTCCTGTCATCCTGTCAATCATCTTGTCGCAGTTAATTGTGACATTCAATTTCATTTAATTTCTTACCGTATCGTAGAGAAAAAAAGCACGTCGATCTGCAAGTCGTGGGTCTTTCATGCAGAGACTCTCCTCATGTTTATGCATAATGATGCATTTAAAAGTTAATGACCAAAATATCTTTAAAAAAAAGTTCACGTTGTTGCAGATGAAATATAATGTGGATAACACTGAATACATTTTTTTTTTTTTTTTACTAATTATTATTAATCACTCAAACCCCTTTATCTAAAGCTCTCCACTTTAGGACACTTTGGGACACACTAATTCTGATTTCAAATACTATTTAGAACAGATAGTATGTGGATTGGGATGCAGCATTTGTCTTTTGTTGTTTGAACATTAATGACACAGACTGCAGCAGATATATTAAGGCCCCTGAAATACTCACGGCAAAATTCTTTTTCAAACACGTACACACAAGTCACGCATAAAGTGAATGAAACCGTAACATTACAGAGGAATGGAGCTATGAAAAGAGTCATTTAACCAGCTGAAAGAACCATCAGTTTTGTATTATAAACCACCCTTGTTAACAAACTAGGGGTTTAACTAACTGAAGTTCGGTCTGATGTTACTGAAGTTGTAATTTTCTCCCCCGTTAAATGAAGAAATATTGGCGAACTTGTGCTGTTAATTTGACTCTGTTGTGGTCAAGGAAGTTGTTCGTGGCTTGCTGATGAGCCCTCTGGGGCCGGTTGAGGCCTCACGCAAACAGCAATCAGTAGATGCACAAGAGCTTGGAAAGAACTTTGTGTTGGCTTTGAAGTTTAACAGAGGTCACACCCCTGGAGTTTTGGCTTGACCAATGAGAAAGGTGCAGTTTCCAAGTGGGAAAGATTCTTTGTTTAGATGCTGACTCATTTGCATGATCACAGAGTTCTGATAGTTTGTGAGCTCTGATTAATATAACGTGCATACAATGCATCCTATGAGATGATGTCCACCAAAGTGTGAGTCATTAAGCAACGATTATTTTGATAGGACTATTACTCACCCTCATGTAGTTCCACACCCGTAAGACCTTCGTTTATCTTTGGAACACAATTAAGATATTTTTGATGAAATCCGAGAGCTCTCTGACTCCTCCATAAACAGCAATTTAAAGGGGGGGTATAATGCTATTTCATGTATTCTGACTTATTTACACTGTTAAAGAGTCTCATGCTAAACATGGCCAGAGTTTCAAAACATGAGTTGGACGTACGACGGAGTGTTTCTGTTCCAAAAATGATCTTCCAAATCCTCACAGGATTCTGACGTTTTTTTTCGAGTATCGGCCTGAGTGATGTCAACAAGGGCGAAATTCCTTGTACGGCCACTTCTCCCGGAAGGGTGCACGCGCACACGTGGACCTGAGCGAGAGAGCAAGAGCACGCCCATCAACGCGCGTTCGGGTTTACGGAAGTCGTCGGCAGCACTGCACAGGTCACAGGACTTCACAAAATCCACAATGTCACCAAAGAAGTGTGTTTTTGGTTGTGAGGGAAAGATAACCTTGCTTCCCAAAGAACCCAGCGTTAAGGGAAGCTGAGAGATTTGTGCTCACGCATTACATTGATGCGCTCCCGATATTTGCTATTAAAATAACCATAGTAACTGATAGTTGCAATCACTTTTTTTATTGGTTAAAATTAGGGATGCAGCGATAACATTTTTTTAAGGACCGAGTACGAGTACCGATACTTTTTTTCTGGTACTCGCCGATACCTATACATTTATTAATTTCTCTCTTTTTTTTTTATTTTTATTTTTGGTGATGTTGCAGTTTTCCAAGCACAACACAGTGAGACTAATTAATGTAGGACAGCTTCTTTATTATTACTCTAACGAAAAAAGTAATAATATTCATGTGCTGTCACAAACTTAAAAAACAAAAATTTCACAGTGTCCAATAACCTTCAAAGGGCATAATTACCAAGATATATAATTGTTATATAAAAAGAAATTTACAAACAATACAACAAATACTATAGAAATACAAATAAAATAAACTTTTTTTTTTTCAGTTACAGTAGGTTTATTTACCATGTATACATTTATTTAACATCTTTTGTTGTTTTATTAACATTAATGACAAATATTTAATTAGGCTACGGTCCCTTTACCGAATCCATGGATGCTGACACATATCCTGTTTTCACCTAAATGTTTATGTCCACTTAAGCCATAAATGACTGTATTTACGTGAGATACTCCACACGATACATTTGACCATTCAGGCGCAAGAAGAACTGAATCGCGCATGTGAGAGAACTGGGATTGTGCGAGAGCAAGAGAGAAAGAGAGAGAGAGAGAGAGAGAGAGATGGATGGATGGATAGATAGATTGATTGATGGATTGTTTGATGGATTGATGGATTGATTGATGGATTGTTTGATGGATTGATGGATTGTTTGATGGATTGATTGATGGATTGATTGATTGATTGATTGATGGATGGATTGATGGATGGATGGATGGATGGATGGATGGATGGATGGATGGATGGATGGATGGATGGATGGATGGATGGATGGATGGATGGATGGATGGATGGATGGATGGATGGATGGATGGATGGATGGATGGATGGATGGATTGATTGATTGATTGATCGATGGATTGATCGATTGATGGATGGATTGATGGATGGATGGATTGTTTGATTGATGGATTGTTCGTTTGATGGATGGATTGATTGATGGATGGATTGATTGATGGATTGATAGATTGATTCTGGTCTGTGTCAATCAGCGCGATTCCGCCTATCCCGCCTTCACTAATCGATCACGAATTGTGATTGAAAGCATGCAGGTCGCAATGTGTGGGTATTTCCACACCCCTGAGGCTGACATTGTTTCTGTTGCTGCCGTCGGTGTCTCTGTGCACAAAAGATTCTGTCAGTTATGTCACGTGAAGTATCGGTCTTTGGTATCGGGGTTTTTTTCCCGAGTACGAGTACAAGTACATGAGCTTGGTATCGGGCCCGATACAGATACTGGTTTTTTATTATAGTGATTCAAAAGTTATCCATGGATAATGCGATGGTGTATTGTGTGCTTAAATACAGTTGTTTAGCTGACCATTGATAGCTTGTAGACGATCTCTACACGAAAGCTGCGTGTGCTCGTCACTCTATCTCCGCTCACAGGACACGCCTCCAGGCGCTCGACTGTTTTCGGAAATACTTGGTACAACGTATGTATCTTTTATAAATATGATTAAACTAAAGACTTTTTGGAGATATGAAGGAGGCACTACTGCTCTATAGGTACTCAAGATTAACATGAGATTGGCAGAAACTGTGTGTGATACCCCCCCTTTAACAACCACTGTCAAGGTCCAGAAAGGTATTAAAGACATCGTTAAAACAGTCGATGTGACTACAGTGGTTCAACCTTAATGTTATGAAGTGACGAGAATACTTTTTGTGTGCAAAAACAAAACAAAATAACTTTATTCAACAATCTCTTCGATCCCTGTCAGTCTCCTTACGCTGTTGACGTAGTAAACGCAGTGCAGCGCTTCCATGTTCTGCGTCAGCATCACACGCATGAGACGTGTCGTGCTGCTCACGTGTATAGCGTCGGCCAATACTGAGCCGACATTTGGACGTAAACACGGAAGTGCTGTGCTTACTACTTCGACAGTCATATCCCCATCCACTGGAGAATAATCAGAAAAGTACATTTAGTCGAGAAAAAGAGAGGAGCACAAACATAGACATCCACATCAATCCTGCACCTAGACAGTTATAGATAAATATATAATCAAACAAAAGAATGCATGCATATATTTACTAATACATAATAATAAAATAAATAAAAAGACTAATAAGTGCAAGTAACAAGTCAACAAAGACAGATGGTGTATCCTTGACAAAATTGAGTAGAGATCCCAAACTTGGAACCTGTTAGTGCAAACTTAATTTTTGTGTATATAGAAAAGACATCAGTTCTTCTAACCATGAGAAAGTAGGAGGAGATTTAGAGGAGTTCCAGTGCAGTAGAATTCACCAACGAGCTATCAGTGAGGTAAACATTAGTGCATTTCTTAGTATGTTCATCTAGAACCGCTGGGACACCAAAAAATAGCATCAAAGGACGTGGTTCGAAGAAAATATGAATGTTAGAAGACCAAAAATCCTCCATCTCTGGACAAGAAGAAAACATGTCAGCGTGATTGGCAGGAGTCAGAGAACACCTATTGCAAGTGACATCTGTACCCGGAAATAACTTGCTTAGTTTGACATTTGTAAAATTAGTTCTATGGAAAACCTTAAATCAAATCAAGCTTAGGCTGACACAGGATGACGAGGATTAACCCTGCTGATAGCATTTTCCCACCATTCCTGATCAAAACTACGTCCAACTTCTTTCTCCCATTGATGTTTAAACTGAGAGGTAGATGGCAAAACAGAAGGAAGAATTTAGTTGTATAGAATAGTTATACAGCCATGTTTCTTTATTAAGCAGTTCTCATATAGAGAAGGTTCAGACAAATCTGGAAAGAAAGGACATAGAGAATGAACAAAATTATGCACTGAAACAAATTAGACTGCAGTATATTAAATTTCTCTGCAAGGTCAGACAAAGATGCAAAAAACTCGATCAATGAATAGATCAGAAAAACACGAAAGTCGTGAGGGCCCAAACAAATGACTCTTGCAAATAGGACCGTAGAGAGAAGCAGCAGCAAGAATAAAAATGTTGTTTAAATTGCTTCCAAATCCTAAGAGAGGAACAGACAACAAAACATATAGTGTAATTTTAGGGACGACTAGATTTGACTGTGCTTCTATATGGGGGGAATTATATCAACTGTGAATTTTGCTAATATTTGCCACCCAGTAATAAACACAAAAATTAAGCAGAGCTAGACCCTATTCTTTTTTGTGTCTCTGGGGGTTTGATTTTACTCACGTCTGACCTCGACGGACTGAACAGAAGAAATGAACTGGAGATTTCCACATCAAAGAAGCCACACCTACCTATTACATAATCACCCTGGACCAATGGTAGTTCAAAGGTGTTTACCAGTCAAAGCAAACTTTTCCTGAAAAATTGCTTTGGCGAGCCGGTTTGAACTACCAAAACAAACTCCAAAAAACTTTGTTTTGGCCTGATTTCGTTCGAAATGATGTCACACTAGTTTGTTCTTTAGTTTTTCTCAGAGTATATCTATGTTTCTACATAGGGCCTTCACACATAAAGATCTAACGCACAATTTTAATATATGGATACAAATATGATTTTCATTTGTTCACTTAGTCACCATGAAATTCTTATTTTTGTGGAATATTGCAGTATTTATTTTAAATGATTTATCCATGCACATCATTATTTTTTTTTTAAATTTATGTGACTCATAATCTTTAATCAGAATAACTTCCCCTCCCTCTTCCAGCAACGTCTCTTCTCTGATGATGTGTTTACTGGTGCGAGGGCGGGACAGCCTGTCACTGACATGAGATCGACCAATAGCAATCCACAACCATCCAAAATCAATTCCCGCCCTATATTTGTTTTTGCTTGAGAAGCCATTTCACTCAGATATACGGGGAAGAAATAGTCACAATAGGGAAGAAAAGATGATTGCAACTTCTGTTTCATGCCGACTTTCAATACACAACCCACTGAGTTCACTCCACGCGAAAGCCATTTTGACATAATTGTGTGTGTATTTGATCATTCTAGCGCAATACGCCGCAAAAGAGAACTGAATTCGGGATCGCGTGGCCCAGCTGACTCCATTGTACAAAAAACACTGAACAAATGAACATAGTCATAATTCAACATAAAAAAACTGAGCTCAATAATCATTTAATTGTAATCAAATGATGACATGATATTTCTGGCCATCGCAGACAGCAGCAGCGGGGTCACTTTACTGCATGTTTTACAGTGTAATGGTGCAGCGCTGACTGAGTAGCTGTAGTTTATTTAAACTGGTCTGTGCGGCCGCAGGCTGCTTGACTCGTGAGTTATAGCCTGCATTTACCAGCAGTAGGGTGCCCTGCTCTCTGCCTTTGTTTTCCGTCCCTGCTGTGCACTTTAATCTTTTATACCATGTGACCACCACCATAGCTGCAAAAATGCAGGCCTGTCCACTTTATTTTGCAACATGGAAGTAAAATATTTTTGGTGAATGTGTGAGAATTCTGATTCATTAGCTGCTATAGGGAAGTGCAGTAAATGGTAAAACTATTTGCGCTACAAATCAATGTGTTTACGAGTATGACAATACATTAAAATAATATGATAAGAAATAACAGTTTGCAATATCAAGCTGTTTTGTTAAGCTAAAAATAACTGGAAGTGAATGACACCGGAAGCCTTATATAAGGTAGATAAATGCAAATGAAGCAACATTAAATATACTACATTTACTCTGATGTATTGGTCTTTAGCACATGCGTTTTATTGGTTGGCACATCATCCATTCCCTAGGGATTTCATTGTTGTAACTTGTGTCTGGGATTTTAATTTTTACCATCTGATGCTCTTATCATCAACCTTTTACAGAATTTTCTACTTCAAAGTGCCATGGGAAGTCAAACTAACTTTACTGTACATTTTCTTATATTGTTTATTTCCTACTCCTTAACAATTCATCAAGCTCTTAATGATTTTGGCTGTGTATTAGAATGTCTGAAGGACAGGTTTTTCTCTATCAGTCGTCGTTTGTTTGGACAATAATTCAAGAATGTCCAGACTTCAAAGCTCTTAAAGCCCTTTATAAAAAAAACGAATTTATTTTAATTGTTTAACTAGCATTTGTTACAATAAGGCTATACTTACAGGTAAGACCACTGATGGCTTCTCATTACCATGCTTTCTTTCTTTTTTAATCTATAGCATTTGTTATGAAAAATAAAATATGAAATATGAAAAATATCAGCCTACACATTTAGAAACAATAGCTACAACATGACACAAATGTAATATAAATCTATAAGCTTAGTGAAAAATCTATAGTTAGTCAAGATTCACCACGATAACTGTTACTAGAATAAAATGTGATAACTTCTAGTAAGAGCAGTCATAAGTAGTTTAAAAAGCTTGCTAATTTATGTTACATACTATTACATTTAATTACATACTAATATTTTGCATTATTATGCATTGTAAATTATGCAAAATTACAGAATTGAAATGGTTCTCCTTTTCCTATGTTCTCCTTGCTGTCATATAGTGTCCCTCTCAGTGAATGGGACACAGATTTTACTAGTAAAATTTATATAATGAATAATATATGTGTGTCAAATAATGTTCTTAGTCTTTTCTTTCTGTGCGGGAGACTACAATAATTTACTATGAATTAAATGGAAATCAAATTAATACAATTTATTGTGTAACCAAAATACCAATAATGCCCAAAAGAAAAAGAAAAAACGTAGTATGTGACTTTTAATTATAAACAAGCCCGAAATACACCGGGACTCTTATTTTGAAATGTCTACACAATTGCGGGCTGATTCTTACAATCGTCTAAAACATATTATATAAAGACAGTGTCATAATTCATCAACTTGAGTTCATTAGCAATCGCTTGGCATAAATCTACGCTTTTCATTGATTGAGAATCAAGCAGTCTGAAGCGTTGTTGCGCGAGCCTGTAGAACGCGCAATAGCGCCGCCTTGTGGCTCTTTGTGAAATATCTACCGCGTCTCTGCAGCGCCCGTGGAAATGTCAGCGGGAGTAAACAGTTCTGACGCACATGTAACGAGCAGGTACGAAACACGTAGGGCGAGGGGAGATTTTCCACTAGTTAATCGATCGCGGATGGTTTCATTATCTTGGGCGGATATATAAGTATAAGAGGGTAAAAATAATAAAAGCAAAAATGTGTCTCCAAATATACTTGGGCGGCCGTTAATATACCTGGGCGGCCCGCCCAAGTAAAGTCTATGTGTGGGAAGCACTGGGGTCACACATTTTATAAAGGAATGGTTTGCTCAAATCTTACAGGGCTCCAGACTGCGCCTAAAATGGTCGCATTTGCGACTAAAAATACTGATTTGTGAGTGATATTTTTGCTGAGGTCGCTATTGGCGACCATACAAATTCACACGTTATGACTGTAAAATTTGAATGTTATTTGCGTGTTCTGTGACCAGTAGCCTTTCACATCATTTGTTGTGTTGACGTAATTAAAAGAGATGCTGCATATGAAAGTTTCATTGAAATAGAGCTCCAAAATAGAACAGGGAGGGGAAAAATATCACACACCAAACAGACGCCAAAGAACTAGAGCTGATGAAAGCCGACTTGTGTTGTCACCTCGTGTGAGTCGCGTTGCCTACGTCAGTGCAAAAAAAAAGCTGCATTTGAACACACCGTTCTGCTCCTGCGTAAAGGAGAAACTGCTTATTTATTCAAATAAATTAGTCTATATTCGTCATTCATAAGGGGAAACCGGCTCAATAATGCTGATCACTTTCATTATTCCACGCCCCTCATGCTCATCGGATAAATTTAAGGTCATAAAAAGTCTTCAGTACTTTAAATAGTTTAACAAGAGTATTAATGATCATTTTAAGGCGTCTTATATTTTGTGGAGTGAAAAAAAACAAATTATTATTTAAAATAATAATAAATTATTATTAACAATTTCATTAAATAAATGTGAGCGCTGCATGTTTTAAAGTCAACAGATGGCGCTGTTGCGCGTTCTTCAGGCTGTCACAACAGTGCTTCTGAGCAGCTCGCAATCATTGATTAGAGCATATTTGTCAACCGATTGCTTATGAACTAAACTAATAAACTTTATATTATTTATATTATAATGTGTTGTAAACGGTTGTAACAACGTTATTTTATCTTCCTCATCTGAACTTGAATGAGCAGTAAAAGTAAAGCACAGACATTTCAAAATAAGAGATATAAATATAACAGGATGACTAAAAGTAAGTGATTTAAAAATTTAAGTTCATTGTTGTGTGGCTCTTAAAAAAATTATTTGGCGCCTGTTCCCCCCCCCATAGGAGGTGAATAATTAATTTTTTTTTTTGTCTGGAGCCCTGTCTTATCACACTTTTGGAGTGTAATGGTGATTTGCTTATCAAGTCATATTATCTTCAGTCATTTTGTGCAGATAATTGGTCCTAGTTCAGTTCGGTTAGTTCAGTAATGTTTCCATTAACCATGGTATAAAAATTAGGGGGGTTGTACTTGCTAGTTTTGGTTATTGGTGAAGGCTATCCCCCCCCCATCCCCCCCATCCCCCCCACAAACAACCCTGCATACTACGCTACATTGAAAATGAATGACTTCAGGTCTGTCGCTTGTTGGAGGTAGTAGAAAGGTGTGGGCACTTTTTACTGGACCAAATGCTTTTTAGCAACCACATCAGAATGTACACCGTAAAAAATGTAGTTGTTGTTGTGTCCTGTTTTTACTGCATTAGGTCAAATGGTCCAGAGAAAACTACCACCACAGTCTCAGCTCACCCTACTCTCTGCGCCTGGCATCTGCGGATGCGGCAGGGAAGATCATTGTGTGGGATGTGGTGAGTGGTATGGCACACTGTGAGATCCAGGAACACACCAAACCTATTCAGGGTAAGAACACTTTCTACTAAGCTCATCTTCAAAGAAACTGCTGGTTGACCAAGAAATGGGGAAAAACAAATGATATATGAAATATTTAATATACAGTATATGGACAAAAGTTTTGGGACACACCTCTTAATTATTGAATTCAGACCCATTTCCACAGTGTATAAAATCAAGCACCTAGCCATGCAGTCTGCATTTACAAACATTTGTGAAAAAAAAAAAAAAAAGGGTCGTTCTGAAGTGTGATGCTGTGATTCCACTAGGGGTGTGGTGAGATCTCTTGCCACGAGATCTTGAGAGATTAAAATGTGAGGAGATTTCTCGTTGAGGTGAAAAGCTGTCTTGTGATATTGCCATGACTGGAGTGTGAGGGTGAAATTAGGATAGAGTATGCTACCACTACGTTTACATTACGCCTCCATTGTCATTTTGCTTTTTATAAAAATAAAAACCATTTAATTCAGTTGGATAACGGTCACTTCAGTCCCGTCCAGCTCATCCACCACTAGCTGCAGAGTCGTACGTAGTGCAGCAAGAATCAGAGTTCACCGATCACATGACGAGAGTAAGTGACGAGATGACTATTAAGACCATGGCGGAGGATTTGTTGCACAACAGAGCCTTAGCGTCTGACAGATGTCTTATCTTGCAGAATGCATGCTCTGTACCGCCGCTCACTATTCACAGAGTATGCGTGATCACAGAAGCGAAAGTAAAACGTGAGCGTTTATTCAAACGTGAATTCAATTCCCTGCGTTTTGAAAGCAGCTCCTGATGCATGCAAATATCTCCCAATATGAAAGCTGGGCTGTGTAGTTGTAACCATCTCTCAGCTCTGTATCATGCTTGAAGAAAAATGTGGTCTCTATTTGCACTTTGAATATTGGCACTTTGAGTACTTTGTTTATAGTTGCACTTATTGTTTGCACTTAATAAGACTAAGAGAAAACTGTTATTCATTTTTATTTATACTGTTTTCATTTCTATGATCAATTTTTGGAAAGGAGCTCAGTTAGGAGGTCAAAAGATGTAGAAGCTCATAAATCATGTACAGTTCCAAGACTGAAATCAGTCAGTTGAGTTTGTGGCTAAACCTGCTTGAGTATTGTTGTTTTTTACTGCATATGATCATTCATAATCAGAAAGTAGAACTGAAATGACATTCATTACAAGATGATTTGTTGAAACATTTCAAATGCACCTGCAGACTGTTTTTCTAGTCATGTTTTTTGTCATTGAGGATTTCTTAAAAATACTGTGTAAAAATCTTGTCTCGTCTTGTTCTTGTGAACTCAATTAAATGTCTTTTCTCATGCGGTAACTCTCTCGTCACACCCCTAGATGCCACCTTTGCAATAAGTCAGTTCGTGAAATTTCATCTCTGCTAGATATTCCCCAGTCAGCTGTAAGTGGTATTATTGGAAAGTGGAAGTGTTTAAGTAAAGCAGCAATTCAGCCATGAAGTGGAAGACCACATAAAGTCACAGAGCAAACTGGTCACCGAGTGCTGAGGTGCACGGTGCATAAAAGACGCCAACGCTTTGCTCATTCTATAGCTGTAGAGTTCCAAACTTTCACTGGCATACCAGCGCAAAAACTGTGCGGCGGGAGCTTCATGGAATGGGTTTCCATGACCGAGCAGCTGCATGCACAATTTACATCACAAAGTACAATGCCAAGTGTGTGATGGAGTGACTAATCACTCCACAGCTCCGTTTGTCAGTCTGATGGGGGAGTCTGGGTTTGGTAGATGCCAAGAGAACATGACCTGCCTTACTACATTGTGCCAATCGTAAAGCTTGGTTCTCTACTGGATGAATGGGCAAAAATTCCCACAGAAACACTCCAAAACCTTGTGGAAAGCTTTCCCAGTCAAGTGTGTCAACTCCACATTAATGAATGCTATTGATGTTGCTATTGAAGTCCCTGATGGTCAGGTGTCCCAATACTTTTGTCCATATATTGTATATGAATCACATTATATATGATTTTATTTGATATTTATATAGACTACCAGTACTACCAAATGTAGTAAATTTATATCATGTACTTCATCTGATAATGATCTAGGCAAGGCAATGTTATTTATATAGCACATTTCTACACAATGGTAATTCAAAGTGCTTTACATAAAGAAGAAACAAATACATAAGAATAAAAATGTTCTATGTATGGACTTGCAAATAAATGTATCAATCAAATTTCGATGACCGTTACAGTTTTTTTTTTTTTCTTTTTCTTTTTCCCCAAAAACACTTTTCTACGGAGCCCCGCACATGACATGCAGGGAAAAAATGTAAATTGTGCGCATGATTTAGCAAATCGAGGGAGCAAATTAGTATGTCGTGCGCACGATTTAGTAAATTGAGGGAACGAATAAGTAAATAGTGCGCACGATTTAGCCTACTATTTTTTTTCCCTGCATGTCATGTGCGGGGCTCCGTACTTTTCCTTATTTATTTGCATATTTGTTCTGATTCTTATTACCATACATTTACATGTTTTGCATTGTGCCATTATTTTAATGAATTAAGAATTAAGCACATTCAACCCAAACTCTCAATAATAAAGTGAATTTTATATTTAATAGCCATGATTCACATTTTCACAGTAACTATTTACTGCATTACATCAAAAATTACTCTAATACAATTATATTTTTATATAAATTAGTAATAAGTTAGAGGCGGTGCAGCAAAAACCTTTTTCTCAGTACAGTAAAGAATGAGAATTTCTCTTTGTTTTTGCATTACTGTGACGAGAATTAGGACCAAATTTGTCAGTCGGTGGAAATTCTAAGAGAGCTTTATTTTTAAGCATAATATCATTTATTTGTTTTTGTCCCTGACATGTCCTTGAAAAGCTTTGTGAGATTTACTCCAGCCGAATTGGTCATTCCAGACTTACTCATTTGTTTTTATTGAAAGGAGTTGTACCACCAGTTTGTAATTTTTGTCAAACCCCTTTTGTCTATAAAACATATTTTACTGGAATGTACTGCTTTGAATGACACTAGGCAACATTTTTACACAGAAAGTTCTTTAATGGGTGTTTTTAAAAATGTTTCATCAGAAATGATCAAATATTGAAATAAAAAATCTTATATAATGTTTATTATATTTATGTGAGTTGGTTATCAACTGTTGTTGTTTTTTTTTACTACTACTGTGCTAATTCTATTTATTTAATTATTTTTAATGTATTGATCTTGCCATGAAAATAGCCATAGTTTCTGATATGGCAATAAAAAATAAACAAACTTCCAGAAAACAAAAGAATGAATGAATGCAAATCTCTCCTCACTTGTGAACCTTGCATCAGATATGGACTGGCTGTGGGCTCAGGATGCTTCACGTGATCTTCTTCTGGCTGTCCACCCTCCCAACTATATTGTTCTGTGGAACGGAGACACTGGGACCAAGCTGTGGAAGAAGAGCTATGCTGAGAACATCCTGTCCTTCTCCTTTGACCCCTTTGAGCCCTCCAATCTGGCATGTGTGTATTCTGTCACATTATTAATAGTAATTGGTGATGCGTAGACAGTTATTAGTGATGTTTGAATTGCAAACTAATTGTTCTTTTGAGTTTATTCTTTTTCTTTGATACGTTCAAATTGATTCACACAGCTTGGGCACTTTGATGTAATAAAAAAAAATAAAATAAAATCAAACAAAAACAATTCCAGGAAAAAGTGAATTGAATTTGCTCACAAATCTATCTGACTCACTAATTAATCCAATCGTTATTTCTCACTCAATACAATGTTGGAATAACTTTAAAATTCATCATTACTTTACTGAACCTTTCAACATTGCTAAAATACTGGTTGCAGTACCTGTGTTCAGTACCAAATGGTATTGTACATCCTGAATAAAAGTCATTATTAGTACGTAATATATGGTTTATTATAGTTTAATGAAGTAACTATCCATTTGCTTAACTGTTTATCTAATTTCTGCCATTTATATTCCTTCTGTGTGTCATAGTGCTGACCAGTGAGGGTATAGTGTTCATCACAGATTTCTCTCACTCTAAACCGCCGGGCAGTGGAGGCAAAAAGGTTTATATTGCCAGTCCTCATTCCAGCCCGGCCCATAGCAAACCTGCTGCGGCTCAACCCACCGGTGCCAAAAAAGCCCTCAATAAGGTCAAAGTGCTCATCACCAATGAGAAACCCACGTGAGTCTAGCACACCCCAAAAACACCACAGGATTCTGAACTGCATTTACTGAATGTTTGAATGACAAAGAGGGTTTTGAATATTTCCAGGTCTGTCTTCTGTATTTGTTTGACCTTGTATTATCTTTGTTTTTTAACTGGGAGGGAATGGGGCAGAAAAATAGCTCAAGACCCTTGCCTACCTCTACTATTTAACAGTATTTTAATAGGCAGTGGCTATTTACAGTGATGCTGGGTACACACTAAAAGATTTTTAAAATGTGAGAGACCACAAACATGGGGACAAAAAAATCCTAGATTTAACCGTTTTGCTCCTATAGTGTGTGGTGTGCCGTGATGTGACAAAGACAGCACACCACACACAAACAGATTTTCAACCAGAGTCCCTACTGTGAACACGAGAAATCTCGCAAAATCTCTCGAGACTTCAGAATAAACATGACTGACGATAGGCATGAAGAAATTGCGATGGTAGTGTTTGGAATGATTCTGGTAGGTTTTACAGGCACTGTTGCCACAAATCGACAAGCTGATCCTCCATCTCTGTTGTCTAAATCCATTTAACTTTGTGCTGCGCCGTCACTGTGTTTATGCTTCTGTCTTCTGTCAGCTCGCTTTCTGATTGGATATTGTTTCGTTTCACGTGATAATCTCCAGAGCGTACGCGCGTTTGTCCTCAGGTTCCCCTCGCACATCAGGATTTCTGATCACGATCGGGGCGGCTCCAACGTTCTTCCGAGCAGATTCAGTAACTCTCAATGCACCTCACACCACAGGAAAATCTGATTCGATAATCTGTAGAATCGGGGACAATCGGGACATTACCTAGGATTGTCGGAAGGGGAGAAATCGGCCCAAAAATCAGCCCGATTTATCTTGTGGTGTGTACCCGGCTTAAGTGAAAATAGGAGTGTAATAGCACTGCTTTTTAATAGCAGTGTAAATAGTTGTTACATGCTATCTATACTTAGTGCAAATAGTGGCAGATACTATTTGCACTGCAGTGTATTATAGTATATTTTAATAAAACAGTATGAAAAACAATGTGCAATAATAACACCATATTCAATGTATATGATTATATTTATTAAAATCATAAATGAATGCTGCCTTATTAGGACATTACTTGCCCCGTCCCTAAATCTCCTACCTGTTAGGAGAACGGAACCAGCTGACACAAATAGTGTGACAACAACAAACCACAACTTGCTCCTCACACATCGTCTTCCCCCCCCCATTTTTCTTTTCAAGAAAATTCATGATTAAAATGGATGCTAGAGATTGATTTGTTTGCTAGCCATCATTTCAAACTTGCGTTTAAATGCAGCTCATCGTCACAGAACGCGTCACGGGTTGATGATGTGAAACTCCAGACAAGTCCGTTGTGCGTTTGAGTCTTGACTGTCTTGCAGTCTGACATTTAAAGACAACTGAGACAACTACATGGCTTACAGCTGGGATCATGTTCAGTTTTTATTTAGTCTTAATTTATATTGTTGTAATTTGAATTAATGAAAGTATTTATTTTGCAATGGAAAGGCAGTGCAGTCAAGTGAAATCTGAAGAAAGTGTAGGCTTAATGAACAATTTACACTTGCGTTTGATGTCCTTTCATTTTATTTTTCTTTTGCATTTGTCTGCGCTTTTATAGACCGACACTTAAAAGCAATATAAAGCTTGAGACCCCTGTGATCTGTTGAGCTTCATCTGAATATATCCTCTGTCCAGCTGTTTCTGAATGTAAGAATGCATCCTGTATGAATGGTTCTAGTCTTCTCTGTGATTTTATAATACGTTTTATAAAAATGAAATATATTATGCAGCTACAGGAACACTGTTTGCCTGCTAGATTAATGCACAGACAGAAGTGGAATGAGGCAGCTGCTCATTTTCAGTGAGAGTGGGGGATGGCCATGGATCTGTCTGTCTGTCTGTCTGTCTGTCTCTGTCCTCTCTGACATTCAGTCAGTCAAACTATATTTGTCTGTTTGATTCCTCCTGATTCATCTTTCTGATGATCTTCCATCTATGTGCACATTGTTTTGCTCTGTGATGTCAGTGGGAGTTTTTCATGTGGTTTTATTTTCCATCGATCGTGTCTCACTCTTTGAATGATAGGAGGTCTTAGTGGAGCACCTCATTTCACTCTTGCTTTCTTATTAGCAGTCGGGTTTCCCCAACCCACGTCCTATTGCCTCCTGCAGTTTGATTGATTCACCTTATTCCCAGCGTTGATTTCCATCCTTTAAGCCAGAAGAAATCCCCCTTCAGATCTCATTATTCCACCATTAGTCCTGCAATTTAGATTAAACGAATAGCGAGAGAGCAACAGACACAACTGTAGAGTGAATTTTAAAGGTCTCATATCATAGTGTTTTTTTTTTTGTTGTTTTATCGTTTTATTCTTTCCCCTCTAAAGTCCACTTATAATAGCAGTCAAGTTTTGCACCAAAAATAGTCATCATTTAGTTTTTCATGACCATTTTCCTCCCTCTTTCTGGCACGTACAGAAGCCTCTTCTGACACTGCATCCAAAATCGATTTCTTCTCTAATAGCATGTGAAAAACAGCATTCCCTGAGAGCAGTATTTTCGAATATATAGTATTCAAAAAATGGATGAACGACTACTTTTGTCGAGATTCTGAAGTGTGCATTCAATGGACACTTTACTATCGCATGATTCCATGGGAGGGGATTTATGAATTTAGGTGAAGCGACAAAACTGACGCTGGTAGGTCACATGATAATGACAACATGGTGGATATAGTACATCTTGGGTTGCCACCTTCAGTGTGGCAAAATAAGGGACACCCATTGACCCTCCTCAAGTAAAAAGGACACAAATAAAGAATGAGACACAAGCTGAATATTTCAACACATTACAACTTGACAGATAAAACATAGGGAAAAGTATGTGAACTTGTAACATAATACCTTTAATATTATTTTACATTTGATTATTTTATCAATTTTTGAAAAATTCTATCAGGATATGCTTTAAGCAATCATTCTGTCTGGATCAATGTATCACTTTTTAGACAATTCTGCAGCTGTTTCTTGGGTGGAATGAATTTTTAATATTTAATTCATTTTCTTAAATTAGGACTATATGTAATTGTCCCATTTTTAAAAGAAAATCTAAATTAACTCTTTTTAAACTACTTTTCTAAATGTCATATTGTATATGACAGGATTATTTATGTAGCTTATGAATGATAAAATATTAACTTTTTTTATAATCTTAACATTCTAATAATAAAACATTTATAATCTTAATACCAATCTAAATAACATTATTTATAATAATAATTATTCTGTCTAATAATGTCTAAAAATAATAATCATCTTAAATTCGGATAATGTATGGAATATTGTATTAATAGATATTAATATTTTATCCAAAAAACAAACAAACAAACAAAAAAACCCAATATGTTTATACACGCTATTTAGCAGCAAAGTCCACAGTGAGCAACTGAAAATGCTTTTCGGTAAACTGTGCAGTTCGCCTTGTATAGTTACTGGACACGGACAGACCCATTGATAACGTTTTTTCCCCCCTATTCTGCCATGTATTTAGAAATCCTCTTGAGTTCGACGCGTTTAAAAACACCCAGGTTTACAGCGCTTGATCTCGAGACTCCATCGCTATGACAATAAAAAGACGCTAAAATGCAATCGCATACAAATGAGCTTCTCTACTACTTATTGTTAAATTGATTTCATTTTATTTGCTATTGAGTATTCTCCACACTGCAAAATCCTTAGGTTTATTCAGCTGTGTGGGCCTATGTAAAATACAGGACAAATCGAGTCCTGTATTGATTTGAAAAAATCCCTAATCCTAAATTTGAGCAACAGTAATAGTTATGCTTACACCACTTAAAGCCAATAGCCTTGTGGGCAGCATTCTGACATACACTCTGACATACACTCGGGCAACCTGAGTTTGAATCCCGGCTCGTGGTTCACTCCAGTCACACTCTCCCACTGCACATCCTGTCTGCTCTCCATACTGTCCTTTATACAAAAGTTTCTGCAGCAAATGCATTTGACCTTTTAAGTAGTGTTTTAACAATAGACTTTTAGTATAGGACCTACAGTGCCTTACCCTTCTCCATTGAGAAGACCAGATCTAGGAAGAGTCCTGGTTGTTCCAAACTTCTTCCATTAAGGATTATGGAGGCTACATGCTTTTGTGAACCTTCAATGGAGCAGAATGTTTTCTGTAGTCTTCCCCATATCTTTGTCTCAACACTGAGCTCTGCAGGCCATTTCCTTTGTTTTTCCTCTGATATGCATTTTCAGCTGTTAGACCTAGTGAGAGGTGTGTGCCTTTCCAAATCATGTCCATTAAATTGAATTTGCCATAGGTTAACTCTAATCTAAATGTAGACACATCTCAAAAATGATCCAGCAAAATGTTCCTGAGCTACATTTTAAGTGTCCCAGAAAAGGTTATGAATACTTATGCAATGAAATTATTTCAGTTTTTTATTTTTAATAAATTTGCAAAGTTATCACAAATCTGTGTTTTGCTCTGTCATTATGGTGTATATTGATGTGGGGAAAAAAGTAATTAAAGCAGTTTAGCATGTGAAAAAAATGTGAAAAAAAAAAAAAATGAAGGGATACTTATACTTTTGCAAGGCAATGTACAACTTAGTATATAGTTATGTGGGCCATCTGACACATTTGTGAAGTGTGTTGTAAGCCCTTCACGTTGTGAAGTATGATGTTAGTGCGTTTGAGGCCATTAACATTCTTCAAATGTCTTGAAATTCTGCACACAGGTCAGAACCATTGGCCATTAGGCCTGGACAAAAGGTCCCACATGGGTAGGCAGGGGGATCTACAGGGCACCCTTTAGCACTGTACATAGAGTTATGCTCAAGTTTTCATACCCCTTGCAGAAAATACAAGAGAAAACAAGAGGGATCATTAAATTTTTTTAGTGCTGTCCTGAATACGCTGTTTTTGAATAAGCTGAATTTACACAAATAAACAAGTGTACATACATTTACATTTAGTCATTTAACAGACTTCTGGAGGGCGCGTAAGTCTGAAGTAGTGAGTTTAGGTATAGTGGTGCAGAGCCAGTGGTTGTTCTGTAGGCAAACATTAGACCCTTGAATTGGGTGCGAGCAGCTATTGCTCAGCAAATACAAACTGATGCAAACTGATGAAGAGAGGTGTGACATGCGCTCTCTTCAGTTTGTTAAAGACCAGTCTTGCTGCAGCATTCTGGATCATGCTGGAAGGCCTGCCAAGAGAGCATTAGAATAGTACAGTCTGGATAGAACAAGAGCTTGAACAAGAATTTATGTGGAATGCTCCGATAGGAAGGGTCTAATCTTCCTAATGTTGTACAAGGCAAATCTGCAGGACCGGGCTGTTGTAGCAATATGGTCTGTGAAGCTTAAACAATCATCCATCACCACTGCAAGGTTCCTGGCTGTCCTGGAAGGAGTTATGGTTGACGACCCTAGTTGAATGGAAAGGTTATGATGAAGTGTTTGGCACCGACCACAAGCAGTTCCGTTTTTGCAAGGTTGAGTTGAAGGTGGTGGTGGTCCTTCATCCAGGCAGTCAGGCAGGCTGCGATGCGACCAGCAACCGTCGGACCATCTGGTTGGAATGAGAGGTAAAGTTGTTTGTCATCAGCATAACAGTGATAGGAAAAACCATGTTCCTGAATGACAGATCCTAGTGATGACATGTAGATGGAGAAGAGAAGTGGTCCAAGCACTGAGCCCTGAGGTACCCCAGTAGCAAGATGATGTGACTTGGACACCTCACCTCTCCAAGACACCCTGAATGACCTACCTGAGAGATAAGATTTGAACCACTGGAGTGCGGTTCCTGAGATGCCCTTCGACATGAGGGTTGACAGGAGGATCTGGTGGTTAACAGTGTCAAAAGCAGCAGGCAGATCCAGCAAGATGAGTACTGATGATTTTGAAGTTGCTCGTGCCAGTCTCAGGGCTTCAGTAACTGAGAGCAGGGCAGTCTCAGTTGAGTGGCCACTCTTGAAGCCAGACTGGTTGTTGTCAAGGAGGTTGTTCTGTGTGAGATAAGTAGACAGTTGGTTGAACACATCTCTCAAGTGTCTTCGCAATGAATGGAAGAAGGGATACAGGTCTATAGTTTTCTAAAAGTGCTGGATTCAGAGTGGGTCTTTTAAGCAGTGGGGTAATCCTAGCCTGCTTAAAAGCTGTGGGAAATGTACCAGTGTAAAGGGAATGTGAGTGAGTGCAGGTTGAGGAGGAGATGGCCTGAAGAAGATGAGTGGGGAGAGGGTCAAGCGGACAGGTAGTAGGGTGATTGGAAAGGATGAGTTTGGAAACATCTGCCTCAGAGAGCATTAAGATGTTGTTGTCAGTATGTGGTGTGGAGAATTGGCCACTGATGGTTGTTATTTTATGTGTGAAGAATGTGGCAAAGTCATCAGCTGTAAGAGCTGATGTGGAAGGGAGGGGAGGAGGGCAAAGAAGAGAAGAGAAAGTTTTGAAAAGTGTGAATCAGTAGAATTGTTAATTTTATTGTGATAGTATGTAGTTTTAGCATTGGAGACATTTGTAGAGAAAGAAGAAAGGAGTGACTGATAGAAGCTAAGATCAGTAGGATCTTTAGATTTGCGCCACTTCCTCTCTGCAGCCCTGAGTCTAGATCGATGCTCACGGAGAACATCGGATAGCCAGGGGGCAGAGGGGGTGGCGCGGTCTGGTCTGGATGAGAGGGGGCAGAAATCGTCTAAGCAAGATGTTAGCGTGGTGCAAAGAGTGTCAGTAGCATTGTTAGTGTTCATTGATGAGAACTTATTAGGGGGAGGAAGTGTGGATGAGACCAAAGAGGATAGGTGGGAGGGTGAGATTAAAAGTGATGAGGAAATGGTCTGAGGTGTGTAGTGGAGTAACCAGTGTATTATCAATGGAGCAGCAGCGTGTGTATATGAGGTCCAATTAGTTACCTGATTTGTGGGTAGCTGTAGTAGACACTCGCTTGAGATCAAATGAGGCAAGCAGAGTGTGGAAGTCAGTAGCCTGAAGTTTGTCTAGATGGATGTTGAAATCTCCAAGTACTAGCAGAGGAGTACCATCTTCAGGGAAGGATGAGAGTAACACATCTAACTCCTCCAAGAAGTTACTTAGCTGACCTGGGGGACGATAAAGCACTACAACATGGATTTTAGCAGGGTAGGTGATGGTGATTGCATGTGATTCAAATGAGCTATTGTCACAGAGAGATGGTAAAGGATTGAACTTTCATTCATTGGACATAAGCAGACCAGTACCACCACCCCTCCCAGTCTGGCGTGGGGTGTGAGAGAAAGTGAAATTAGAGGAGAGGGCTGCCGGTGTGGCAGTGTCCTCTGGTTTGATCCATGTCTCAATCAGAGCCATGAGATGGAGACCTGAATGAGTAGCTATAGATGTAATGAAGTCTGCTTTGTTTACAGCAGATTGACAATTCCAGAGACCAATAGAAATTGAGAGTAATGCACTAGATGACATGGGTAAAATATGCAGGTTGTTAGGATTGCACTGCCTCCAACGCGTGGCACGTGATTTACGAGTGTAAGTAATAGTGGGAATTTGGAAACGCATATCTAAAACAGGTCGCAAGATAGACAGACAAGAACAAACTGTATAAAAGAGGAGAGAAAGAAGGAAAAAGAAAAGAGCAGTACTCAAGTGCCTTGTCGGTGTCCTTGCTTGGTGGAGTCGCGCAGGTAGAGTCGCTGGTCTTTACACTCTTCGGTCTTCACACAAGAGATGCCGTGGTATACTACACAGTTTTATACCCACTTGATACAACGTTAATTAGTTCAGCAGGCCACGCCTTACTGACTCAGAGCGAAACGAGAACAAACGTGACTTGCCACGTGAATACAGTAAACAAACTTTCCTAGCAACGACACAGCACTAAAATCAAACTAGAAAAGTCACAAAAACACTTAAAGTATGTAGATCCTCCTGTTGCTTGACTGCTTCTCTCTTGAGATACATACCCTTGAGATACCTTTTGAAAACTATCTTTTCACACTGAGGACAACTGAGGGACTGATTCAACTTTACAAAAGGTGAAAACATTCTGTGATGCTCAAGAAGGATGCACAATGCATTAAGAGCCGGGGGGTGTAAACTTCTTGAATCGGATGATCGGGTAAAATTGTACTTAATTTGTCTTCTGGGAAACATTCAGATATCTTATGTAACTTCTGAAGGGCAGTGCTAAATGAAAAAATATGATCTGTAACAAAATATGAAAAGAGTTCTTGTTCAAAAGTTTTCCAGATAACCAAGAAGCAACAATCTGTGCCGATTAATCAGCAAAAATGATCTCTCTTGTTGAGCACATCTTAAGTGTCTGTGTGACCTGAGGACAGAATCTTCCTAGCTTATTTACACATTCATTCACTTAGGAAGCTCACAGCCTCTGTCATATCACTTTTGTTGTCTCTACAAATGAGCTTTGCAAGAGTGCTTTTGTAGACCGCTCAGTTAATTGTAATAATTGATTTGTTTTAAATAGATTACATTTAGAATGCTTTGTTCTGTTAGAGAGCATTATTGTGTTACTCTCATTATTTTGAAAGAACATTTGTTTACGCTTTCATTGGAGTTCATTGTGCATGAAATGTTTTGATTTATGTATTACATGCATTTTATAGACTTATTCAGAGCTTATACTGTTTGATGAAAATGACTTTGACAATTAGCAATTGAGTTGCATAGTTTGGGCCCTGTTCTTAATTTTCGTATGTTACAATTAATCAAATCAAGAGTCTTTGAAGCAGAATCGAAAAACTGTACTCTTGATACTCAATCCTAGGTTGTAGACACTCTTGCATCATGTCTAAGAACACCCTGCAGTGTAACTTACCGCCTTAAGTGGCTTTTTGTTTTATTATAATCTATCATACTGTTTAAATGGTGTAGCCAAGAAAAAGAAAGCATTATAATGTATTGAAATTGTTTATTTATTCATGAAAAGCTATAGTACATTACACTGTGTTATATTATGGAGTTATGAATAGCTTTATAAAAATGTCTGTAACCCTTGTTCTCTAAATAGGGAACTAAACACTACATTAGAAGCTGACGCTGTGGGAATACGCTTGGGTGGTACAGATTGTCTGAAGCCCGTACAGACACACACCAATTCATTTTTTCATCTGTTGCGTCACACGTGTTGTGTATATAGTGGTGCGTCGTAGGCTATGCAGCGTCCTTACATACATAACCTAGACATTCTCTTTCATAGGTTCACTATTTGACACTCAGTACTTGATGCTATGGGAGCCCTGTACCACCACTGCATGCTACGTGAGCTGAACATTGCTGAACATGAAAATGACAATGGTCCATACTAGGGGTGCAACGGTTCAGATTACCCACGGTTCGGTTTGTATGACGGTTTTAGGCTCATGGTTTCGGTATGATTCGGTATGTGCTATGTTCAGGTAAAAAATTACTACTGTCAAATAAAAATAAAGAAAATAAGAACAAATAATGAAACTAGAGATGCACCGATCGAACGGCCAGGGATCGAAATCGGCCGATTTTCCTCACGATCAGCCCGGATCGGTGATCGGCCGATCAGTCTCACTTCTTACCGATTCCGAGCAGATCTGTTTTGTTACCAGCGGCACAGGCAATAACGTCAGCTGCGCATTCTCGCTCTCTAATCTCCAGCAAAGTGACACACACCCACGCGGGCGCCTCCTCTCTCTCACTCGTCTCATTCGCGCCGGTTAAATAGTGCTTGTATTGCGTATAATTTTAATCATTCCCGCAGGTTTTCATGCTCACACCAAAAGCGCGCGCACCACTGATCTATATTAGTGGAGCGGACAAGCCACGTTCAGTCTCAAACAGAGACCGAAGTCAAACAGTCACAACAAGTACTAAAATGAGTGGCTTACTGCGCTTAAATGGTCAAATACATACAAAATTATGTCAAAATGCCCGTCTTGGCTTATCGGATTATTCAGATAAACACAGTCAGTTTTGGATTGTTAAATAGCTAAGAAAGAGAACGCATGTTGTGTAACAGTATTGGGTCCGTTCATAAACTCTTAAAGGGACAGCAGTCCAATATTCCTGCTGCTGTCTGTCATGTTATTTAAAGAACAAAAGACAAAGAAAATCACTTTCTGCTCTTGACTGAATACGTTTTATAACTTTAATGGTAAGAATAAATCTGTATTTAATATTTGCAATAAAGAATACAGAAATTATGGTAACCAATGTTAAATAACACTGGATGGGTGTTATTTTACATTTGATTACTTTAATTTCTGTAGTATTTCTTACCTGAAGAATAAAAACCTACTTAACCTGAAAACTTAGTTTCAGAGCTCTCTATTCTGTTGCATTTATTTGTGCTGTTTTTTGCAATTTGTTTTTATTTGTTCTTATTTTATTACTGACTTTTTAGGAGCATATGCCACTTGCACTGAACAAAGTTTAGGGGAAGCCAGAATGCGTATCCATCGACAGAAACATACATTAGCCTAACTCTGTCTGTCAGTTTTATTTATTTTCTACAAACCATATTATAGAAGCATATGCGTCGTCAGATATGAGATGAACCGCAGTGCAAGTGCGTGCCAAGAACGGTTGTGCAGAACAGTACGGTTTGATTCTTCTTTTTTTTTTTTTTTTTTTTTTACCGAGAACAGTTTCACCCCTAGTCCTTACAGATGGAACCTTGGAACCAGTAGTCAAGTCCATGTCCAAATGATAGAATTTGACTCAAGTGTGAAGAGGACCATCCTACCGCCACACAAATGTCTTCCAAAGGGACTCCCTTAAAAGGGACTCACCTATAGTAGAGTGAGATCTAACACCTAGAGCCAAACTGCATGCCTTATAGGCCAAAGAGATAGCACCTCTTGGTCAGTGTGACATCCTTTGCTTTGGAGCAACTAGCCCTCTGCAACCACCACCAAAACAAATAAAGCTGATCAGATTTACGCCACTTGGTTATGTGGTCAGCGTAAATCTTCAATGCCCTTACTGGGCAAAGCTTATGCAGTCTTTGATCAGGGGCGAAACCCAAGCATGATGTGCTCACTGATAAAGCTTGCAGGATTTCCAATGCGCTTGAGGGATGTTACAAAACCAGCTTTAGAGTCAGAAACTTTTCTAAAACCGACTCCAGGGGCTCAAACAAACACCCTGAAAGACCGTCTAAGACCACAGACAGGTCCCATGAAGGAACAATCACGGGATGGAATACGCTCTTTAGCAGTTTAGCTCTGTGTGGGATCAGTAGCGCGATGGAGATCTTTGGCAGCCTCCGGGGTCAAACCATCTAAGTCATCCATGTCCTTGTGAAGATATGCTTGGTAACACTGTGACATAGCCATAGGGTCTTATTTTAACGATCTAAGTGCATGGTCTAAAGCGCACGGCGCAAGCGCACTTAGGGTGTGTCCAAATTCTCTCTTGCTAGTTTAACGACAGGAAAAAAGGGTTGTCCCTAATCTCTTAATTAGGTCAAAGTGTTTTGGGCATAACGTGCAATAAACCAGTCAGAGTCTCATCTCCCATTCCTTTTAAAAGCCAATTGCGCTCATGCCATGACGGATTTGCTATTTACATGGTGGAATTTGCAAGCTGAAAAACTTGAACTCTTCTCTAGAGAGGAAACGGATCTGCTCATGCGTGCGTTGTGCACCTGCCTGTAGGAGCATATGTCTAACGCGCTCTTTAAATAACAAAAAAATACTGCACCATTGACTTTAGAGCAGATTTTTGTTGGTCAGTGGCGCAGTCGTTTTCAGTTGCCTCAAAATATCAACATGCCAACAATGTGCCTGAACACACCTCGTTTTCAGACCAGCACGCCCACCGGCGCAAATGCATTTGCTGTTTAAACAACGTGGCGCAGGATGTGAAGATGATAACTGCGTCGGGCTGAAACTAGCAAAAATCACTTGCATCGCCGATAACATTGGTGGAGCTGCTCAGGCTGCTTCCAAAATCTTGCACTTTGCCACAAGGAGAATGTAAAATCCTGCTCAAATGCAGATGCTGAAGTGCAAATAATCGCAATGAAATAACCTTAAAAACAGGCTTCAGACAAGCAGTACCACCCAGGGGTGTTCCTTAGCGTCAGCTACTGTCGCAGCATCGGTGCACCTATGAAAGAGAACATAATGTCTGTGTATTTTTAGCTGCAGTCATTAGTTTATTCACTTCACTCTGCTTACTCTGCTTCAAGCTATTTTGTAAACAAGGATGATAGTTGGGTCAGCTTTGACTTCGGGTTTTAATGATGCTGTCGCTGTGGGTAGTGTGTATTTTTCCTCGTTATGGAATAAAGCCTGATATCTGTCCCTGGTTTTTCTTTTCACAAGCTAAAGGCCACACAAGCCTCGAGGGCCCTTTTTAGACACAACTTGCCTCTGTAGCGTAAAATCGACAAAGTGTTTGCTAAAGAAGAACGTGTGTGTGTGTGTGTGTGTGTGTGAGAGCGAGAGCAAGAGCATACTTGTGTTCTTCTGAATGCGCATGTAGGAGTCAAGGATGAGAGACTCAGCTCAGGGGACACTGTTATGGAGGAACACAGTTTCTAATATAAGCTCAGAATTTCAGACAGCAGCAGCAGATCTGAGACATGACCAATCCCACACTCGCTGCTAACATTGACTTACTTCCTGCTCTTAGTTCCAAACAAATCCTTTAATCATGATTTTTGTCTTGCACTTCCTTTGTTCTGGCATTTTAAGCCTGATTATTTTAAAATGGCCATACAGATAACTAGGGACTAGGGAGTCTGCAAGAATATTTTCTCTTGCATGCTGTTCTTGGAGTTATGTGGTCAAATGTGACATTGAAAGAGATTGTTGAGATTCACACAATTTTTTGACTGATTTTATCATATATTAAATATAAAAGTGTACTGTACTGTTTTGTTTATTTTTACAAAATGTGTTGTCAGTTCTGCATTTAAGTCCTTAATATGGTTGTGTTCACAGTTAGATTAATTACCACATTTGGCCCTCACTTTTTTTATTGCTTGTAATGTGTTTCTTCTTTATTACTGACTATTTCCTTGTATGTTTTGAAGCTATATTTAGTTTTCATTTATTATTCATTTGTAATAATTTAAAAAAAGTACTTATAATCAAATAAGTAATTAAATAATAAAGTTTTTAAATTAATTAATTATTTATAGTAATAAAAAATTGTAGACCAGGAATGGTTTTGGAATCAGATCGTGACTCCCAGAATCGAAATCAGACCAAATCTTGAGGTGCCTAAAGATTCCCACCCTTACTCAAGAAATGACTGCACTTTTCAATGTCTTATTTAATTGCTCAGATGTCCTCAAAAGTGAAATAACCACTGATAACTCTCTGTCAAGGGAACCAGCACGCTGCTGCTGACTGCTTGGGATACTTTTGCAGTAATATTACAATGCATACAACTAGGCTAGATAAATGTTGTCAATAGCTGTTTTTGTTGTTGTTGTTGTTCTAGAAACAATTTTACATTTCTTTTTTTCCATCTATATGTTTTCACTCATGGATTTTGAAAGCTACTGGATCCCAGCATGTGTAATTTATACCTGCTTTTGTGTTTCATCTATGGTTCTCCCAGAGCAACATTAGTGTGTGTCAGGGTTATGTACCAGTTTTCAGTGGGAGAGATGATCATTTCTAGGGCTGCAACAACAAATTGATCAAATTAATGATAAAAGTTAATGGAAAAAATTGAGTCTGCATGCTGTGCATGGAAAACATCCACCAGTCACGTCACTTTACAGTAGTGAAAAAAGCATTGCCATGGACAAAACATCTGTTCTGATTCATTTTCTGTTTCATGTAGTTATTTACAGAAGGTCCATGTATCATTTAAATACATACACACACATACAATGTTAAGAGGAATAAAATGGACTAAAAGAAAACATGCAAACCTATTAAAACTCGAATGTATTGGCAGAGCTGTTGAAGTCAACAGCCTTGCAGCAGCATTCTGGACCATCTGGAGGCGTGAAAGAGAGGTTTGAAGAAGACCAAAATACAGAGAATTGCAATAGTCCAGTTGTGATGAAATGAAGGCGTGACTAGCTTTCTCCAAATCATGAAAAGACAAAAATTTTGAGTTTAGAAATAATTTGTAGCTGATAAAAGCTAACTGAATGTATTTGCTTATAACAGCCAGATTTCTTACCTGGGGGGGAAGAGAAGGGAAATGCTTGCCAGGCTCATTGGTCCTTAAGTTTGAGAAGATTATTAGACAACCACTTTTTTATGTCATAAAGACAGCCCAGCAAAGGCTGAACAGTCACCAGCTTTGAGTGTTGTCCACATAAAAATAAAAATAAACATTATGCTTCCTGATATTACTCCCTAAGAGCAACATATATAAATTAAAAAGAAGCGGGCCCAATATGGAACCCTGAGGTACACCACTAACAGTAGAAGGAGGAGTAAGTAAACTTACCCAGCACTACAGAAAAAGTCCTATCTATAAGATAAGACCTAAACCACTGTGAGTGGCCGACTTTAATGCCGACCCAATGTTCTAAACGACGTAGGAAGATACTATGATCCACTGTATCAAAGGCCACAGAAGCTCATTCTGTGACTCCCTGTGGTGTTAAACTCCTTTAGAATATTGTGATGGATGTGCATTATTTGTCACTTATTGTATTCCATATTGTAGTTTCATCATCAATGTTATTGTGCTGGTACCTTGGCAGGTTAAGGACTGCCAAAGACAGCTGAATCCTAAAGCTTTTCATATTCTTCATATTCTGTGTGGTGGTTAGTTCAGTTTAAATTGATTTTCAATTGATTTTTTTGTAACCTGCAGTTACAATTGCATTAATAGGCTAAAGTTTAGAGAAATAAAAAAAGTGATAAAACGTTGATATATAAAATTATTTTTTTTAAAATAAAAACCGCCAGTAGGTGGTGCTAAGTCACTCTTAATGAGTAAGCCTATTGACTCATTCATTCAACTGATTCATTTATTAACAAAACTGCTGTCTGTTGCTCAGAGACGCAAAACGGTTCTAAACGAAATAGAACAAAAACAGGCAATATGGTGTCTATGTCACTTAATATTAACTTCTTGTTTATTGAACTATTGTATAAAATCAATTTGCAATCGTGCTGTTATTTGGGGAAAACTCCTTCTTTGTGTGATGTTGCACAACTATATCATATGATTAAAAAATACAAAAACTCAGAATTCATTTAAAAAAAAGTCACATTTGTTTGTTCTTGAGAATATTGGGTCCTTTGACCAAACTCAAAAAACATTGACACTGACTACCAATGTCCTGCAGAACACATTCAAAACATAGTGGTTCTTAGGAAAAAAACTAAAACAAATTAGTGGAAATGTGTGTAGGCTTATTAATCTACAAATCCAGTGCTTAGTTTTTCCTTACTAGCATTCATCACCCTGGTACCTTTTAAATACAATTTTGTTTCCCCTAAGACCGGTGGTGTAGTCTAGTGTTTTGTAGTGAGTATACTTTTTTTTATACCAACCTCATTCTCACCCGTCCCAGAGCAACACCCCATAAGCACCACCACACTCACTAATGCATATAGTATGTATCTGATCTAGGCTACATGTAATTGAGAGCATTCTGAAAGACTGCTTATGTGTGTTTTATCAACATGTCAATTTATTATAAGCAAGACAAGACTTTAACATCCAATGACATTTACAGCTGAAGAGACTGGACTGATTTTCTACTGTTTAGTGTCAATCACCATCTAACTCAGCCAGTTAAGATCTACAATTAGCCTTAGATGTTATACGAGTATGGTCTCTGGATCATAGGTTTTATCAGCTGGCAAGTTTCAATGCACAGAATTCAATTCACAGAAATTGAGTTGTTTTCCAGTTTTTTTTTTTTTTTGTGCATCTGATGGTCAGTGAATGAACAGTGGGCAGTTTGTTGCCCAATCCGGTTGAGCCATTCAATTTTATATGAGTAGGGATCAGCACACTGACTGCTGGTTGGGTAGTGTTCTGCATATAGATGATAAACCTTACATCTCTACAAAATGACGTCAAGGACACAAATTGGTATGTAGAAGTGAAAGATGCCGGCAGACAAAAGGTTTTAATTGTTGCCATTTTTTGTTTTTGTTGTTTATAATATTGGATTGCTTCCCTTTGCATTGCTTTTGGAAAATTTCATGTTGTATAAAAACCAGGGCTCTGAACCGGTTCAACGAACGAAATTTTGACCGGAACTTAACCAGAAACTGAAACAAAATCAAATGTAATCGTTCAGAACAGAAATGCTAATTTAAAATGGGCATTAACCGGTTAACCGTTATTTTATCGTTCTGTTTAATATTTTGATTTGGCAGGCAACCAAACACGAATTCAAATAGTACAGCCTATGCAAATATGGCGCTGACGCATCCAACGTGAGTGAAATGCCCACGCTTACGTTCTAAAGTGAGTGAAATAGAGACGGAGCAACACACGTCATAATCTGAAAACCACGCCCACCGGGGGGGGGGGGAAACAATCCAACTGTCTCCATTGACTTTGTATTGCGTGAAGCTGCCTCCTTGTCATTTCTGACTTATAACAAAAAACAGAGCAATGTCTAAAAGCTGCTATGTGACAAGGTGTACAGAAAACAAGTTTAGAAAAACCCAGAACCAAAAACCCAGAAGTTTTTGTAAGCTGTCGACCCAAAAAACAAGCGTTTAAGGTCTAAAAAGTGGATACAGGCGATTGAGACAGAGCGCGACATATTACTATGAGAACTACGCCCACTGGAGGGGAACGTAATCAGCGACAGGAAATATAATATATAAAACTGACAGTTCGATATTTGACTTAACAGTGATAAAATGTTTACTGCACACGTAGGCTTACTGAGGCATACTGAGTGTCAGGATCCCAAAATGTACCCATTCTTCCTGCTGATACTTCACATCTTATTGCCTGTATCCACTTTTGTCTCCTTAAAGGCTGGCTTTTACGGTTCGGTAGCTTATAAAAACTTAGTTCTGGGGTTTTTAGCTTGTTTGCTGTACACCCTGTCACACAGCAGCTTTAATGCATTGTTCTGTTTTTTGTTATAAGTCAGAAATGACAAGGAGGCAGCCTCACGCAATACAAAGTCAATGGAGACTGTTGGATTGTTTTCCTCCCCGGTGTGGGCGTGGCCTAAATGTGCTCTGTCTCTGACGTGCTCAGGCTCAGCTGTCAAGTCATCATAGGTTAGGTAAATCACAATGGCAATGCCCTGGCATTCGTTTTTCCGATGATATATGTCACCAACCGTCAAGCATTTAAGTGAAAATGGATGTCAAGTAATGCTTGTTTGAGGATATAAAATTGAAGGATATGTAGAACATGAGTTCACACAATGTCACATCACGCATCTGCAGCGCTTCTGTGAACAGAATAAAACTATTGGCCTACATAACACATAAAATAAAAGGGAATATTTAGGCCTATAGGCTGCGCAAAATATTACACTTAAATAATTAGGTCTACAGATTAACAAAACGAAAGTGGTTCATTGTGGCGCACTCCAAAGATCTAGACATTCTGCTTGTTTTCGTTATTTAAGTGTCTTTTGTAAATGTATGAATTATGTCTTGCATTAAATTGCGGAGTACAGTTTAGAAGGGAAAAAAAATCCAGTGGTCGCGCCGGCGCCTCACGCACGCACGCAAATTCTTGCATTGCTTACTTGATATCGCAGCCTGTTAAATAATTAAAATAAAATACAATCAACCAAACATATAAAACGTTACACTGCTCAATTAAATTCTGTAATACAATCTGCCGTTTACCACCCGTGACCACCGATACTGTCGATACTGCGAGTGAAGTACAAAGCTTACATAATAAATAATAGTTTAGCATTCGTCTCAAAAATGGAAACGGTGTCAAATGAGAAAGGTAGGCTTCAGATTCACTTTATATTAATTTGTTTAGCATCTTATTTAGTTTTATTTCTAATATTTGTTTTTTAATTCGTTTTGGCTTGACGTAGGCATATAGCCTGAATAGGCCAACTGTTAACTTTAGAGGTTTTGTGGTAAAATAAAATAGGTCAAAAAAAATTTTGTAATGGATGTTTACAAACATTATAAACAAAGCTATATGCTAGGCTATTAGTAAACATTTTATTTTATTTACAGATAAATTACATTATTTCTGAATGTAATAATAAAATGCGACGTATCTTTTTTCCTCTCAGGAATAGCGTCGGTATTTTAAACCATGCAGCAAACTGATATATTTTTAAAATATCTTTAAAAAAATACTTTATAAACCGTTGATAGTTTTTCCTTTCATTTAATATGTTTAGCCTACAAATTTGGACAGAATCTTTTTATAAAAGATAATTGTAGGCCTATTGGCTAAGACGGCAAATACAAATAAATAAAATGCTGTACGTATTATTATTATTATTATTAAGTAGGCTACATGCAAACAAAAAAAAGTAAAAAATAAAAACAACGTTATTAACCATTATTTTTTCTAAACAAACCGGTTCCGGAACATCAATAATATAGAAGGAACGCTGGAACAGAAACGTTAAAATACAGATTCTGCTCTGAGTGAAACGATTTAATTTTTTTTTCCGTTTTTAAGTCCTGATAAAAACACTCATCATATCCTGACTGGAACACAATGGAATTCCCTGTAAGGGTGTCTTAATTAAGAAGCACGAAAAGATCAAGTATTGAAAAAGTGACTACACCAATTACCCCACAGCAACTGGCTACACAAGACCATGTACCATTGAACACCTTTGGGTAAAGATGCATAGTGATCTGATTTGTGTTGTAAAATTATACACAAAAGCTGGTTGGGCCATAGATAAACATTGAAGCAAATTGTTTTAAATGTGACCTGGCTATGTGTGTATGTTTGTTTGCAGGGCTGAAGCAGTGACTCTTAATGACTGTCTCCAACTGTCATATCTGCCATCTAAGAGGAACCACATGCTGCTGTTGTACCCCAGAGAGATCCTCATCCTAGACTTGGAGCTCAGTCAGACCGTTGGAGTGGTCGCCATCGAGCGCTCTGGTGTGCCTTTTATACAGGTGTGTGTGTGTGTGGGAATGTAAGAGTCTGCATGCCTGTAATAGAATAGGTACCTTTTTCAGTTTGAAAAAAGTGATTCATAAAGGGTTCACCCAAAAATGAAAATGATCCCATAATTTACTCACCGTCAAGCCATCCTAGGTGTATGTGACTTTCTTCTTTCAGCCAAACACAGTTATTTTAAAGACCTTCATTAACCCCCTGGAGCCGTATGGATTACTTTTATGATGGATGGATGCACTTTTTTGGGGGGGTTAAAAAATTGAGGGTTCCATTCACTCCCATTATAAAGTTTGGAAGAGCCAGGATATTTTTAAAATTACTCTGATTGTGTTTGGCTCAAAAGACGAGTCTCATCTAGGATGGCTTGAGGGTGAGTATATCATGGAATAATTTTCGAACTGAACAGATACAGGGCTCTCGGTACAGTACGCACAATGACACAAATAAATGCATATTTTCTCATGTGCAGAACCAATAACATTTCGGTGCAAGACACAGAACGTGTGCACATTAAATAGATCTTGTGCATTTTATCGTAAATTGCTTTGCTTCTTGTGCACCATGAATGTCCGTTAACAGACACTCATGCCACACAGATAGTGCTCCTCACGTGAGATGTGATTATTTCTCCTTCTGTTGAACATAAGCAGAAATGTTTAAAGTCACACAGAGACTGCCCGCCTCTGACACCTCATTCACAGCACTCATTCAAGCAGATAGATAAGCGCTTATCAGAGATACTGTCAAACAGACAGAATAATATCATCACTATAAATATGGACGAAGTGCTATTGTTCTGTGGTGGCCAAGCACTTCAAGCCCAAATACGTGACTGTTTCCTGAAAAAAGCCCCCACAAGTTGCTACCTGCAACTGCACATATCTATAAGCTACTTTCTGATAACACAAGCAGCAGGCATGGCAACACTGTGGATAGATATCTAACAATAACATTATCTAACTAATAAGGATTTGAGTAGTATGGAATTTCAGAGCTGATACCGAGTCAAGTGTAACTGTATTATAATAAAGTAGGTAAAGCTTTTTAAAAACAGCGTTTACAAAGTGAGTTGTTTTTGGTACAACCAACAAGTTACGGTTGGATGTTCTGAGCAATTTTTACTAAAAAAAAAAAAAAACAGGCACAACATATTCTGATTTCTAAAATATGATCCCCAGAATAAGACCACACAGGTGACAAGTAATATGCCAACAGGGAATATTGACTGGACATTGCTGTAATATTTCAAATGTTCTCAAAACCTGAGCATGTTCAGAGCTAGATACATTCACTGACTAATGAAAACAGGCATTACAACATTTTCTGATAAAATGAGGGAACAAATGAATAAGTTCTGGAAACAAATTCTTAATTAGTGGTCACCAGATCTATTTTGTCAGCATGTTATACAGTCCTGCTTGAAAGTTTGTGAACCCCTTGCAGAATTTGTGAAAATGTGAATAATTTTTAACAAAAATAAGAGAGATCATACAAAATGCATGTTATTTTTTGATTAAGTACTGTCCTGAGTAAGATATTTTACATAAAATAATGTTTACATAAAGTCTACAAGACAAAAAAAAAAAAAAAGGCTGAATTTATAAATATGACCCAATTTAAAAGTTTATGAACCCTTGGTTTTTTAATACTGTGTGTGGTTACCTGGATGATCCACGACTGTTTTTTCTTTTGTTTTGCGATGGTTGTTCATGAGTCTCTTGTTTGTCCTGAACAGTTAAACTGCCCAATATTCTTCAGAAAAATCCTCCAGGTCCCAAAAATTCTTCAGTTTTACAGCATCTGCGTATTTGAACCCTTTCCAGCAGTGACTGTATGATTTTGAGATCCATCTTTTCACACCGAGGACAACCGAGGGACTCGAACACAACTTTTAAAAAAGGTTCAAACATTCGCTGATGCTCCAGAAGGAAACACGATGCATTAAGAGATGGGGGGTGAAAACTTTTAGAATTTAAAGATCAAGGAATATTGTACTTAATTTGTCTTCTGGCAAACATTTAAGTGTCGTCTGTTGCTTCCGAAGGGCAGTACTAAATGAAAAAAACAAAAAAAACAAACAAAAAAAAGATATTTAAACAAAATAAGAAAATGTTTTATCCTGTTCAAATATTTTCACCCCCGTCTCTTAATGCATCATGTTTCCTTCTGGAGCATCAGCAAATAAAATATCTTACTCAGGACAGTACTAAATAATAAATAACATGCATATTGTATGATCTCTCTTATTTTGTTAAAATTATTCACATTTTCACAGATTCTGCAAGGGGTTCACAAACTTTCAAGCAGCACTGTATGTGGGGCTCCATACTACGGCTAGCTAATTCAAGGTGGCAAATTTCCTTAGACATTGAATGGGGCAGGCTAGCAAATAAGTAAAAAAAATACTGTCTATTACTGCCTACATGGGACGTTTCGTGAAAGTGATTTTGAGAGACGCCCGTTTCCCTCCTCGACATGTCCTGAATTTTAAATTTTTTAAATTTTTTATTTTCAAGAATAAAAACTTTTCAAATAACTTTTGATAGTTTGCTAAAGCCCCCCTAAAAAGGGTCTAGAACTGCCTTTGTCATTCACAGACACTTGACACAATGCTCATTTAATGCATTTTATCAAATAAATCCATATTTACACAGATTGGCATCACCTGTTCACTCTTGTAAAAAAAAATTTACACATACTGTATGCAATGTATATGTGCGACACACATGCCACTTGTTTTTAGAATGATCCATTTACATGTAATCTCTTGAGCATGTATGTGCATTAGATAATGCCAGTGTGTCTTCTGATCTGTTTTAGTGTGTTTTGTGTATTAAATTGTACTTAAAGCTTCCAGCCCTCCCCTCGATCAGAGCTCTGGTAAACATGCATACACACACACACGAGCACGCATATGCATTAAGTGTTATAAAGCACTTGTCAGGAAGGCAATTTGCATGACTGATGGTGCAGCTGCAAGCTCTCATACTCTGAATCTAGGCTGACCGTGGGAGCCTGGCATAAGCCAATAACACACACACTGGAAGCTCACACATTTGTCCTAGTTGTTCTGTTACCAGAACCCAAATTCTCACAACAACCACTTGTTTTTAATATTCAGTATACATAGAGGCAGTTATATGTATACAGACATAGGTCTGTTTGAATATACAAAACAGATATTGTTAAAAGAATAGTTTTACCCAAACATGAAAATTCTCTCATTATTTGCTTATCATGTTTTTTCAAAATCATATTGATTTATTTTTTCTTTCCATTAAACAATTGGGGGAAAAAAGTAGTCCTATGACTCATGTGTTGTCTTCTGAAGCTCTGCGATAAGCGTGGTGTGAGGAACCACATTCGGTTACAGCTTAGGGTTAGGAGAACCAATGGCATTTGACATCAGTGATATCAACTCTGACCTGATATACACTTCTTTTTTGTTTTACCCGGGTGTGATCGTATTAAAAAAGAGTGATTCTAAAAGAATGAAATAAGTCATACAGGTTTGTAATGACCTAAGGGTCAGTAATTAATGACACAATTTTCATTTTTGGGTGAAATATTTCTTTAGCCTGATAACATTTAATCATTTAGCAGATGCTTTTATCCAAAGGGACTTACAAATGAGGAGAACAATAGAAGCAAATCAAACCAACAATAGGGCAACAATATGTTAGTGCTGTGACTAGTCCCAGTGAGTCTAGTACAGTACATGTAGGTGTTTTTTTGTTTTGTTTTAATTAAATAAATAAATAATAAATAGATAGATATACAGAATATATTAATAAGTGTTAGTATTAAAGGGTCAAGTGTTGACGAAAATGGCTAAAGACTCGGGTTGAGTTAATCAGGTCATTCCACCAGCAGGGAACAGTCAAGGTAAAGGTCCGTGAAAGTGATTTTGTATTCTGCAGTAATCTGCAGGACCGGGCAGTTCTAGCAATGTGGTTTATAAAATTTTATTGATCATCAATCACAACTCCAAGGTTTCTGGCTGTCCTGGATAGAACTGTGTTTGACAAACCTAGCTGAATGGAGAAGTTGTGATGAAGTGTTGGGTTGGACCACAAGCAGCTCTGTCTTTGCAAGGTTGAGTTGAAGGTGGTGGTCCTTCATCCAGCAAGAAATGTCTGTCTAATAACTTTCAGTGTCCTGGTAGTGGGAAACTTTGTACACTATTTTATATTGCTTTTTTTTTTTCCTGTCACATATTTTAGTAATCATAAATTAGGTATCATCCTCAAGTGTAAATGCTTAAAATTCATCCTATGAAGACCATTTTGAACTGGACATTGCTTTACCATGGAAATGGTATTTAAATCCTTTTAGCAGGCTCAATTTTTGTCATATCAACTTCAGCTTGGTTAGACATATGACTTACAGTAGATTTTTCTAGAAATCTTAGAGCCTCCCCCCCCTTTTTTTTGGTAAAATATATATTTTATATTTTGTATAGAATAATAAAATGTTTACTTCAGTCCATTGCCATTACAGTAAACTTTAACTTCTGTAACTTTTTTAGATTTTCCTTTTTTCAAGTGCAATAACCTGCAGTTTCTTTAAAAAGAGACCAACCTTAGGTCTGTATGGCGCTGTGTTCATTCATTTATTAAATTTTTTTTTTTTTTTTTGAAGACTGTATATAGTTTTGGAGTTTATATGATGTCTTATTTTTAGCTGGGGAAACATTGAAGTCTCTAATGCTTTCTGTCTTGTGTGTGTAGGTGATTCCTTGTGCCCAGAGAGATGCTCTCTACTGCCTCCATGAGAATGGTTGCATCACACTGCGTGTGTGTCGCTCCACAACACCTTCTCCTAATGAAACAGGCAAGACAGGCCTTGTTCCTTCACAACTGTCCTTCAGTCTGGGGGTGGGACATTCAAGTAATTTTACATCACAATAACATCACAAGGTGGAAATATGTTTCTGGCTTTACCATACAGACATCAGTACGACAATTTATATAAAATTCAAACTATATATACACACATCACATTTTATTGTACGCACACAAATATACATTCCCATATGTACATATATATGCCTACAAATCCATTCAGTTCGACCTCATGACTCAGCATTAAAAATGTTACAGGAGTTTGTACAAATGACAACTGATACACTTTTTTCCTTGCCCATAGTTGCCTAAAACAACTCTTTGATGGTAACAACTGGAAATGAGAGTGTAGGGGATGAGAAGAATCTTCTGTAAAGCTTTTTGATTATTTTTAATGTACACTGAACAAAATTATAAATGCAACACTTTTGTTTTTGCCCCCATTTTTCATGAGCTGAACTCAAAGATCTAAAACTTTTTCTATGTACACAAAAGGCCTATTTCTCTGGGTGCAACATGAGGTGATGGTCGTGGATGAATGGCACAACAATGGGCCTCCAGATCTTGTCACAGTATCTCTGCATTCAAAATGCCATCAATAAAATGCACCAAATGCACCAAATTCGCTGTCAATACCATACACCTGCCCATACCGTAACCCCACCATGGGCTACTCGATCCACAACGTTGACATCAGCAAACCGCTCACCCACACAGCGCCATACACGCTGTCTGCCATCTGCCATCTGCCCTGTACAGTGAAAACTGGGATTCATCCGTGAAGAGAACACCTCTCCAAAGTGCCAGACGCCATCGAATGTGAGCATTTGCCCACTCAAGTCGGTTCTGATGATGAACTGCAGTCAGGTCGAGACCCCGAGGACGACGAGCATGCAGATGAGCTTCCCTGAGACGGTTTCTGACAGTTTGTGCAGAAATTCTTTGGTTATGCAAACCGATTGTTGCAGCAGTTGTCCGTGTAGCTGGTCTCAGACGATCTGGATATGGAGGTCCTGGGCTAGTGTGGTTACACGTGGTCTGCGGTTGTGAGGCCGGTTGGATGTACTGCCATATTCTCTGAAATGCCTTTGGAGACGGTTAATGGTAGAGAAATGAGCATTCAATTCACGGGCAACAGCTCTGGTGGACATTCCAGCAGTCAGCATACCTCAAAATTTGTGACATCTGTGGCATTGTGCTGTGTGATAAAACTGCACATTTTAAAGTGGCCTTTTATTGTGGCCAGCCTAAGGCACACCTGTGCAGTAATCATGCTGTCTAATCAGCATCTTGATATGCCACACCTGTGAGGTGGATGGATTATCTCGGCAAAGGAGAAATGCTCACTAACACAGATTTAGACAGATTTGTGAACAATATTTGAGAGAAATAGGCCTTTTGTGTACATAGAAAAAGTTTTAGATCTTTGAGCTCATGAAAAATGGGGGCAAAAACAAAAGTGTTGCATTTATAATTTTGTTCAGTGTTTAAATATCATTTAGTTGCCTAGTCGTGTTTTCTACGTTAACCACTAGTGCTGCACGATTAATTTGTCAAATGATCGCGATTCGAACACCCATGCGATCTCATTCCTAAATGACAACGATTCGCTTTTGTCTATTCAACCTTTGACAAAATCACACCGGAACATTCAGGTCTGTGTCAGTGTTGACACTGAGCCAGAGAGAGCAGTTATTGTACAGTATAGGTAAGAAATGGCTTCACAAACAGTCTTTTCAACCACACAGTTTCTTTATTTCTGTTACAAATATTCATATTATCACAGAAGATAAAATTTTGTAGTTCGGATGTAAACACTGCGATCAAAATGGAGTAAATCATTAAAAGTAACTTGCCGCTTCAAATAATGATTGTATCGATTACATTGTTACGCCAACTGGTGGCAACAAATGACTGTTAAAAAATGTATTTGTCATTGAATTTTTCATTCAAGAGATTCATTCAAAAATGTTGATTCATCCAATAATGAAACAAGTGAAGTATTTATGAGTAAGTCATTGAATCATTCAAACTTTTTCTTTTTTTAATGAGTCATTCAGATTAATTAAACATTTTAAATAGACTGCAGCAATTAACTTTTGTCAGAACCTCTAGTAAATTATGTTATTTTGTTTAGTCTGTTCAGAATCGTGGGAGAATTGTGATCTCTGTTTAAAACAAAAAAAATCGTGATTCTCAATTTAAGCAGAATCGTGCAGCTCTATTAACCACTAGACAATTTTGCTTTACATTTAGCACTTAGATTTTCATATCATATATTCATGTTAAAAGACATTTTATAGACCATTTCTAGAATATGTTGACTCACACTCATTTTTTTTTTTCATTTTATGTTGTGTTTTGTTCCAGTGACTGATCCAGAGCAGAACGTACAAGAGTTGGTATACGATCTCCGCTCCCAGTGTGACGCCATCCGTGTGACTAAGACCGTGCGGCCCTACCGAGTGGTGATCTGTCCTGTCAATGAGAACAGTGCCGCCCTGGTGGTCAGTGATGGAAGGGTGATGCTGTGGGAGCTCAAAGCTCATCCCAGTAAATCTTCATCCAATCTGAGGTACAATTTTTCTAACATACCAAAGCACTAAATATGAAAATGGTGGGTTTCTCAGTTTCACACTAACAATTAATTAAAAAAAGTAGCAAACCCTGTTGGTAGCATTGATTTACATTGGTAGAGATGTAGCGGACTTACAAATCATACTATAATGAAGGCTTTGCTGATTTTACTTGATATAACTTCTTGGAGCATCAATTTTACACACAGTTTTAATCTAATTGAATTAATCTGACATATTCAACATGTTACTTTCTGACTCAATCAGTGGTGTTAGTTGGTGAAATTGTTATTGACAATAAAATTTCACTGGTATTGGTATCGACTACAAAATTTTTATATCAAGACAACAATATATATATATATATATATATATATATATATATATATGTTGATACAGTATACAGATGTGCGTTCAGTTTCTGAAGTCATTATAATCACTGACGCTGTCTATGTTGATACAGTATACAGATGTGCATTCAGTCTTCCGATCCGGGACGCCATTAAAATAAACCATCCACTTGTTTCTGACGCTGGGATCATTCTGGAGTCTGTACAGAGACACAAACAAGCTGTTTAAACTGGATGATCAAAGCGAACATTCTTTCTCTCTTCCGTTTGTCCTATTGTCGACAGACTCAAGCTCGTGGAGTATGTCAGAAACTGAATGAGCATCTGTATACTGTATCAGCGTAGACAGTGTCAGTGATTATAATGACTTCAGAAACTGAACGCACATCTGTATACTGTATCAGTGTAGACAGTGTCAGTGATTATAATGACTTCAGAAACTGAACGCACATCTGTGTACTGTATCAGCGTAGAAAGTGTTAATGATTATGTCTTCAGAAACTGAACGCACATCTGTATGCTGTATCAGCGTAGACAGCGTCAGTGATTATAATGACTTCAGAAACTGAACGCACATCTGTATACTGTATCAACATAGACAGCGTCAGTGATTATAATGACTTCAGAAACTGAACGCACATCTGTATACTGTATCAACATAGACAGCGTCAGTGATTATAACGACTTCAGAAACTGAACGCACATCTTTATACTGTATCAGCGTAGACCGTGTCAGTGATTATAATGACTTCAGAAACTGAACGCACATCTGTATACTGTAGACAACATCAGTGATTATAATGGCTTCAGAAACTGAATGCACATCTGTATACTGTATCAGCGTAGACCGTGTCAGTGATTATAATGACTTCAGAAACTGAACGCACATTTGTATACTGTATCAGTGTAGACAGCATCAGTCATTATTATTGGTTATATTTGCTTTTGACACTACGCTCACATCCAGTGTAGGCAAATCTGTCAGCCGTTAAGTGACTGAACGCCAGTGGGCGGGATCTATGGTGCGATGATGTAAAACTATTTGTCGATGTCTTGCTCTGGAGGTAGTCATGTAATTTATGTATTTGCCGTGTGACATCACAGATCCCCCAATATCAAAACGAGCCATTTTTGGAGTTTGATTAAATACATGCTTTTTTTATAATGAGGAGGATGTTTTAAGCTAAGAAAACATGCAGGATTTTTTTAATTCTCGTCATGACCCCTTTAAAAGTCGTCCCCTTTATTTTTATGGCACTATATAATACAGATTGTTTCAAAGCAGCTCAACAAGAAAATTATGAGTCAATGATGTAAACAGAGTTAAATTCGCCTGTAAAGCAACTCTAAGGAGAAAAAGAAGTGTCATTTATCAGCTGAGGTCAGCTCAGTGTTGATTCAGTTCGTTTTACTGATCATCAATTATTAAATTAGTTCAATTTGGCTATAAAACAGCTCTGCAGAAAACAGTGATGCTGTCGTCCAGTTCAGTTCTCATCCAATAGTGTCAGTGCAGTCAGATCAATAATATTGTTGAATATTAAGTAAAATTTATACTTTTATTTAAACTGCAAATGTAGTCAGATTTATTATACTGTTTATATGTTTGTTTTAATAAAATGTATAGTATTTTTCATGTTTTGTGATTCACCCACAATATGTTTTCTTTCTCTCAGTTCTGGCTTGCCTCCTTTGTATTCTCCTGTAAATTTCTGTGGGACACCTTTACGTCAGAATCAAAAATGCATCCCGGATCTTTCCCTGAATACAATGATCGGTAAGATAGCCATCCTAGCCCCCCTTCTCATCCCCACACACATTTCTTTTCTTCCACATGCTTGCCTTATCCTGGCTTCTAAATATAACTAATTTAAACCGTCTCAGGCTTCATTCTCCTAGCCTTTGACTCGAGGAGATATTTCCAGGCTGAAGACCCCGAAGCCTCACTCTGCTGTCTGTCTTTTACAGTATCTGCACATCTTATTTTCCCTTTCAGAAGCCCAGCACTGATAACACTTATAGCCTGTGGGCTGGTTTATCTCCTGTTTTGTCTTTAATCATAGGCATTGGGTGGGCGTTTGGGTCTTAAAGAAGAGTTCTAAACCTGTATGATTTTCTTTCTTCCGTGAAACACAAAAAGAGGATTTTTAAGAATTATTCTCGTTACTCTTTTCCATGCTGTTACAATGAATGGGGACTGATGCTTTCAGGCATTGAAAACAATGCAAAAGTATCATAAAAGCAGTGCCCAAATTGAGCAGGACTGTGGGTGTCAGTCAAATATCAAATATTTTTGTACAAGTTATAATATTAATAATAATAGTATATTATTCATTTATTTGAACTTGATTTATTAAAAAGTTATTTGCTTTAAGCAGTAAGAAAGACTGTGAATTTCATAAATTAAAGGCTTACAATAATTTACACCAACATTTTAATGCCATTTCAGGCTACATCTTTAAAATCATTAAAAAATCATGCATGTTTGTTTTGTTTCTGTTAAATCCATTTACAGTTGCAGTCATAAGTTTACATGCGGCTTACAGAATCTCTAAAGTGTTAATCCTTTTAATAAAATAAGAGGGTCATAAAAATTGCATGTTGTTTTTATTTAGTACTGTCCTAAGCTATTTCACATAAGAGATGTTTACATATATTCCACAGGACTGAGTAATAGCTGAATTAATGATCTGGATTTAATAGCCACCTTCTCTCTTTTCGCTTAACGGCCTCAAAGAGCTGCTCTGTTGTTTCATTTAGATCAGTTATGTGATCTGTCCCTGTTCCAGGTCACAGTCTGATTTCTGGAGTGGACTCCCCACGACCCCAGGCAGATCAACAGGAAGTACATCTGAAATTCCTGTTGACAGGGCTGTTGTCTGGCTTGCCCTTGCCTCCCTTCTCCCTCCGGATGTGTCCTCCGCTCACCACCAAGAATATCAACCACTACCAGCCCTTACTGGCCGTGGGTGAGTACTGCACATGCACTTTTCACCTCCGTTCTACAGATGACATTTAAACATGCACACACACGGCAAAGTACTGGTGTATAATCTCAAATAGAACAGATAAAGTCACTTTACAAACCTGAACAGTGGCTTCCTGGCTTTTTCTTGGGTGCTGTTTGTCTGTGCCATGGGCGTCAAGCCCAGAATATGTTTAGATTGGCCCAAATGCTTTTTGTCTGTAACAGACCAGGTGTTATTCTGTAAAAGTTGGTTGTTTTTAACTTAAAATTTCCTTAATTTCATTAAAATCCCCCCATCACACACACACACACACACACGCACATGCATTAGTCTTCAGTCAATACTAGTATACATTTTTTCTGGAAGTGCTTCAGCTAATATATGATTGCTCCCTTCATTGCTCTGGTTTTAGAAAATGATTGGCTACAGTAAGTCCAATCAGAGATTCGGTTATCAAAAGAGATGTCAACCCCAGCATCTGTATTATTACCTTTCAGTATGTGCAGCATTCAATGAAAAAAGTAATGTAGTAGAAGTTTCTGTAAGCATCTGCGGCCATCTTTGAAACGACTCTCGGGCATGCAAGTGCAGCTCCTATATTTTTGAATGGGGAAACATCAAATTATCCAAAGCTGTTTGCAAAGCTTTCGATTACATTTCATATTTGAAACCACCAATGAAATCTGACAATTGTTTTATAAATTTTGTTTCTAAACGCTCGAATCATGACAAAAAAATGAATTTTTCAGGCTTGATCAAGCTAATGCGCATGCTAAGTGACAAAGTGCGTGTCTCTTGTCTCATTTCGGAGGCGCGCGTATGTTTCTATAGGAACTTCTAAAGGCCGCTGCAGTGACGAGATGACTTTACCAATCGGCGATTGGCTCTTATTTAGAAGGCGGGACTTAATCCGCCATATTGCGCGTTGCACTTTCTCCCATTCAAAACAATACGAGTGACGCGTCTTGTGTTATTCTATAGTCTTTGGTAAAGCGCACTTCTAGAAAACACACACTCCCAGTTCTGCAGTAAACATATGTTAGTCCTGAACAAACTGACAAACAAAATCACAGACGTCAAGAGAAGTCATTATTAAACATTACATTATCAAACAGCTAATAATGTGTTGCGAATGTTACACAAACCATGTTCCCATTCGCCATCCCACCCCCTGCCTTCTAACAATCAGAATCTTTACAAATGCTTTGAACATCATAGAAAGTCAGTGGAGAAAGGCATATAGTTCATCAAAACATCTATATATACAGTCAAACCAAAAATTATTCAAACTTTTTTTTTATATTTTTGATATATTTTTACTAGTGGGTGCAGGACACTATAGTTCATTTATGTTAGTGAGGATAGCAAAATAAAGTAAACTATGACATATTATACACAAACATTCTTCATACAGTGGACTAGTAGTAAAACTGATAAAAATTTGGAACCAAAAATGATTCAGACACTTCGACCTGACCATGTTTTGCTTGTGTTATCTGACACAATTAAGATAATTTTTTTCTGACACAGTTTAACTCTGAGATCTTTTATTACCATTTTTTTTTAAACTATAGTGAATAAACTGTATTAATGAATGAAATGTTCAAGGTGTCTGAATAAATATCGGTTTGACTGCATGTCATATACATAATTCACCCACTATATTGCTAAATGTTCATGATTTTTCATATCAACAGAAAAATATAACAGGATAACCTTCTCTTGAGACCCCCCTGCATCGCAGCATAGTTAATGATATGCTGAAGCCCGCCCACATTTTGACGTGATTGATTGCAACATATTTGTGATGTAGAGGGGTGATTTCAAACCGCATTTTTGAGGCCGTGTTTGTTTCGCTGCAGTTTTAAGGAGAAAATATTCAGCAATGGTGTTGACTGATGAATTTGCACGTTTTGCATAGACATATAAACAACGTAAGAAACTTGATTTTCTCCACAGGGGGACTTTAAGAATTGTAAGTCAAACATTGTTTAAAAAAAAAAAAAACTAGTCTAGGTCTTTGCAGTCATTCATTTAGTCAATTCATTCAAATCCCTGATTCATTCAGGAATGAAGTTATTGTCTATATATATATATATGGGCCATTGAATCATTGACTCATCCAATTCTTTTAGAAAGGCAGATTGATTTAGTAACAAAACACTACTGTATGTTGCTCGGAGACACAAAATGCTTCCGCTTTGGCTTTGTTTGGAACTATTTTCATTGGCAAAATAGAGAAAAAAAATACAATGTTGTCAATGTTGTGTCTAAAATAAAGCTCACACAATCCTTGTTTATTGAACTGTTGCATAAAATCATTATTACATTTGCACTCGTGCTGATATTCAGGAAAAAACTGCACTCTTACTCATGTGATACTGAGGAACTATATTGTATGATTTGAACATAAGACAACTCATTCAGGGAATTTTTTGCTCCCATATCTTGAATTTTGAAGGAATAGACCTTTATCACAGTGGAATTGGTTATGGTTATGTCTATTTTCAATGTGTTTTAATCACCTGGTTGAATAAACGCCTCTTAAAATGAGCATCCGCAGGACGAGTTTAAAATCCGGACATTTTCAGAGAGAGCAGAAGAGATTCTGATGATTACTATGTGCGGAACTTGTAGTTTTAATCCAACATAAGCCGATCTGAGAAAGCAGTGGCTTGTAAACACGCGCGATTATTTTACCACACAGTGTCAGTGCTCGTCTAATCTAGCAACTGCGACGCTGCAGTGTGTGTGAGAACTGATGAATATGATCAGAATTAACATATTTATTTGTATTAAATATTTTAGTCATTATTCTGTGTTTTTTGTCATTGACAATCATTTCAATGTATATAATTCACATATTTATTCCAGTATTCGTAAAGGATAAGTTAAAATGAAAATTAGCCCAAGCCATCCTAGGTGTATATGACTCTCTTCATTCTGATCAAAACAATCGGAGAAATATTAATAAATATCCTGACGCATCCAAGCTTTATAATGGCAGTGAACAGGGGTCACGAGTATGAGCTGAAGAAAGTGGCTCCCTTCTGAAGCGTAACAATGCGTTTGTGTAAAAAAAGTATCCATATTTAACAAGTAAAATATCTAGCTTCCGCCAGACCGCCTTCCGTATGCTTTGTACGAAGAAAACTCCTGATGTTCAAAATGCTTACACTACGTCCTGCGCCTTCCCTATTCAGCTTACGAAAAAAGTGACGTGGCGCCAGTTTACACTTTCTTTGTAACTTTATTACGGAAGGTGGTCTGGCGGAAGCTAGATATTTTACTTCATAACTTGTTAAATTTGGAATTTTTTTTTTTTTTTTTTTACACAAACTCATCGCTTCGCTTCAGAAGGACTTTACCAACCCCCCGGAGCACACGTTTATGATGGATGGATGTAAATGGAAGCACTTTCTTCAGCTTCATACTAGTGACCCCTGTTCACTGCCATTATAAAGCTCGGGATATTATAAAATAACTTCCATTGTGTTCATCAGAAAGAAGAAAGTCATATACACCTAGGAGTAAAGCTTGGGCTAATTTTCATTTAAAAGTGAACTAATCATTTAATATTAAAAAAGTTGCGCTGTCATTATTTAAGATTTTCGCAGTTTCCGCGCATTCATTCATCTGTTTTAATACTGCTCTTATGAAATTTAACCATGGATTTGCTAACCATAGTTTAACCATGTTATATGTAGTAAAACTGTGGTAATGTAATCAATCTGCAAAAAAAAACAAAACATGCTTACTACATTTTTACTATAATAAAACCACGGTTCATTTTCGTAAGGGTCAAATTCAGTCAAATTCATTTAAAAATATAAATTCAACAGGTATGAAATATGATCAGTAAAAACACTATTAATGAGAAGACGAGCTTCACTACGGCAGGTTAGTTGGGAAATGTATGTATTTCTTATTCAGAACAGATATTTGGAAGGGAACATTTCCGCAGGTTAAAGAGATGTACGCCTAAAAATCCTCAGTTTCGAAATGCATACTACACATGAACATACTCCCGCGTATTATTTTAGAAGAAGGACCTTCATCCCGCCGTATTAGTCTCACCCATGCTTCCCTCAATTTTTTTTAGTGTCGGAAAATCTGACTGCCGGATATGCTCCAGTAACACCATAAACCGTAGTAAACATTAGATTTGATTGTGTTGCGATTGGACCGGAAGCAGCGATGCAGTGCTTCACGCACTAGATATATGAAGTGTGATAAAGGTCTATTCTAACTGCATTCTTATAGGGGGCAAAGTGGGGTTACGAACTCTATAACAGTATAATCAGTTTAAACAACAATTACAATATTATCGTAGACTATACAAATCACACACCCCAATATGACATGCTTGCCAGTTAAAAGATATAGTTCAACTATAGATATTCCATTCTCAATATTACTGTAGCATATTGTGTATCAAGAGTACACATATTGATGGGAGTTTGTTTTTGTCTTTCTGTGAGCGTGACCTGGTTTTTTTGACAGCAAAGTGAATGAGCCAAGAGAACAAAATCATATGAGCTGAAATGACAAAATTGTGATAAAATCTTAAGCAAACGTTATTTATCACAGCATTTCAAACCGGCAAGGCCATAGCTGTTCTGTTTACTCAATCATCTCTTAATTAAAGATTCTGTAAAGATTGAAAGCTTTGCACAGATATTAAAATCTCAAGTGCATAAGTCACAAAACATATGAAACTTTGACAATTTGTAGACTAATGTATGATTTGAGCTGGCTGTGGCTAAAAATACAGCTCTAATTGAGTTACATCTGTTGCTCAGTAACAGAGAAATGGAAAATATTTTACAGCTTAAAGACCTCCTAAATATGTGGAAATCTGTTTTATCGCATTATAGAAATATCACTGTGTTTCAAATGAGGTTTCACCAAGTTTGGTCCACGGATCTTGCAAATTGTAATTTGAGCTCTGTGATTGGTGGTCTTATTTTCTCTACTCGTCATCTCATTATTGGAGTCAACGCAGTGGTGCAATCTTGATGAGATTTTGTAGCTCCTCGGGTGCACTTATACATCCACTTGAACAAGCACACTGCAGTTGTCAATACCCTGTAACGGGAATCCCTCTTGACAGATGCATTTCTAAAGTAACTCCATAGCACAGTTTTTGCCTCAGGGATGATACAGAACTTCAAACTCTCTTTCTGCCTCAATGCACAAGGACTGTTGCCAAATCATCCCCAATGGCTGCTTTTTTCAACCTTCTCAAAACTTCAAAGAAGTGATCTTGACAAGTGGTCATTGCGCACTTGAGGGAATGAAGGTCCATATGCGACTAGCTCTGCTGGTGTGACATTTGAAGCCAGACAATTGTGCAATTTTGGATGCATCAGTGTCAATCAGTTCAGTCTACATAAAGGCCTATAGACTAAAACCAAGAAACTGATCTTCTCTGATAGAAATGATGCAGTGAATGCTAAGCTGTCTGATGCACTCAGACCTGAATTTACTGTCTCTTGTCTTAAAAAGCTCCATGATTTCATGGAAAATCTCTCTGAATGGACTGTGCGCACATAGCCATACTACATATTCCCTGCGTACATCCAGCCCATTATTGCCAAATGATTCTGTGGACTTTAGCACACACATCTCTTTTAGAACTGGGTATCACAGCTACCCCACAATTTGAAATGCAATTTGATTATGGGTTGCACAGACACTTCAGTTATTTGTACCTCTAGTTGATGCATTGGGTCTGTGTCGTGGCTGTTTTCTGGTCACGACTTTTGCACTTGTCCGATTGTTTTCAATTGAATTCAAGGCCAGGCTAACTCACCAGGTTGAGTGAGTTAGTAGTGTGTTAAAACTCACGGTTATGGTAAGAGACGGGACATTTCCCAAACATTTCCATTTCAGAAGGAGGGGATTCATAGAGACAGGAACTAAACAGAGAGTTACTGACAGACTGGGAGCTGCAACAATGGAGAATATGTTGGGTTTCATTATTCTAGTAGACCCCACAAACAAAATCAAGACTTTGAAAAGGGACATAATTTTATCTGCACATTTCTACTCTAACAAATTAGAGAAAAATGTACCATCAAAATCAACTGTCATGCCGCCTTGGCTCTGTCCCGTCACTGAAACACTTCACTTCCTCTCAGACTCCTCAGTCACTCTTCTCTCATTTTTTCCTCTCAGTGCCACATCTATCAACTTCTGCTCTCCACTGACAGGATGAATGATGATCTGTTCAGTCTGAGCAGGCTGTGTTATGAACAGTATCATCAGAAATTACTCATGCAAATGTAGCTTGATGAGTTTTTATGATTATTATTGTGTATTTGTAATCAAAGGCAAACAATTGTATAAGGATAATGAAATGATTTAATTAAAACAACAACAAAAACTGTGCAAATAATTGTTAATGCCTTAACAATGATGATTCAATCATATTAACTAGCCTATTACAGCATTCATGTGTGTGTATTTTTCATGTTTGCCCATTAGGTACAAGCAATGGCTCTGTGCTGGTGTACAACTTGACCAGTGGCCTCCTGCACAAAGAGCTTAGTGTCCATTCCTGTGAGGTCAGGTAAGAAACCTTTACTCTATAATTATATACCTACACCCATTGATGATGTGACATGAGAATCATACCATACACTAGAACACTAGTGTTCAGTCCTCGGTGCCAATTGCATAAACATAATCACTGTGTTAAGACTGTCTTAAAGGGTTAGTTCACCCAAAAATGAAAATTCTGCCATTAATTACTCACCCTCATGTCGTTCCTCACCCGTAAGACCTTCGATCATCTTCAGAACACAAATTAAGATATTTTTTCATAAAATCCAATGGCTCAGTGAGGCCTGCATTGCCAGCAAGAAAATTAACACTTGCAATGCCCAGAAAGCTACTAAAGACATATTCAGACACAGTTCATGTGACTACAGTGGTTCAACCTTAATGTTATGAAGCGATGAGAATACTTTTTGTGCGCCAAAAAAACTAAATAATGATTTTATTCAACAATATCTAGTAATGGGCAGTTTCAAAACACTGCTTCATGAAGCTTCAAAGCTTTACAGATCTTTTGTTTCAAATCAGTGGTTCGGAACGCGTATCAAACTGAAGATGAACGAAGGTCTTATGGGTGTGGGACGACATGAGGGTGAGTAATTAATGACAGAATTTTCATTTTTGGGTGAACTAACCCTTCAAGAACTAGTTTGACCAACTAGCAGTTAGCCAAGAGGTAATCAGTTTTACTTTTCAGATTCAGACCTATCTAACTTTTTACGTAACTGGCTTAAAGTTATGACAAATCTTGAAGAAACACATTAGCAGTTTATGCAACTGGATCATGGGCTGTGTCCCAAATGACGTACTATACACTATGCACTTGGAGTGTTTTCACACCTAGCTCCTTTGTAACATTTGTTTCAGAACCTGATGCATTTTCTCCCTTAGTTTCATTTAGGCATATGAACATAGAAATCATGCTCAGATCCACACCAACATAATTGGTCAGAGAGTGCACAAACAAGGCGGTGTTGACCAAATTGAAAACGAGCTCTGGAGTGGTTCACTTGTGGTGAGAAAGCAGTACAACTTAACGAACCAAGTCGCATCATAATTCATAATGCATTATGCAAAAATCGGCAATGTCTAATTTTGTGGTTGAGCGCATTAGTTAAAGTGTCATTACTCTGAAAACGTTGCATTGCAAGGAAGCTGCCCAGACGAAGCCATGATTCCCACTCCAACTGCTATATATATATATATATATATATATATATATATATATATATATTACCACCTCGGGTACCACCCCAAATTCACTTCTCTTTTGCGTCTTCAGGAGAGACAAATACACACAAAATTATGTCAAGGGGAAAAAATTGGAGGTGTATCAGTATATCAGATCTGTGCATTAGGTCTTAAAAGGCTTATTATTAAAATTTTTGTGCATATCCGATTGGAAACCGATCATATTTAGCAAGTTTAGAAATCCTACTTAAATCACATTTCTGAAAATCTGTTTCAGTCTGACCGCTCAAATCGGATTTTGTGTGGTTTATGTCACTTTCTTACGCCACATAGAACGTAAACATGTCGTTGTTATAGGAAACATGCTGAAAGTTGCTGCAGAAACAAGGTAAAAAATCTGTAGCGTTGAGCCTAGCGCACCGACATACGCAGGAGAGGAGGTTGGAGGGTACAAAAACTGTGGCTGTTTTACACAAGCATCAACGTCTTGAACTTGATGTGAGCAGCAACCACTAGCCAGTGTAGAGAGATAAAGAGAGGTGTAACATGGATCAGTGGAGAGGAACCAGGTTGATGAAACCAATCTATGTGTATACATGGATGAATAGGGAACCATGATGGATAGAGGCCAATGTGCTTTTTTTATACAGTGTAGTGTTCATATCTCTGTCTGGAGCATTGCAGGACCTGTGCAGAACGCAGGGTTAGAACCTCCTGCTGGCCTCATGAACACATTTTCATCTATTTTGATTGTTCAAAGCTACTAGATAGACAGCTACTGTATCTAGCATTAACATCTGAAACTGCATACCATTGTATTTCACATTAGATAGTTGAAAAGTTTTGAATAACAAATGACAGTATACTGATTTTGGGACAGCCTGAACATTACGTTATTTAATGATTTTGCCGTAATTGGCACACGTGAAGTGTTCTTGCTAAGTCATGGTGCCATCTTGTGGTGTAATTGAATGGAATGCACTGGGGTCGGATGTGGGACATTTCCCACCTCGAATGCGGAATTAGGATCACTAGAATCTTCCAGGCAGGTGTGTTGGAGCTAAACTCTGCTGGAAGTTTGGACACCCCTGCCATTTTCATTCTGTTTTCAACAGTTTTTCATAGTTTTGATGACTTTACTATCTGCTTGTTAAGTCGTGATACTGTTTCCAGGTCCAGGCCTCTACTTGTTTCAATTGAGAATACGATCTCAACAGCTGTTTATGAGTACTATTTATTCATATCACACATTTAAGCTAAACTTTTATAAACCCATGCTGTACATTACAGTTTCCAGGCTCACTGTATCCCTGACTCCAATGTTTTAATGATTCAAGGGTTAGGATTATGTTTATTTGTTAGTATTACATGAATATTAGCACCATTTGCTGTTTGCTTTTGGCATCTCATAGAGCGTTTGGACCCAGAAACGGTGACGTGTCAAGCTAGATTTAACAAGTGGATTATTCTGAAGCACGGGACATAGTAATATAGTATGTATATCCACACACATAATTCCAGTGAACATCTCCATTTTATGAATTTTGGTTTCCTGTAAACGTGTTCCCTAAAAATATAATGCCGCAGTGTTTCCAACTTGCAATATGATTCACTGAGGATTGTCAAAAGCAATCTCAAGAGATGATGAAGCAGCCCTGCATTTAAACTCATAAAATGAAGTTAATAATTCTGTTCGTGAGTTCACTGCAGAGTTCAGACCCCATGACACACCGGCTGCCCTCATTTTATTAATTATCTCTCTCTTTATTTAAGCAGACACCATTTCCCCCCTAATAAATTAAGCGAGAGATTTAATCAATTATGTTGTTAAGCAATTGATTGAAAACAAACACCATCCATTGTCTCTGTTGTGGCACTTCCTTGTGAAATGGATGACTTTCAGCATGTTTTGTTAATTTGAATTAGTGAAGGTTTTAAACTGAGGAAGTTTTGTCAACACTGCTACAATGACATACTCTGTTTCAAAAGCATTGTTTAATGCCTTGCTGTATTTTCTATGCCAAAAAGTAACACATTTCTGAGTAATCAAAGGCCCCGATATACTTCAAGCGAAGTTCTTTTGGGGAAAAAAAAAAAAAACAACTCAAAAAGGCTGCACGACAGTATACCAATGTTGTCTGCTCTGCTGGAGGCAGCGTTATCCTCTATCAACAAACACACAACAATCATTGGCAGCGGTGGAGCCCCAGAACACACCCACCAATTACGTAATCATCGTGGAGGAATGGTTATTCGAATATGCTAGCCAAAGTTTTGGTGAGCTACCAAAACAAACTCGAAATGACCCTCGTTTTGGCCAGATTTTGTTCGAAATTACGTCAGTTCGTTCTTCAATTCCACTTGAAGTATATCGGGGCGTCCCCCGTACTTTAGAACACCCTGAACATGCGTTTACACTGTGTTTCACGGGTTAGCTCACCTAAGAATGAAAATTCATCTACGTCATTTACTCACCCTCATGACATTCCAAACCCATAAGACTTTCGCTTATCTTCAGAACACAAATTAAGATATTTATAATGAACTATGAGAGATTTCTGTCCCTCCACTTAAAGTCTATTCACCCAGTTCAAACATTGATAAAACGATCTCTTTATAAGATTAGCAGATTTCATTTTTGGCTATTACACTCATAAATATTGATCAGCAAACAGAACATTCAATTTTAAGAGTTTAATAATAAACGAAAGCCTAACCATACTTGCTTGACTCCTGAGAACAAACCTCATTAGTTCTTGCGGAAGCTCAAAAGTGCTGCGTAACGTGAGAACGAACCTCATTAGTTCTTGCACGTCAAGTACCAAATTTGACTGCCCTTTGTATATATGCTGTTGTTCATCATATAAAGCGATCTCGTATCATCAGAAGGCTTGGATTATAACCCACTTGATTCATAGGGGCTGATATAAATAGGGCTGAGCTCAAAAATGTTGACAATATTCAGCATCTCTATTTATGTATTTTCTCTGAAATGGCTTCCAGGATATCCTACTGTATATATAAACCTAGAGTGGAGGGGACAAATATCTTCTGCTCATAAGCTTTGCAGCTTTGCCGAATGCCACTATTGACCAAGAAGAACATACAAGGCGGACTTGAATATGCTTAAAATTCATTTGGATATACCTGTGGAGTTGTGGACGAATGTTTTATGGAGGGATGTGACCAAACTGGAACTTTTTGGACCCATGGATCAGCGGTACGTCAAATCAGGCAAAGCTTATGAGCAGAAGAACACCTTCTCCATGGTCAAACATGGAGGTGGTCCAGTCTTGTCCTTTGCTGTTGCAGGAAGCAGAAATCTTGACTGTATGAAGGACATCATGAATTCTTTGAAGTATCAAGCCATTTTTGCAAAGATTGTGATGCCTTCGGTGCAGAGACTGAAGCTTGATGAGCTTTCCTGCAGGACAGCCGTCCCAAAGTATACATCCAAATCTACTAAAGCTTGAGTAGTTCTTGAGTGGCCTGTACAGTCTTCAGATTGAAATCTCATTGAAAATAGTTGGTGGAATTTATAGAAAGCAGTGGTAACATGAAAACCAAAGACTATCAGTGATCTGGAAGCTTTTTCAAGCAAGGAATGGGCCAAGATTGCAGTAGAGAGGTGACAGAAGCTTCTAAGCACTTACAGGCAGTGTTTATTGGAGGTTATAAAGAATAAAAGATTCTGCACAAAATTTGACTTTTGGGGGTTGAATAAATTTGTACATTTGTTTAGAGCCAGTTAGATTTTTTTTTTTTTCATTTATCATCAACTTTACATTCTCAGAATCACTCAAATGTGTATTGATAAACTTTGTATGATAGTTTACTGATTAATTGTTTTCATAAAGTTTTGTTCTCAGAAGCAAAATGTCTTGCAGGTTAAGGGGGTTGAATAATTTTGATTGCAACTGTATATAAAACGAATCAATAATAAATTGTTAATGTGCTCAGCATTCTGTAACAGATATTTTTGGATTCTCTAGACTATTTTAGGTCGTAAAGTGAGCAGGATATATTACAATTTAGCGTATGGCTTCGGCAGGCATGTGTTTTGATACCAAGGGGGGCAGACAGTGGTTTTCAGCTCCACACTATTTTCCTATGTAAATCTGTGGTGAAAAATGGAACTGCAACGCACTCTAGTTGACAGCCATCGGGGCAGATTTCAGACTGCCCCTATTATTTTCATGTTACCTTACTTAAACCTCAGTCCAGACCAAGACAATATCAGTCCGCTTCTGATATGTAGTCTGCATCAGGTCAGTAACTAGTTGGCATGTCTGTTCTTCGTATCAAATGAATGAAAGTTTAAATGTGCGAATGTGAATAGCCTTTATATAATTCTGTTGTGTTTGTTTTATGTTTGTTCTGAGAATAGAAATGACTTTGTTTTTCTCACCGGAATCCCTCCACAACTTCTATCATTCTAAAACAACTTTCGTAGGCAATAAATACTACATTAAGTCAATAGCATTCTATGCGTGCCTGTCAATCAAAATTACAGCGCCTCCCTCAGGCTGAATAACGCAAGGATGTTAGGCCTCTACTGAAAGTGTGTCTGCATGTGTTCAGCGATTAGAGTGTTAGAATGTCATAAACTAGCGCTAATACCCAGAATTTGCCCTACCTAAATGTACGGTCAGGAGCCGCTACTGCTCACTTGTCATCATGCCACACATGCACAAAGTCTAAAACTTTCCCCAGCCCTGTGCCCTCAATCCATAGAGGCTCCTCATTTCCATATAATCTGCATTTTTCCAGGAGAAGTGGCCTAATTAATCATGTGGCCATTTTGTGTCTCATTAGTGCTCTCTGCTTGGATCCCCCAGCCAGGACACACCGCCCAGCGCTCTCATTAGACAGTCCATCATTCTTCCTGCCTTTACTGAACAGACTTTCTCCAGACTCATTGTTTTTTGTTTTGTTTTTTTTTTCAGTCTGTTTCGAATTATAATGAAGGCCTTTCATGTTTTGAGTTTTCAAGAGCATAAATAAGAATTCTGAGGATGTTGTTGTGCTACATGCAGGAAGTGGATAAAGAGGAAATTCGGAATACATAGTCAGTTTGTTGTAGCGCTTGCAGAATCAATCTATTAAGGAGCTATATCATTAAACATGTTTTAAAATAAAAGTGTTCAAAGTACTCCATAGCCATACTCTAATTTATAAGCTCCCTCTCCAGCCCTCCCAGAGTATTTATTGAAACTGACCTGCAAACATTTTCTGTTAAGAAATCGTCATTCTGTTGATGTCAGGGACATGGACACATTAAAGTATTAATTCACACACACACAAAAAAGAAAGTAAGTCGTGAGGTCACTTATTTCTAATGTGAGCAGATTAGCCAATCGTAATGTCTTAAACGTATAATAGCAAAAATAGCACAATTTTTTCTAGAGGTCAGAGAGAGGGGGTGGGAATTAAGAAATTTTCTTCTAATGTTTTTCCCTTGATATCCTTGTCTTTTGCAGAGGAATCGAATGGGTTAGTTTGACTAGTTTCCTGTCCTTCGCCACCTCTGTTCCCAATAACCTTGGACTTGTGAGGAATGAACTACAGCATGTGGACTTGCGCACAGGTAAAGCACACATTGATCCATACATTACACACTGGTATTTATGCTGATTGCTCGATCTCCTGAGTGCATTGTGACTGTCAGTGTTCATTATCAGCTGGGAAAAAAAAAAATTCTGAAAGTGATTCCAATGATTTTATTCCCGTGTCTTTATCATTATAGCTGTGATGTTGATGTCACTATTTCTCATTAAATTAGAACTATTATTGAAACATTATCGTTATTGTCCTTTGTGTGAACGAATTATCCAAAAATGAAAATTACCCCATGATTTACTCATCCTCAAGCCATGCTAGGTGTATATGACTTTCTTCTTTCAGACAAACACAATCAGAGTTATACTTAATAATGTCCTGGCTCTCCTAAGCCTAATAATGGCAGTGAACAGAGGATAAGATTTTGAAGCATCCCCCCACAAAGCTCCAGGGGGTAAATAAAGGCCTCCTGAAGTGAAACGATGGGTTTTTGTAAGAAACATATCCATATTTAATACTTTATTAACTATAGCTTTCGGCAGATGGCCGTACGCATCGATTTGCAGCAGAAGAGTAACCCCTGACCCGACGCATGATGCACTGACAAACGTGGAAGCGCAGAGGATAGAGCAAAGCAAAACACCGGTCATGAATTTGAAGTCTAAAACAAGAATTTTTAAAGAGAAATGTTGGAGGATTTCGATATAAGAGAAGAGGAGCTTGAGTTTGTTGCCCAGCCCTATTTGTTTGAACCGCGAGAGGCGTCTAAGCTTACGATACTCCTACATCACGTCAGGGGTTACTCTTTTGGTGTAAGTCGACAAGTGTATAGCCGTCTGCCGAAAGACAGTTATTTAAGTTTTTAAAGTTTTAAATATGGGTATTTTTCTTACACAAATGCATCGCTTCACTTCAGAAGGCCTTTATTAACCCCCTGGAGTACGTTTATGATGGATGGATGCACTTTTTTGTGCTTCAAAATCTCATCCTCTGTTTACTGCCATTATAAAGCTTAGGAGAGCTAGGACATTATTAAATATAACTCCGATTGTGTTCATCTGAAAGAAGAAACTCATACACACCTAGGATGGCTTGAGGGTGAGTAAATCATGGGATCGTTTTCATTTTTGGGTGAACTAACCCTTTAACTCATCCCACGATGGTGCACTTGATGAATTCATTACACAAAAGTTAGTCGTGTCTCGTAAAGAAAAAACGCATGGACTGCAAATACATTTTACCAAACAAACAAAAGCACATTCTATCCACGAGTGCTGTCGCGCTCTCGCTGATATAGGCCTACCTGATGATCAGTAGCGGTATATAATTCAATAAATACCTATTATATACCTATAAGCACTTCACTTAAAAATAACTGTTAAGTAATAAAATAACCAGAGAAGTTTAAGCGAGAACACGTAATCTCTGAGAGAGAGCAGAGGCATGAGACCACTATTTGAGAGCGCATGTCCAGTTTTGTGCGAGTGTGAAGGAAATCCGCCTGCGAGTGGAGAGATTCGTGCACTCTCAAGTTTTATAATGCGCTCTTAACATTTGTCATTAAAATAACACCATAGACACGGCGAGAAGCTGCAATTCGTTTTTTTTTTATTGGTTAAAATGAATGGAGAATATCATGTGTTTTTCCGTGGGTGCTCGACCATTTCCGTGGGTGCTCGGGGCCCGGCGCCTATGCTCACATTATGTTCGGTTGCACTGTCCTGTTTTTGTTAGCTAAGCTATAGAGTGTCAATATTAGTTAGGTCATGCAGGCGTTGCTTGGAAACCTTGCATCCAGTGAAATAACTTAATGAATATTCATACACTTGAACAGTTGATTCACAGGCTGATTAGCAGGCATACACTTCAGTACATCTCTTTTTCAGGCTATAAACTAGGCCTTCTAGGCAAATCTCACATTAAATTTTAATGAATTCATTAAAGCTGCAAGCAGCATTGATTGGGACCTCACGCGTTGGTGCACATTCGTGGGTCCTGGTGTGTTTTTGAGCATCCCTATATACCTCTCAAAATGCCTGTGAGGAGAGATGTTTTTGATATGTGTAGGAGAGAGGTGTGAGGGAATTGGGTCTAGAGAGTTTTTTTGTAGAGAGGAATGTGCTAAAAACATGTTGAATATGATACTTAAGTGTCTTTACTCGGTGGCCTAATGCAGGTCTTTACCTGAGTAGGTCTTGACACAAGGAAGGCTGACAATGACACATAATCCAATTAAATATATGGCTTATCTAAGCTTGAGAGAATACAGCTGTACACACCTTTAGAATTAGCAAACCAAAAGGCAATAGCATGCCAGTGGCTTAAATCGAAACTACTGTTCGTCACTTAAGTGCAATAGATATAATGAGCAATAAAAATAACAGTAACACTTTACTTAAAGCCTTTATGTATAATGCCTTAATTATGCCTTGTAATGAATTGTGTGGTCTCATGAATAATTGTAACCGTAGTTATAATACATTATAATACACCTTTAGAAAGTATAAAGCATTAAAACACAACAAACAACCAATTTCAGATGTAACAAGGAATCTGTGAATATTATAATGCATTCTAACTTTGGTTACAATTAATAATGAAAAGATATAATGCATTATAACGTACATTATGAATACCTTTATAATGCATTATACAGGCTTTAATTAAAGTGTTACCAGAACAACAAATAGCTTCTTCTTGCTGACTGCCATTATTTTAACAAACAAATACAATCAAAATACCAATCAGAATAAAAATAGCAATGCACAGTAAAACAAATAAATCCTCTCTAGCAGCAAATATTAATCTAAACTACAGCAAACTCTTGTGTGTTATTGCCATCTCCTGATTAATCGCTTTTCCTTGGATTAAGTGTAAACAAATGTTAGAAAATAAATATAAAGCTTTTAAGTATTTGGTGTGGTTTTGTAAACTCTATATCAAATACTGTAGGGCTGTTCGAATACACTTTGACTTCCTTTCTTCTCTGTGACAAGCAGTGTCAGAAACACAGTTCTGCAGTCTGTTTTATGTTTGCTGGGGCCACATTTACCGCATTATTTCTACCTTTCTCTAAGCGCCACCTACTGTCAAAGTGTGAATTTGTATTTTTGTTCATTCGGTATCCTTCACTAAATCTGCCATTCTTCTTGTTCATGTGTGGATGATGTACGACATGCGAATCCTAGCATGGCCTTTTCATCAGTGTTTTGTTGTTGTTAACTCTCCACCGCTGTCTGCACTCTTTTGGGTGATTAGCTCCCTGTCTTCATTAGAACAGGACCTTAATTAGACCAGTCTTTCCACAAACTATATCTCAGTGAATATCACACACTTGCATACAGATGCACAGTCCTTCACACACTAGCTAAACACTTTGCTATCTGGATAACAAATCAGGGCTCTGCAAACTCTCAAATCATTAACGAGTCAAGAGAGGAGGAGACTTGAAGATAAACGTCATTTTTTTACACAGAGCACTTCTGCGTAAATTGACTTCTGTCAATTTTGTTTATTAATTTTAGTACAATTTCTGCATTTTATACATACAAATCACAGCAACCCCCCCACACACACACAAAAATTAAAGGTACTGAATGTTAACATGTTAAAAAAACTTCTTTTAATATTTTTTTTTAATTAAATAAACTATTACTATAAATTCTGTTGTTGAGAATCTACAAGAATCTAGAAATGCTGTGAAATTAAAGGTTACTTAAATCAAATAACTTTAATTGTAACTCAACCACATACACAAGTTAAACAGTGAGTGAAAGTCTTGGGTGCAGTTCCAAGCAACATAACAGTTTGTGTCTGTGATAGAGAGTCTAAACAGTAACTTAAATATGTAAATTATAGCACGCACACAAATCAACAATATACAGATGGTACTCAAACAGAATAATCTTTTTACCTCCAAATGAATTTGCTATGGTTCTATAACCATTGTAGTGGACAGCAGGCAGAGAGGATGGCAAATTTTGAAATTCCATTTCCACACATAATGGGAATGGGGTTTTGTGGACAACACAAACAAATGCCTATTGCCTTCAGATAAAACAACATCTCTTAGGGATTGCGGGGGGCTTATCATTAACACAGAGCACCCCCCTCAATCACAGAAACTGCTTTTTGTCCCTCATTCTTATCCACAAGTGTGAATGATCATATATTCCTTAGGAAAAACTGCCAGGAAAAACTAGTTTTGCCATATGGCTGAAGCCACAAAGGAAGGACATTTCTTCAAAGTTCAACATTGTGCATCATATTTGGAGTCTATGGGCCAGATTTACTAAACGGAGAAAATTAGCATGATAACGCGATTCCACAAATGCGCCGATGGGAGTGGCAAGTTTTGCGCATGATCTACTGCTGACACGCAAAATAAAGAACACAGACTGAGTCAAATCATTTACATAATGACCAACGCAATCTAACAAGAGCAGTGCAAATTAGCGTTGGGTCGCAAATAAGCTGATGAGCTGATGCTCATCAGGTGCGGGTCAACACAGGCGCAACTTGTTACATGTAATTATTCCATGAGAAATTAATACGAGTGGAAAATATTTTCTCCCTACCACATGCTCTCTGTTCTCTGCGGCGTCTCTCCATGTCGCATGGGTTAAGACATGTTTTGTTTTTTTGGGGGGTGTTAAATAATGGTAACAAATATCAGTTCACAAATATCAGTGAAGTGACTAGCGCAAACATTAGTAAATCGCGTTGTGTGCTTCATTTAAATAACCCCTCACCCCCACCCCTAAAATTTTCCGTCTGAAAGGGAAACTCCTACAAATGCATATGCAATAAGGTCAGCCACAGAAACAACTCAGTCCACGCCTTTTTGCACTGCGTGTCTTTAGTAAATCCTGACAGTAGTTTTTTTTTTTTAACGCCAAAAGAGGGTTTGCGCTGGCACAAGCTATTAGTAAATCTGGCCCTATGTGCTCAGCAAAATGCCTTAATATGGAACTGGTTTGAAAAGTGAGCTATGCATAGGTAATAGGCATGTGACGGTATCAAGTTTTCATGTTGCGATTAATTGCTGAAGCTTTTATCACGGTATGCTGTATTATCACGATATTGAAATAAGTTGCAAAAAAAAGTGTTGTTATAGTATAACAGGTTTAAGAACTCTTTTTGTAATAACAAAAAGAACTCTGAATGTTTAAATATAATAATACAATACACAAAAAATATATCAAGTAAAATTTTCAAACAGATTAAAGTGCAAAAGAATTAGGCTATAAAGAACAACAGGTAACACTCTACAATAAGGTCTCATTATTTACTGCATTAACTAAGATTGAGCAATAGCTACATTTGTTACAGAAAGTATTATTTTTTGTTAATGTTAGTTAGGAAATACAACTGATCATTGCTAATTTTATCTCAGGTCCATTAAATAAGTTCTTATTTTAGTAATGTTATTAAACAGTAACTAAGAAATTAACATTAGCTAAGAATAATTAATGTTTTATAAGTATTTTTCATTGTCAGTTTGGTAATAATGAATTAACATGTTAACTAATGAAGCCGTATGTGTCAAAGTTTTACTGAACAATAACAAATAATCAGAATATCTCTAATTATTAAGGCATGTTGTAGTCCAGATTAAAATATAAAAATGTTTAAGTTTGAAAATAAATAGCCTATTAAGTCTTTAAGTATTAAGTTGCTGTGATGAACAACATTGAAATTACAAAAAAACTGAATGGCTGTTTGAAGCATTTTAAAAACTTCACTAGCGCAGTTTATTTGTTTACGGGGTTTCCGGGGTAACCGCTGCACTTCTGCTGTTCCATCAGCGCCCTCTGCTGTCAGAGAGTGAACGTGCACTTTCATTCAGCGTGTCTCCTTCACTCGTTCCGCCATGTGCTTCTCATGCACGTGGGGCTTGTTTACATCTGAGCGCGTGTTCCTTTGACGCAGAATACAGCGGTGTTGTGCATTTTATACGGTTGATGGGGAAAGTATTCTTAAATGCATTATAAAAATTTCAATAATTGGTTGAAATTTTTTTTGATGTGCCCACGATAACAATATCATGCATATTCATTATCGTGATATATCGCATTACCGAATATCGGCACATGTCTAATAGGTAATACCTTAAAGATGCTGTTTTAATTGTGAACTTTAAACTATGCAAATAACCCTCACACCAGAGGAGGGTCATACTGTGGCCACCTCTGATGACAACAGCAACCAATCACAACGCTAGATTAGAAAGGAGCCAATTTGCAAATCCCTCCTGTTTAGGAAGGATTAAAAGGTTCTCTCTAAGACAAAGGAAAACAATTGTTGTAAAAAAGAGAAACAAGGAAGTTCTGCAAGAAGGGAATTTTGGGGTGTTTGGTAATGGCAACAACGACCAAGCTTATGCCCCCATTTTCAGGACCTTGCACGAACTTCAGAATCTTCTCTTCAGGGATCTTCCATCCATGTGTACCAGATTGTCCGGATCTTCTGCACAGACTTCCGCCACTTGGACTTATGACATGACCAAGCGGAACCTAAATATTATATTTATATTTCCTACCACTTCCTAATCTGATACTCTTGCAGCAGTGATCGTATACACAGATAACATAAACTCTTCTCCCACACTTGCCCTTCAAATAGATCCTTGCCAGGTTTTTATTTATTTATTTATTTTCAATCACTTTGCAGTATTTTAGAATTGTGTGCTTAAAGAGAACATGCATGATTTATTAACCACCCTGCTTTAAATGTTGCTTCATAACACTCTTTCAAACAATCAGGAGTTGTATGCAATGAGTTGTAGCATTTAGAAAGACAATGAAGCAATAAGCTGTTTAAGGCAGTGATTTCATCTCAAATTCGGACTCTGACATATATACACTTGACAACTTCAACTAATGGACACTTTGTTTCCAAAATTCTTTGCATTTGCAAGACCCTAATTTAGACTGTCAGATACAGTGGTTCTCAGTCCTGGTGTGCCTCTTATTTACCGAACATAATTTATATCAACAGCTCATTGGTAGAAGTGCCAAGTCCTGAACTGGGTGTGACTGAACCACTGGCGAAGTGTAATAAATAAGTTGTCTTCTACTCTGTTTGTGTACCTATAGTATACCTAATTATACAATATGGCGTTGATTATTGAGGGAATAGTGTGAATGATGAACAAGTGAGTGATTTCAGACAACACTTGATGCCAGTTGACACCATAATGCATTTTCTGAAGCGCACCTCTGCTGGCTAAAACCACTTTGGTGGACACACGACCTAAAGGCCCGTTCACACCAAGAACGATAACTGTAAAGGTAATGGTAAAGATATAGTTCTTAAAATCATTCTAAATACAGTATAAAAGAACAGAGTCCACACCACAGCTATAATGATATAGAGAAACGATATCATTGGGATCACTTTCAGTATGATTTTTTTTTTTCCCCAGCTGTTGAACATAAAACACTGACAGCCAATCAGAATCCATTCTAATTTTAAGGGCTCGCACATTTAAAATGCAGAGAAGTTAATCACAGAGGTCAAGAAAAAGCCACCACTTTTTGACAAGTCAAACCCCCTTTTCAAGGATACTTTAAAGAAAATGGGTATATGGAAAACAATCGGTCATACCGTTGGAATAAATGGTGAGGAGTATTAACGATGAGATCATTATGCCAAGCTAGCAAACAGTGTAACATAATTACCTCAGGTATCCAGCGCTAGTTTCGACAACATTGTCTTGAAGTTGAAGTTGCAAGGGAAAAGACTAGGTGTTGTTTTTATTCCACTATATTGAATTTGTCAGCTAAATTCACTGTTAGATTAGATCGATTACACTAGCTGTTCACGCGAAACATAGCATGCTGAGGACATCTGCTGGTTAAAGCCGTGTAAATGCAACAAGAACAGCAAAAACATGTTGTACACACTTTGAAATCGCAGCGCATGAGCTTAGAATAAAGACCATTATTGTTCATTGGTGTGGACGCAAATATAGTTATTGTCATAGTTATCTTTATAGTTATCATTCTTGTGGTGAATGAGCCTTAAATCTACCATACAAAGGAAATAATTTTAAGCAGGTCCATAATTTGTATGTTTTGTTATATATTTCGGATTACATTTATTTGTTGTTTGTTTGTTTGTGCTAAACATTTTACACATAATGAGTAATTTGTGCTTTCTCTCTCAGGCCGGTGCTTTGCATTTCGAGGTGAGCGCGGGAATGATGAACCAGCCATTGAAATGATTAAAGTGTCACATCTGAAGTAAGTAACATAAATGCTTTTCACTCTGGTGCAAACACCTCAGTGAGCACTTTAAACACTTTAGTCCCAGTGGTTTCCCTCAACAGTGATTAACGGTTAGTGGTGACAAATACGGACATGCACAAACTACTCTCGGGAATTATTTCCTGAAAGGTGTCTGGGGTGCATTTTCACCGACTCCTCTCTTTCCTCTCTTCTTTTCTCTCACATTGCAGTTACTTTAACCTAGGGACGTCCTGATTGATGTGTCTGATTGTGTAACCTTGCAGTAGAGGGGATTTTATTTATTGTTTGCCATCATTTCAAAGCTTTCACCTTTATCACTCTCCAAACTGCAGTTTGAAACCGTTCAGTCAAGCATGAGCGAGTCAGTGTCTGCTGGTTATCAGCCAACCCTAAAGACACCTTTTCACTACAACAAATGACAGACAATATTGATTTCCATTGGACAGTCTCACGGTGACTCTGTAGCATTCTGACTCTTTTGTGAATTTTTAGATCCATTTTGAACTTCAAATTGAAATATATACACTGTATGCAACCCTTAAAAATGGATGTATTGTGTTCCAACAAGGCTATGACAAGGTGAAAATTACCCATAATTGTTTCCTAAACTCTAAAATCCTGCTACTGACAAGTTAAAGCTGTCATTAATGTTTGCAGTGCAAAATTTAACTAGAAAGGTAAAAATGACTATCAAGTATTTTAGCCAAGAATCATTATATCTAGCCCACTTTAAATTTATTTCATTGAATTTTTGAGAGAGAGTTTGTGCGTGTGTGAATTACCTGAGTTTGTTTAAAATCTCTGAATCGCTACATTATATTTCTCAGCAACGATGGAGTAACGTAGTAAACTGTGAGTTTAATTACTTCAAAAACAGCAATGTTACTCTCTTGTTGCTGAGAAGTCCAATGTAGCAAATCAGTAGAAAACCTATTTTGTTAATAAAAGTTGCGAGGCAGCATTGACAACATGTTTCTGTGCTCCTGGATGTGTCTGTGTCTGTCTCCTCATCTATATATGTGTGTGTGGTCCTGGTTGTGGGCACAAGATATCCCCTCAAGGATGGCAATACCATACATCTTTGACCTTGTGAGGACATTTTTGGTCCCCATGAGGAAAACCGCTCATAAATCATATCAAGTGATGTTTTTCAAAACACGGGACATGGAAACCCAACAAATAAATTGACTGGAACTACCTCTGCTTTTCAAAGTTTTACACATTCCAGCCAGTCAGAATTAAGTATTCAGACAGACATTGGTATAAGGGTACCTATTCATTCATTATTCATTTGTCCCATCATAGTCAATAAAGAGAGAGAGTAAATGCTTGCACTCTGATACTGCAGACACATACAGAAACACAACAACCTCACAAACAAATATAAAGTTGTTTTTGTCAGTAGGTGTAATTTATGAGTGAAAAGGCAACTTTACATTTCCATCCCTAGTGTCTACTACTTAAAAAAAGAGTGTCAGACTCAACTTTATAGTCAGAGACTATAGATATAGAAAGATGGTTCACTCCTATTAGTTATGAATGGGAGAAACTGCAACTGCAATATGGCGGAATACGTCCCGCCTTCTAAGTAAAAGAGCCAATCGCTGATTGATAAAGTCATTGCGTCACTGCAGCTGCAGTTAGAAGCTCCGGTTCCCATAGAAAAGTGAGACTCATGTTTAGCACTGCACATGCGCATTGGCTCGTCTAGCCTGAAAAATACGCTTTTTTAACGCTATTTGAGCATAAGAAACAAAATATATGGGACAGGTCATCAGATTTTGTTGCTGATTTGAAATGTGTTATTTAATTGTGAGTTCGCCAAGCAGTTTTTGAGATTTCAGGATTCCCCCATTCAAATAGATAGGACTCCGTCTTGGATGCCCAAAATAGCTGCCCGGAGGCGTTGCAAATATGGCCGCCGAGTGAACAGACTTTCCTTGGTATAGTCTGTAGAGTATCAAGTGCACGCTCAATTCAGTACCTGCATGTAGGCGATGGATCAAACGTGTTTGGAAATCATCACTATTTTTACATTTCCATTTAGTGCCACTAATGGTCCAGATTGGCTTTGTTGGTCAGTCATTAATTTATCCATTTTATTAAGTTATGTAGAGACTATGTTTCGGACCATAGGTAGGAAAACACCCTGGACAAATGGACAGTCCATCACAGGGCTAACACAGCCAAACATTCACACTAACACAAACATTCACACTCACACTATGGACAATTTAGTGTCTCCAGTTCCCCTATGCTTCCTGCATTTGAATTATGGGGGAAATTGGAGCACCCGGTAGAAACCCACGCCAACACAGGTAGAACATGGAAACTTTACATAGACAGGCCTCCTGGTTCAAAACCAGGGAGCTTCTTGCTGTGAGATAACCGTTCTACCCACTGAGCCACTGGTCAATCAGTTCATCAATGCTAACTTTTAATGAAGCTACATTGTGAAACGTTCAGTAATACTTTAGTATAGAGAACACATATAAACTATTAACTACGACTTTTCCCTCAATAAACTCCTAATTACTGCTTATTAATAGTTAGTAAGGTAGTTGTTAAGTTTAGGTATTGCGTAGGATTAAGAATGTAGAATAAGGTCATGCAGAATAAGGCATTAATATGTGCTTAATAAGTACTAATAAATAGCCAATATTCGAGTAGTATGCATGCTAATAAGCAACTAGTTAAGAGACCCTAAAATAAAGTGTTACCCAACATTCTACAGTAGAATTCCAAAAAGTTTGATTTGCTTACTTTTAATGTAGGATACACTTTTTGATCTGAAGAAACATTTCAGGTATAGTCCCGAGGACGAAGTAACCGTATGTGTATGTGGTCTTCTTTAGGCAGTACCTGGTGGTGGTGTTCAGAGATAAACCTCTGGAACTCTGGGATGTCCGCACAGGAACCTTGCTGCGTGAGATGGCCAAGAACTTCCCTACTGTCACTGCCCTGGTACTGTATCAAATTCACAATGTGCCGTATTGCTTATAACTTTTACGTATCAGTCCATCTACATCACTTTTTGTACTTTTTTAAAGGGTTAGTTCACCCAAAAATGAAAATTCTGTCATTAATTACTCACCCTTATGTCGTTCCACACCTGTAAGACCTTCGTTCATCTTCTGAACACAAATGAAGATATTTTTGATGAAATCTGAGAGTTTTCGGTCACTCCATAGACTGCCTTCGCAACTGAAAAAAACATGACATCAAAACATGTTTCAAAAAGTTCATAAAGAGATCGTGAATTGAGTGGATCATGAATATGAATTGAGTGGTTTAGTCCAAATTTTCTGAAGACTCGATCGGTTTATATGATGAACATTTTCTGAAGAGACTCGATCGCTTTATATGATAAACAGATTGAATTTAGGCTTTTTTTCACATATAAGCGTTGATCAGCGAACATGAGCAGAAGTTCAACTGAACTTTCGCTGATCAATGTTTATATGTGAATAAAAGCCTAAATTCAATCTTTTCATCATATAAATCAATCTCTCTTCAGAAAATTTGGACTAAACCGCTCAATTTATATGGATTAGTTTTACGATCTCTTTGTGAACTTTTTGAAGCATCAAAGTGTGGTAACACTTCAGTATAGGGAACATGTATTCGCTATTAACTATAACTTTTGCTCCAATTAACTTCTAATTTACTGCTTATTAATAGTTAGTTATTGTGGCATTTAAATGTAGGTATGGTGTAGGATTAAGGGATGTAGAATATGGTCAAGCAGAATAAGACATTAATGTGTGCTTTATAAGTACTAATAAACAGCCAATATACTAGTAATATGCATGCTGATAGGCAACTAGTTAAAAGTGAGAATTGGACCCTAAAATAAAGGGTTACCCAAAGTTTCAACTGCCTAGCTGTCAATGGAGGGACAGAAATCTCTCAGATTTCATCAAAAAGATCTTCATTTGTTTTCCGAAGATAAACGAAAGTCTTACGGGTTTGGAACAACATGAAGGTGAGTAATTAATGACAGAAATTTTTGGGGTGAACTAACCCTTTAAGTATGCAGTTTTATTCCAAGCTCTTGAACAGAGAGATTACTCTCAATCTTTCTCCTACAAAGAGGCTGGCTTCATCACCACACAAACTCATTAAAGGGCAAAGTCGCTGTGTGGTTCTGACTGCAAGGGGCAGTAAACATTGTAATGGCGCCGCTAGTGAAGACTCGCAAATAACCCCAGCAGCAACCTTAGTAATAAATGCATTCTCTCTCCTGGCAACCTCTCTGCCAGATCATTTGCATATGTGACTTCTAGTGATCAGAAATTACAGAGTTTGAGGTGCTTTCAAGGCACCGTAAAATCTAGGTAGCACTTGGCCGACAAAAGAAAATTGGGTAATGTTTGATTCGGTATGCCCCACAGAATCCAAAGAGACTAGTTTCATGATTCTTAGCAAAAGATTTTTGAAATTATAAGAAAAATAGACTTTTTTCATGATCAGTTGGTGGCACTGTTCCAAAACTGGTGATAACACATACCAAGTTTCATGAAGTTGTGGAGATGCTTACCGTTATATTTGTTGTTGCATTATGTCTTTAACATACAACCTAAAAAAGCCAATAAAAAATAATAATAAACCCCAGGTGAACTGGGTAAAGAACATTTATCTAATAGATATCACCATACTTGATTAGAGAAGGGATTTTTTTTATCACTCCATAAATCAAAAATGATTAAAAAAAAAATGTTTCACCACCTAAAATGTTGTATAAAATCAGACAAATTATATATGAGCAGACACCTCTGTAAAAACCTTCAGAATATAAAATAAAACTGCAAGGCAATTCTGCATGAATATACCTGTATGTGTGTAAGATTTATGAAATTGAAATTTTAAATCCAATTGTTGTTTTTTTTTACTATGTCTGCTTGAGAGCAAATATATATATATATATATATATATATATATATATATATATATATATATATATATATATATATATATATATATTAAAGCAGACATAGTAAAAAAAAAAACAATTGGATGTATATAAAATATATAAACACACACACATGACATCCTCATAAACCACCTATTGCAGATCTCCACATATGTTTGTATGCTTCTTCAGAATCATTTGTTGCATATTCTAATTTTGTGAAGTTCTGAGGTTTTGTTTAGGAATTAAAGACTTCATGATTGAACCACTACTACTAATAATAATAATAATCCTAACAAAAACAATAAGGTTCATGACCAAATTCAAATGATCAAATGCAGTTTATGACCCATTTAGAGAAAACATTTAATCCTCCATTAAAAACTTTCTCCACAACCATGTGTGTTTTTGAGCGTTTGCTTACTATCTGTGCAGTGACTCATGATAACTTTATTTGTGTGTAAACAGGAGTGGTCTCCTTCGCATAACCTGAAAAGTCTGAAGAAAAAGCAGATTGCTGCACGCGAGGCCATGGCCAGACAGACCACCCTCGCTGATGCTGAGCAGAGCAGTGTGGAGTCCTCTGTTATCAGGTCTCATTGACCCAAATGAAAATTGTCATCATTTATTTTCTTGTTCTTTTTTCTGAAGATTTCTTGAACAATGAAAATATGCAATGATTGTCAAGCTCCCAAATGTACATAAAAGCAGCATGAAATTACTACAACTTCTGAACTATGTTACAAAACTTCTGAAGTACAAATAATCAATTTGACAAATAATTTTGACCATTTCTGATCTCTACACTAAAATTTAAGTTGTTATTCAATGAAAATCTTGCTCTCCGCTGCAGCTCAAATGTTATTTGCGCTTATGCACATTCAGACTTGAAGATGCGTTGCACAGTGTTTGATGACATTGATGACAAATAACATGTGACTAGTTGCATAGCAAGTTTGAATATACTGAAGTATGAATGAGATTACAGAGGAGGAGAATACTTTCAGTGAACTTAAATTTTAGTCTGTTTGTTAAAAAATCTGTTTGTTGAAGCATGACTACAGAACACAATAAGGAATCTTGCAAACAAGTCCTCTGGCCTGCTTTTATGACATTTTTTGCACTTTTTATCATTTTAAAGCTCTAGAGCCCACTGTTGTTTTATAGAAAAGGGTGGACAGTATGTTCTTCAGCATTTTTCATGGAATAAATTAAGTAATACAGGTTTGGAATTACATGATGGATACATTATATATTTTTTTACATTGTTTATTTTGGATTATTTTGATTTTTTTTAAAAGTCTTTTAAAAAAATCAAAATAATCCAAAATAAACAATGTAAAAAAGTCTAGCATTGATTCACTAATCATTGGTAATTTGGTACTTTGGTACTGCACTTTACACACTTCAGTGGTTTGCTATTTCAGTCATAACTCATAACAACTCTCTGTTGCTGTCTGTCAGTATGTTGCAGGATGCTGAGAGTAAGTCTGAAATGAGTCAGGGCATATCGGCTCGTGAACACTTCGTGTTTACTGACACAGATGGCCAGGTCTATCACATCACCGTGGAAGGCAACACTGTGAAAGATGGGGCACGTATTCCACCTGATGTGAGTGTCCTTATGTGTTTTGCATCTTTTGTATGCATCCATTACCCAGTAATCTTGTTGCATTTTCATTAACACTTTCTCATGTTTTTTTCTCCTATTCAATAATCTTTTTTTTTTTTTTTAAATCATCACAAAAGAACACAGCGACTCAAATGTAATATTTATGTAATTACTCTTGGTGCTATTTTTGTGTTGTTTAACTATCATCAGCATTTATTTATTCTTTTAAATAATATCATTAACACAATGTCGGGGTGAAATTTGCTGTGATGCAAGGGGCACCAGAGAAAATCTTGCCTAGGGCGGCAAATTGGTCAGGGCCGGCCCTGCATGTACGGTCAGATGTTCTTTGTCTATGTGTCAGTAAATCAAACCAGTGACTAAACGGTCAACTTCACGTTGTTTCTCTTAGTAGGATGAAATTAATCTGTTATTTAAATGGTGATTCAATTATATATAGAAAGCAATTAAAGAACGCTCCCTTTACAATCGCTGGTGCTGTCAATCAAACAGCACGAGTTTATCAGTGACTGGAATCGCGCCGTTTTTAGTTACATCGCGTTTGCACTGTTAGTTATGATGAAAGCATTTTTAGTGTGCAGAAACTGAGTTGCAATGACGAGATCACTGCTTTCATGCGCTCAACAATCGACTACAATGTTCATCACTGCAACCTTTCATGCCATGTTCTAAATATAATGCCATAGATCTAAATACAGTGCTTTTCACGATTAGTTAACCTTGAGAGTTGTAATAGTAATAGTAATTTCATAGGCAAAGATGTCAGCCAATCACAGCAGTAGGTGTTTACACTGAAGTCTCACAGCAGACACGCCCTTTAAAACAGAGCATTCAAAAAAGAGGGCTAAAATCAATGCCTTTTATTTCTAAATTATGACCATTTTTGATGTAAAAGGCATACTAACATTATAAGTGCACCACAGGAAACATTATAAAACAATGCAGTTCTTGACCCCTTTAATGCATAAACTTTTATTTTTGTATTCTTATCCCATTACTCAAGAATCAGTCATACATGAAGAAAGAACATTTTCAGCAGAACATTTTGTAAAGTCCTGGAGATGGAATATCCTGGATATAGCTGTACATACTCTTCTGTATGCAACAAAGGAGTTTTGAAACGTTTCCTCCCAATGTTTTGTATAAAATCTGCCATTTCATACTTTTGAGATGAAAGAGGATATGAAGAGAAAATTGCTCCCTTCCTCGTCCTCATTATCCTTTTATCTCCTGCAGGGCTTTTTTTTCACAAGCCACAATGGTTATTTCTGATTGGTTGTTCATATTTATTTCACTGTTCGAATTTTGTAAGCGACCTATATCTGTCTTCAGCATGACCAGTGACACTTGAACTCATATTCTTGGTTTCATCTGTTCTTTTAATTTGTTGCATTAATTCTGTTAATTCAGTTTTAATTTTTATTAAATAATATATCTAAAATAAAAATTAAAATATTCAACAAGGAAGGAAAATAGGGAGATGAAGATGGATTAATGGATTAAAAACAAATCTGGACAAAGTTGTCCTTTTGGGGGTTGCAGTTGAAAAAAAATGCAATAAATCACAATATTTAGCAATATAATAACAACATAACTTGGAACAGACTCTCAGCCATCTGACTTCACATTTTGAGTTCTGTATTTTTAAATCTGTTGGCATCTGTCATCACTCTATATGTTTTAGTTTGTAGTTTCTTTAACCTTTTCTTTAAATGCAACATTGTGATTGGTGTTGTGGCATATTAACTGTGTCCTATGTCTTTTATGCATGAAACTCTTCTACTGTTTTTCAGGGCAGTATGGGGAGTATTGCCTGTATTGCATGGAAAGGAGACACTCTAGTTCTGGGAGATGTAGATGGAAACCTCAATTTTTGGGACCTAAAGGCCCGTCTTTCAAGGTACAAATGTCTATATCAAACATGTCATGTATGTGTGTAAACTGATTTAATTCCAAAACTTGGTGAACTACTTTCTTAGCCAGACACATCATCAGAGTCTGAGTTGGAAAAGTACAATTGTGTGCATCACACACTCGAGTTGCTTTTACTGTGTTGATAAAATGTCACACTTTTCAGGGGTGTACCAACACACCGCGGGTGGGTGAAGAAGATTCGTTTTGCTCCGGGCAAAGGCAACCAAAAACTCTTGGTGATGTACACAGACGGAGCTGAGGTCTGGGATACCAAAGAGGTGTGTGTGTGTGTGTGTGTGTTGTTTATTTATTTAGCAAAAGCATCACTACTTCATTTTTTGCAGATAGAGAAGCACCACTGCTTCATTTTTTTTCTTCAAGTCCCTTTGAAGCAAGTCCGCTCTGCCGCCAGTTCTCCTAAGCAGCCATTTTCTATCTAGACAATAGTCATGCAACTAAAGTGTAAACATATTTAATAGCATAATTTGAATCAACAATATAATCAGTCAAAGCTAAATTTGGCTTCTTTAGCAGAAATAGTCTGATTCACCTGACACCTGATTCACGTGCATATTTCACACCAATTAGATAAGACAGTGCCTTAACTATAGATGTGATTGGCTCTTTCAATTGAGAGATGGGACGTCCTTTTCTGTGGCAACTGCTTTCTCTCATTCATTAATTTTTCTACAAGTGGTCAGTCTCATCCTACTTAGTGCTGTCTCTGATCTTTTGCTATAAATAGAGATGAAATCACACTGCCTTACGGCTCCTACAGTAGAATAACCCATTTAACAATTCCACTGTTAATAGTAGGTCTGTCTTGAAAGGTTTATATGTGATTTCTCTTACTGAGAAAAGGAACCAGATTCTTACTTTCAGAGCTGTTGGTATGCAGCCATGGCCGAAAGTATTGGCAGTGATATAAATGTTGTGTTTTATTTTTTTCTCCTTGTTTCAGTGGCATGCTGGAAAACAATGAGCATTTCATCATTTTTAAAGGCTTTTATTGGCAAAAAATATTCAATATATGCAAAGAGTCAATATTTACAGCGTTGACCCTTCTTCATGACCTCTGCAATTCACTCTGGCATGCTGGATATCAGCTTCTGGTCCAAATCCTGACTGATGGCCATCCATTCTTGCCTTATCAGTGCTCGGAATTGTTCACAATTTGTGCACTTCTGCTTGTCCACTCGCCTTTTGAGGATTGACCACAGGTTCTCAATGGGATTAAGATCTAGGGAGTTGCCTGGCCACGGATCCAACATTTCAATGTAACGATCTCCGAGCGTTTGCCGTTTAACATGGTGCTCCATCATGCTGGACAATGCACAACTCGTTATCATTGCTCCTGGATTGTTGGGACGTTTTGATACCATTCTTAATTTATGGCAGGGTTGTTGAGCAGAATTGGAGAGCCACTCCCTTGGAGGAAAACCAACCCCGCACGTGGAAGATCTCAGGATGCTTCACTGCTGGCACGACACAGGACTCATAGTAGTGTTCACCTTTTCTTCTCTGAACAATCGATTTTCCACATGTCCCAAACAGTCAGAAGGGGGCTTCATCAGAGAAAATAACTTTGCACCAGTCTTCTGCTGTCCAATACTTGTACTTGCTACAGAATTTCAGTCTGTTCTTGATGTTTTTCTTGGAGAGAAGTGGCTTCTTTGCTGCCTTTATTGACACCAGGCCGTTGTTTAAAGTCTTGGCCTCACTGTGCAGATGCATCACTCCCTTTTGCTGCCAATACTGATCAAGCTGTGCACTTTTGGTGACATGATTTCTTAGCCAATTCCTCTGGAGGAGACAGAGTGCTGGACACTCAGGGACATCCTGAAGCCTTCTTCATTGCAGCTGAACCTCTCTCCTTGAGGTTCTTGATGATCCGGTAAATGGTTCTTTCAGGTGCAATATTCTTTGCATCAATTTCAATGCAAAGTGATTGTCTTTCTTTAGAGGTAACAGTTGCTAACACAAGTACATAATGATTGGAAGCACTTCTTCCCTACTTTTATAGCAATCAGTTTGCTCTTATAATCCAATCAGAATGATAGTGATTTCTCCTGACTAGTACTTATTTACACTTTCCCATGTGCTGATGATTTGATTAGTGAAATTGTTAGGTAGTCATTTTGTACCAGAGCCAAAAAACAGTGAAATTTAGGTTTTTGTGATTAAAGCTAATTTTTTTTGAGGCCAATGTAGCTTTTTGCAATTATTTAAAATGCATCTGATCACTCTGCACAATAAAGAAATTTGTATACAATTTATCTAATTTCTACTCGCCTTAAGCAGAAATGGACCCCGCGTTCTTTAGAATATTTGCAATATAATGTGAACAGAGGGAGGGGGGAGCAATCGAACTCTGGTTCGGACCAAGAAATCGAACCAAGTGTGAAAGCAAGCTGATTTATTTCAATTGAACTCTTTCAAGGGTTTTTGGCAGAATACAAGATTTTATATCCTAGGAAGTGTGTTTGTAGTTATATTATATGCCCAGCAGTTACTGTATTTGCGGTCCTGTAGTCTAATTGGGAAGCCTTTTAAAAGTGCTGAGAATCAGCATTTGGACTTTTTACTGTCTATATTTTTCTTTTAAGATAATGCTGTCACATACTTCTACAGGTGCAGATGGTGAGCAGCATCAGAGTGGGGCGGAACGTTAATTATAGGATTCTGGATATCGACTGGTGTACGTCAGATAAAGTGGTGCTGGCGTCAGATGATGGCTGCGTGAGAGTGCTAGAGATGGCCATGAAGTCTGCCAGTTACAGAATGGATGAGCAGGACCTGACAGGTGAGTGTTTTTTTGTTGTAAAATGTCACAGGTTCAAAAGCTGGTAAAAGTCCTAAAATTGATTTCATTTCTTTTTTGCTAAATGTATTTTATTTTGTTTTAAGTTTGGGGAGAAATATGATCCAGGGACCTGGGCGGGTTCTTGTGAGATTCAGCCAGTTAATTAAATGTAGTTAATGGCGGTCCTGCAGATTTGCCTTATACAACATTAGGAAGACCAGACCCTTCCTATCGGAGCATTCCACACAACTCCTTGTTCTATCCAGACTGGACTATTGTAATGCTCTCTTGGCAGCCCTTCTAACTTCTACTGTCAAACCTCTGCAGCTGATCCAGAATGCTGCAGCAGGAGGTGTCTTTAATGAGCTAAAGAGAGCACACGTCACACCTTCTTCATCAATTTATACTGGCTGCCAGTAGCCGCTCACATCAAATTCAAGGCACTGATGTTTGCCTTCAATAAAACCACTGGCTCTGCACCACTATACCTAAACTCACTGCTTCAGATTTATGTGGTGCATAAGCTATGGTGCATAAGCTGTGTTGCTATCCCAAAAAGGCACAAACCTTTACCTTGACTGTTCCATGCTGGTGGAATGACCTGCCCAACTCAACTCAAGCTGCTGAGTCTTTAGCCATTGTCAAGAAACGTTCTGTTCCATCTATTTATATATTTTTTTTTAATCTGTGCTAGACTCACTGGGACTAGTCACAGCACTAACATATTGTTGCTCTATTGATGGTTTGATTTGCTTTCATTGTTCTCATCATTTGTAAGTCTCTTTGGATAAAAGTGTCTGCTAAATGAGTAAATGTAATTTCTTCTAATGTCTAATAAAGGCAAATTTTGTATTTTAGGGTTCGTCTACAACAGTTATAATTAGTTTAAATTAGTGCTGTCAGTCGTTTAAACCAGGGGTTCTCAACCTTTTGCAAGCTGGGCCTCCCCAAAGCTGGTTCATTGCAGTTGGGGCCCCAGTGCCCCTCATCAGTAGGCCTATTATCATTACTAGGCTATTGCTATAATTGAGAATTGGCACCAGACCTCTGATATTAATTTATGCTTTATTATTGTTAAAATTAAATCAAATGAATTCGGATGGTTCGATTTTCTGCATTTTTCGCATCCGTAGCAAATATTTTGAGGGGTGTTTTTGACAATTGAGAGCCACCAAATGACGAATATGAAAAACGAATATGTCAGTTTCGGACTCAGTCAGAGTGCAAGGACCTTAAACTTTTGAGGCTTGCGCAGCTTCTCGAGGAGAAATCAAACAAATGAGCGCCGCTTTCTAAAGCCTATGAGCGCAGCACACACAAATAAACTAAATTGACATACTGCAGTTAAATTTCAAAATGTGGTGTTTTTATATTTATAACATGTGAACACAGTTCAGCAACATACATCACACGACCTGACGACCAAGAGAGCTGACAGCTGACCATCACTTAATTTACCATCACCTCGTGATTGAAAATGTGACACTGATATGACAGTTCAACAAACAAGTTAATAATATTAAGTCACTTACATTTTAGACGAAATAATGACTGTTTTGGTCTATTTTAGCAGCGAAAATAGCGAAAAATAAAAAACATAGCGCATCTCACAGCAACACTCAATCGTGTTTTGAATGATTCAGTGTTTTAAAACAAATCGGTTGAGTCAAAGATTCAATGACCCATTCACAAACATCTGTCTCATTCATGAATCGGCCGTTTGAACGAATTGTGAATGAACGACTCAATGACTCGCTTAATAAAACCGCTTATCACCTGCATTTGCGCTCACTATCGACAAACCAATCAAATTTGTTCAAAACTTTTTTTTTAAATCAGTCCAAACACATTACACAAAACTTTTTATGACAGTAGTTTAGTAATAAAAAAAATTTGCTAAATTTTTTCAGGTTTTTTCCCTCCCATCCTGTAGCCTACTGGTTGAGAACCACTGGTTTAAACCAATTAATCACAAATTTTTCTGTAATCATGATTAATCTCACCTAACATTAAAATTTGTAATATATTTTTATTTTGTAATAATATCACATTTATTCTCCAAATTAATGTAGAAACATCATAAATACGATATTTTTAAATAATTGTTTACTGTAATCTGTTATTAAGTACTATGAATGATGGCCAGTATCACCAATACCAGTACTGATACTGATGGATTTATTTGTCTTAATTTCTGGGGATGAAATTAGTAATTATAGCCATTTAACATTACAGTTTAATTGAAAGCCATCATTTTTAACATTTTATAGACCTTAAAAAATAACAAATTTTAATTTCAGTGAACCTAAATGTCTTCACAAAAAACCCATTAAAATAATTGTCACATTTATTGTTTTCATTGTTTTTGACCCATGTAACCTTTTATTTTAATAAATAAGGTTATGACTGTAACATTTTACATACTAGTGAAATTGCACAATTCTTGATTTAAATTTTTATACCACAGCAAAAACTACTAGCCTAACTACTAAAAAGTTCTACTTAATCTAATTATTAATGTAAATGGTGATATAATGAGTGCATTTGCACACATATTCTTAAACCGATTATGCTTAAAGGGTTAGTTCACCCAAAAATGTCAATTCTGTCATGAAATACTCACCCTCATGTCGTTTCACACCTGCAAGACCTTCGATCATCTTCAGAATACAGATATTTTTGATGAAATCCGATGGCTCAGTGAGGCCTGCATTGCCAGCAAGATAATCAACACCTTCAGATGCCCAGAAAGATACTAAAGACATATTTAAAACAGTTCATGTGACTACAGTGGTTCAACCTTAATTTTATGAAACAACGAGAATACTTTTTGTGTGGCAAAAAACCAAAATAACGACTTTATTCAGCAATAACTAGTGATGAGCGATTTCAAAACACTGCTTCATGAAGCTTCAAAGCTTTACCAATCTTTTGTTTCGAATCGCGTATCAAACTGCCAAAGTCACATGAACTATTGAAATTTTGAACCACTTATGACGTAACAAAGCCTCGTTTACTGAAATCATGTGACTTTGGTGCTCCGAACCACTGATTCGAAACAAAAGATTCGTAAAGCTTTGAAGCTTCATGAAGCAGTGTTTCGAAATCGCCCATCATTAGATATAGTTAAATAAAGTCGATATTTTGATTTTTTGGTGCACAAAAAGTATTTTTGTAGCTTCATAACATTAAGGTTGAACCACTGTAGTCACATGAACTGTTTTAAATACGTCTTTAGTAGCTTTCTGGGTGTTTGAAAGTGTAAATTAACTTGCTGGCAATGCAGGTCTCACTGAGCCATCGGATTTCATCAAAAATATCTTAATTTGTGTTCTGAAGATGAACGAAGGTCTTGCAGGTGTGGAACGACATGAGAGTGAGTAATTAATGACAGAAATTTCATTTTTGGGTGAACTAACCCTTTAATAAGCAGCTGACAACTTGTGCGTCATGTAAACACATTAAACCATTTTCCTGTATCAGCATAACGGCTTAAGAATAAACCGATCAACAGAACCGAAAGTTCTCTCAGCTTATTAAAGTATGCATGTGTGATATGTGACAGGAAAGCATCCTTATACAGGAAATTTAAGTGCGCCCAGTCACAGCAAGTGTTTCGAGGTAGGGGAGGAAAAATATATTGCAAACTCAGACTTTTTCTTGACCTGGATAAATGTGTTGGGGGGCCATTCATCTTCTCAGTTTGTACACTTTACATATGAAATTTTATTTTTCAGTGCTAGAACTTTGTTTAAGTGGGTCATGCCATCTGACAGACTTGTTTGGTTAGATATATATATATATATATATATATTTTTTTTTTTTTACATTGCACTGGTTTACTGTATATATTTGTCATATTTGCACTGGTTACATTTGTTTAAATTGTACATTTTCATATGTGTGCACTTTTGAATGAGACTAAATTTCATTGTGCTGCTGTACAATGACAATAAAGGTTTTCTAATTCTAATAGACTTGTATGTTTAATGTATACATGTCTCTGTTTCAGATCCAGTATGGTGTCCCTATCTCCTGCTGCCACGTGCTGCTCTCACACTGAAGGCATTTCTGCTGCTGCAGCCGTGGTCTGATACGTTCACCATGGACATCGCTCACATGTGCGTGACGGCTTCATTATTCTGTCACATCCATTTTCATTCAAAAGTCATTCACAGCACATTTTCCTCCAGTCTGTTGTGAAAACCATGTCTTCACTGATACCGTTGACAAAATCTGACCTTTTACTCCTTCGGTGTTAGAGCAGAGATATGAGAGAAGTAAAAAGCTTAGTTAAAAAAATCTGCATGCATGAAAACATTTTTATGTAGGGATGCACCAAACCATACTTTTTTGCACTGAGTACAAGAACCAGTACTTACTTTTTGGTACTTGCTGATTTCATCATTTTTCCAGTACAGTACAGTACAATGGGGCTGATAATTTGAAGGTAGCCTGTTTATGAAGTGTCAACATCAAATACAAGATACAATTACTGATCACCAAGGCATTATAAAACCAAAATATATTATTTACCCTTTCTCTTACAACCAGGAATCATATCATTGACCTAATTAGTTTAGTAAACAGTAAAAATGGCCTTGTAATTGAGTGCACATCAGTGACAGGAATGAGCAAACACTCTCTCTCTGTGTGTGCAACCATACACATAAACATGACCTCTCACGTATTAGCTGTTCTCATTAAAAACTTCAAGTTGAAGGCTTGAGATTTGGAACTTTTTCATTTCTGCACTTCAGACCTTTCCTTCTGGCACAGTTTTTATAGAGGCAAGAACATCTCAATGAAATGCTGAGCAGTGTGGAAATAAACAAGTTATTGTCAGTGAAGCCTCATTGTCATGTAGATTAAAAACACCTTGCTTGTACATTTATGGATGTACATTTACTGTTTATAATCCTTACATGTTCCCTGCAGTTGCAAAAATGGCATATTGATTCGTATGCATCAGTTTGATGCCCTTGGGTGCTTTCCAGTTTTAATTATTTACTTATCATTAATTCATATCCATTAAATGACATTTCCTACTACAGGGTTCTTGTGACCGTGGAAAACCTGGAAATATGAGGAATTTAAAATATTAAAAATATTGCTAAATCCTCCCCACAAGCCAATCATTTCAACAACAGGTCGTGCTTCATCACATTCTGCCTGGAAAGTTCTTATTTTGCGCTTGACTAATGTGTAACTCTCTCAAAACACCATGACATAAGCGATTGGAAATGATTATATTCTTGTTTTGAAGAACAAGAAACTGTTTTTCTTTTGTGATTTCATAATTGCATGCTTCAGAGAGATCAATATAAAAGCCTATTCACGAAGATAACAGACATGCATATCAATGTTTTAAAGGGAAATGTGCATCTCTCTGAATCCCTTCACACAGATGTATTGTTTGATCTTTTTTCATTAATATTGTGGCATTTAGATACAATTCTGTGAATAGATTTGCAGATTCCCAGGGTGAATTCTTGAATTGTGATTTCCAGATCTGAAAAAGTCAGAAAAAAAATGTCCTTCACCTATATATTGTTCTTTTTGAGAGATTATATAAAGTCAGAGTTTATTATATTTACACACTAATAAGTATAATTGATTGAATCTGTTGGGGCCTGACATACAAATAAAAATTTCCCCCACAAGTCTTCATTAAATGATTTGATCCTGAACGCCTGAAAAGTCATGGAAATCCATTGATCAATCAAAATGTCTGGTAACCCTTGTTTTGACATTTATTTTTCTGTTTTAATCTATTCTTAGCAGACTTGGTGTGAACAGGCATTTTTACAAAAACAGCAACTTGATTCCAGTTAAAAGATGAACTCTTCTGCTGACTTGTATTGTGTTCTTCCATCCTTAGAGACTACATAGAGAAAGATGAAATCAAGGGACTGATCCAGGAACAGCTCAACTCTCTTTCTAAGTATGTTCACTCCTAGAAAAGAGCACAGCAGTGTTTCTATAATAATTCTGTAATTCAAGTATGGCTATTCAAAGCCATTTCTTTGCCTTCAAAGAAGTACCTATAAATAAAAGCAGGGACAAAATTATCCTCAAATGGCTCACGCTGTTTTATGCGAAGAGCGCATGACGCCCTCTCTCACATGATGTTTTTATTCTGCGTAATGTCTAACTAGTTTTTTTTTTCCCCCACTCAGTGACATCAAAAGCGTTCTCCAGGATCCAAATCTGAATTTGCTGCAACGCTGCCTCCTTGTGTCTCGGTAAGTGTCTGTTCAGCAGAGTTGTGCGCCAATTTAACTGAGAATCCATTCCAGTTCAGCTTTAAATTAGATAGAACCATACTGTATTTTTAAAGATTTTCTAATTGTAGGCTACATATTGTTGTTGTTGTTGTTGTTGTTTTGCCTTGGAGTTCCTCTAATTAATATTAATATTTTATCAGGCTGTTTGGTGATGAATCAGACCTTCAGTTCTGGACTGTAGCTGCTCATTACATCCAGTCCTTTTCCCAGAGCTCCCAGCCCAGCGGATCTGCCCCAGAAGTCCAAACAGCAGCTGAGGGCTCCCAGAGCACCCCTGGCAGCCACCTGGACATCTGCTATGACACCCTGTGTGAAAGCTCCTTCTTCCAGGTATGAGCTGCTGACATTCGCATGGAAGAGGATATTACAGCCTCAGAACCAAGAATGCTTTGAGTCCTTGTAGCAATAATTTAAAAATTTATACATAGTGAACATACATTCATACAATTGTGAACAAGCACCGACTTGCCTCACAATTTGGGCTTGTAGCCACTGTAGCCGAGTGGATAATCAGTGGTGGTGTGTGTCTCTATTGCCGCATGTCATTTATCTGAATAAGGCTATAGAGAAACTTTGGACATGTACCGAGCAACCACCTAAAACACCCTACCATTGTGCCAGCATGAGAAAGCACCACTCAAATCTACTTAAGAGAATGTGCTATTGTACTTCTATTCTACAGTTTACTGAATGGCATCAATGGAGCATTAGTAATTAGACTGGGATTAGAAGTATACTAGTGAATTTATGACACAATTATTCTTGAGAGGTCTTCAGAGAGAGAGAGAGACTCTGAATATTAGCACATCAATATTCAGCAGGACTTCAGGGGTTTGATTATAATAGTCAGTTATTCTTCCTAAATGGAGAGAGACTGTCATGTTTTTTTGAATCATTGGATTTGTGTAGTTTATACCTAAAATTAAAAACACTCCATTATACAGAACTCACTTGCTTTATTGTGAGAGAGTGCGTAATTCGCTGCACCATTATTGGCAGTAAACCAAAACAGTTTTTGTTGCTTGTGAGTGCAAAACTTAATGCCACAGTATGCATTGCTTAAGCAACAAAGTTGTTGTGTGAGATTGCCAGGGCGTTGTTATGCGGTTAATAAGGTTTTCCGTGTGTTTATTGGTCTTCTGTGTGGTTCCTACAGTGTGGCAATACTGTTCTGGATGGTTGCTAGGTGGTTACTTACTGCTCCAGGTCACATCTGTCTTGTATACTATTCAACTTTGTCACATAGACGATGGTTGTTGACTCGTTGACGTCCATAGTGCCACCAACTCTCATTAATAATAGTGAGACTATTATGATTATTATTAATAATAGCAACTCTCATTAATCAAGGGTAGCTTTATCACTGAAATATACCAAACAAACATTCAATCAGACTATGTCTACTCTTTAAACAGCATTATGTTTATAACTTACTTCCATTTACTCTTTGAATTCTTGCACCCGGGAGCAATACAGGTCCACAAAGTTATGACTAAAAGTTTGCTAAGAAGTATTTCCTACTAAAGCAAGGTGGTATTTGACTCTGGTAAGCATATCCATAGCAGACTGGTGGGCGTGGCCTTGGACGGCAACATGCCCAGTGCATTTAGTGGTTTGAGGTTTTCCTACCTGTTCGTCAAAAGGGAAGATTTTTTTTTTTCTCTGTTTTCCCTAGTCAGGTAGAGCCGATTTCAAGTTTTTGTCGCCTTTTTACTATATAGGCAGCCAAGTTTGATTGAAAGCTCAATTTGCCAGCCGTGAAGTACCATTTTATGGTAAATTGCAAAATTGCATTTTGAAAGCAGCATGACGTTTTGTCTTGAGTTGTAAAGCTCTCAACTACAAAATTGAGAAATGGCCCTTCATATTATTACAGATCTGAATTGCACAGAATGCAATGAGACTTATCTGCAGGGCTTGATTAGCAAAGTTTGTTTTTCCAGTGTGTGGTTGAGAAAGCGGTCTGTCTGTCTGTCTTTTTAAAGACACCATCTAAATTTCATTACTTGCGGATTTCATTATTTTCTGATTTATTTGCTGAGATATTGCGAGATAAAGCGGGCAAAGTGGCTTTGTAAAATCACACTGCATATTTTAGCAGTTTGTGTGATGGAAAAATGAAAAACAGCAGAATGAAGCTGTACGAGTCGGGTGTCATTTGAAGTGTTAATTGATAATTCAAATTAATCTCTGCTAGTTCTCTAGTAATAATATAAAGAATAAAATATGACTTTCCACTGAGGGATCAATAAGGTACACCTATCTTTAGAAACATTCTCTTCAGTGTGGAACAATGAGTTTCAGATCATCTCAGTCCTGATTTGGCTGCTTTTATCTCTTAATGTGGATCAGATCAAAACAGGATTTTGTTCATTCTTTTGAAATAAGTTTAATATTCACCTTTTCCTCAAACGATTCCGTTTACAAGCAGCAAAAAGCCGCTTTTCACAGTTGACGCAAGTGTCGTTCACTCTGCTGTATATAAAAGCACCAAATGAATAATAAATCACAATATATTGACGCGACTTCTGTTTTCTATCATGTGCTGTGCACATTTGTGATGACATGCAAATGCACCAGGGTTCAATAGAATCGAGTGAGTGTGAAACCAGACCGATGGGGGGAGTGTTGGGCAGTAATGCTTTACTAGTATAATTACTGTAATTTACTAAGACATGTCACCCAGAACATTCATCTGCGGAACACAAAATGACTTCTCTCATTTCTTCTTTCTCTCATTTAGAGGTTTCAGCTGGAGCGAGTTCGTCTACAAGAAGTGAAAAGGTCCAGCTATGAACACACTAAAAAGTGTGCTGACCAGCTGCTGCTGCTGGGACAAGTAAGTAACTGCACATTTCTAATGGAGTTTACATACCAATGTAGGGTAAAGTAAAATTATTAATATACTTATTATAAAATTATTAGTTGTCTTGCAATTGTAATAGATAATAATATCTAATAGTAATACATTTATTATTATTATTATTATGCCTTTGTAAAATCGCTTGAAAGTTTAAACTGGCATGGCAAAACTTATGAAAAGGATCAACTTTTGTGACGGCACAACACTGTACTGTCACGTGAGCATAACCGCGATCGAGACAATAATACAAAATGTATACCTTTTGTCAGTGTTTGTCAGTAATGCATTACAAGTGTTACTTTACAAGTTACTTGAAAAATGTAATCTGATTACATGTCTCAGGCTGAAGGAAAAGCATATTTACGCCTGTACAGTAGAGGGCGCAGCTCAAACAAACCTTTCAGCTGTGCTGCCATTCTGGATTAGGATACAGGAGAAGGAAGTTCAACACTCTTATTTCTAAATCTATTAGTAGGGTTGAATTAGATCATTGAAGGTCAACAGCAAAGACATTGGTATACATAAAGTATATTTGTGTAATTTATTACAGGTTTGCATAAAATTCTGCGTTTGCATTTCACTGTTTTTATTCATTTTGAGGAATACTGAATATTTTCGTGCAAGTGAGATGAGTAAATGCATGTTCGTTTAGTCTAGAACTACAATAACATCATGTTCACACAGCGCACACAACACCTCTGCACTTTAATTCTCTCAACATGGCGACAGGAGAGCGGTCAGTCAATAAATGTGAAAAAGTAACTTGCATTACTAGTAACTTATTTTGTTGTAAATTGAAAAAGTAATGTTACTTTACTAGTTACTTGAAAAAAGTAATCTGATTACGTAACTCAAGTTATTTGTAATGCATTACCCCCAACACTGGTAACCAGATTACTTTTTTCAAGTAACTAGTAAAGTAATGCGTTTCTTTTAAATTTACTTTTTCAAATAAGTAACGCAAGTTACTTTGTTTTCCTGATTGAATTCAACCATATCAATAAGCAAAAATGGCTCAAATAAGATTGTTGAAATTTCTTCTCCTGTATCCTATTATTCTGTGGTCCAGAATAGCAGCACAGCTGAAAGGTTTGTTTGAGCTGCGCCCTCTACTGTACAAGTGTGAATTTGCATTCACTTTTGGTTAGAAAGGGCTTTCACGTTTGCCATAACTTTTTTTCTATTTTCTTTTTTTGTTATCAAAAATCAAAGAAACAAGCCCCACCCAGGTCGGAAACAATAACATAAAAGTAATGTACAGTAATGCATTACTTTCCATAAAACACAATTAGGGAGTAACACAATATTGCAATGCATTACTTTTAAAAGTAACATTCCCCAACACTGCCTGTTGTCAAAATTATATTGGTTTATTTTGTCAACTGGTATATCGCTCGCCCTGTGTCCACTGGAGAACATCTTTCTCTCTCTATCAGTGCATCAAAATCTGAGTAGGTACTAACCCTGAATTTACTTCGCAACTGTTAAAGTATCTGCTATATAGTATGAATGAAATTCGGACATACTACATCTGCCATGTTACCACCAACAGTTGTGTCTCTTCACTGCTATTCATAAATCCTTTCCCGTGGCCTCATGGGATAGTAAAGTGTCCATCGAATGCACACTTCAGAATCTCAGTGGAAGTCATCCCGTTCTTTTCGTCAACAATACTATGTATTTGGACATACTAATCTTATGGCGTACTGTTTTTCACATTCTATATAGTAGGGAATTATTCGATTTCGGACGGAGTGTATATTTCTCTGCAGTGCATGTGTGATTATCAGTATACCCTTCTCGCGATAGCAGAAGGAACATGTACAGGAGGGGTAGAGCTAGAGGAGATAATTAACGAATTAATCGATTGCAGATGGTGTTGTTCTCTTAGATGGATAAAAAAGTAAAAATGGGTCACCAAATATACAATACTTTGGTGGCCCGTTAATATGCCTGGGTCGCTTTAATGGGTAATGGTTCAGTAGTTGTTTTTCCCATGAACACCACACAAACTGCTGTCTGAAGGACCTGTAGGGTGGAAACCCATCATTCATAGCTGTCCTTTCAAGAATGCTTTAGAGAGTCCTAAACAAGGGCATCTGGAGAACTGTAGTATAAGAAAAACTAATATGAAAGAGTATTACTTTGATAGATTACTAGTGATCTCAAAAATGATGGTGAACACAACATGATTGATTAAAACCTCTGAAAGCTGTGCATTAGAGTATTATTACTTTTATTAAATATGGCCAACCGGAATATGGCATCAGTGTTCTATTAATTAAAATGTAAAACATATCAGTTCACAAATAATATTCAGAATAAACAGTTGTATTCTCTTTGTTCATCAGACGGACCGTGCGGTGCAGCTGCTTTTGGAGACCAGTGCAGATAACTCCAGCTACTACTGTGACTCTCTGAAAGCCTGTCTGGTGACCACCATCACCTCATCCGGCCCGTCTCAGAGCACCATTAAACTGGTGGCCACAAACATGATCGCCAATGGCAAGCTGGCAGGTGGGGTATTATCTGTGTCAGCTGTATGATTTATTTCCTCTGTAGAACACTAAAGGAGTTTGTCCAAGCTGCTCTTTTCCATACAATGAAAACAGACATTGATCAATTGCTGTAAACTCAAGAACAAGAAAGTATCACAAAAGGAGTTCATATATCCCTATATTTTATAGGATACAAGCCATACGACAGCTTTATGTGAGACCAATATATGTTATTGTATTGTATTCTGGGATTGCCTTACATGCAGTGCTGCCTGAATTTAGTCAAAACATGCTATCTTAGAAGGCTGAATGTCATGAAAACATGTCCAGCTCTTATTTCAAACCCCCCAAAAAAAGATAAATACTTTTTATTCATAAGGAAAGAGAATCAATGATATATTGCATATTCTGCATTAAAAAAAGAACCTTTTTGAATTACTAAAATTATTGATGCATTCTCTCGTTCTCAAATGTGACCTGAAAATGTTCTTAACAGGTTTTGTAAGATTTACCCACTAACTGTTCCACATTGGGATCATGTCTGCATGATTTCGAACTTAATCATGTAAAATATAAAACTGTCTGTTGCTGTGCAGCTATTCAGGGTTTGCATTAATGGCTGATGCAAACTGCTGTTGCCAGAGTATGAGTTTATTAACTCATAGAGACTAACAAGACATGACAAGAGCACATCAGCCCTATTCCACACAAAAGCTTCTGACTGTGTTTCATTTTCTCCCTTTATTGACTCTCAGAGGGTGTGCAGTTGCTCTGCCTGATTGACAAAGCGGCGGATGCCTGTCGTTATCTGCAGACATATGGAGAATGGAACCGTGCTGCCTGGCTGGCGAAGGTACCTCGAGCAAACACAATCTAGAGCCGGCTGATATATCAAATGTTCATGATATATTCACAGTGCAGGTAGCTGTGTATAAATATAAGAGAGAGGATTTGAGAAAGGACTACCAGGTAAACGTAAAGCAGACGATGAATCTACTTTAAATGTCACGACTACTACAACATGTCTACACTCTTAGAGACTTCAAATCATGAACACAAAGAGAAGCACTTTGAAGTTGAGTAGTTGTAGTACTGTATAAATTACAATGTTTCAAGTAAATCCTAAAGGATTTTGCAAGTAAGGTCATGTCTGAGAGTGTCTTTATGTGGGTATGCAGGTGAGGGGCTTAAAAATATTTTTCTCTATAAGAGTGGGGCCCGGCAGAAAAAGTTTGGAAACTATTACATTATATAGAGCTATAAACCAGACTTTTGACTACTGACAAAAAGTCTTTGCAGCTTGTTCTGGCCAATAACTACCTACAATGGGTACGGAAAGTATTCAGACCCCCTTAAATTTTTCACTCTTTGTTATATTGCAGCCATTTGCTAAAATCATTTAAGTTCATTTTTTTTCCTCATTAATGTACACACAGCACCCCATATTGACAGAAAAACACAGAATTGTTGACATTTTTGCAGATTTATTAACAAAAAAGAAAAACTGAAATATCACATGGTCCAGTATTCAGTATTCAGACCCTTTGCTGTGACACTCATATATTTAACTCAGGTGCTGTCCATTTCTTCTGATCATCCTTGAGATGGTTCTGTACCTTCATTTGAGTCCAGCTGTGTTTGATTATACTGATTGGACTTGATTAGGAAAGCCACACACCTGTCTATATAAGACCTTACAGCTCACAGTGCATGTCAGAGCAAATGAGAATCATGAGGTCAAAGGAACTGCCTGAAGAGCTCAGAGACAGAATTGTGGCAAGGCACAGATCTGGCCAAGGTTACAAAAACATTTCTGCTGCACTTAAGGTTCCTAAGAGCACAGTGGCCTCCATAATCCTTAAATGGAAGACGTTTGGGACGACCAGAACCCTTCCTAGAGCTGGCCGTCTGGCCAAACTGAGCTATCGGGGGAGAAGAGCCTTGGTGAGAGAGGTAAAGAAGAACCCAAAGATCACTGTGGCTGAGCTCCAGAGATGCAGTCGGGAGATGGGAGAAAGTTGTAGAAAGTCAACCATCACTGCAGCCCTCCACCAGTTGGGCCTTTATGGCAGAGTGGCCCGACGGAAGCCTCTCCTCAGTGCAAGACACATGAAAGCCTGCATGGAGTTTGCTAAAAAACACCTGAAGGACTCCAAGATGGTGAGAAATAAGATTCTGATGAGACCAAGATAGAACTTTTTGGCCTTAATTCTAAGCGGTATGTGTGGAGAAAACCAGGCACTGCTCATCACCTGTCCAATACAGTCCCAACAGTGAAGCATGGTGGTGGCACCATCATGCTGTGGGGGTGTTTTTCAGCTGCAGGGACAGGACGACTGGTTGCAATCGAGGGAAAGATGAATGCGGCCAAGTACAGGGATATCCTGGACGAAAACCTTCTCCAGAGTGCTCAGGACCTCAGACTGGGCCGAAGGTTTACCTTCCAACAAGACAATGACCCTAAGCACACAGCTAAAATAACGAAGGAGTGGCTTCACAACAACTCTGTGACTGTTCTTGAATGGCCCAGCCAGAGCCCTGACTCAAACCCAATTGAGCATCTCTGGAGAGACCTAAAAATGGCTGTCCACCAACGTTTACCATCCAACCTGACAGAACTGGAGAGGATCTGCAAGGAGGAATGGCAGAGGATCCCCAAATCCAGGTGTGAAAAACTTGTTGCATCTTTCCCAAAAAGACTCATGGCTGTATTAGATCAAAAGGGTGCTTCTACTAAAGACTGAGCAAAGGGTCTGAATACTTAGGACCATGTGATATTTCAATTTTTCTTTTTTAATAAATCTGCAAAAATGTCAACAATTCTGTGTTTTTCTGTCAATATGGGGTGCTGTGTGTACATTAATGAGGGGAAAAAATGAACTTAAATGATTTTAGCAAATGGCTGCAATATAACAAAGAGTGAAAAATGTAAGGGGGTCTGAATACTTTCCGTACCCACTGTATTTAGACGACCAACCACAGCTTTTTATGCGCCAAAAATTGAGGATGCCACAGTACTAGACGTGGCAAGTGGCAAAGTGTGCATAGGCTTTGTGAGTTTCCATTTTTCTGAAGTAACAGGTGCAGATTTTCTTTGGTAGCACTCATTCTTTCTTATATAAACATAACTTTGTTTCCTGATGGACTAATAAAAAGCCTTCCTCCTGACACTGGAAAATGATGTGGAAGCCAGCCAGTTAGCCAATTAGATTGCAGTGATCAATATGCATCAAACGATCTGTGAATAGTGAGGAAGATTCATGCTCTGGAATCTCATATTTCTTAATGTCTCTCTCTCTCTCTCTCTCTCTCTCTCTCTCTCTCTCTGTCTCTCTCTCTCTCTCTCTCTCTCTCTGTCTCTCTCTCTCTCTCTCTCTCTCTCTCTCTCTCTCTCTCTCTCTCAGGTGCGTCTGAATCCTGCAGAAGGTTCAGATGTGCTGAAGCGCTGGGCAGAGCATCTGTGTTCTCCTCAGGTTAATCTGAAGTCAAAGGCCATCCTGGTCCTGCTCTCATTAGGGTGCTTTCAAAAAGTGGGCGAGATGCTTCACAGGTGGGCATTACTTTTCCTTCTTGATTTTTTTTTTTTTTGTATCAGCATTCATTCATGTTGTGGTTTAGTTTGTTAACACCCACAGGAATAATAGGAAATAAATAAATAAATACAAAATTCTCATGATGTTTTTTCTTGCAACACAAAAGGAAATGTTTTGCAGAATGTCAGCGTGGCATCATTCACATCCAACTTAAAGGGTTAGTTCACTCAAAAATGAAATTTGTCATTAATTAACCTTTCTGCCCTCGTGTCGTTCCACACCTGTAAGACCTTTGTTCATCTTCAGAACACAAATTAAGATATTTTTTATGAAATCCGAGAGGTATATGACTCGTCCATAGAAAGCAATTTAACCACCACTTTCAAGGTCCAGAAAGGTAATAAAGACATCGTTAAAATAGCCGCCAATCTGACGTAGAACCTGGAAGCGTTGAACGTAAACTGCGTAGGAGAATGACACAGAAGAGAAGATAGTGTTGAATACATTTTGTTTTCGTGCACAAAAAGTATTCTCATCACTTCATAACATTAAGGTTGAACCACTGCAGTCACGTCGACTGTTTTAACGATGTCTTTAGTACCTTTCTGGACCTTGAAAGACGTAATTACGTTGCATTTTTTTTTTAAAAACCCTCTTGGATGTCATCAAAAATATCTTATGTCGTTCCAAACCTGTAAGACCTTCGTTCATCTTCGGAACACAAATTGAGGGCGAGTAATTAATGACAGAAATTTCATTTTTGAGTGAACTAACCCTTTAACATAGCATATGCCAAGTTTTGAATATGCAGAAAATCGAATGAGATGTAAGAGCTACAGCAGAGAGAAAGATAATCTGTGAATAGCAATAACATTTTGATCTGTTCATCACTCAAAGATCTTCAGAAGATTTAGAATATACTACATTATGGTGCTTTTTTGGAACAGCATGGTAATTCTTCACAACTTTTCCTTTGTGTGTTCTAAAAGTCATATGGGTTTGAAATAACATGAGAGTAAATGATTGGGATTTCATTTAAAATTGCATAATGAACTTTTAAGTGAGAATTTGTCTCAATGTGTCAGTTATGCATTTTTTTTTCCAAGCACATACAATATTGAATGACATATCCTTTTCTAAACGCCATTACATTTGAATGTGCATGATAAAGGACACAATACTTAGATATGTCTCTAATATATCTTTATATTTCTTGACAGCATGAGATATTTCGACCGTGCTGCACTCTTTCTCGAAGCCTGCTTGAAATATGGTGTGATGGAGACAAATGACGACGTTAATATCCTTCTGATGCATCTTCCAGTTTTTCAAACAGCAAAATGCAACATGGCTTTATTGAATTTAAAACTAATGTTGCATTTTTTCCCATTATCATTAGTATTTTATACACATTTTTTGCAAACTAAAATAATAAAGATCCCATGAAATCATTTAAGGTCATGTCTGTTAGCTTGAGGCTATATGCTAATGTTCTCCTAAATGTTGACAAAAGTTTAGCCAATTAAACATTTCCCAGTCTTTCTCTTCACCACAGCTGATTGAGTCTGTCTACATTGAACACATTAAGGCCTGGTTTCACAGACAGGGCTTAAACTAAGCCAGGATTAAGCCTTAGTTCAATTAGGAAATTTAAGTCGCTTTTACAAACAGGCTTAAAAAATAAAACATCACTGGTGTGCATCTTGAGACAAAACTATGGCACTGACATGTTTTAAGATATGCCTTCAGTTAAAACAGCTCGAACATGTAATTTATTCTGGGACTAGCTTAAGCTTTGTCTGTGAAACTGGGGGTAAAGTAAACATTTTAAACTGGTACATTTGTCTTTCTGAACAGGTGCATGATGATGTTGTATTGAAGCATCCATTGTAGGGTGAAGCCTTAATATTTGAAGGTCTAAATGCAGCAAGTTTTGGCTTCCACTTCTGTAACTGAAGCTGAATGTCTTTTCCCATGCAACGCATCAGTCATGGTCCCACTGCGGCTAAACACCCTCTGGCTCCGCCTGCTACAGTAGCCACGCCCCCAAACACACACTATAGGTTGAGCTGGAAAGAGACTGACGGATCTGGGTGGACCTCTCAATGTTTAGATGATGTCTGGGAGGCTCAATGTTTGCACTTTTGAGGGAGATAAACCCATGAATGGTGTACTAATAGTAGTCGATGAACAATTAACTAGGTTAAGAAAAAAATCGTACATAATTCACCTTTAAAAAAAAGTTTTAAGTAATTCAAAAACCTTAAAAATGGACCGCTGGCTTATAAAACACCCTTTACTTAAGTGTCTTGGCGTCCACTTAAGTTTCCACATACTTTTAGGGGTCAAGGTAGGCTGTAAGAAGTAACAAGAGGTAACGGTAACTTGATCTTTTAAACTTTTTTCTTTCTTTTTACTTGTATTACTTTCTTATTCCCAGTCTTCCTTAACCACAGCATCTCCACATAAGCTCATAGGTGCGGCCTTTGTGGACTACGCTAAGCTGCTTCGCTCCATCGGGCTGAAACAGGGCGCCGTGCTTTGGGCGTCTCGGGCTGGAGAGAGAGGGAAGGAGCTGCTGGATGAGCTTTCCCAAACAGAGAGTATGGGGCCAGAGCCCAGTCCCAGCGAGGAGGAGGAGGACAGACCTCTTGTGAACATAGAATGACTTGCCAGTGGGGAAGAAGAGGAAATATAAAGAAAAGATTCATAGTATCTTCAAATCTCGTCCTTATCACACCCACAAGCATGCAAGTAATCAACAAACACATCTTTTCATGTAGTTTCAAATGGTTTGTCTGGTTTCATAGTTGTCTTTTACGCCTCTCCGCTGGTTGTCAGGTGTGTTGTATCCAAAAACATTCCCGTTATCCTGTTGTAATGTATTCCAAACCTGTTCTTGCACTTATTTTATCGACCAAATATATATTTTCATAGTGATTTAAAACAAACCAAAAAAATAAATAATGACAATAATTAATAACACATTTTAAGAACCAGTGTTTGACACTAAATATGCTTATAATTTCAGATTAGGGAACCATTTAAAGACAGAATATAGAAAAGAACTAGATGAATCTCATGAAACGTCCAATTTCACTCCAAAATCCACAGAAAAGCACTAAGCAATTATATTTTTTCAAAAGATTATGATGTTAAATAATTGAAATGGCTGTGACATTTAAGAAAATTATAGGAATTCAAACTTTTGAGGTTTATTGTATTTCTACACTTGTCACCGGAGCAGCTTGTCACCTTCAAGGGACATCGCTGTAGCTTATTTACCCTCCTGAAAGGTGCATTTTAGTATATATTACAACTGTAAGGTACTAAAATGCATCTTTCAAGGAAAAAAAAAAAAAAAAAAAAAAAGCTTTAGAGATGTCTTTTGAAGGGTTCTGCTCCAAGCTGCTGTACCCCTAAAGATAGTTAAATGGATAAAATTTAAATTAAAAATGAAAAACAACAAATTCATAACTCATCCACTCCTCCGTGTGATATAATTCAGATGAGTGCTGTTCCTTCAGTAATGTTGTATATGCCTTTCATTAGTAGATTGTGGTTTTTGGCTGTATTCATGTAATATAAGATGTGAATTTGCCCCCTTTTCCCCTGAGCCATTAACTTAATTTTGTAGTTGGATTGTATTTGTTCATGCAGTTGTTTTGCTGTGTGATATACTGTAGACAGTTTAAGTTTGATGCTGTGTTTTGTTTGTATGTTTCCACATAGCTTCAGATCTCAGAGAGTTGCTGTATTTGGATATTGTCCTGTTGAAATGAGATGTGACACTTCATGTTTGTGACCATTGTGTCTCAAAATCAACGTTTTTGTTTTTTTTAAATGACCAATTCATGTGTTGAATTATGATTGTTGGAATGCCCTGCCTTGTTTTGGTATGATTGTGAGTAATGATTCATGACTTTATAATTTAAATGTTCATATTTAAACATTTGTAATTAATGTTCCAGGTGTTTGAGCTTATTGTATGGATATATCGCATGTATATATGCAAAGTAATAAATACAGCCTGTACCATCCATTTTGATTTCCTCTCATTTTTTTTGTTTGTTTATAAAATAGCTCAGTTTTATTAATGGGTCATATTTCATATGGAAGAAGAAAAAGGCTCATGAAATAATTTAATCATGGCTGACTGCGAACTTCTACACTTGATCCAAGCCCTGAGATGTCAGTAAATAAGCAATTACTAAACTTTTAAATTAACAAGCACTGCTTCGTTTTTAAGGATAAACTCCTGTAACAAATATGTCAAAAGAACTCCAGGTCTGTGCTGCCTGCCATTTATCAGTACTGATGGGAGAGAAACCACGCGTTTAGACACTGAATCAACTGAACCAATTGATTCGCAAAATGATTCCCTTTCAAAGCGCTCGAGCTCGAAACGCTGTACTGATGACACCTGCTGGTCAAGGAAAGACAACGTCAAAATATAACAATAACGCAGGTTAAACTTGTAGAATGGAGACTTTCATAAACCAATTTCATATGTTTTTGCAAATATGACGCAAAAAAAAAAAAAATCAAGCGATCTGGCATCAGTGGCTGAGGCAGAAAGCGGATGGTGGGTGGGCCTCTAAAAGTGTGTGTGGGCCTCTAAAAGTGTGGGCGGGCCAGAATAATTTGCGTCATCCCATGTTTTATTTAACTGTCTTAATTTGGGAAGGGGGAAAAAAATGATGGACCGTCCCTTAGTGGCCTTAATTCACTAAAACTCAAGGTATGGCAAATTCAAATTACGTTAACAATATTACTCACCTTGATGTTGTTTTAAAGCCTTATTACCTTTTTTTTTTTTCTCGGAACACAGAAATAAAATAAAAAAAAATCCCTCCTGCACTTTTATACAGTTGTTTTTTTGTTTTGTTTTTTTGTTTTTAAAAAAAGGATTCAAATGTCATAAAAGAATATGCAAATTGTGCCATATATTCCAAATGTTCTGAAAGTATACTGGGTCTGACGAGAAACAAACCGAAGATGTAATTCATTATTAAGTGAAGATCTTGGCCTCGCCGTTGCAGTTAGCCCACATGCACGCGAGCGCGCTGCAGTTCGCCTATAAGTCAGCCTATATGTTTTTATTTTTGTAGGATTTCATTTGGCTTTAATCAATTTCAATTACACAAGGCTACAAACCTCAGAAGAGTATGTGTATTTATCTCTTGTTCTCAGGTTGTCAGAGTAGCCTAGTCAGAATGACAGTTCTTGCGTAAACATTAAAGCAATAGGCTAATAGGCCTATATACCCAAGTCAAATGTATTATTATTTTCTTTTTGTATTAGTATTTAAATCGATTTAACTAATTTAATGTATATCTTGATGCATTTTATTTCTAATTAACTACCATTTCAGAAAACCCCTTGCTCCCAAATATTACATACAAAAATATTGCATTACTATGCCATGGAGGCCAGACTAAACACCTGGGTAGGGTTGCAACAGCCGTTCGTAAGTTCTTTCTTAAATTGGAACGTAAAGTCCACACTAGTGGCTTAGTAACTACTAGCTAGTTTGTAACTAACTTTGTACCTTATTCGGTTGCACCATTTGTTCTTAAGGCGTTCTGTAGTTAGTAGCTCCGAAGGTCTCCGTAAAGTAATGCGTAGTCGCATAATATGACGTTTACCCGCAGTGATCCTTCAAATACATGAGCAGAAGTTGTTGAAATTCCGTGAATTTCAGTTTATCCTTCATTCTGACTTATTTTGCCTCACGTAGCTAACAGTAATAATAAGTTTCCATTAAATTTAATAGCCTGCTATTTAATCATGAATGTTTTTATATGTAAATAACATTCAGAAACTGTATTTGAAGGATCAATAAATAAATACTGATACAAAAAAAAACACGGAGTGATGGGACCGATGCACACAGCGGCGCGCTGTTGAGGACTGGTTCGTGTTGAAGAGCGGCTAACAAAGTAATCTTTTCACATAATGTTCTCTTTCTTAAAATGTAAGAGAGTTTAAATGTCAGCAGCATTATATATGTGTAAAGAATAAAGTCTGTCAGGTAAAACAGGAGCTTATTGACGCAGTTCAGTCAGTCTGCTATTTTATTCCAACCGTTACTCCTGATAGGAGGCTTCCGTAAATATTTAGTGTATACATAGAGTTACGCTTCCACTAAGTTTAATGGTGCAACACAAAAATATTTAGTAGTGCCTAAGTTGTAACTTCGTGCCCATTTACGTCAAAACTAGGCTAGGTTGTAACTTACGCACAGCTGGTGCAACCGGCCCCACTGTAGCTTACCTTGTATGGTTGATGTCTGTTCTAAACAAGTCAGATAGGCTAACTAGCTAATTAGGCTAGTTAAGCTAGGCTAATTAGCCTATCTGTTAGTTCTCTTTCAAACGATAAAAGTTGTTACGGCGTCCTGTCATCTTTGTCAAGACGTTTTCTTTATTAAATGCATTATAGTTAGCGGGTTAGCCATTTTTTTTTTAACATAAAAAGGGCACTGCTGGTTGAAATCAAGATATTTGCACGGAGAACATAGCTAGCTACTACTGGCGTGTGATGTAACTAAAGAAGAGACGAATTAGCATATTTTTATTACGAGTTTTAATGCATGAAAAAACATCAGATTTTAAAAAGTTATCGAACAGTTGTTAAATGTTAGAAAAATATATTTAAAAAAAAAAATAATGTATTTCCCTGGATTTGACTGGGTGGGCAAGCTGTCAATCTGGGTGCTGCCAGGCCCACCCGTAGCTCCACCCATGTCTGGCATGTTTGATAACGAAGTGGAAGGAATTTTTAGACGGACACACATCTGAATAATGTAGTCATTTTTGCCCGTATACATTTGTTAAATATTATTTAAACTAACTGTGGTATCTATATTTGTAAGAATGTCGTCTCTATTGAACAGAGACAGAAAAGCGCATATCCAGCGAATGTAAAACTAACTTTTTAAAAAAAATTAACTAACTTTTTTTACTAACTTGTAGTTTTTTTAATGTCAGGAACATCAAAAAACTACAATCCCCACACGTCACGTAACTTCCGCCATCTTGATTAAGGCGGTCCACAGACAGCAGAGACCTGCCAAGTTTAGTTTAATGCACATCCATAGAGGTAGAACTAATAGCGAAGCGTGCAGTAACATTTTACTAGTCTACTGGTGTCCGTCTGCAGGGCGGGCTTGAAAGCCATGGCCGAACCGATACATGCTTTGTGCAATGAGCTTATAAAGGCCATGAATGTGATGATGGAGGCAGAATCCAGTCAGACATACCGCCTGGAGGCCCTTAAGGTGAATTATTAATACTAAACATGCTCAAAAACTCATGAAACTTTGCACACGCGTCAGAACTGATGGGTTTCAGAATTAGGTGTGGCAAAATGGCTCCATAGCGCGACCTACAAAATTTCAACGAAGTGCCCCTCCCGCTACTTTTCACGTGTCTGAGTGAAGCCCTAAACGCAATAAAAAAGTAAATTTATTAATTAAATTAAATTAAATTAAATTTCCTCTGCGATTTTTGTGCAGTTTTACCATTTCCAGGTGTTGTACTTTACCGTAGTAATGCGCGATTTCGAAACTTTTACGAATCTTTTGTTTCGAGAGCATGTATCAAACTGCCAATGTCACGAGATGTCAGTAAACGAGGCTTTGTTAGGTCATAACTGTTTAAAAACGTTTCGAAATTTAAATGGTTCACCACTGGGGGGGCGATGATCTCTGTGAACGATGAATCATGCGGCTTCGTCCCCAGCGATCTTCGTCCCCTGATCTCTGATCAGTTTTATACATCTGTACATGTTTTAATTAGACATTTGGATAATTAAAAGGGATAATAGTAGTTAAGTCTCTTATTGGCCTGTTTAGCTGAGCTATCCATGGAACAAACAAAACAAGCCCTGAAAACTGATTTAAAAAATCACTTGATATTTAATCTTATTACATTTAGTTAATTGCATTGGATAGATTTTACATTTGCAGTGTCTTTGTAAAAGCTGTTTTTATGCATGTTTGGCCTATGTTTTTGTTACAAATACACTGTTCTGGCCAGCAGGTGTCACCAGCGTGTGGCGTTTTGAACGCTTCGAAACAGTGAATCATTTTGCGAAGCAATCGGTTCAATTGATTTGAAGCTTTGAAAAGCTTAGCTTTTCCCATCACTATTTTAACAAACTACTTCAAGAGATTTAATCGAATCGTCTTCATATTTGGTGAGCGTAATCATAAGGCCATTGTGATGCTAAATTGCAAAGATCTTGAGTTTTCGTCAAAGGGCGTGTTCCTGGCTGCCTGACAAATTTTGATGTTTGCCATGAAACAGGAAGTTGCTGTAACTCAGGCAAACAATGTCCAATCTGCCCCAAACATAAGAGTCCTGTCCTGAACACATGTCCATGCCCATATTCAGTTGTAGTCAAAGTGCTAATTCCTTTCACTTAGGGGTGTACTCACTTTTGTGGCCAGCGGTTTAGACATTAATGGCTGTGTGTTGAGTTATTTTGAGGGGACAGCAAATTTACACTGTTATACAAGCTGTACACTCACTACTTTACATTGTAGCAAAGTGTCATTTCTTCAGTGTTGTCACATGAAAAGATATAATAAAACTTTATGTCCTGTGTGCTAACGTATCTTTTTCACTGTGCACTGTCTTGACATCATAAATCCCTCACATGAAGTCTGCATGATATCTATATTATTTCAAGCAATGCTAGTTGTGGGTTTTGACTGATTGTATGTAATGTTACTGCCTGTAATTGCTAAAATATATGGTTATATCTGTAGACTAGTTAACTTATTGTTTCTTTGTGCTTCAATAACACCAAAGTGGCCTTTCTTGTGCAGTATATTGGATATTTTATAAAAAATTGTCTTGTCCAAGGTAACACTTTCAATGTTGTAATTTCCCGTAGACTTTATGGGGCAGCGTTTCAGCCACCCGGTAGTTGCATTTAATTAAAGGACCTGAACACACACTGCTACAGTGTGTATGACATTATGTTTGCTATATGTGTTTTTTAGATAATCAATCTGTTGCAAAATCGGCTCCACGGACCAACCATTTGGACTTTCAACCGATCAGATGAATGGTGGGATGTGATCGTTCCACGATTCACACACACACACAGTGGGTGCACAACTTCAGGATATCTGAAGAAACATTTCTTTGCTTTTGTACCAAGCTGTGTCCAGCAATGGAAAAACAGGATACAAACTTCACAGTGTGTGTTCCCCTGAAGAAAAGAGTTGCCATTGCACTATGGAAGCTGGCAACCAACAGCGACTACAGAAGTATTGACCATCTTTTTGGTGTCAGCAAAACAACAGTGTGTCGGTGTGTGCAGGAATTCTGTGAGGCCACCTGCACATTGTTAGTTCCAGAACAGATTTGTTTCCCTGACCAGCAGAAGCTTAAAGAAATGGCGGCCTACTTTGAGAAACGATGGGGACTTCCGCTGTGTGTTGGTGCCATTGATGGGTGTCACATACCCATTATTGCCCCAAAGGAGTACCACTGCGATTACTTCAACAGAAAAGGCTGGCATTCCATCATTGGAATGGCTGGGAGTTTGCATGATGCTCATGTCCTGAGACTGTCCACATTGTGGGAGTTAGTGGAGCGTGGATGTCTTTACCCAGCTTGCACCAGGAACATCGGTGGTGTAAATGCTGGCTATTATGTGTTGGGAGACTCTGCCTATCCTTTGCAGAATTGGCTCCAAAACCATTTCCTGACAATGGCCGACTGACAGCAGAACAACTGACGATGGTGTACTGACTGAAGGTGTACTCAGACGACCACCACAGCAGTGCAAACGAGCTTGAAGATCCCCACGGTGGCGCACATGACCACCACTGCCGTGCAGACGGATCTGAAGACTCTTTGGGCGGATCAGGTAGATCTAGAGGCCAACACAGCTGACCAGACAAAACTGGAACATTAAGCACAGAGAAGTTAGGGATGACCACTAGGGCCGCAACAGGACAGGCAGACAGTTCAGGAACGACCTCTACAGTCATGTCAAGGCAGACGGGGACCTCAGGGATGACCTCCTTGGTCGTATCAAGACAAACAGGGAACTCAGGAACCACCTCTGTGGTCACCTCAGGGCAGACAGAGCACTCATGGACAACTTCCTTGGTCGTATCAAGGCAGACAGGGACCTCAGGGATGACCTCCTTGGTCGTATCAAGACAAACAGGGAACTCAGGGACTAGAACAGGCTCTGAAGCGGGATCATGGGCTGAAGGCTCAGGCGTGGCAACCATATCGGCTGAGGGCTCAGGCGTGGCAGCCATCTCGGCTGAGGATTCAGGAGCGGACCCACCAACTGGAGCGATCCGGAATGAACTCATGGACTGAAGCGAGCTCTGGAGCGGCCTCATGGACTGGAGCTGATGTGTGCGCAGTGTGCATTAGTGAGAAATGTGTGTATGTGAGTAGTAGTTTTTTGTTTTGTTTTAAATCTGATGTGGCACAAAAAAAAAAAAAAAGCATCAAAATTGATATTGTGGCTAATCATTGACATATCTGAGACTGTGTGTAAAAATCCCCCAAAAAATCTGCTTAGCATGTAGTACTGTCTGTCCTGGTTTCCACAAACTCCATTTCCCATCATCCTCCCTGGCCTTTACTCCCTGTATTGTAAATGTAATGTGGTGTGTACTGTCTGTATATATTAAAGCGATTTTTAACATAGTAGTGCTATATGTCCCAAAGCTTGCCTAATATTCTGCTACACACTCATAAGGATCTACTTTTTCTTCAAAGAAAGAGTACATACTTCTAAAGCACGGATTTGGGATGCAGCAATGCTTTAAAAGTTAAAGTACAGGTAAAAGGTAGCAGAGAAAAGTAGCAACTTTCAATAAAGGTCCAACATATTAGAAATATGTTTAGCTGTGTTGATATGTGTCATGAGTAAGCAATTGAGTAGTCTAGTGAACACGAGCGTCTCGCTAACAATAAACCCATTTAACATGCCTGCACTGGGCTCATTTTTTGACATGACGAGCCACAACTTGAGTCTGTCTACACTGGAAACATCAAAGTAAATATTTTAAACTGGTACATTTGTCTTCCTGAACAGGCGCATGATGATGTTGTATTGAAGCATCCATTGTAGGGTGAAGCATCTCAATGCTCCGTTCACTTTGACGTGTTTAGGACCTGTTTAATATTTAAAGGTCTAAATGCAGCAAGTTTTGGCTTCCACTTCTGTAACCCATGTAACGCATCAGTCATGTTTAGAAGATGTCTGGGAGGCTCAATGTTTGCACTTTTGAGGGAGATAAACCCATGAATGGTGTACTAATAGTAGTCGATGAACAGTTAACTGGGTTAAGAAAATGTATTTTAACAAAAAAATCGTACATAATTCCCCTTTAAAAAAATGGACCGCTGGCTTATAAAACACCCTTTACTTAAGTGTCTTGGCGTCCACTTAAGTTTCCACATACTTTTAGGGGTCAAGGTAGGCTGTAAGAAGTAACAAGAGGTAACGGTAACTTGATCTTTTAAACTTTTTTCTTTCTTTTTACTTGTATTACTTTCTTATTCCCAGTCTTCCTTAACCACAGCATCTCCACATAAGCTCATAGGTGCGGCCTTTGTGGACTACGCTAAGCTGCTTCGCTCCATCGGGCTGAAACAGGGCGCCGTGCTTTGGGCGTCTCGGGCTGGAGAGAGAGGGAAGGAGCTGCTGGATGAGCTTTCCCAAACAGAGAGTATGGGGCCAGAGCCCAGTCCCAGCGAGGAGGAGGAGGACAGACCTCTTGTGAACATAGAATGACTTGCCAGTGGGGAAGAAGAGGAAATATAAAGAAAAGATTCATAGTATCTTCAAATCTCGTCCTTATCACACCCACAAGCATGCAAGTAATCAACAAACACATCTTTTCATGTAGTTTCAAATGGTTTGTCTGGTTTCATAGTTGTCTTTTACGCCTCTCCGCTGGTTGTCAGGTGTGTTGTATCCAAAAACATTCCCGTTATCCTGTTGTAATGTATTCCAAACCTGTTCTTGCACTTATTTTATCGACCAAATATATATTTTCATAGTGATTTAAAACAAACCAAAAAATAAATAAATAATGACAATAATTAATACCACATTTTAAGAACCTTTAAAATGGATTATTAGTTTGACACTAAATATGCTTATAATTTCAGATTAGGGAACCATTTAAAGACCATTAATAGAAAAGAACTAGATGAATCTCATGAAACGTCCAATTTCATGCCAAAATCCAAAGAAAAGCACTTTGAAATAATTTTTTCAAAAGACAATTATTGTTATATTAAATAATTGACATGATTGTGACAGTTAAGATAGGATATTATAGGAATTTTAAAAAAAAATAGAATGTAGAAATATTGTATTTCTACACTCAGAAAAAAATTCTTTAGATTACAGCCCGGAAAGTACTGCGTAATTACAACAAATTTACAGTGTAACTTTCGATAATTATAGTGTACCAATAAAGTAAGTACGTGTACGTATAGGGGAACAATATGTAAAGTCTTGGGAATAAAGGGGTAACAACCAGGAAAATAACAAATTATTTATACTGTAAGTATTTTAGAACTAAGGGGTACTTATACTATTATGATAGACAACAATCTTACGTTTGGGAGCAATTTAGCGAGAAAGTGCACTGATTAAGTTGTTTCAAGGCAAGTAGAAAGAACTATTGCAATCTTTTTTAATACATGGGGAAATATACTTTTGTTTCATGTAGTTACAGGGTAAATATGACCCTGACCCTTTAAAGGTTTCATGAGCATCACTGTGAGTTATGTAAATGGTTATTATATGGTTATTTGATACACTGGGGAAAAAAAAAAAAAAAAAAGTAGAATTTACTCAATTTTTATTTTGCTCGAATATTTTTTAAGTAAAGTAAAATTAACAAAGTGAACAAGTACATATAACTTGGCCTGTTAAATTATATTGAGTAATTTTTACTTAAAAATCTGATGTAATTAATATAATTAAGTAAAACCATTTGCTCTTTTAAATACATTTTACTTGTTTTATGCAGTGCTGGTAAATATTTTAAATTAAATATTACTCTTATAATGTGACAAAATAATACTGAGACAATGTGCAGTTAAGAGTAATTTATTAAGAAGGAATAACAATCCAAGAAATAACAAGCATTTACAGAAACCTAGGTTCATTCAGAATCAGATGTAGTGTGTAGTGCTTTTATTAACATCAAAATGCATATGGAACCAAGTTTGAGAGTTCTGCAAACACTGGTCTGAAAAGTAATCAACCCTGATGGCACCAAATACCCAAGTCAAAGATCAGATGGAAATCTCAAAAGGTCCAAAGAAAAGCTTCAGCCTGAACCCATCAAGGTGTTTCTCATCAGAAAGATGGTCAACTTTGACTGCCGTAATTATTGAAATGTAACACAACACAAACTGACTTTTACTGCATTTTTAAGGCCTGTTTTGCTTTTCAGTATGTGTACTTTTTTTGCCATGCTACAGAAGAAAGAAAATGTTTAAAATTATTAAAAAGAATATTATAAGGCCAAATGTTCAGTTATTGTGATTGGTAAAAGTGGTAAAAAAAAAAAAAAAATTTGGATAATTTTATACAGGTTAAAAATTATTTTGTTTAAACTAAATGAAAATAAACTTGACAGTATTAATACTGTAAATAACAACACAATAATAAATACTGTAAATTAAAAACAATACTGTACTGCACAAAATACTGAAAATTAAATTACAGTATTATACTGTATTACAGTACTATACTGTAAATGAAATACAGTACTGCACAAAATACCGTAAATTAAATTACAGTACTATACTGTATTACAGTACTATACTGTAAATGAAATACAGTACTGCACAAAATACCGTAAATTAAATTACAGTACTATACTGTATTACAGTACTATACTGTAAATGAAATACAGTACTGCACAAAATACCGTAAATTAAATTACAGTACTATACTGTATTACAGTACTATACTGTAAATGAAATACAGTACTGCACAAAATACAGTCAATTAAATTACAGTACTATACTGTATTACAGTACTATACTGTAAATGAAATACAGTACTGCACAAAATACCGTAAATTAAATTACAGTACTATACTGTATTACAGTACTATACTGTAAATGAAATACAGTACTGCACAAAATACAGTCAATTAAATTACAGTACTATACTGTATTACAGTACTATACTGTAAATGAAATACAGTACTGCACAAAATACCGTAAATTAAATTACAGTACTATACTGTATTACAGTACTATACTGTAAGTGGAAGTACAGTATTGTACAAAATGCTGTAATTGAAAATACAGTAACAATACTGTAAAACATTTTACAGTAAATTACTGGCATCCAGCTGCCAGTAAGTTACTGTAAAATTTACAGCAATCTCTTTACAGTGTATAATGCTTATGATCACTTTAAAGGTTTAAGCAGCTTGAGCAACGATAAACATCCATTTTCAATGACACATTAAACATATTAGAACTCTAAAATTAGCAGTTTTATGCATCGATCAGACAGCTTCTTAATCTCACTATCAAAACATTTCGAAACACTTTCTGATTTAAGAAAACCCAACTTTTTGTTGCTTATTTTGACAAACTCTTGTTCTTCCTCAACAACAGGTTCACATAAATTACTTTCATCAACAATCAATTCAGCATCTTTAGGTGTTCATATCAAAATGCTCGAATCAATATAAAAATCAACTTTACCCGTGTGGACTTCTGTCATTAAATACTCACCCACATGTCGTTCCACACCTATAAGACCTTCGTTCATCTTCGGAGCAGAGTATACTTTTTGTGCGCAAAAACAAAACAAAAATAATGACTTTATTCAACAAAATCTTCTGTTCTTTTGTATTGTTAAATAAAGTCGTTCTTTTTGTTTTTGCGCACAAAAAGTATTCTCGTTGCTTCATAACATTAAGGTTGAACCACTGCAGTCACGTCGACTGTTTTAAATATGTCTTTAGTAGCTTTCTGGACCTTGAAAGTGTTGGTTAAGTTGCTGTCTATTGAGAAGTCAGACAGCTATCGGATTTCATCAAAAACATCTTAATTTGTGTTCTGAAGATGAACGAAGGTCTTACAAGTGTGGAACGACATGAGGGTGAGTAATTAATGACATAATTTTCATTTTTGGGTGAACTAACCCTTTAAGGGTAACAATTCATTGTGTTCGGTCTCTCTCTCTTCTGTCCCTCTCAACCGGTTTACAGCAAAGAAGGCACAAAGGATTCGGAAATTAAGAAAAGAGACAAAAAAAATTCATTTCACTCATTTTATAATGAAACAAAAACTCAAAATTCCTATGTTTTGCGTCGTTTATGGTTGCTCAAATCTATCAAACCGAGAAACCACAATGAGCTCTTATCGTTTACGTAACTTATATCGTTTTTTAACTTTAAAAGTTGTCACCTTTTATAGCTTTTCGCGTCTGCTGATACTGAAATGAACCTGCTTACCTTTTCTGTTTTTGAATTGGTTAAATAATCACATTCTTCATGGTATCATTTGCAGGGAAGAGAAGATATTTTATCCCATTGCATGATCATTTGGTGATTTCACTTCAGTTTTGTAGAATTCCTTTTACAATGTTGATCTGTTACCGTGAAAACAGTGTCACGCGCTGCTGCTTCAGCCATCATATGGTAGAAAATGTCCAAATAAAAAAACTTGTTCACCAAGATGACAGAAGTCTATCCATTTCTTTGTTGGAAGGGTGTAAATGTAACTGTAGTTTTAATGTTTTCTTTGTAAGTATCCACTTTCCCATATGACCACGGAGGAGAATCGGATGGGCATTCAGCGGACAGACACCCTTTTTTACAGTCTATGACAGACACCGACATACTGTTTTTTTTTTTTTTATTATTATTATTTCAACAAATGACAACCAAAATCAAACCCATAGAAGCTTGTGAACAGTTTTGAAGTGGCTGCGTGTAAGTTATACTCATTCACAAGCCGAGTGAGAGTCATACTAGCAAATGTAATGTTAATTATTAAACCAAACAAAATACAACACTTTCAAAAACACTCAGCTTTGTGATTCTTTTATTGAGTGATAGGGAGTGGGTTCAATCAGTGACATTATTAGATTTGATATACGGCGTCTCCCCGTCATCACCTCAATCTGCTTCCCTTAGTGTTTTTACACGTCCAGTTTTTTCCCTGAATGATGATGTGAGCTCCTGTTGCAATTCTCGATTCAGCATAAATGACCTACAATGGCGACATTTTTCACAATCACAACAGAAAACAGAGTGGGTGTCCTCAATGGTCGCCACACATAAGAAAGACACTGACAAGATTTGCCTATGCATCGATCCAAGGGATCTGAACGAAGCTCTTATGCGCCCTCAACATCCCATGCACACAGTAGAGGAGGTAGCTTCACAAATGTCCAGTGCCAGCGTCTTCTTAGTGCTCGATGCTAAAAGCTCATTCTGGCAAATCAAGTTAGACCATGAATCTTCCCTACGCACCACTTTTGCAACACCTTTTGGCAGATATCGTTTTCCTCGTATGCCTTTCGGCATTAATTCAGCATCAGAGGTGTTCCAACGGGCAATGGAGCAGATCTTCACAGGCTTCCCATGCGCCATAATCGTAGATGACATCATTGTTGGAGGAAAAGGGGAGAAAGAACAGGATGAGAACTTGAGGAAGGTTCTAAACAGACCACGGCAAGTAAATCTGAAACTAAACCCACAAAAATGCAAGTTCAGGCTCAAAGAAGTCAGTTATGTGGGACATCTGTTCACAGAACATGGATTAAAACCAGACCCAGCCAAGATACATGCCATTACAGAGATGCCACCGCCAAAGCTGACAAAGCTGCCTTGCAACGATTCTTGGGCATGGCCAACTACCTGGGTAAATTCATCCCAAATTTCAGTGAATTGGCGGCACCACTTCAGCAGCTGCTCCACAGGGATGTAGCTTGGTTCTGGTCCCAGCAACAGCAGGAAGCGTTTGAAATGCAAAAATAATGCATCACATGCCCACCAGTGCTGAAGTACTTTGATATAAGCAAACCTGTGACTATCACATGTGACGCTTCTCAGTACGGATTGGGTGCAGCATGCCTACAGAATGGTGAGCCTATCAGTTATGCCTCACACACTCTAACTGAAACAGAAATGAGGTATGCTCGAATCGAAAAGGAGCTATTGGCAGTGGTCTTCGGTCTGTGAAAAGTTCAACGACTACATCTACGAAAAACCCGTCTTGGTGGAAACAGACCACCAACCCCACAATTTTGAACAAACCTCTACACACTGCTCCAGCACGACCTCAGCGAATGATACTGAAGCGGCACAAGTTCAACTTGACTCTTACTTACAAAAAGGGAAAGCAGCTCTACCTGGCGGACACCCTATCACGTGCTCCCAGGAAAGTAACAACAAAAGATCTCAAAGATGAGGATAAATTTGAATCAGAGACAGACTGGTGTGTGGCATAGACAATGATAGCGTGAGACGAGTGTTGCTCAGAGAAACTGATTTCGGTCAACCGACTGCAAGAGCTCAAAGAACATACTGAAAAAAAAAAAAGCTCTCTGCAAAGTCTGTGCAACAACATCAAGCATGGCTGGCTAAAGAAAATCCAGAGTGTGCCAGTGCCGCTAAAACCCTTCTTTCCTTTCCAAGATGAGCTCACTACTAAGGATGGAATCATCATGAAGGGAACAAGAGTAGTAATTCCTCAAAGCCTAGAATGAATATCTACAAATCTTGCACAAAGGACATGCAGGAGCCGAAGCGGCCAAACGCAGAGCATGTGACGCCGTTTTCTGGTTAACTATGACACACGACATTGACAGCTTCGTCCAGTCTTGCAGCATATGCAAACCTCACCAACAAAAGGAGCCATTGCACCTCCACGAGATCCCAGAATTGCATTGGTCCGTCGTTGCCGTTGACATATTTGACTGGAATAGCCAACAGTACCTAGTGCTGGTAGATTCCTACTCTGGGTGGTTTGAGATAAACCCACTTAGAACACTGTCATCGCAAAACGTCATTAACAAACTGAAAAGGCACTTTTCTGTGCACGGTATTCCCCAGAAGCTAATCACTGACAATGGCACCCAGTTCACGAGTCAGGTCTTCAGAGAATTTGCAAGTTTATGGGACTTCTGTCAAGTCAAGTCAAGTCACCATTATTTATATAGCGCTTTTTACAATGTAGATTGTGTCAAAGCAGCTTTACAGTGATAACTGGTACATTATTTTGGCTGCACAGCAGCTCTTAAAGAATAGTGTCAATGCAGGCAGATCAAAGCACTGTTGAATATCAAATGTCAATTGTCAAGTGTCCCCAACTAAGCAAGCCAAAGGCGACAGCGGCAAGGAACCCAAACTCCAACAGGTGACATCAGGTGGCAAACAGGTGTTAAAATGGAGAAAAAACCTTGGGAGAAACCAGGCTTAGTCGGGGGGGCCAGTTCTCCTCTGGCGAACAGTGCTTTGTTACGACTCAGGTTGCTATCATAAGTCAGATACGATCGCAACATTCAAAGTGTTTAATTCAGTTCCATCCAGTTGAGGATCGTATTCATCACACCGGTATGGACGGTTGTTGAGGAGATGTGCCACTGGTTGTCATGTTGATGAGGCCTTCACAGTGGATGATCTAGTTGACTCAATCTCTGCTGATACTTCAGGGCTGTGTTGTGGTTGTGTGACTTCTGTCACATCACTAGCAGTCCTGAGTATCCCCAGGCGAACGGTCTTGCAGAAAGAGCCGTTCGTAGTGCAAAGCGCCTGCTCGAAACCACTAAGAGGGATGGGACAGACTTGAATCTGAATTTGTTAAACATCCGCAACATTCCTCGAGACAAGATATTGGGTTCACCGGCACAAAGATTGATGTCCAGGGTAACACGCACCAACATGCCCATCAGCAAGCAGATGCTAAAGCAAAGGTCAAAGGACACTGTGAAAGTCAAAGCTCAACTCTCCAAGAAGAGAAAAATGCAAAAAGTGTACTTCGATAAAAGGAGCAAACCACTCTCTTTACCGCATGAATCCCCAGTGGTACGGATACAAACAGCAAAAGAGACGACAAGATTGGAGTTGTTAGGAGCACCCTCACTGAGCCCAGATCTTATGTTGTGGAGTCAGTTGGTAAAGAGTACAGGAGGAATCGTCGACATCTACTTCCTGTAAAAGAACCACTCCCACACTGCACACAAGTTGATCTGGAGGACTTATTGTCACAACTCAAATCTGTGCCAGACAACAGCAGCGTGTCTAAAGTTGCACTGCATGCTGAAGAAAACATTCCAGTTGAGCCAAAACTGCTCAAAAGTTACCATATCAAACTAGATATGGTTGGATTTCCAAGCCTAATCCTAAATATGCTGATTAACGATACATGTTGTTGATAATCTGATGTAAGAATGTGTTATTGTAAGGAGTAATTCTGATATTCTATTGCAGTTGCGATTTTAGTTTGCATTACATAATGTTATAAAGATGTTTGTGAAATTACAGTACTTTTGATTAGAGAAAGTATAGAACTAAGGAAAGGGGATGTAGATAACTGATGATGTGCTATCTAGTTCATTAAGATATACTTGAGGTGTGTTTAAAGAAGCTATGTTCATATATGGTATTTTCCTGTGTTGGAGTGCCCCCTTGTGGCCAGGCAAGTTTATGTACATGTGATACAAGTGATTCGAGCTCTCCATGATAGCTAATAAAACAAGTTGTTCTCCAGCCAACAAGAAATCCGTCTCTATAACAAACTACAAGTAATATAGTTTATACAAGTAATAAATTGCCGGTCACTCTGAGCGCCCACACCGAAACATAGAATCATTAGACTATTAATTAATTGTATACCTTTTATAAGCTGTACGAACTGAACGGATCAATTGTCCTCGCAATATGACTGTGACTAAAGCCCAGTGGTTTAATTTTGCATTAGCTGCGCGCGCATCACCGCAGGTGCGTTCACCAGCGCGCTCCAACAGTGTGATACGGTTTGCACGAGCCCTTTCTATGCGACGCTGATGATAAAATGTGATAAAATTTAAATTCTTTTGAGAATATAGTAAAAAGCTACGGAGAAAGTCAAACATGATTTAAAACGTCATCATCCAGCAAGCGTTTTAACTCATAATAACCACATTTACTAGAATTTATCACGTTCTGTTGAATTTATTGTGGCAAATTTTGACTAGTTGTAGAATTTATAATAGATAATGTGTTAAGGAAATTGATTTTTCACTAAAGATTTATATTACAACTGTGGCATGTTGTAACTATAGTTCCTAACTGTGTTGCTATTTTTCATAACAAATGTTATAGATAAAAAAGAACGAAAGAAAAAATGGCAATGAGGAGCCATCAATGGTCTTATCTGTAATTATATATAGCTAAACAATTACAAGAACTATGTTACTTTAAGGCCGAGTAGCCTACAGGTTAGAAAGAGATTTAAAATGGACCTTATTGAATTTTTAACTAAACAATTGGTTTTAAGAATGTTGCATTTTCTGTGAATATTTGATTACTGTACTGTATTTTTCTATAACATTTGCATAATAGATAATATGCTAGCTACAGCCATGGTAGGTCTCTGACTAAATACTGATCCCTAGTGGTCAAAAGCAATAGCAAACAAAGATTAGCTAGGTTGGTTTGTATGTTTGGTGCGGAATGGGTGCGGTAGGGGGCCCAACCTCATATTCTTTCATAGGGCCCAAAATTGCTAGCGGCGCCCCTGTGCTTACCTGTCGAAAGTTTGGAGTTTGGGGAAGCCCTCGATGATTGCAGGTTTTCTTCTTTCCGCGCATGCGCAGATTCCTTGCTTTTTTATTTGCTTCAAGTAGCCTACTTTATTAATTCGTGTAAATATGCCAGAGAATCACAAGTCAGATTTACTTGTTGGATGTCTAATATTTGCAAGTAAAAATTGAGTATGTATTTAGATTTTACTTAATATTTACTTAATGTTTTCATTCATGTGATATAGAATAAAGCCCCCTTTTCCCCTGAGCCATTAACTTAATTTTGTAGTTGGATTTGTTCATGCAGTTGTTTTGCTGTGTGATATACTGTAGACAGTTTAAGTTTGATGCTGTGTTTTGTTTGTATGTTTCCACATAGCTTCAGATCTCAGAGAGTTGCTGTATTTGGAAATGAGATGAGACTACAAACACTTCATGTTTGTAACCATTGTGTCTATGATTTCAAAATCAAAGTTTTTTTTTTTTTTTTTTAAATGACCAATTCATGTGTTGAATTATGATTGTTTGAATCCCCTGCCTTGTTTGCTATGATTTTGAGTAATAATTCATGACTTTATAATTTAAATGTTCATATTGCCTTATGCCTTAATTTTTGGCTAAACTTGTAGAATGTAGAATTTCAGTTTTTGTTGTTTATAAAATTAAGCGATCTGACACGTTTGATACGCTCACCATTTATTTAAAAACGAAGTGGGTGGAATTTTTTGACGCTTACTTAGATTTGTAAGAATGTCGTCTCTAGAGAACAGAGACACAAAAGCGCGTATCCAGCGAATAGCGAACGTAAAACTACAGCGCTTGTCAAGAACATTAAAAAACTACAATCCCCAGAGGTCACGTAACTTCCGCCATCTTGATTAAGGCGGTCCACAGACAGCAGAGACCTACCACGTTTTGTGTAATGCACATCCACAGAGGCTGAACTAGTAGCGAAGCGTGCAATACGTTATATTAGTCTGCTGGTGTTTTACATCCCATCTGCTGGACGTGCTTAAAAGCCATGGCCGAACCGATACGTGCTTTGTGCGATGAGCTTATAAAGGCTGTGAATGTGATGATGGAGGCAGAATCCAGTCAGACATACCGCCTGGAGGCCCTTAAGGTGAATTATCGTCTATCAAATACGATTAAAAGGTTATTATGTATGTATTGATACCTGTACCCATATTATGGAGGTCACATTTGAATAACGTTGTTACGGCAACTTCCGTTTTCATTTCATTCATGTTTATTCAATAATGCAAACGATTAAGTCTTGTTTTGTTTATGTGTATGTTGTTATTTGTTACTTAATATTACTAACCTTATCAACATTTATCAGGAAACATAATTAAGGTACCAATAGGCGACATTGTGTCAATGAGTATTTTGCAAACATAAAATATTGCATGCACATTCACATTATCATATATTTACTCAAGGGATGCAGCATAGCGGTTAGAGATACACACGCGAATGAATACATTTATTGGCATTGCAAAATTTAAATATATTGAGCAGCAGCTCGCACTAGACCAGTGGTTCTCAACCAGGGGCCCAGGGCCCAATAGGGGACCTCAGCAAGGGAGTCGCAGGATGACAAACTTATTTAAATTACATTATTATTAAAAATTATACTAATAGTAGTCATATATATATATATATATATATACACACACACATATACACACACACATATATACACACACATATATACACACACATATATACACACACATATACATATATACAGGTGCTGGTCATATAATTAGAATATCATCAAAAAGTTGATTTATTTCACTAATTCCATTCAAAAAGTGAAACTTGTATATTATATTCATCCATTACATGCAGACTGATATATTTCAAATGTTTATTTCTTTTAATTTTGATGACTATAACTGACAACTAAGGAAAATCTCAAATTCAGTATCTCAGAAAATTAGAATATTACTTAAGACCAATACAAAGAAAGGATTTTTAGAAATCTTGGCCAACTGAAAAGTATGAACATGAAAAGTATGAGCATGTACAGCACTCAATACTTAGTTGGGGCTCCTTTTGCCTGAATTACTGCAGCAATGCGGCGTGGCATGGAGTCGATCAGTCTGTGGCACTGCTCAGGTGTTATAAGAGCCCAGGTTGCTCTGATAGTGGCCTTCAGCTCTTCTGCATTGTTGGGTCTGGCATATCGCATCTTCCTCTTCACAATACCCCATAGATTTCCTATGGGGTTAAGGTCAGGCGAGTTTGCTGGCCCATTAAGAACAGGGATACCATGGTCCTTAAACCAGGTGCTGGTAGCTTTGGCACTGTGTGCAGGTGCCAAGTCCTGTTGGAAAATGAAGTGCTCTAAAACTTCCTGGTATACGGCTGCGTTGACCTTGGACCTCAGAAAACACAGTGGACCAACACCAGCAGATGACATGGCACCCCAAACCATCACTGACTGTGGAAACTTTACACTGGACCTGAAGCAACATGGATTGTGTGCCTCTCCTCTCTTCCTCCAGACTCTGGGACCCTGATTTCCAAAGGAAATGCAAAATTTACTTTCATCAGAGAACATAACTTTGGACCACTCAGCAGCAGTCCTTTTTGTCTTTAGCCCAGGCGAGACGCTTCTGACGCTGTCTGTTGTTCAAGAGTTCAAGGAATGCGATAGCTGAAACCAATGTCTTGCATACATCTGTGCGTAGTGGTTCTTGAAGCACTGACTCCAGCTGCAGTCCACTCTTTGTGAATCTCCCCCACATTTTTGAATGGGTTTTGTTTCACAATCCTCTCCAGGGTGTGGTTATCCCTATTGCTCATACACTTTTTTCTACCACATCTTTTCCTTCCCTTCACCTCTCTATTAATGTGCTTGGACACAGAGCTCTGTGAACAGCCAGCCTCTTTTGCAATGACCTTTTGTGTCTTTCCCTCCTTGTGCAAGGTGTCAATGGTCGTCTTTTGGACAACTGTCAAGTCAGCAGTCTTCCCCATAATTGTGTAGCCTACAGAACTAGACTGAGAGACCATTTAAAGGCCTTTGCAGGTGTTTTGAGTTAATTAGCTGATTAGAGTGTGGCACCAGGTGTCTTCAATATTGAACACAATATTCTAATTTTGTGAGATACTGAACTTGGGATTTTCCTTAATTGTCAGTTATAATCATCGAAATTAAAAGAAATAAACATTTGAAATATATCAGTCTGTGTGTAATGAATGAATATAATATACAAGTTTCACTTTTTGAATGGAATTAGTGAAATAAATCAACTTTTTGATGATATTCTAATTATATGACCAGCACCTGTGTGTGTGTGTGTGTGTGTATGTATATATAATGTGTGTGTATGTATATATAATGTGTGTGTGTGTGTGTGTATATGTATATGTGTGTGTGTGTGTGTATATATATATATATATATATATATATATATATATATATATATATATATATATATATATATATATATATATATATATATATATATATATATATATATATATGTGTGTGTGTGTATATCATAAGCGTTTGTCATAAATATCTATCAGAGGAAATATATTATCTTATATTGGGTGGCCTTTAACAATTGTGTTGCACTATGGGGGACCTTCGAGTCTAAAAGGTTAAGAACCACAGCACTAGACGAATGTTGTGCAGAATGTGGATGTTTACTCAGAATATCTGTAAACTGTAGTTTTGTATTGAAATTTAGTTCTAAAAATTATATACATAATGTGAACTTAATTGTATATGACTGTGCTTAGAATTTTGTTTATAAAACAAATTATTTTAAGGCAGATTTTCTGTTTTCTGCTGTATCAAACAGTCACCCCAAAACTGAGGTACATATTGATCAATGAATTTTGTCGTTGCAGCCCTACTAGAACCTGTTGTTAAATGTTTTAATAGTTTTTCTCCGTGTTGTTATAGTTTATTGAAGATTTCAAAGAGAAAAGCCCCTTCTGCGTTGAATGTGGTCTTCAGTTAGCGGAGAAATCACAGACCGCAGTGGTCAGACACTTTGGGCTGCAGATACTGGAGCATGTAGTCAAGTAAGTGTCTCAAACACTTTAGTGTGTGTGTATGTACATCATAAAATATGTTTCCATCCAAAGTTGCGAATTTAACTTATGTGCAAAAGTAGTGCATAAAACATTTGTGAATAAAGCACCCCATGTGTTCAAGAGAATGAAATCTTTTTTTTGTACATCATAAATAATTTGCGCCTCAGAGCGGCAGATGAAATGCAATACACTGCCCTGTTCTCTTGCGTTTGGATGCTGGTGTTTGGGAATGCAATCGTGTGAGTCACTTCTGGGAGGGAATTGAACCATTGTTATGACAGACTTTGGCTTAGGAATTTCAGAATGATCAAACAAACATTTGAAATGCTGTGCAATGAAATTGGTCCGTTGATTAGTCCAGTTATCCAATCACATCCTCTGTTGAGACGAAGTCTGGTGACTTAGTGCATCAAGGGGTTTATTTGGTAAATATTTTTCCTTCATAGTTTATACTAGGGGTGTAACTATATCGCAATATAAAAATGCTACATTATGTATTGTGCATAGTTCACCCAAAATGAAAATTACTGTGTGAGGGGAAAAAATTAAAGTTTAGAGTTTTAGTGACCATACTACATTAAACTACTATACAGTATCTCAAAGAAGTAAGTACACCCCTCACATTTTTGTAAATATTTTATTATATCTTTTCATGTGACAACACTGAAGAAATGACACTTTTCTACAATGTAAAGTAGTGAGTGAACAGCTTGTATAACAGTGTAAATTTGCTGTCCCATCAAAATAACTCAACACACAGCCATTAATGTCTAATACGCTGGCCACAAAAGTGAGTACACCCCTAAGTGAAAATGTCCAAATTGTGCCCAATTAGCCATTTTCTTTCCCCGGTGTCATGTGACTTGTTAGTGTTACAAGGTCTCAGGTGTGAATGGGGAGCAGGTGTGTTAAATTTGGTGTTATCACTCTCACTCTCTCATACTGGTCACTGGAAGTTCAACATGGCACCTCATGGCAAAGAACTCTCTAAGGATCTGAAAAAAAGAATTGTTGCTCTACATGACGTAGGCTATAAGAAGATTACCCTGAAACGGAGCTGCAGCACGGTGGCCAAGACCAAACAGCGGTTTACCAGGACCGGTTCCACTCAGAACAGGCCTTGCCATGGCCGACCAAAGAAGTTGAGTGCACGTGCTCAGCGTCATATCCAGAGGTTGTGTTTGGGAAATAGATGTATGAGTGCTGCCAGCATTGCTGCAGAGGTTGAAGGGGTGGAGGTTCAGCCTGTCAGTGATCATACGCCACACACTGCATCAAATTGGTCTGCATGGCTGTCGTCCCAGAAGGAAGCCTCTTCTAAAGATGATGCACAAGAAAGCCTACAAACAGTTTGCTGAAGACAAGCAGACTAAGGACATGGATTACTGGAACCATGTCCTGTGGTCTGATGAGACCAAGATAAACTTATTTGGTTCAGATGGTGTCAAGCGTGTGTGGCGGCAACCAGGTGAGGAGTACAAAGACAAGTGTTTCTTGCCTACAGTCAAGCATGGTGGTGGGAGTGTCATGGTCTGGGACTGCATGAGTGCTGCCGGCACTGGGGAGCTACAGTTCATTGAGGGAACCATGAATGCCAACATGTACTGTGACATACTGAAGCAGAGCAGACCCTTCAGAGACTGGGCTGCAAGGCAGTATTCCAACATAATAACGACCCCAAACACACCTCCAAGATGACCACTGCCATGCTAAAGAAGCTGAGGATACCTAAACCCTATTAAGCATCTGTGGGGCATCCTCAAATGGAAGGTAGAGGAGTGCAAGGTCTCTAACATCCACCAGCTCTGTGATGTCGTCATGGAGGAGTGGAAGAGGACTCCAGTGGCAACCTGTGAAGCTCTGGTGAACTCCATGCCCAAGAGGGTTAAGGCAATGCTGGAAAATAATGGTGGCCACACAAAATATTGACACTTTGGGCCCAATTTGGACATTTTCACTTAAGGGTGTACTCACTTTTGTGGCCAGCGTATTAGACATTAATGGCTGTGTTGAGTTATTTTGAGGGGACAGCAAATTTACACTGTTATACAAGCTGTACACTTACTACTTTACATTGTAGCAAAGTGTCATTTCTTCAGTGTTGTCACATGAAAAGATATAATAAAAGATTTACAAAAATGTGAGGGGTGTACTCACTTCTGTGAGATACTGTATATAATGTTGAATATAATGTATAATAATGCAATGGGGGAATATTTGTAGATCCTGATGATGCCAAATGTCTTGTTACCAGTAAAATGTGGCCTGCTTTATTTTAAATATATCTAGTCAGTGACAGCGTGCAAGCATACTCGTCTAAAATAATTCTGTATTTTCAGCTTCAAAATTATGAATATTTTTTTCTGGTGTCACCATTGTCCTGTGCATTGGGTTACCAGCACCAAGTCCAAGCCTTTTCATTTCCACGACCAATATGATGATAAATTTACCATTTTAATTAAAAGTACATTTTTTTTGTTAACCTTTTACCATATGTCATGGAGTATCGCAATAATATTGTATCGTGAGTTCAGTATCGTGATATGTACTGAATCGTGACATGAGGGTAGCGTTACACCCCTAGTTTATATGCACGTTGTCTTATTGGTTAAAAAAAACACCTCAGTTAAGTGTACAGTTTTTTTTTTTTTTTTTTTTTTTTTTTTTAAATGCACATTTTTAGAAATTTTGTGCATTTTCATCTAGGTTTTTTATGCGATATCCCAAAATGGGTGGATGGAAACATAGTTATAGTGAACATTGAACACTAAACTGAACACATTCTTCTATGAACAGGTTTCGGTGGAATAACATGGCACCGCAAGAAAAGCTCCAGCTGAAGAACTGCACTATGGGCCTGTTGTCAGATGTGAGCATCTTGGAAATGTCTCTACTCCATTATCTTATTGGATGCTTTATGAAGATTTCTTATTTATTTATATGGCTTGTTCCTGTTTTAGGGTACACATCCAATTCTGCAAGAGGAATGTCATGTTAAGGATGCGCTCTCACGCATAGTAGTTGAGATGATCAAGAGAGAGTGGCCGCAGCACTGGCCCGACATGCTGAAGGAGATGGAGGCCCTGACTGCTATGGGGGTATCAATAGTTTTGGCTTGATTTTGTAATAATAATAAAAATAAAGTTCCAAAAAATATAAAGTAGGTATGCAAATCCAAAACCCAGAATTGGGCTTTGACACCAACAAAAAAAGTAGAAAAAAAGAAGAAAAGAATGGATGTCCACACATTGAACTTAAGGTCTAGAAAGTGTATTATAAACAGGGACAGTTTTTTTTTTTTTTTTTTTTTCTGGAGTTTACATTCAGTGTGTGAACATCTTTCTTTTATTTATTTATTTATTTATTTTTTATAGTTTATTCCCTTGTCTTCAGAGTGGGGATGATATGACCTCAATCTTATTTCAAAATATGAGTAATTTTATTTCTCAATCAGGGCTCTGAACTGTTTCAGGGAATGAAAATGAAATTTTTTTTTAAATGTTTTAAAATATTATGAATCTTTATGAATCTCTGGCGGCACAGATTAGACTATGACAGGCCGCCAGAGTCTAGGTAATTAATATGAAACACTAAATTAGTAGTAGAAATGCTACAGAAATTGAATATTCACATATAAAAATAAAATGTTGCATAGTCTTCACCGTATTAATTAAATACACACTGATCCTTATAGCCACTAAGGTTATTTAGTCAAGAGCAGTGAGTGATTCTCTCTTTTTCTCGTTGTTTGATTAACATTTAGGAAACGGACAACAGTAGTTAGGTTGCTGCTACATTAAGACCTAGTTATGAGACTTTATGAGAATGATAATTTTGCTTTTTTGATAATTTTTAAGATGACTGACAGTCAAGAGTTTTATTGGATGTTACTTGAATTATTTAGCCTTTAAATCTGTTCTGGTGAAATCAGGCATTTTGGGGACTAGCAAATATTTGTCCTAATATACATTATATTTAGTATTGCATATAGTATTATCATTAAACTCATAAAAACGTTCATTTTGTCCCATGTGCTTGACAAGTAAAAATAAAGATGATGTTGGATTGCTTATGCCACCGCCTATGATGTCTTATTATTCCAATTATTAACGATTAAATGTAAAAATGTGACACAAAAGATCATGCATGCATACGTAAGGTTAGAAAAATATAATACCCTTATTATAAAGGTAAAAATTCCCTTGGAAATCAATTTAATCTGGCAAATATCACCACTTAATGAGAAATAAAAAAAAAAAAATTAAAAGATCATTGCGACTTGTCTCACAATTATGACATTTTTCTCACAATTGCGAGTTTATATCTCACAATTCTGACTTCGTTTCTCAGAATTGTGATATAAAGTAGCAATTGCAAGTCTAATTCTGAGGGGGAAAAAATACTTTCCTCAGAATTGCGAGTTTGTATCTCACAATTCTGACTTTAACACACTATTGCGACTTTATATCAAGCGTTTCTGAGAAAAAACTAAGAGTTGCGAGATGTAAACTCACAATTGTGAGAAAAAAAGTCAGAATTGTGAGATAAAAAGGCGCAATTACCTTTTTTTTTAAAAAAAAAATTTTATTCCATGGCAGAAATAAGCTCTCATAGACTACTGTACAGAATATGAAGAAAATGAGAATCTTTGGGATTCAGCTGGACATGACAGGCCTAAGCCAGCCAAGATACCAACACAAAAACACTCAAAATGTTCTCTAATTATTGTTATTGGCAAAATCTTAGAAAATCTTGAGAGATAATTTGTCGAAGTTCACACACCTGGTTGGAACTAAACTCTGCAGGAATTTTCAAGAGTCCGTGTGAGAACATTCTGTTCATCGGGTACTTAATGAAAAATTTTTCATGCACGTTTAGTAAATAATGACGTAAAATAATCATTGTCTATTTTGAGTAAACAATCATTGTATTTCTCTACAGGATGCTCAGACAGAACTCGTAATGCTTGTCCTGCTGCGGTTAGCTGAGGACGTGATCACATTTCAGACATTACCCACTCAAAGACGGCGAGATATTCAGCACACCCTTACGCAGAATATGGACAGCATCTTCACCTTCCTGCTTGGCATTCTGCAGCTTCATGTGAATGAATACAACAAGTTGGTGAGTTCTTCAGACATTCATGGCCACATGCAAAACATTTTTTGCAATGTTTTTTTCTACAGAATATTGTCACATTCATATGATTTGAATAGATTTATTCATGTTATTTTCTAGAAATGCGTTGCTGGTCTGGAATTGAAGGTGAGTGAATAGCCATTCATCAGTATTTATCAGGTGTAATTATTATTATTTATTTTTTTTGTGGGGGTTGTAAATATCAAAGGTTAATTTACAAATGTACAGTGTGAAACATAACTTGAATTTCTAGGATTAATTAATTACCCAGGGTAACAAATGGGAAAAAAAAAAGAAAAAAAAAGAGAGAAACATGGATAAAGATAACCTAGGGTTTTGTTAACCCGGGATTTAGACTGACCAAAGATTAAATGAAAGTGCTAGATCCCAGAGACCCCAATTAGCTTGAATGTAAAGTCCAAACACAACAAACTTTGATATGCTTCATTTACATTCGGCTAATTCTGTCCTTTTTTTTTTTTTTTAACTGATATCTGGCACAGATCAGACTTTGTTGCATTCATGCAAATAGCTAAAATGCTTATAAGATTGGATTTGTTAGCATCTGAGCCAATTTCAAATGTAGTCTGTTGAAAATCTGACATCAAGTCAACTGTCCTACATTTAACAGGGTTTGTACAGAGTTTGGAAAGGTTGAAAAATGTTTGTTCTCTTTCTAACATTCATTCGGTATCTCACTATGTGATTGTCTCAGGCCAATCATGGCTGACCAGTCACCATTATTATATATTCCTTATGTTTGTTGAGTGACTTTGTCACTTAGAGTGGGATAACTGATGGTTTAAAGTTTCCAACATATTTTCAAACTTTTTGGGGCACCCATCACGCACCAAAAATAAGGAAAAAGGAGAGCCCTCTAATCTCAGCACAGCTCTGCACTAGTTGTCACATTGTGGAGGGTTTACTGTACGAAGAGGGCCATCATGGCCACTGCAAAAGAGCCAGAGAGCCCTGGAGGAAGAGGTCATTCTCCACATCCTTGCACTTGTGGAATGTGAATCCTTTGCAGAAATCCACACGTTCTCTGCATCTCCTGATTGGGCGCTAAACACACTCAGGCACCACTATCCAACCCTGAGGGCTGCCCCCACTGCACAATGTTCTCAGCTAAAACCCAAAAAAGGAGACACCATGTGGCAGTTGCTGGAAAGTTGGACCCATGCCTCTCTGCTAAACCCAGAGAGGAACCTATGGATTGTCCGCAGGCCGCTAGCTCATGGAGAGATATGATGGAGAGTGTGTCACCCTTCCTTCCTTCTCCCCGTTTGAAGATCTGTTAGCGAAAGAGGAAGATGTGTTGTCAACCATCCTCGAGGACGAGGATAATGACAATGAAGATGCTTTTCTTCGCGCAAAATATGTCCCGTCCACCGAGTGCACAGGATGAAAGTTCACCCTCCCTGTACTGATGGACACGGATCTACGCAAGGTCTGTCACAGGGCCAGGGCAAAGTCAATTTACTGGCCACCGGCAGGAAAAGGGGCTGAAAGAGATTTATACTATGGAAAGAGACTTCTGTCACGTCTCCCTCTAGTGAGACAGTTTACTCAGCCGTCCCATCCTGCGTAGCTGAAATTAAGAGGTTTTGGGACAAGCCTTTTTCACATAAGTACCCATCAAGGGCTTCTCGAGGCTGGATGTTAAGGGAATGGAAGATTTAGGGATGGCGGATCCTCCCCCTGTGGAAACATCTGTGGCTAATCATTTGCGCGCAGGTGAAGGGTGGCTCTTTTCTGCCAGAAAATACTAACTCAAAATGCTCTAGCTCAGAACTTTGTTTCAAAATATTCATCAAGGAGATTGGTAGATCTCCAGGGCTCACAGGAAATATCTGAGGTTTGCTTATTCACAGATGTGTAAGCACAGCTTACAATTATACGAAAATTCCCTTCGGCCTTTCTCTAGCTCCGAGGGTATTCAGCAAATGTGTTAAAGGGGCTCTGACACTGTTAAGGAATGCAGGGGTCAGAGTTTTGTCTTTATATTGGTGATCTGCTAGTCTGCGCCAAGCAGAGAGCGATACTAGTGACACATCTGAAAAGATCAGTTACTAGGTTTGATGGCCTTAACAGCGAATGAGGACATTTCAGAACTGGACAGCATCACAGGTCATTTACCCCAAGAGCCGTCTCAGCCAAAGAGTGCGCGTCCAGAATACATGAGCGCTCTTCGTCATTTCTCAGGACAGGATGCCCTCTGGTCCCTATTGTAATGAGAAAAGTGGTGACAACAGACACATCTCTCACAGGCTGGGGGGCAGTGTTCAAGGGCAGAACAGTGAGAGGAGTTTGGTCTCCTGCACTGAGAGAAGCACATACATTTTCTAGAGCTACTGACCGTGTCCCTAGCTCTAAGACACTTTGTGCACTGTCTTAAGAATCATCATTTCTTGGGCAGGATGGACAATACAATGGTGATCGAGCCAATACTACAGTGGGTTCGAGAATGGAGACATAGCTTTTTTTTGATTGCACCATACTGGCCGGGGAGACTGGGCTGTGGAGAGTGCGGGGATCTCCTCTCACAAACATGGGAGGAAATATCCCACCCCTTCCCTAAAAAACTGTCTCTCTGGGCCTGGCCTGTGAGAGGTTGAATCTGAATGCAGCTGGGTTACTCCCAAAAGTGATTGAGACAATTCAGAACGTGAGGGCTGCCTCAACACATTCTTTATATAATCTCAAATGGAGGGTGTTTGAGGGATGGTACGCAGATAGGAACATTGTCACATTCTTGTGTTCAGTTTTGGACGTTTTATTTTTTCTTACAGGACCTTCTGGATAAGAGTAGAGCCTTTTCTGTGGTTAAGGTTTATCTGTCCGCTATCTCAGCATGTTGTATTGGTCTTGTCTCGGGTACTATTGACTCTCTCGTTTGTCGATTTATGAGAGGAGCACGAATGCTACACCCAGTATTGAAGCCACTAGTCCTGCCTTGGGATTTGTCCATGGTCCTGAACACACTCTCTAAAGCCCCATTTGAGCCCATTGTTAACATTGCCTGGAAGCTGCTCATTTTTAAAACAGCTCTGTTACTTGCTCTCCCTACACTTAAAAGGGTGAGCGAACTACATGCATTATCAGTTCACTCCTCATGTATGATGTTCGCACTAGGTGGTCAGAAATAGTAACTTTTTAGATCTAAACCGGAGTTTGTGCCTAAAGTGTGTGATCACGCTGTTGCAGTTCAATCAGTGGACCTGCTAGCTTTTCATCCACCACCCTTTTAATTTCCAGAGGATGAGAGGTTACACTGTTTATGTTTGGTTTGTATGCTGTATGCGTATGCACAGAGAACCCGCACACTTCGTAAGAGCAACCAGCTGTTTGTCTCATAGGCTGACTCTTACAAGGATCTCCTGTCAACGGCTTTCCAACTGGGTGGTGGAGGCTATCGTGTTATGTTAAAAAAACACAAATATAGAGCCCCCAGGAGGACCACGAGGTATGACTACATCCTGGGCTCTATTTAGAGGCATTTCTATCCCAAGAAATTTGCGCGGTCGCCAACTGGTCTTCTCTGCAGTCTTAAAAGTTAAACAGTTTTTTTCTTCAAGACTGGTCCTCACTTTTTAAAGCCAATTACCTAAAAAGCTAGATTGGTCTAATTTGAACTGGGAAAAGTAAGACTTATTACCTCTTATCTAACTGCTAGTTGGTCAAACTAGTTCTTAAGACACCGTCTTATCATAGTGACTCATTTTATGCAACTGGCCCCTGGGGGTCAGTAGACAGGTTGTATACTGGCTACTTGGGTAGGTTTTATTAAGGGGCGAATTCCTGGAAGTATTCTGTTCTCACCTGTTTGGAGCAGTGATTCAGATAATAGCCCTTTGTCAGCATATTGGCAATACGGGAGTTGTCTGTATCCCATAGTGAGATACAGAATGAATGTTAGAAAGAGAACTTTAGGTAACTGATGTAACCCCTGTTCTTTGATAACATGAAGTGAGATATATCACAACATTGCCCTCACCTGTTCCGCGCAGAGAATGATGAAACGGCAGGTAGCTACAGTTTATATACAGGGAGTCGGGACTCCCTGTTCGTTGCAGCGTTTGGTCTGCCAGGAATTGCAGACGTGGTGTCATTGGTGCTTCCACAATCGGTCACGCCTGAGATACCTCACTTCATGTTATCGGAAAACCGGGGTTACATCAGTAACCTAAAGATTTTAACAGTTATATTTTCAAGGTTTGAAATGAGCTTGAATATCATCATTGAAAATTTTTCATTTTTCAATTTTTATTTTTTTATTTTATTTTTTTTCCTTTAAGAACGTCCAGTAAGATTTTTAAAAAGAAAAAAGAAAATTTTAAAGGTGGTCATGAATTGATTTTTTTTTTTTTTTTTTTTTTTTTTTTTTCTCAAAATGTAACAGTGTTTCCTGATTTGTACTTATAATGTTAATAGGATTTTTACATAAAAAAAAAACTGTCATAATTTAGTAATAAAAGGCCATTTCTACCCTGGTTTTACCTTACCTAAGTGTAAGTATAATGCGCATTCAAAACATTTAGATTTTCAGATTTGTGAAATTCAGTGTTTGTTTGTTTGTGTGTGTGAGGGCAAGAATGTATAAGTGTGCACTTTTTTTTTTTTTTTTTATTCCCTTCAATTTAGCATTGATAGGAGCCTGCAATTTTCACACAGAGAAGTCCTCTATGATAGCATTTTGCTGTAAAAATGAGTTTGTGATTCTGTTGGTTACAGAGCTAGAGCAAGTAGAATTTTAGGGAAAAGCCTACTTTCATGTGTTTTGAGAAATGAACAGATGATAAAAATGAACAGTATTGTACAGTAATTATCTTTATGATTGATAAGTTCTCAAATTCGTGGGTTACAAGAATAATGTATTTTATCAACGGATTTAGTATAAAGTGGATGAATTTGGCTTTTGTCCGATTTTGCCATATTACATGTCAAGCATTTTGAATTGTTTATGCATTTATCAGATATCCACCAAATTTTGCTCTGATCTTTACACCATAATTGCTAAAAGTTAGTAAAAGCTTTTCAATATATCAAACGATTCTTGGATAATGTATAAACACATTTGATGGAAAGATGCCAAAAAGGATCTGATGCTGTCATGCTTGGCCCCATAATTGCTTTTTGAGTAATTGTATTTAAGCTCTTTCTAGTTTTTAATTTTTAATGTTTTCTTCAAATTTCTTAATATAATCTATATGTTCTGCGTTCCTCATCTAGTAGCGAATTTGTCAGATAAAATTAGCTGTGATTTTTGTCTTTTATTCCCAGACAAAAGCCCACTGGCGAGTTGGTGTGACCACTCTCAACACTCTAGCTGGCTACATCGATTGGGTTGCTCTGAGCCACATCACCAATGAAAACTGCCGTCTTTTGGAGATCTTGTGCTTGTTACTGAGCGAACCTGATCTTCAGTTGGAGGCTGCAGAGTGTCTGCTAATTGCCATTAGTAGGAAAGTGAGTGGCTGCTGCATTTACATTATACAAGTTTCTCTTTTCAGCTGCTTTTCTGAAATAAAATTGTCCACATTTATTCATTTACTGCAACTCATTGCTGTCATTTGGAGTCTAGTACGCTTTTCACTTGCATACATGACATTGGAAAGTGTGAAATGTAATAATAATAAGCCCATATACCAAATAAGTCCACTTACCTCTTTTTTTTTTTTTTCTTCTTGCTTTTGTCGCCACTGGTTTTTTGACGTCTGCTTCGTGTGTCCTAGGCTTTAGACATATATGATGTTGACATTTACACTCATTTACATTTTAAGAGAGAGAACATTATAGGGGCTTTTGCACCAAATAGTTCTAGGAACTAACCACTAGGATTGTTCCCCGGGAACTAATTTCTCCCCCGGGCCATGTACCTGGTTGCATTCGCACTGGGAATAAGGAACTTTGAAGCTGCCGACAGCGGCGTCTTTAAGCGTTTACAAACGCTGAAATGCCGTGGTTGGAACTGTGTTTGTTGTGTGTCGTGGGTTTCGTGATAATGGAGATGGATGTAAACGCATAATCTACGTGACTGAAAGAGCAAAAAGTGAGGCTAAGTGACTAAATGACAACGTTCAGTATTGCCGAGGTGGAAAAAAGAACACAACACTGCAGACAACAGGTAGGCTAAATGGCGTTATTGCTGTTTTCCATGTCTGTGAAGTAAATATGTTTACACAGCTTTTTAAAAATGCTGGGTGCTGGTGATGACATGCGTTTGACCAATCAACGTACACTCATGTCACTGATAGTTCCCATAGTACTGGTTTAGACCCAACTCTGAAGTAGGAGCTAATTTCCCTAGTTTCTGCAGTACAAACATGGCAAAATCTGTGTACTTCAGCCAATAGTTCTAGGAACTATGAAAAGGTTCCTCCGGTGCGAAAGCCCCTTATGCGAAAGAAAGAATTGTTAGTGGCTCTCTAACGCAAACCTGATAAATGGCACGGCTTTTCTTGTATCAGTTTTATTTATTTATTGCTCTTTATTAATTTCAAAAAGAGTTCCTGAAGTTATTTAGATATAAAAAATACCTATGCTAATGATATTTAATTGTAAAAACTCATATCTAAACTTTAGTTATGTGAGGCAAAAAAGTTTGAATTAACCTTAACTGAAAAAAATCGAAGATTTGAAGGCTGATTTAAATAGGCTGTAAAAGGCATATATAGCCATACTGATGTTTTTGGAAGAAGTTGCTAATGATGGTAAATAGACTACTAATAACTAGCAGCACCATGTTGTGTGAAGTTAATTATAGCGATATTTAGTGTAAGAGTGATCAGTTTTTGACTGAGCAAATTCTTTACTTCCACAGGGAAAGTTAGAGGAGAGGAAGCCATTTATGGTACTCTTTGATGAAGTCGCCATGAACTACATTCTGTCTGCTGCACAGTAAGTAAATGTCTTAGCTAATTCTAAGTCATGGTTCCTCAAATCTGGCCTTTGAGAGCTACTGTCCTGCAGAGTTTAGCTCGAACCCTGATCAAACTCACCTACCTGTAATTTTCTAGTATCTCTGGAGACCTCGATTAGCTTGTTCAGGTGTGTTTGATTAGGGTTGGAACTAAACTCTGTAGGACAGTGGTCCTCCAGGAGCAGATTTGCTTTAGATCAGGGGTCTCCAACCCTGCTCCTGGAGGGCTGCCACACTGCAGATTTTGGCTCCAACCTGAATCAAACACACCTGAACCAGCTAATCAAGGTGTTCAGGGTTGCTTGATAATTACAGACAGGTGTGTTGGAGCAGGGTTGGAACTGAAATCTGCAGGACAGTAGCCCTCCAGGAGCAGGGTTGGAGATGCCTGCTTTAGATTTTGCTTTAAAAGATCTGCTTTAAATGACCTGGATACTATTCGAATGACTGCCGACTGCTGTTTGGATTTTATTTTATTGTAGGTCAGCAGATGGTGCAGCTCTGTGTAAACAGTGAGTTTTCACTTTTTGTTTTGAAACCAACTCAAGCTTAGTTTAGAGCAACTGAGTTCACTTCTGTTTTAACCAAAACTGTCCATTGTCCAATTCAGATCATCAGGTGCCGTTGTGGAAAGAAGATACACTTTTTTGAAGAGGCTGTGTCAGGTTCTCTGTGCCTTGGGTAGCCAAATCTGTTCTCTAGTGGTGAGATGATTGCATGAGCATCATTGTTGTGTATCGTTTATCCTTTTTTCCTTTTATGAGAAATGCAGAAGATTTTTATGTTTCTCTTTAGGGTTCAGATGTTGAAGTACAAGTTCCTGTTAACCTGAATAAATATATGGAAGCTCTTCTTGCCTTCACTACTCATCCCAGCCAGGTTGAACTGCATTATAGCTACTCTGTGAAACTCATTGGTCAGCCTTTAAGAATTTTTACTAAATCTTGCATTCCATATTTATCATGTATTTATATATTATTCAAAACAGTTTCTGAGGTCGTCCACGCAAATGACCTGGGGAAACCTATTCCGACATGAAATTTTATCAAAGGATCCTATAATTGGCCAAATGGCCATAAAATATTTAAGAGTGGCAAAGATCAATCTTGTGAAAGTAAGTGCTGTGTATCCCAGACACAGAGCAGTTGTGACTAATTGCTATCATACTCAATCACACTTAATTGCTCTGTTTGCCTTTTATAGACTGGATTTCCCTCCAAGAATGATTGTCCAGGTTGTGAATTCTCCAGAGTGGACTTTGATAGTGATGAAGATTTCAACTGCCTCTTTAATTGTGAGTTGTTATTGATTAGTAACTAGTTAGTTAAACTTACTGTTATTACATCAGTTTTAAAGGTTACACACCCTCTTAAAAGAAAATTAACGCAGAGTATTTCATGCTGATTAACATTAAGTTCTTATTATTTGACGACAACATGACACAGAAACCCTTTTACTAAAAACATTGCTTTTAATTTTTGTTTTAACAATGTTTTATTCTTGAACTGAACAGAAACCAAAAATTTGCAAAAATATCTGATCATTTTCCCAGTCCTTGACAATCAAATGCACACGATAATAGCAACCCAGCAGATCATATCGGTGATCTAAAACCTGCAGAATCAAGCTAGCTCGTCTTTATTTTTATAGTGCTTCATACAATACAGATTGTTTCAAAGCAGCTTAACAGTGATCAACAGGAAAACATTGATTCAGTGATGCAAACATGGCTCAATTCGACTATAAGGCAGCTCTAAAAAGAAAAAAAAAAGTATCATTGTTCAGCTGAAGCCAATTCAGTGTTGATTCAGTTCCATTGTAAAAGATCATCAATTATTAAATTAGTTCAATTTGGCTATAAAGCATCTTCAGAAAATGATGTCATCACCCAGTTCATTTCAGTTCTCATCCAATAGTGTCAGTGCAGTCAGATCAATCCGTAGCTTGTTTCACCACAGGGAGTGTGTGTAAGAGAGAGATTAAAGGTTCTCGTTATTGATTTTGTACCTTGTGATGGTACCAGCAGGTTCTGCCCACACACTGACTGCAGAGGATAGGAGAGAACATGAACTTGTAGGAGTATGATGAATATGATGTGATTGAATTTGTGGTTTGGACTGTGGCAGTTGAGGTGAGGGTGATAGCAAGTATATTGCACATTGCGCTAATTATGCTTTTATGTGAATAATTTTTCAGAATTGCATAAACAATACAACGCCCTTGAACATGGAAAGCAAAAGACATTGAATACAATTTCAGAACTAATCCAAGTTTAATTGCATAAGATAAATGTGCTGTTGTATATACTGCTCCATGCTTTGAGAGAGCTGGGTGAAACAAGCAAGACAGAGCCCATCTCTTGTCTAATGTCTATGTTTTCTTCTGATATTCCAAAGCCATTGACACTGGTTGTAAAAAGTTGGAAGAATGAGTTTTATCTTTCCGGTGAGCAAGACATTTATAGACTAAATGATGTTGCACTTGGCTTGTGACTTTCACAATACAAATTATCTTGATGTACTTTACGTACTTTTTTTACAATCACCTAAGGTGAGTGTGAAAGCATCAGGTGATTCCTTCCAATATTTCGAGGCACCAGCCAAGGAACCTCACCTTGACAATGAAGAACAATCATTGGAAGATTGTTGACTAAATTACATTTATATAAATTAGAGGAAGTTCATCATCTGACGGATTTGTGAGAAGTGTAATAAAAGGATTTTATTAACAAAAGGATAGACAAGAGTAACTAACAACTACTGAATGGAAATCAAGAGATTTGTTTTATCAAATGATATCAGCTATGCCAAATTTAATGCAAATTAGATAATCATATACTGACAATATACACTAATTCCAAGGTCTCTAGAAAAAGGTTTGGTAAGTGATATTTATGTCTGCCTGGTCGTGCCGAATCCGAGGGTGACCTCTTCCACTTGTTGAGCCGGGAGGGTTTCAGTGGGAAGAAAGGAGTTGGAATCCATTTCACTGCCTTGAACACAAAGCATTGAACATTGAACTCCTGAAGCAGAGAGGTCCTTTTCTTGGAACACACAGATGGAAGGATCTTTAGATTCTGAAGTCAGTACCGATCCGGGCAGTCTGGAACACACAGATCTGGAGGATCTCTGATAAGGAGATTTTGAAGTTGGTGCAGAAGATATTTTGAAGATGGGGGCTAAGCTTGTCATTGTTGTCTCTGTTGCAGTTTTCAAACTTCCCAAATTCAGTACTTTCAGTACTAACTTGTTTCTCTCTTTAGAGCTTCAGAGTCTTGAAAAAGCAACATCACAACTCTGTAGTGTTTCTTGCTGTAGAATCTTCCTCGCGGTAGCATGATGAACTTCAAATTGTTTAGAAAAGGCCGTATAACCCTTCCTAGATTGATGGGCAGCAACACTTGCTTCTCTAAGATCATTGCTGATGTCTTTCCTCCTTGGCATTGTGTTAACACACACCTGAAGGCTCCAGACCAGCAAACTGCCAAAACTTCTGCTTTAATAGAGTTGGTCACGCTTGCTGATGACCAGTTAATCAAAGGTATTTGAGTAGCAGCGCCTGACTGCTACTTACCCTCTTAATTCCTATGGAAGCAGTAATGGCGCTTTTCCACTGCATGGTACAGTTCGGTTCGGTTCACTTTTTGGTGCTTTTCCACTCCATTTGCACAACTTTTTTTAAATGACTTGCTTTAACCGACCGTTGCACGCAATTGCTGTATCGTGGTCACTAGACGAGGTGCAGACTCGTTAGTAGACAAGAGCCCATCTCTTGCAGTAAAGGTGGCGCAACTATAACGATCAGTCTGTCCCACCCACTTTGAGAATCGTAACTGTTATTAGGACATCGCAGGACAACACAGAAGACACTTCATCACTGGATAGGATTTTCTTTTCTTTTTTTCTTTGTGAATTATCACAAAGTGAGAATGAATACAACCTGTCTTTTTAAAGATTGATTTTTTTTTTTTTTTTTAAATGTGCAACGGTTTGGTTAACCCCTTAACAATATTTGTTAAACAGCTTTCAGGGCTCAGCAGGGGGAGACAGTTCGTCTGGCTTGTAAAATTGCCCCGTTTGAGGCCTTTCAAATTGCAAAGGAGTGGGCGCAGCATCAGATCAACACACCTATAGATACTGGGAATACAACACGTGAGTATTGTTACTACACTTTCATATGGTAGGCAATCTTTCATCTGCCAAAATTGTGCTGCTGTTTTTTTTTTTGTTTTTTTTCCGTCATTTTGTGAGACCATCATACAAGTTATACAAAGTCTGTGTCCTATTGAGCAAATTGTCAAAGATTGCAACACAAATATGTAAGCTTCTGCTTTATCAGAGTTATCCAGTAAACTATGCAAATTGTAACTCCTTTAAAGAATTTCACTGTGGTCACATTTATAAATTGGGAATTATGCTATGTACATTCACTGTTAAGCCACAACATTAAAACCACTGACAGGTAAAGTGAATAACATTGATTATATCGTTACTTTGGCACCTGTCAAAGGGTTGGATATAGTAGACAGCAAGTGAACAGTCAGTTCTTGTATTTCATGTGTTGAAAGCAGAAAAAAATGGTCAAGCGGAAAGATTTTAATGACTACGACAAGGGCCAAATAGTGATGAAGTCTTGTGGGGTTTTCTCTGGTATGCATTGGTTGGTACCTATCAAATTGGCCAAATCTGACCAAATCTTGCACCCAAATTGGTGCAAGAAAGGACAGCTGTGTCATGGCTCATTGATGCACGTGGGGAGCATCAGAATGGGCACATGAGTGTCAGAACCGGGCCATGGAGCAATGAAAGAAGGTGGCCTGGTCTAATGAATTACCTTTTCTTTTAGATCAGGTGTATGGCCAGGTGCATGTGCGTCATTTACCTGGTGAAGAGATGGTAGCAGAATGCACTATGGGAGGCTAGTGGAGGAAGTGCTATGCTCTGGGGAATGTTCTGCTGGGAAATCTTGGGTCCTGGCATTCATGTGGATGTTAGTTTGACACGTACCGCCTACCTAAAGATTGTTGCAGACCACTTACATCTCTTCATGGCACTGGTGTTCCCTAGTGGCAATGTCCTCTTTCAGCAGGATAATAAACCCTGCCACACTGCAAAAATTGGTTCAGGAATAGTTTGAAGAACATGACGATCTCAATCTGATTGAGCATCTATGGGATGTGCTGGCGAAACAAATCCGATCCATGGAGACCCCACTTCACAAATTGTAGGACTTAAATCATCTACTTTTAAAGTCTTGGTGCCATATACCACAGGATACACTCACAGGTCTTGTGGAGTCCATGCCTCAATGCATCAGAGCTGTTTTGGCTGCATGATGGAGACCTACATGATATTAGGCAGTCCAGGATTTCAAGATTCTGCGATCGGTGAATTTATTGCAAAATCAAGCAAATTCCGCAATATTTGGAGGCGCTTGCATTTTTTCTTAATTTCCCCAGACCTTCTGCAGATTTTGGGCTTCGACACATCCCGTGACACATCACATCACAATGCGCATTCAGTCAAAGAATGGCTGTTTCTGAATTTCAAAAATTAAAAGAACAGCCTTGCATTCTTGTGAAGACCGATCTAGAAGGGCTACATTGGACAAACGAAACGAAAGCGGAACAAATCCGCGCTGTTCATTTCAGCTGCACAGCTTGGACCGTTTATCTGCTCGGGCCAATAATAGACAGCGCGATGGGAGCTCAGAGCAGCAGGCCGATCTCAATCACGTGAAACTGTTACTACAAAGTGCTGGGAGATCCAGTGAGGGGAAAAAAGTGCTTGAATTTGCTGCAAAATCAATAACATCGCTGTGAAATCTTGTGAGAAACACGAAAATTCGGCGCATAATCCTCTTTTAAACCACAGATACCAGATCAAACAGTGCCGATGTGGAAACCATGAGAAACATTGTGCCATGAACACAAATTACCAAGTCCACAAATAACCAAATATTTACCATGGATTTAATGTAGTATCACTGACAGAAATAACTGAAAATCAAAATGGTCAAAACTTTTCTTTTTTAATGTGATGACCAAAACATTATTTGTTCATTCTTCATAGGTTGTCCCCATTTATAAAACTTAAAATTTAATGATGTAGGTAAGCAAACACTTATTTAAAAATAAAGACAATAAATTACCATTGTAGTTTTTATTAGCCATTTCCCCACTCCCTAAAATATATATATTTAATATTTACTCATTTATATTAAGACATTATGAATGATGCAGATAAAATTAACTTTTATTATCATCTCAACTGTAGTCTGGAGCCCTGCAATGGTTGTCAAGGTCTGAAAAGTAATAACAATGTTAGAAGAATGTTGTCTGTGGTATATTTTCAATGCAAAACAACAAGAAATGCAGCAAATACTGCCTCAAATTTTGAGAAAAGCCACCACAAATTCAGTAATTTTAGGCTGCAAAAATCAGAAAAAAGTCTTGTGAAATCCCGGAGGGACTGGTTAGGCGGGTGGTTTTAATGTTTTGGCTAATCAGCGTTACCATCAGTCGATTATTGTCTGTAGTAACCAACATTGTTGCAAATTTTGTTGCTGGTACTTGTGTTTTACCTTGGAACGTTCATTTAACATGACTTCATTTGTATCATACTGTTATCTGTTGAAGCTAAGACAGAAAAGGGTCTCTGTTCTGCTTTGTTCCCTTCAGCGGTTCAGTGGGATGCCATGACTTTCTTCACTGAAAGCGTATTTGGACAGCTCTTCAAAATCCTCGAAAAAGAGGCAAGACCAACCTATTTCTTTCATGGCGCAGCAGTGAGGGATTTAAAGGGGATCTTTTCACTGAGACTTTTTTTCACTCCTGTAGAAACTTCCCATAGATGAGGGCATGGAGCTGCTGCAGATGGTTGTAAACTATGAGACAAGAGATCCTCTCATTCTGTCCTGTGTTCTTACCATCATATCCACTCTGTTTCCTTTTGTCAAACACCAACCTCACTTCCTGCCTCAAGTACTCTATAAGGTGAGGGATATAATCTGCTGTTTCAAAGTTGCAAAGCACTAAGGTCCGGGTTACTGTTGCTCTGCTAAATTTTACATTCCGTTTGTTTTATCATTGTTAACAAACATTGTTATATCGAGATGTGATGATATGTATTGTTTATGTAAATGATTCGAGACATGTAGTTACATAATGTTTCATTGTTGCCTGTTTGTTTTACTTAGCGCGTTAGATATGTTAAAGACCTACCAACATCAGATGTTTGTTTGTTTTTTTTCCTTTCTAAGATATTTCCTGCCATCACGTTTGAATTGGTTGAAGAACGCAAGGTAAGGTGCCCATACTTGTAATCATATCTGCATATCATTCTCTAATCAAACACTCTTGTTGACGTTCAGTGGATGTGTTCAGGCACCTCGAACGCGAGCTGTTAAGAACGTCAGAAGACATGCCTGTTCCTCCATCATTAGGATGTGTCGAGATTATTCAGACTTTATTCTGGTATGTTAAAGCATGCAGGTACAAAAAATAGAGTCCTCCACAATGCAAAAGTTCGATAAAGGATTTGATGTCAGCTATGATGTGATATATTAGCATTCTCTTTTGATATAAGCCCTAATGATAATAGATTATTTTTCATGCATTGTAGCCGTGCTTCGACATGATGTATGAGCACGTGAAGAGCTTGTTCTCCAATGAGATGCTGCTGACACAAATGGAGAAGTGTGCTCTTATAGAAGCCCTGATACTGATCAGCAATCAGTTTAAAGATTATAACAAGCAGAAAGCCTTCCTGGAGGAACTCATGGCACCTGTTACTACACAGTGGCTGTCAGAGGAGATGAGGAGGTATGAATGGATGTTGTTGCCCAGACTGGCCTTTTCTGAGTTTATTAAACAGATGTTGAAATGAATGAATGATGTATGATCCTTCTTTTATATCTGTGTTGTGTAGTGTGTTATGGAACCCTGCTACCTTCTTGGCATATGTTGGTGCTGATCAGGTGATCAGTGACCCTGACACAGAGGACCAGATGGGTATCAACAGGTCACGGGTAGGTGTGCCCTAGATATTTTGAAATAAAATCGTTATCGTTATATGGCTTAGTGTGATTATCAGATGATGCTCAGGCTTCGATGTGATTAAGTAAATACACTATATTGCCAAAAGTATTGGGACACCCCTCCAAATCATTGAATTCAGGAGTTCCAATCACTTCCATGGCCACAGGTGTATAAAATCAGGCACCTAGGCATGCAGACTGCTTCTACAAACATTTGTGAAAGAATGGGTCGCTCTCAGGAGCTCAGTGAATTAAAGCGTGGATAGGTTGCCCCCTGTGCAGTAAGTCCATTTGTGAAATTTCCTCACTACTAAATATTCCACGGTCAACTGTTAGTGGTATCATAACAAAGTGGAAGCAATTGGGAACAACAGCAACTCAGTCACGAAGTGGTAGGCCACGTAAAATCATGAGCGGGGTCAGCGCATGCTGAGACGCACAGTGCCATAAGTCGCCAACTTTCTGCAGAGTCAATACCTACAGACCTCCAAACTTTGTGTGGCCTTCAGATTAGTTCAAGAACAGTGTGTAGAGAGCTTCATGGAATTGGTTTCCATGGCCGAGCAGCTGCATCCAAGCCTTACATCACCAAGTGCAAGTGTTGGATGCAGTAGTGTAAAGCACACCACCACTGGACTCTACAGCAGTGAAGACGTGTTCTCTGGAGTGACGAATCACACTTCTCTGTCTGGAAATCCAATTGACGAGTCTGGGTTTGGCATTTGCCAGGAAAATGTACTTGCCTGAAAATGGTCCTTATGACACATACTGATTCTTTTAACGATACATTAATCCTTTTATAAAATTCAGCATTTTACGACAATTTAAAATGGCTTATATAAGAAAATTGTGTATCATTCGACTATGTATGCTGCATTGAATCAAAAGAGACCCATTTTAAGATTTTTGGGCTAACCGTTCAGGGGTTAAGCAAAAATAGCCATTTTTTTTATATCTCCTGACCAGTAGGTGGTGCTGTGTCGAAATGCTGCATGTAGCCGCGGTTCATGCATATGATGACACGTACCCGAGACTCATCTTGATATGCTAAAGCGTTGTGGAGATGTAGCCTCACGTCCATTTTGGCATGCTCTTCATCAAATTCATTCACACTATCGGGTTTAGAACGGTTTGGTTTATCAAAAAGCTTTTAATAACTTTTTGCCAGCATAGTCTGAAGATGATGTTAGCCAATTTTGGTAAATCTTTTTGGTTTTAGTTTTTTCTTGTAAAGAGTAAATCCAAGTATTTAAAAAAAAAAAAAAAAAAATCACGTTTTTCCAGACTTGTTCAACACCAAAAGGATTTCACATCTTCAGAGTAAAAAGTAATTTTTCAGGGTTTTTTTTTTTTTTTTATGCAGATGAACTCTCCAATATATTCACCCCAATAATTCTAGACTAATTCATTATTTCCTAATATAACTACTAAGTCATCTGGTGAAGCTTCCTGTGTTTATTTTTCATATTGCAATTTTGCAGACAAACAAAATATCCCAATGTTTTTTCCCGTATCATGCAGCCTCATTGTGGCCACTTCTCAAATGAATGCACGCAGTCTAATGTGTTCACAAAGCTGTTGTATTTGTTGCAGATCTTCTCAATAGTATATGACCATTTTCTAGATTGGTTCTTTTGTCCCTATGCGTCTAATACAGTGTTTCCCAACCCTGTTCCTGGAGACACATTAACAGTACACATTTTGGATGTCTCCCTTATCTTACCCATTTCAGGACTTGGAGTCTCTTATAATGAGCTGATGAGTTGAATCAGATGTGTTTGATTAGGAAGAGTTCAAAAATTAGTAGTGTTGGTGTGCTTCCAGTAACAGGGTTGGGAAACACTGGTCTAATAGATGTGAATATGAGTGGCTTTGATTGGTTTGTGTCTTATGGCAGATTAGTTTTTGTGTGTACACCATACTTGGGGTTGTGAAGCGTGCTCGTTGGCCCGCTGATCCTGAGGAGGCAAAAGCAGGTGGATTTGTGGTCAGCACTACCTCTGATGGGACCCCCGTCTACAGAAACCCTTGTGCAGAGCCCCTGCAGGCCCTGCTGCCCAACCTTTTGGCCCTCATTAGGTACATTTGGTCATTTCTAGAAATTTTCCTTTCAAAATAAGACATTAGATATGTGAAAATAATCATGGTTAGCTTGTGTATATGTACTGTTTTTCTGCTATTGTAACCGAGTTTGAAGTAGTTTCATGTTCTTCATCCTTCCAGGACCCACAACAGCTTGTTCTTGCCAGAGAACGTCAACCGGCTTAGCAAGACCTTTACCAGAGTTTATGATATTATGGATATGGAGAGGAATTCTGTTTTAGGTAGGTTTCTAATTTGTCTTGTCCTGTCCTGATACAAACACCATTATTTACATTTTGCTGTTACTGGTTAATTCCAGTCACATATATATTGTGCTTTATACAATGTAGGTTGAAACTTGGATATCAAGTCTTATTGCAAAACATATCATTGTAGCTGAATAACATGAACAAATATCAACAAGCTAAAAAACTCACACAAGGAACTTTTGTCTATAGTTTAAAAATACCATACCAAAACAACCAGCCTAACTATACATTTATAAATATTATATACATTTCAAGCATTATTAAAGACAAGGAAACACTAATTAAAACAGAACAAATAAACAAAATAGCAATCGTAGAAATAAATCCAACAGAACAAAGATATGATTGAAATAAAGTGTTTTAAGATTTTCAGGTACAGAAACGAATCAAATGTAAAATAACACTGCTTTTTAAAAAAAAAAAATATATATATATATTACAAATATAGCTAGAGTTATTCAGTCAAGAACAACGAGTGAATTTTCTTTTCTTTTGTTGTTTGATTAGTGTTATTATAGAGATGGCAGCAGGAATATTAGGCTGCTGTCACTTTAAGAGATGCACGGATCCAATATACTGTTACACATGCTTTTTGTGAACTGTTTACTTTCACTTAAGATACAACTGACTGTGGTTACGAGGATAGTTTGACATTTTTGTGTGTATTTGTCCGTTCATGTGCAAAAAGATGAGAAAGAGAACTCAGTTCAGTATCGTGCACTATACAATATGTGAGGCGGCTTTCTGTGCACACGTTTTGGATGAACTAATGATATTACCGAATATGAATTGTCTTTTAAAGACCAAACCCCAGTTATCTTAAAGAAATGACTCCTGTTTTTTCCTACAGGAATTCCTCAACCAGTTTTAGATTCCTATGACTCTCCAGTGTACAGAAACATTGTTGAACGCATGCAAGGCTTCTTCTCTTCACTCTACGAAAACTGGTTGGAACAATCAAATTGATTTTTCTTTTTTGTTTGTTTGTTTAATAGAATAAACTATACTCCAATCTCACTTTCCAAATCCTTTTTACCCTTTTCTCTTTTTCTCATTTTCTCAAGTTACCAAGTGCTTGGGAATGCTGGCCCCTGCTTGCAACAAGACTTTTATGCAATAGAAGGCTTGGCAGAGCAGATTGTTGGTTCTGCCTTCATCCATCTAGACAGTGTTCCAGACCACAGGCTCCGTCCCCTAGTCCATATCCTTTGTATCATATATATGTTTTTTGCTATTAGTTAAATATACATATACTCAAAAGTAGAGCTACACGATTGATCCCTAAAAGATCGCAATCTCAATTCGAATACCCACACAATCTTATTCCTAAATATCCATGATTCGGCTCTGACTATTAAACCTTTGACAAGTCTGATCACAGTGATCATTCAGATCTGCATTCTGACCCAGAGAGAGCAGTTGTCATGAATAGGTATAAAACGGCTTCACAAACAGTCTTTTCCACCACACAGTATCATTATTTCTGTGTAGTATTATTATTTAGGTGCTCTTGTTATAAAGTGTTACCTATCTGTCATTTTCAGACTTTGTAAGTGACATAAATAATGTAATTAGATTTGGATTCCTGTGGTCAGTGACTCTGAAGTGCTGTAGGGTACAGTGTTTTTTTTGTTTTTTTTGTTTTCCTTAACGCATTTCACGTCTGTTCATGAAGCAGCTGGTCATGTCCTGTCCTCATGAGTACTATGGAAGCCTCCTCTGTCCGTTGCTGGGTCCATTATTTGCCTATCTACAGCAGGTAAACTTCACATCACACCCAATATCTGGGAGGGAAGACCTAAAATGGTTAGGGCAACTACTTGATGATTACTGCAATTCTGAGAAAATTTAATAATAACTAAGTTCAAATATGATTTTACAAATATAACCATCACATTTTGAAGGTTTAAAGCCCATTTAAAAAAGTTACTTGAAAAGGACAACTATTGCTATTGTATGAATGATTGGTAAATTTTTAATAGTAAAAATGATTTTATAACTATGTAACATCTTATGAATATGAAGGTATTTTAAAGCACAATTTAAAATCCCATCTCATTATTATGAAGGTCATTTTTAAGCACATTTATTTTTTTCTTTAGATATACACACACCAATTTATAAAAAACTTAATGAGGACTATAAACTTATAAAAAAATATAGTAAGCAAAATGGTAAACTGCAAAGCAACTATATTTGCATTGGTATAAAAACATTTTTCATTCGAAACTTAAAATACAAAAAATAAAAAAAAATATTTAAATAGCTAAATGAGCCATTTAAATAGTTTTTTTTTTTTTTGTTTGTTATATTAACTGTGACTTTGTCTATATTATTATTACTTGTTTTATGTTGCATTTCTCATTATCTAAAAACACTTGAAACAAAGTCAAATTGTTAGAACAGCTGCTGATAACTACTGTATTACAGTAATAATGACTGAGAATAACTTGCTAATAGTTAAACATGATTTTATAGACTTGTATAACCATCTCATAATTATTATAAAATAACTGTAATTGTAAGTAAATGTAATTTAAAGCCCATTTAAAAAAAAATTGGAAAGACGTTTAGTTCAAAAGTTTACTTGCATAACTGCGATTGCAGACTGCATAAGAAATATGCATGAAAAAAATAAGAGATACTGCATAACTTGAGTCGTTGTAATTGAGTTAACTTTGAGTAATATTAAATCAGCGTTCTCACTTGAGTAATATTTATGAACACATTATCTTGTGAATACCTGCAGAAAGCACAATAAAGAGAGCTTTTACAGAGCACATAAAAACATATGCACAAATATTTAGTAAAAATAAATGGCTTTCATTATTTTAAATTTTAATACTTTAATAGTCCCTTAATGGAAAAGTTCATTTCCATTAATTTGGTGCTGCTGTGAAACTAACCATTGCTAGAAACAAATATGCACATTTTTGGGAATCAGGTTTCCATGACAGGCTTAAAACAGCCAAGGTGTTAATATCAACAAAATCCTATAAAATATTGAGATTTCGTTCTGTTTTCAATATTGCACACTCTTACTATGAAGTTTGAAGATTGCACAGACTTTAACTTCACTGTCATTTTACGTCATTCAGTAATTTTTGGTGACTTGAAACAACCAATATTGCTTGCAGCACAGGATATTGTTTGCCTAATGCAATCTCCTGTTTTTTTTTTTTTTTTTTACTTTGTTGAAAATAGAGACTGAGTTTTCGGTGGCAGGTCATCAACCAAAGGACCAGTCTATGGTAAGATATTTGAGTGTTGGATAATACTGTAAATATTTGTGTACAGTTCTGACAGTTTTAACACTGCTTTCTTGCCTCGGGTGTATGTGTGTGTGTGTGTTTGAGATTAAAAGAGTGACTGACATGAATTTTCTATTCTCTGGAAGACCTGACTGAAGCCCCATTCACACAGCCAGTGACTTTGCTTGTCACTGGTCTCAGTACTCCAAGTCACTTGTGGCTGTTCCTAGTGCTGTCACTTTAATGTTATTGGTAGACTGCACATCTAGACATATCTTTAAAAAAAAATGCAATCACAGATGATGTGAAATAAGACATGGAATGATTTTTCTTGTCAATAAAGAAGAAACATTCTGCTCTTTAGGTGTGTTGTTATACAAACTACAGCAGTGCTAGTGCATTAAATCATTAAGCATATGAATGATCTGTCAAAATACCATTCAAACTCCCTAATAGTGCCAAAAGGTTCCAAAACATCATTCAGATTTGACAAATAATCTGTTTTCTTGTCTGTAATAATAAACATTTTGCAGAGGTATCTGTTTTAATATCAACTGCATCAGCACTGCTCCTTGCAAACATATAGAGACTGCCGACAGGTTATTTTTTTTCTTTCTTTTTTTTCCCGGTAATCTGTTTCACACGGATGTATGTCACAGTACAGAAGATCTGTCACTACTTCGGTTTCATTTTGACTCAAGCCAACATAATAGTAATGTTTAAATACAAGATCAGTATGTTAGCTTTCTTAAGCCAGCATAATATGTTTAAATACAGCATTACAATGTTGGTTATCTCAAGTCCGCTTTGGTTACAGAAGTACAATCCAAAATTCACTGCATTTAGATCTTCAAAGATTAAGCATGTCAAAACTAAACTATGCAACACGCTACAATGGACGCTTCATTACCATACAGCAGCATCATGCACCCATTCAGTATGGTAGCTTTCTTAAGCCAACATAATGCGTTTAAATAAAACTATTATTATATTGGCGTGAGATTGCCAGCATACTGATGTTGTAAGTAGGGCTGTTGATTTAGTTATGGGAAAAAAATCATGCGTTAAACGCACTCGACTCGCCCCAGAACTATGTACTTTGTCATACATTTCATAAAGTTGATTGGTGATAAACATGAGGCAGGCCAACAACTCACTGCGTAGAATGCAGTTAAATGCCCCTAAAATTCAAGAAAATGCCCTTGTATGAGTTTTGGTCTTAGGGAGGCAATATCACACAGGTAACAAGTGCAGTATCACATGAGTGCTGTTTTTGTCCCAAATACCACAAGTGCAAATACGATATTGATTTTATACAACAGTTCAATAAATAAGTTAATATATTGTTATATTTTAGACAATAATATTGTTTTGCTCAATTTTGCCAACGAAAATATTACCTATAAAGCCAGAGCAGAACTGTTGTGCGTCTCCGAGCAACACACAGTGGTGTTCCCTTTCTGAATAAATCGGGTGAACCAATGATTCAATGACTCATTCATAAAGAGAGTCAATTACTTCATTCCTGAATGAATCAGCTGTCTGAACGAATCGAATGAATGACTCAAGGACTTACTCATTAAAACATTTTTACCGCCACCAGTATCATTTCATAAAAAAATAATTCATATTTCCATATTAATAAAAAACCCATTAAAGGTATAGTTCACCAAAAATGGCCTCTTGGTCGTTGTAGCCAATCAAATGTTGAATCAAATAAAAAATAAAAAAAATTTCTAAAGCTACTTTTTGTAATGTCTATTTGATGCTTTTCTTATTTAACACAATAATGACTTTATCTTTTGGGGGTTAATTAGTTAAATTGCCACATTGTGTAATTAATTAGATTAAAAACTTTAATCGCTTGACAGCCCTAGTTGTAAGTTTAAAAAGAATGTCTGTATGTTAGCTTACTCAAGTCAACATTATTATTAATACTGTTGTTATATTATTAATTATTATTATTTTGATAGTGCTCAGGAGGAGGATGAGGCCTATGAGGAGAACCATGTGACTCAGGAAATGGTGGAGGAGCAGTTGTTGCGGTTGGTCACGCGAGAGGTCATTGACCTTCTAAGTGAGTTTTCCTTATGCATGTGTAAGCCTTTCAACTCTTTTAATACAAAAGAACAAAAAAAAACTTTGTAAATGTGTTTTCAGGTGTGACTTGCATTACAAGAAAATGTCCAGAGCTATCTGCAAACAAAGAGGACGCAGATGGTGAGTTAATGATCACATTCTCCATGTATTTCTGTTCATTATTGAACTAATAAGGTAATTTAATAACAAAACACAAAATAGTTCATGGTCTCTTGCCGTTGTCTGTAGAGATTTTAGTTTGAGCTCTTTTCAGTTATGAGGATGGAAAGAGAAAACCATTTAATATTTGCTTGAAGGACACAATTACAGAATTTAATCAGCATTAGGTACAGTATTGTGCAAATGTTTTTGCTATTTTTAGTGAGAATCCTTTTGAAAGTATGCGATTATTGACACCGTGGTAACCATTGCAACGCTCTGCCATCTCACGTGTTTGGTATCTGCTATTCTGACCAAAGAAATATTACAGCAACAAAAGTCGACGGAGGCGTCGTGTTTTGCTTATGCTTAAAAGCTGCTTCACAGAGCATCTCTCACAGTGTTGCCATGTCCACTTATTATTAAGTGTTTTTGGTCTTGTTGTTTAAGCTTGGCTCAAAGCTATCAAGTTTACGGAGTTATTAAAGTGAGCCGATGCTGGTCAGCATTTCAGCATAAAGCATTTGGATTTATTTCAGTTTATTTTGAGCTTGTTCTTCTTCGTTGTTTATCTAGCTACATCTGGCAACACGAATGAGGCTTGTACCACTTTCCCTGTGATTTCTTTCATCGCACATAAAGAAGAAACATTTCTGATGCGCGTTAAACTGCGCTATTAACAACTAGTTGTTCAGTTTGGTTCCGTACACACTGCGCAGAATTTTTGTAAATGCGGTTGTCACGCCTGTAAATTACTGAACTGTGTGTGTACAGAATGGGATTAAGCGCTAAAAGGTGAATTGACGACAGAATTTAGCTGTGTGCAGTGGTATTCTGAAATGAGGCAAAGTCATTAGTTTTTTTGTTTTTTTTAAATCAAATGTAAATTCATGTCCCAGTTGCACTTAATGTTGTCACATTTTCCTGGTTAAATTAACATTTTACATTACATCAAAAAATATTCTATTTTGTATTTTTACATTAAAGGGTTAGTTCACCAAAAACATGCAATTTCTGTCATTAATTACTCACCCTCATGTTATTCCAAACCGCAAGACTTTTTTTTATTATTATTTTTTTTTTTAATCTCCCATAGAAAGCAATGTAATTACCACATTCAAGGTTTAGAAAAGTAGTAAAGACATCGTTAAAATGGTCCACGTGACTACAGTGGTTCAACCTTAAAGGTTTGGTTCACTCAAAAATGAAATTTCTGTCATGAAGTACTCACCCTCAAGTCATCCCGAACCCGTAAGACTTTTGGAACACAAATTAAGATATTTTTGATGAAATCCAAGGGTTTCTGAACCACACATGGGCAGCAACGTCATTGCAAATTTTTAGGTCCAGAAAGGTATTAAAGACATCATAATATAAAGGTTGAACCACTGTAGTCACATGGACTGTTTTAATGAAGTGACAAGAATACTTTTTGTGCAAAAACAAAACAAAAATAACGACTTTATTCAACAATTTCTTCTTGTCCATGCCTCATATGCTGTTTACGTTGTGTAGACAGTGCAGCGCTTCTAGGTTCTACTAGGCCTGGGCGATAAAACAGTATCGATATTTATAAAGTTAAAATGTAAACAGACATTAAGTTCGGTTGCATGAACAACTCTCAAGCTCGCTCCGTCCCTGGATCGCAAACAAGCTGCTGTGGAGTTCAGTTGCAGAATCGCCACATGAAATCAGAACACACAAACACATGAAAATGAGTGCTGTACCTCCTGGCGATGAGGAGATTGTGAATAAAAAGGGCATTTCAGCTCGTCAGTGTGGCAGTTTCATGGTTTCCTTACGTCTTACAGTTGATCTACTTCAAAGTTCGTCTTGAGAGAGCAGTTGTCATGTCTGTATAAACAGCTGCACAGTCTTTTCATCCACACAGTATCTTTCTGTTACAAATATCAGATATTCTGTCATCACAGAAGTACTAAGATAAAAGTTTATAGTTCAGATATAAATATTAATGTCTATTTAAATTGAGCAAATCAGCTTCTGAAATAAACCTTGGCACTGAAAATGACGCATTTATCGATTACATTGTTTCACCACCAGGTGGCAACAAGTGAGTGTTAAAAAAATGAATTTGATGTTGAATCTTCATTCAACAGATTCTTTCAAATACACTGATTCATCCAGTAATAAAACAAGAGTATTTGAGCGAGTCATTGAATCATACATCCAAACAGATTTTTAAAAAATAATTAATTCTAATAAATAAATTTTTTTTTAAATAGACTGCAGCAATTAATATTTTGTCAGAACCTCTAGTAAATTACATGTTTTTATTTTTATTATCGATACTGAACAATATGAAACATCATGATAATTTTTTTTTAGCTGTATCGCCCAGCCCTAGGTTCTACATCAGAACGCCAGCTCATTGTTGAATGACAGTAATTACGTTGCTTTCTATGGGGGATAATAAATCCTCTCGGATTTCATCAAAAATATCTTAATTTGTGTTCTGAAGATGAACGAAGGTCATGTGGGTTTTGAACGACATGAGAAAGAAATGACAGAAATTTAATTTTTTTGGGTGAACTAAATTTAATGTAATTAATGTTCTATTTATTAAAATCAAGTATAAATCTCATCAAGTTAGTGTTAAAGTATTTTTACATTTATTCCTAAATAACTAAAGGCAGTAACAATTTAAACAATATATTTTATTTGTGAACTGATGTTCAGCTGTTCTTTTTAATAGTCAGTCATCAAGCTCGGTAAACACTGTCAAGATACGAAGATGTAACTTTAATTTCACCAAGCTGATTGCTCAATAAAAACAACTCGAACGTCGTCATGTTTTTAGGCCGTTTCAAATTTGAGCTGTTACTTTTTTAATTAGTCTTCCCATTAGCGCACGAAAACAAGAGGAGGGATTTATTGCGTGAACCAATCATAACCAATCCTGTCCAGTCATAGCACGATGTAGGCATTGCCTTCTCTCTTGTCACTTTCCCCCATTCATTCTCAGTTACCCCCCACTAAACCCAGCACACGCTTTGGGGGTCTGTTGAAACTTAATGGTATCAGGGGAGGCAAGAGAGATGCGGTGTCCCGCTGTAACTTTGCCTGCTGGTGTCACTGTTGGACAGTGTTACTTTAGAAAAACGAGTGATTTATACACTTTTTAATGTCACATTTTGTAATATTTGCATTGTTTTATTTTTGTAATATCATCTAAGGAGGCACTGCCTCCCTTGCATCCTCAGAGGATATTTTACTTTCTGAACAAGTGTGGACCAGAGTGTGCATCGTGCCACAGTTCCAGTGCTCACTAGTCCACAGGAAAGCGGTCACGTTACCATTTTTCCATATGAACCATGCTCTGTTTCAGACTAAACTGGTAGTTTGAAAGCCTACTGAGTACTGTGATGCAAGTATTTTTCCCCCCATCTTCTGTTCAGGAGACGAGGAGATGGTGTCGATGGATTCCTCACAGGGGATTCCAATGAATACACCTACAGATGAGCTCTCAGAATTGGGCAAGTGCCTTCTCCGAAGTGAGGTAACTAAATATTTCTTTGTGAGCTCCATCGGGTGGCTTTCTTCAGCTGAGCTCTGTGATCAGAATAAAAAACATTTTCTCACCTCCTTTTCAGGATATTTATATGAACCTCCTGACTATATGTTTTAACTCCCTTTCCTGGAAAGACACTATAAACTGTCAACGGACTGCTGGTGTGCTCTGCTGGACTTTGCTAAAACAGGTGCTAATTTTTCCTGTCTGTGCCTCTTAATAAAATTTTCAAACATATACAATTCACCGCAATATTTCTGTCAGTCTGCAAATGAGATTGGAATTGAAATGCCAGCTATATTTGAATCCTTTATCTTATGAAAATTCTTTTTGTGTGTATGTGAATGAATTCTTGTGCAGGTGCTTGGTGGTAACCTGCTCCCGGAGGCTGTGACGTGGATCTACACCAGTGTACTGAAGGGTCTGCAGATGCATGGGCAACACGAAGGCTGCAATGCTGCGCTAACTCAGCTGGCATTTCTCATCTACGAGTCTCTAGTGCGTCATTCCAGCCTAGCTTGCATATTTCTTAGTAGAGTATGAGAAGCACATTTGTACATATATCAGTGCAGATCCACAGTAAAAAGTTCACTTTTTGTCAATGTTACTGGTGCCCAAAGCAGCTAAACTGCTGAATATCAGGCCTGTTTACCCCTGGTATTAAGATTTTGTTTTGGTCGATCGGATCACAAGTGAACGATGCTAAATACAGGTGTAAACGGGGTCTAAAACGTTTTGAACTTGTCCAATTTCGACCACTTCCAGAGGTAGTGGAAAACGCATTGGACCGGATTGCTTTCGTAGTGGAAGCTCTCAGTAATGTTCAAACAGCCACTAAAAACCATCTAACACCACTGTGTTATTCGTACATCAAGTACACAAAGAGCAGCGACGTTAACATGACTTAAAGTATATCTGAATGCACTTTTAAATGACCATAGTAGTGACTGAATGCATTGGTGAGAAAATGTAATGCATTAACAATGAAGTGACATTTTTATTCTGATATTTCTCTACAGAGGCCTCGATATGCTGAGCTGCGTTTCGTCATGAATCAGATCCCTGATATCCAAGTTGATGCCCTGGAGCAGTTTGATCAGAAGGCCATCCAACCCGCTGTAACAAAGGCAGGAGAGAAGAAAAAGAAAGAGCAGTTTAGACGCCTCATTGCAGGCGCTGTCGGGGTATGGCCACTTTTAACATTCTTAAAAATACATAGATTATTTTTTTTTATATATATATATATATATATATATATATATATATATATATATATATATATATATATATATATATATATATATATATATATATATATATATATATATATATAGAATATGCTTGTATTTTCAAGAGGTATATAATCTCTTGTGACTTTCATTATGGCTATTGAAGTCATGCTTAATAATATTCAAACTTAAATTAAACTAAGCGCATAATCAATACCTGAGATTGAATGTTCTTGTTCCCAACTGAAGCGGTGTTATGGCATTTGGAAAACTCCATTACGTTTATGCTGTTCAAGGATAGATTTATGGGATCCTGCACTTTGGGGATCCTGCCTTCCTAGATAAATAAAACACTTTTAAAGAGATTTAAGAACAAGAAGAAAGGGAGAGACTGCGAAAGAAATAAGCCATGGCAAAACGTTTATTAACAAAAAAAAAAAAAAACTGGTAAGCTGTCCTAGCATTTTAAGTGAAGTGTTATTCAACCAACTTTGAGAAATGATTTCAGTCTCTCAGCTCTCTTTTAAGAATATCAACACATAAATGACAAAACCTCTAAAACAGAAAAATGAAAGAGTAGGGCACTTGCAAGAATTGTCTTAGCTGCATCATTTATGGCCTCCTGGGTCCTGAGTGAACAACCACAAGTCCTTTGCATATAGTGAAACCAAACCAAACCTAATAAACCCTTTTTGTTTTCTCTAAAATTATGTCTGCATTCAATAAAACCTATGGGTCTTCTTAGGAACTGTGTCAAAGGCTGTCTAGTCTACAAAGTCCTGAGTAGGGAATGATACGATACGTATGTAGCTGATGCTATAGGAATAATCCTCTAGGTGTGATGATTGTCTGAAGCTGGTATAGAACAACATCAGCTCATTTGCTGGTGGTGATAACATCGCCCTCTCAGACGCCACATCATCAGGAAACCTATATAACCAAGATGTTCCCTTTCATGGGTTCACTCGACGCTGCATCAGGAGTCACACATCCAAATTATAAAACCTGATAAGTGTGTGAAGATGCCCAGCCTGCCACCACACAAATATCTTCCAAAGGTGCACCCTTAGATAACACCTATGAGGAAACTAGTTTTGAGCCTGAACACCAAGATGTGAAGACAGTCCGCATGCCTCACAGGCGAGAGGAACCACATCCTTTGTTTTGTAGCCGCAACACCTTATTTACAACCATTGATCTGATTTAAGCAACTGTCCTGTGTGGTTGAGGTAAATGAAGAGAGTGGAAGAGAGCACTGTTCATTCCCTCCCCCCACCTACATTTCCTGCTGGTACTGAGACCCGAACCCGCAATCTTCGGGTTAAAAGTCCGACCACCATTCGACTACAATAAAATTATCACAGGACAAAGCCATGGGCAGCCTCTCATCCTCCTGCAACTGATAAGGTTAATGAGAAAATGACTGGAATTCCAAAAACTGAGAGTGAAAAGTAGAACCGACCTCAGGAACATGCCTCAACATATGGTTGCAACAACTTAACCCGGAAAAAAAATCCATATAAGATGAGCTCATCAAGCATGCAAATCATCAATTCACTTAAAGCAGGGGTGTCCAAACTCTGTCTTGGAGGGCTACTGTCCTGCTGAGTTTAGCTCCAACTTGCCTCAACAGACCTGCCTAGATGTTTCTAGTATGTCTAGTAAGACCTTGATTAGCTGTTTTGGGTGTGTTTAATTGGGGTTGGAGCTGAACTCTGCAGGACTGTAGCCCTCCAGTAGCAGGATTGGACAACCCTGACTTAAAGGATGTTAAGAGCAAAGAAGACTTCAGACTTCTCTCAGAAGCTGACTCCAATAGTTACATTGAAGGCCTTGTCAAACCTCTTTGAGACTACAGATACTGTAGGTCCCAAGAAGGAACACAAGCAGGACCGAAAGTTCTTAACCGTCTCGTCACATGAAATGGGAGAAAAGCGAATGCCTCTCTAACGAAACACCCTCAATTGGTACGTGCTCAGCAGCAATTTAAACACTTAAAATCATACAGCCTCTTCGTAGAGGTAGGTCTGGCATTCAGAATGTCTGAAACCAGAAGAGAGCAGAATCCATTGGAGAGCCCCGCTCTAAGGCAATACAAAACATTTCCTCATCCTAGGCTGGGGATGCCACACACTGCCCTGTGTGGCTTCTTTTATCATTTACTCACTGTTATTCTACATTTGAATTTGCAAAATAGTTATTTTGATGAATGTTTTAACTGTTTTGTTAATACAATAAGTCAATGTAATCCAAAACAACATGAAGGTGGGAGTGGGCTGTTTTGACTTGGGCCTTTATGCAACCACCCAGAAATATGTAAGAACACTTAGGAATTCTAGAGCAACATCCTAGAAATCACACAGAACACCTTGGCAACAATACAGCAATAGGCTAAAACCCGTAGAGTGCAGCATTCAGGTTCCCTTCATTTTCTCCATAGGGTATTTTAATTGATTGAACAATAACTTATAAACCTTTAAAGACAGAACTGCTTTGAGCTCTGAGGTTCTTTTTTAGTTTGCATTATTTCCACTAATAATCGTGTTTTACAGTGGAGTTCTTGGTGGAAAAACTACCAATGATGCTGTAACAAAATCCACCAATCAAAGAATTGCGGTGAGCAAATCACGGCCAAAAGAGCTCTGCAGGGAAACTTTGTGAAGCTCCGAGAATGACGTAATAGAGTCGATCTCCCTATGCTCTCAAAATACTTAAATATTTTTAAAAATCACTATGGGAAAAATGAAGGATCACCTAATCATCCACATGGACCATTGGTGCTTGGACCCTAATGATTTCATCCTGTATTGCTCAGCTCTAATCATTCATCCAGTTCAACCTAGTAAACCTTGCTAATAAAATAAACACAAAATATGAAAGTTTTATTTTTTGACAAAATTGGTCTTAAATGGTCTTAAATTGCTAAAATGGTGTAATATCTTTGATTTATTATACACCATTGCATTTGATTAAAATGTTGACATTTGATTGACAATATTTAATCACTGGTCCATTTGTGTGTGCCGATAGAAACCCCTTGGACAGCAGTTCAAGAAGGAAGTACACATCCGAAACCTTCCATCTCTGTTTAAGAAGCCAAAGCCTACGAAAGATGTGCTGGAGAACACTGATTCTGCAGGTCTGATCTCTCTGTTCTCTCCTGACCGTGACAATTGCTGAGGGAACCACAGCTTCACGACACCCTCACTACTCTTGTGTGTAGTACAGTATCCAGTCTGAAAGTCCTTTTTATGGACATGGATGGTTTATTGAAATGAGGAAAGACAACAAGGACATTTACGTTTCATGTCATTTGGGTGTACATTGTTTCTCTTCTTTTGTATGGATCTATGTAATGGATCTGTATAATCGTTATTTAAAGAATAATAAAATCTTGCTGTCGAAGCACCTCATTAAAAAAAAAAAAAAAACTTTAAAAAAAGATTGAGAAGTCTTGTTAATTATACAGTATCATATCTGTTATGGAGATCTGATGTGCAAAACCAGCATCCAGCACTACATTCCAATAGGAAACAATGAGCTATTTTTAAATAAATGACAAACTCGACACTAATTTGACATGTCTGTGTACAGATTATGTAAAAAGTGTTGTGATTTATACTCTGCAGTTTTTAATAAATGTATACCTGGACAGTTTTTAGTAATTGAATGGACTCTTTCTCAGTTGTGAAAAAAGTCTACATAAAATATTTAGTTACTGTGACAAGCCTGTGTGTGTGTGTGTGTGTGTGTGTGTGTGTGTGTGTGTGTGTGTGTGTGTGTATATATATATATATATATATATATATATATATATATATATATATATATATATATATATATATATATATATATATATGCATGCCCTCCACTAATCTTGGCACCCTTGGTAAATATGAGCAAAGTTGGCTGTGAAAATAAATCTGCATTGTTTATCCTTTTGATCTTTCATTCAAAAAATGTACAATTCTAACCTTTCATCAAAGGCCAAATTCCTTTAATAATTCATCACAATGAGAAAAACCAAAGAATATAGTTCTGATGTGCAGCAAAAGATTGTTGAGCTTCACAAAATAGAAAATGGCTATAAGAAAAAAGTTAATGTATTGAAAATCCCCATTTCAACTATCAGGGCAATATAATTATTTTTAAGAAGTTCCAATCAACTAAAGATGTTACAAATCTGCCTGGAAGAGGACGTGTGTTTAAATCGTCCTAATGCACAGTGAGGAGGAAAGTTACAGTGGCCAAAGACTCTCCAAGGATCACAGATGGAGAATTGCAGAGATTAGTCGAGTCTTGAGTCTCAGAAAGCCTAAAAAAAAAATTACCAAACAGCATCTAAATCACTAAATGTTGTTTAGGAGGGTTTTAAGAAAAATCCTCCTCCCTCATCCAAAAACAAACTCCAGCATATTCAGTTGTCAGACAAGACTGGAACTTCAAACGGGACCGGCTTCTATGGTCACATGAAACTGAAAAAAGAGCTTTTTGGCAGCAAACCCACCAGATGGGTTTGGTGCACACATGGATAAAAAGTACCCCATGCCCACGGTTAAATATACTGCTGGATCTTTAATGTTGTGGGCCTATTTTTCTGCTGGAGGTCCTGGACATCTTGTTCAGATACATGGCATCATGGATTCTATCAAATACCAACAGATAAAAAATCAAAACCTGACCACTTCTGCTAGAAATCCAATAATGGGCCGTGGTTGGATCTTCTATCAGGACAATGATCCAAAACAAACATCAAAACCAACACAAAAATGTGTCACTGAGCACAAAATGAAGCTTCTGCCATCCCAGTCCCCTGACCTGAACCCTAAAGAAAATGAGTGGGGTGAACTGAAGAGAAGAAGCACTAACATAGAGCTGGGAATCGGAAGGATCTGGAGAGATTCTGTATGAAGGAATGGTCTCTGATCTCTTGTCAGGTGTTCTCCAAACTCATCAGGCATTATAGGTGAAGACTCAGAGCTGTTATCTTGCCAAAAGAACACTGCAATAATTGGGTGCCAATAATTGTGGCCAATGTGAACTAGAGAAAAACATTTATTTCATGATGATGAGCTTTTTCCCCCATTTTCAGTTGTTTTACTTAAATTAAAGCTTAGAATTTTGTGAATTTTTTGAATGAAAGAAAAGGATAAACAATGCAGATTTACTTTCACAGCCACCTTTGCTCATATTTACCAAGGGTGCCAATATTAGTGGAGGGCACTGTATGTATAATATATATATATATATATATATATATATATATATATATATATATATATATATATATATATTTGATCATGTGAAATAAGTATTTGATCTCGTACCAACCAGTAAGAGTTTTGCCTCCTACAGATTGTTTATGTGCCAATGTCGAACACGTCGATCCTTAATGTCGGCTCGTTATGTGTATAAAAGACACCTGTCCAAAGATACACCTGTGTCTTCCATTCAAACCTCTCCACCACCATGGGCAAGACCAAAGAGCTGTCAAAGGAAGTCAGAGACAAGATTGTAGACCTGCACAAGGCTGGAATGGGCTACAAGACCATCAGCAAGAAGCTTGGTGATAAGGAGATAGCTGTTGGTGCAATTATTCGGAAATGGAAGAAATACAAAATAATCGCCCTTGGTCTGGAGCTCCATGCAAGATCTCAACACATAGGGTAAGGATGATGATGAGAAAGGTGAGGGATCAGCCCAGAACTACACGGGAGGAGTTTGTAAATGATCTCAAGGCAGTTGGGACCACAGTGACCAAGAAAACCATTGGTAACACACTACTTTGCAATGGATTGAAATCCTGCAGTGCTCGCAAGGTCCCCCTGCTCAAGAAGACACATCTACAGGCCCAGGCCCGTTTGCCAATGAACATCTAAATGATTCAGTGAAGGCTTGGGAGAAAGTGTTGTGGTCAGATCAGACCAAAATTTAGCTCTTTGGCATCAACTCACTGTGTTAGGAGGGAGAGAAATGCTGACTATGACCCCAAGAACACAATCCCTACAGTCAAGCATGGAGGTGGAAACATTATGCTTTGGGGCTGTTTCTCTGCTAAGGGTACAGGACGACTTCACCGCATTGAGGGGCTGATGGACGGGGCCATATGTTCCGTAAAATCTTGAACGAGAACCTCCTTCCCTCAGCCAAAACACTGAAGATGAGTCATGGATGGGTCTTCCAGAATGACACTGACCCAAAACAAAGGAGTGCCTCAAGAAGAAGCACATTAAGGTCATGGAGCGGCCTAGCCAGTCTCCAGACCTTAATCATATAGAAAATCTGTGGAGGGAGCTGAAACTTCGAGTTGCCAAGCGACAGCCAAGAAACTTAAAGATTTAAAGAGGATCTGTAAAGAGGAGTGGACCAAAATCCCTCCTGAGATGTGTGCAAACCTGGTGACCAACTACAGGAAACATCTTACCTCTGTGCTTGCCAACAAGGGTTTCTCCACCAAGTACTAAGTCATGTTTTGCTTGAAGATCAAATACTTTTTTCATTCACTGAAATGCAAATCAGTTTATAACCTTTATATAATGTGTTTTTTCTGGATTTTTTGTTTGATATTCTGTCTCTATCCATTAAAGTAAACCTACCATAAAAATTATAGACCCCTCATTTCTTTATAAGTGGGCAAACTAACAAAATCAGCAGGGGATCAAATAATTATTTTCCCCACTGTATGTATATATATGTCAGTGCAGCTGAGCATTTAGTCTGCACAGCATAATAGATGGATAAAGACATTTCTTCACATAGAATCCATGTAATTATTTGAACACAATTAAGAATTAAATTGTTTTCCAGAGGCATTTTTACCTTTATAAGGGCATTTTATTAGAAGCTTATATTGTCAAATTCTTTCATTTAAATAATAAATGCATTTTATTGATAATAGGACTTCCCATTGGCCCAACGACAGAATCCAGTGGCATGGATTGAACATGCACTGCCTGTATGTCTTTTACTTGCGCACTTTCAGTAAAATTCACTTAATTTATTACAATTTAGTTTAAATTTGATTCTGGCTCAGTGCCTAACCCTTATGTGTCCTCAGAGACTTTTTTTTTTTTTTTTTTTGTGCCTGTGTTAATGCAAATGGCGTACGTTTTGCCAAAAGTGTGTATTTTCATTGTAATTTTAATATTTCACCCTAATTTCCTTACATAAATCTTGTACACTAGGTACACAAAATAGTTACACTCAGGACCTTGAAATGTCCCCATTTAAACCAGTTAAAACTGCACAATTGAATCCCAGTACCATTTAAGCATAAAATCATGCTTCTTTTCTTTAGGCTTTCATTCTGTTGGCAAGGCTTCAAATTTGTATTATTTTCTACCAGATGGCGCCATTTCTCAGTTTGGCCTATGGAGTAAATTCTTTCTTTCTTCCTGTTTTCTGCTTCTGTTGTATTATAGAGCATTGCAGGCTAGTTGAATAAATAATGCAGCTGTTAATTGTGTGGGTGTATTGTTGTGTAGTGAGAAATGTGTGTATGTGAATGGTAGTTTTTGTTTGTTTGTTTGTTTGTCTTTGTCTGACACTGCACAAAATAACAATAATAATGCATCAAAATTAATGTTGTTGCTAATCATTGACATATCCAAGACTGTAAGAATCCCCAAAAATTCTGCTTAGCACGTAGTATATGTAAAATAACTGATATATATATATATATATATATATATATATATATATATATATATCTGACTACAATTTTTTTTAAACGATTGTAACATTTAGTGATTGTTAACTTAGTCTAGTTGTGATTTGGATATTTGATTATTCTTGTATTTCCTTACTCTTTAATTATCTGTTCATTAGGGACTCGATGTCTAACACGACATTCTGCCGAATTTCAACTCCCTGCCAAATTATTACCCCCCCCCTCGTTTAAATTGCTACCTGACTGCGTAATCCTAACCTCACCCTAATCTAAATGCCTCCCCCACACCTAATCCTAAACCTAAACCTACCAATACTAGGGGGTAATAATTTGGCGGGGGTCAGAATTCGGCACAACAACGGCCGGTCGCGGATCTCGCCAGTCTGTTCTTTAGCCGGGTGCACACTGTATGATTTTGGCCACGATTTAGTCATCTGAGACAAATTTTGAAAGTCTTAAGAGATTCCTCTGATCTTAAAATCTGTAGTATTTGGTCATTACTTTGACATGTTCACCAACAGCCAATTATTGACCGTTGCGATCAAATTTTACCTCTGATTTGGCGCACAGTCCTGCAGTGTGACTTCTCCTATGACAAACGTCAAACTGACTTTTTTTCAAGAGATTTCTTTGTTAGCCACCATTTCAGTCCCGTGTGTAATGCAGCTTACATTCACCGAATGTGTATGGGTTAATGATGTAAAACTCTGGATGCGCGTATCTGTTTTTAACGCGTCTCGACTATCGTACAGTCTGACATACTGTAAATGACAGCTGAGATCCCAGTGTGACATGAGGATCATGTTTGTACAGTCTGAAAAGCAACAATCGTAAAGGACTATTATAAATTGCACAGTGTGCGCCTGGCTTTAGACAAATGATCTTTTACCTAACTTCTTAACTGATACATTTAAGTTAGCTGCCTCATGCTTGCTCATAACAAAAAGTGTAGTTTTCTTAGTCGCATTCAAGCAATTTGCTAAGTACATGATAGACCAGAATCAAAGGCTAAGTTCACACTGCAAGACCAAATCCGAATGTATCCGTTTAGAATCTGATCTAAATTACTGCCTGTCCGCACTGTGCATCGCAACTGTTCAGATCGGATTTGTCGCGTGGCGCTCTTTTGTTTTCCAGAATATCTGCAATGACTTTGCTTTGGTAGGCATACGCCAAAAACAACAACATGGAGATCAAGTGATCCCATTGGCTCAAATGACTTTTAATACACTCTCTTTAGTGCCTAATTACAATTCCTACAAAATCATGTTATGATAAAGCTGTTTGAACTACGTTATAATGACCAGAGATGGGCACAAATACATCAAAAAGTATTTAGTTACAAATTACAAATACTTACTCATCAAATGTATTTAACTAAAATACAAAATACTGCTGTAAAAAAAAATTGTATTTGAAAATACAAAAATACAAACAAAATTTACACGCAGTCATTTGAAGTGCGAGAGTAACAGTGGAGTTAGATACACGTAAGAGCCAAAGTATTCAAAAAGCACAAATAACTATTTAACGGTAACAAAAATTACACTGCACAGTCCTCACTGTAACAATTACATATATAATAATGATCCTTATAAAGATCCTAAAGTTATGCAGTCAGGAGCAGTGAGTGATTTTGTCTTTTTCTTTTGTTGCTTGATTAATGACAAGACAGCAGCAGGTTTGTTAGGCTGCTGTCACTTTAAGAACGAACGCGCAGACCGAATATACTTACTGTTACATTATTTAAGATACGACCAACTGTGTTTTCACCCACAATTAATCAATGTTAATGTTTTATTACTTGACCTACCCGTCCGCAGATTATCTGCAGCGCCCGTAGATATAACTGCGATCCGCACATCACTAGACAGCGCACGTCATGCTTTAGCTAGCAAGTCAATTCACAAGTTCTAGCCATTTGCGTTAATCTTCTGTCCTATAAAGACATTCAGTGAATAATATCTGATAGTATATTTTACTAAATACTTTACCTTAAAGGAATTCACCTGTTTGGGTTCCTTGCCACTGTCGCCTTTGGCTTGCTTAGTTGGGGACACTTGATAATTGGCATTTCAACAGTGCTTTGATCTACCTGCATTGACACTATTCTTTAAGAGCTGCTGTGCAGCCAAAATAATGTACCAGTTATCACTGTAAAGCTGCTTTGACACAATCTACATTGTAAAAAGCGCTATATAAATAAAGGTGACTTGACTTGACTTAAAGCAGTTTGACTGAGCACAAAAGCAGCTTCTTTATTTGACAGACGTCGGTCACGAGCTCCGCAACCGAAACAGCGGCATTTACTTTCAATGGGTGATGTCATGCGTTGCCGATCTGAATTGTGGGTCGCTTCACTCGAGTTGCTCATGGCAGAAGTTAAAAATGTCTCAACTTTTCAAGTGCCGACGCAAGCGTCAGCCAATCAGATCGCCTTATGCAAATACCCTAGCGCAGATGCTAGCCAATTGCATTCATGCAACATTGGAAAGTAATGTGATTGGCTGTTGTCGCTATGACGGTTGTGTCAGCACCAAGCTTCAGACACGCCCTCCATCAAGCGTTGATGCCAACTCCCCGTGTGAATGCACCGTTACAGTTCCTCCTGAACACCACCCACAACAGGAGAATAGATTTTTAATTTTTAAATATTTGTCATGATCAGTTCTATTTCTGTGAAAGTGGGACCATTTTACCAATCACACAGAGATTTTTAAAATGATACAAAACATTAAAGGGAAAAAAACAAGGAATTCACTTAGTGAACTTTCAGTGACTCTACCAATCAATTGAAACTAGTATCAATAAAATCCATCATTGCAGTTTGCATTGCAGAGGTGGCACAGAAGCTGCATCTGAAAGTAGTGGTAATTTCCTCAGCTATTTTTTTTATTTAGTCTTAGTCCTGTGTCAAATGTACTTTTTAGTTCTTATCATATCTATGGCATGCTTTTTGGCTCATTTGGTGCTTTGCAAGGAGCTTGTGTCCTACCTTGGATGTGTGTCTTGCGACATCAACCCGAAACTAACGTTCGATTCTGTGAACTGGCTCGACCGGTTACTGGCTTAAAAAACAGTTTGTTCAAGAATCAAACATCAATATTCCCAGCTCACACTCCCCGGACTCTAATCAGCAGCACCTATTTCCCAATCACTCTCATCAAGGACTGCATCTAAGCTCACACAAACTCACGGTCTGGGTATGTCGGTGTTTAGGCATCAGCATAAGGCTACCTTCACCATTTACCTGTGGATACTAACCTTGTTGCTCCTTCGTCTGCATCATCGCCTTTGATCCCTCCCCCTGTGTGGTGTGTTCACCCCTATTGTCCAGCATCCTTGTGAGCTTATCAGTCCTGCAATACAAAGAACTGTAATTCTTAAGAAGTGTTTCCCCTGTGTGCTCCATCATTTGCTACTCACCTGCTCTTCCTGTATACCCATTTACCTGTCAATAAACCACATCATTAAGTTCATATTCTTCTCTAATGTCTCCTTCTCTGAGTCCTGTGACACTAATGCAAAGTAATGGATTGAGTCATATTTGACCACGAAAAAACAGTGTACTCGGGTTGAAACGCATATATCCTTCTCAAGAGTCTGTTCGACCGAAGTTCCTCAGGGTTCTGTCCTTGGACCCCTAATAGTTTGTATCTACTGTAAATTATCTTTCAGATTTAAAAAATCCAATTGTATGCAGACGATACCATAATTCACGTGCATGAGACTAGAGACTAGGTGGTGCTTATCTTCTGCAACAACAAAAATCTCACTCTTTGGCTCAGTGCTGTTTAATGTTAAATGTCCATAAAACTGCATACATGTTTAGTACAAGTAAAAAGAGTAGAAGTTCAACATGATATTTTAGTTAATGGCAGTAAACTACAAATGATCCCAGATTTTCAATACCTTGGAATAATTTTTAACACCTGGCATTTGAAAAGCATGTTTAAAAAAAAGTCGACATCATTCTGATCAAGTTTGAATTGATTTGGGTAAACATAACTTTACCTAGATTTCAAAGCCTATTGTAAGTGACGCACTTGTGGCAATTGGAATTGTTGTAAATACGGGTTTCCTAGTCAGAATTTGGACATTAATACCCTCTCAAGTTGTATTTACTACTGGAAAACTCTGAGATCGTTTTGAAAGGTTACCCGAATATCAGAGTTGGGCGAACCATAAACTTTAAACATGGCGGAGGGGAGAACGATTGCTGCTGTGACTGGTATTCTTTATTCGTTTTTTACACATCAGCTACTTTGCCTTGTCTTGTTGTTAAAGTAGTCCGTACGGTATTTACATATATGAATAACTATTTGAAGCATATACACAGCTAAAATAGCATGGATTTGACCGAAATTCCAGTTAATGTTTATATCGTAAACTACATTTTAATCAAAATGAAATATTTTCAATGCATTTGGGCTTTAATAAGATTTCCCCTAGAAATATTCTTATTCTTTCTGAAAACAAATCACTTGAACGCGATGAGCTCGTAGTCGTGGTCGTAGTGGGAAGTAGGAAATTTCCGACAGCATGTGACACTTGGTCAAGTCAAGTCAAGTCACCTTTATTTATATAGCGCTTTTTACAATGCAGATTGTGTCAAAGCAGCTTTACATTGATTATTTTGGCTGCACAGCAGCTCTTAAAGAAAATGGTGTCAATGCAGGTAGATGCAAAGCACTGTTGAATATCAAATGTCAAGTGTCCCCAACTAAGCAAGCCAAAGGCGACAGCGGCAATGAACCCAAACTCCAACAGGTGACATCAGGTGGCAAACAGGTGTTAAAATGGAGAAAAAAACCTTGGAAGAAACCAGGCTTAGTCGGGGGGCCAGTTCTCCTCTGGCGAACAGTGCTTTGTTACGATTCAGGTAGCTATCATAAGCCCGATAGGATCGCAACATTCAAAGTATTTATTCCAGTTCAGCTTGGTGTTGGTAACATTCCTGTACGACCAAAATAGCCAAATTATTTTGCTCCAAAAAATTTAAAATAAACATGCTAACATTGTCTTCTGTAGGCTATTGTGCTAGCACACTCTGTTAACACTGCAGAACATGTATTGTCACATGACCATTTATATGGCCTTTAAAGCAATGCTAGATGAAAAAGCTAGATGATTATCCAACGTTTCTTCTCAAATCAGTGTCAAAAATTCCAAAAAGTTTTGTTCCTACTTGTCTCACTATAGGGGAATGTACATGATTCATTAAGCATTATAGGCTATTTAAATGACTTTAAAGTTAACCAAGCAGCTTTCTATTCGCGGCGAATTCACGTGAGCAACTTGAACGAGCGAAATCTGTGCGTGGAACTCTTGTGCGCAATGACTAGATTTCGCCAAGCAACTCTGCTTTAAAGGATTAGTTCACTTTAAAATGTGAAAAGCCAGCCTAGGTGTATATGACTTTCTTCTTTCAGACGAACACAATCGGAGTTATATTAATAATCCCCATGATGCTCCGAAGCTTTATAATGGCATTGCACAGAAACCACCTGTTTGAAGCTCAAAAAAGTGCATCCATCCATCATGAACGTACTCCACACGGCTCCGGGGGGTTAATAAAGGCCTTCTGAAGTAAAGCGATGCGTTTCTGTAAGAAAAATATCCATATTTAACAAGTTATAAAGTAAAATAACTAGCTTTTGCCAGACTGCTTTCTGTATTCAACTTACAAAGAAAGTGTAACGCCTCTCGCAGTTCAAAACGCTTACGCAACTTCCTACACCTTCCATATTCAAGTTACAAAACAAGCGGAACTGACATCAGGGTGATTATTAATATAACTCAGATTGTGTTCATCAGAAAGAAGAAAGTCCTAGGACAGCTTGAGGCGGGAGTAAATCATAGGGTAATTTTCATTTTAAAGTGATCTAATCCTCTAATCCTTTAATAAGGGTTACCTCAGCAGGCACATCTTAACCTTTTTAACCCCCAGTTACAAGCAGCTCATTCATTATCTGATCATCATGTACTGGATTCACATAAGCACAGATATATCTCACGCAGCACAGGACGTCCTGCATCAAAAGTGTTTTTAAATGACGCTGCATCTAAGTATTCTGTTTAGAATAAACACAGATAAACACAATGTTATCACTCTGTAGTGTTGAAGATCTCAGGAATGTGAGCAGTGACAGATAGTGAAGGGCAGCTGTCTCTGTCATCAGTCTGGCTTCACACACCACAGAAGTGTCAACAGTAGGAAGTGCTGGCGTTCTCGGCGATCAAAGTGAAACTCTTGCAATCATCAAAGTTAAATCATCCAAGCATTAAATCTGTTTGTTACTTAAAGGCACAATATGTAAGATATATAGATGAAAATATCCAAAAACTACTAGAACAGTGTTATATAATTCATTGACTTGTGTACTTACACAATGTTTCCAACATTTAAATCCAGGGAAATCAGCAATTTTAACCAGGACACGAACCGTGTAACTGCATCGTATCCGTGCCTCCATTTCCAGATTTACTTTCAAAGAAACCATGGAAACAACAAAGACGCTTTAATATATTAATTTTATTAGACAGGTGAGCAATAATGGATACATTTATCAACAAACTGATCATTGTTATACAGCTCAACACGCTTAGTCTTATTGTTTGAACTGTTTTCTTGATTTACCATGTTTTACCACGCCTCAGAGCCAACAGGTGGCTAACATTGCATAATCAGAGAGAGCTTTCTCCATTATACATTTTAAAATTAATCATTTAGATATCCAGCTTTTATTAATGATATTCTAATATCGATCTAGCTTACTGCAATGTGCAACGAGTGTCTCAACAGGTGAGAGTCATGTTAACACAACTTTCGACACATTATTATTATTGTTTTAACCATTTAAAATAGCGCCGTGTTACCCCAGAAGTGGTTGACCGCAGCATAATAAAAGATCCGATGTTCCCGAGGCCGGTGTGAATCGCAGGTGTATCTCATTAGCATTCGCTCCCACGGGCCATCGTATCACCGTGATGATAATAATACATTTGCTCATCCGTAAACATGATTTCTGCCCGAGTCCGTCGGATTGCTTTCCATCAGCGGAGGTGAAGACAACAAATCCCATGATTCCACGCTCATTCACTGCGTCATCAAGCTACGCCTTTGTTTTGCATAAGTGACCTCTAGTGGCGAAACTTGCATATTGCGTCTTTAAATTTAAATTTAACTGCTCTGTATACACCAGTAGATCAGCTTTATTCATATTACATAATTATGCACAAAATAAATAATTAAATAAATAAAATTAAAAAAAAGCAGGGTTTATCAATACAGTTGTTGAACTATATAAAGCAAAGCCTGTTGGAGTATGTTTTACAAAAAAAAAAAAAAAAAAAAGATGTGTTTAATTATGTACTTTATTAATTGTTACAATGTAATTATTCTATTGTATTATTGTAAAACACTTGGGCTGCTAATAAGGGTGGATACGGGTAAAGTTAGGACAGGTTTGGTGGTAAGGGTGGGATAAGGGAAGGTCAACAGTGTAATTATAGATGTAATTACTGAAATGAATGCAGCTGTAATTACATGCAGGTATTTTTAAAGTACAATATAAAAACCTGTATGTACACAATAAGTGCATTGTGTCAAATTATTTAAATGTTAGTTCGTAGAGGTTAAAGACAGTGAGTCTGTCTACTTCAAAATGTCATGTTTAATTCAGTGTGTTACTTGCTGTTTGTGAATTTTACCAGCAATTTCTGAGTTCATTTTTTTTTTTACGCCAGTTTCTTTGTTCATTCCTCACACGTTTTTCATCAGTATTTGTTTCTAAAAGTATCCCAGGAGATAAGACTGTTTACACTTTGCACACTGTGTGTATGGGTGTGTTTGAAGCACGTCACCCTTGCGTATCCACAACAACACTATAAAAGACCAAAAGTTCAGATTCCAACAGATATTTCAACGGAGCTGGACACACTGTGACACAGCATCCCCAAAACACAGATCCACAATGAAGGCCTGGTTCGTTCTGTTCCTGTTGCTGCCTCTCTGCATGGGTAAGTCAGAAACTGCTTGCATTTCTTGTTTGATAAATCACATCAGATCGTTTGCTGTCCGCTGAAGGTACTTTGTTGCTGAGAATAGATGAAATGATGTGGATTTTTACAGCATCAGCTGGTTTTTCTCTTGCACACTCTCTTTCTTTATATTACTGTGTCAAGTTTAATTGAAGTATTGCATGTTACTATAGGTGCTCCTGTTTCCCCACAATCCAAAAACGGTCAGGTCAGGTGAATTGGAGACGCTCTTAGGAGTGTGTGTGTGTGTGTTATTACAACAAAGTAATGAAAAACTGCAGTGTAAATTGAAAATTTCACCATTTAGTATTAATCAGTTTATACACAGCAACATGAATGTAAAGTGTGACTATTAAGAGTTCAAATGTAATAGTTAAGATGATAAGCGGGGGAAAAAATGCCATAGTAATTTAAAATAAACTCTACTGTTCAAAAGTGCGTAAGATTTTTAATGCTTAGCAGGAAACTTGGAATTTTTTATTGCCTATATAAATCATCATAAATGATCATTCGAAAGCTTAAAAATTCATCTTTTTGAAAGCCGTTTTGAAATTGGACATCGGTACTTTAAACCCTTTGAGCGGCTCCAGTGTCGTGTTTCATATTACAAAATTTACTGCGTTATTTTATAAGCAAAACTTTTTCTAATCTTGACAAAACATGTCGTTGGAAAGGTCTGAGTGTAACACTTTATTTTAGGGTCTTTTAACTAGTTTCTCATTAGCATGCATATTACTAGAATACTGGCTGTTTATTAGTACTTATTAAGCACATATTAATGCCTTATTCTGCATGACCTTATTCTACATTCTTAATCCTACCCAATACCTAAACTTAACAACTACCTTACTAACTATTAATAAGCAGTAAATTAGGAGTTTATTGAGGGAAAAGTCATAGTTAATAGTGAATACATGTTCCCTATACTAAAGTGTTACCGGTCTGAGATACAAGGTTCCATATTTGGTGAATGTTTTGTGATAGAAGTGATAGTGTGACAGAAATGTATTCAATTGTGACCGGAGAACAATTCAATGGAGAAAAATTCAATGGTGGATATTTTTGGAACGACGGCAAAACAAATTCTCATAGGAAAATCAACTTCAAAATTGGAACACAACTTGCTTAGACATATGGCTTTGATTTTATAGCAATTTTATTTTTGATTTCAATTTATATATACAGTACATTTACCTTACAGTAAACGTAAACTTCTATAACTTTCATTTTTTCAGGTGTTTTCACATTAATCTGCCGAGTGCTTCTTTAAATTCTTTAAGTGCTGCATCTTTAAACTGAGCTCAACTTTAGGTCTGAGGTCATGAATTACAGCTATTTAAGGTCGGATAGTACATTTTCACGTCTATGCGTCTTGTTATTTTACAATTCCTTGATTAATAGAAAGTCCAAAAGAACATTTATTTGAATTTTTTTTTTTTTTTTTTAAAAACAAACCTTTGAACAGTAGATTAGCTTAATATATTCATGTGGCATGGTACAGTATTTTAATGTAGTAACATTGTTAAAGTCTGAAACCTTCTTGACATCATTGTACTGTTTTTACAAACTAAACAAACTAAAGGTCCATTTGTCTGTTTGTGGTGCAGCGGATTATAACATCGAGTGCTATGGGGAGGATTTCCTGATGGTGAGGAACATGGTGCTGTACTGCAGGAGTAAAGTTCCTCAGGCCTGCTATACCAGAGGTAAACGAGTGCGCAGACTCAAGGGCGGCTTGATTTCGCATTACACAATCAGTGCAATCAGAATGGAACGATTTCACCACAGTGTGACTTCTGTTGGAAATATCAAATTTGTAGGGTACTGTAACATTTTCCAAAAAAACGTCCCATCTTTATAGAAACATTTATATGTACCAACAATAATAATAATAACACCAAAGACTTGATCGTACTATTGACGATCGTACTATTAAAGTCAGAAGTAATGGTTGAATGGCAACTATATCTCAAATAAACACACCTCATGATCCGCATCCCTGTGGTCCTGATCCTGTTAACTGTCAGGTTTAAAGCAGAAATCCTAGGGAGATCCTTGTAGTGCAATTCAAATCAGTTTTTCTTTTCAAAAAACTGTATTTGGAGAAAATATTAATTAAATAAAAGACCGCTTAAGTGTACACTTTGATGAATGTTTCTTATGCACATATTGTAAAGTGCTTGCTTATAATTTTAACTGTATTCTGTTATTCAGTATTACATTTAAAGTTAATAGATTATAAATGTACTAAATTGTAACTTAATCTTTACAAATGTGTAATTAAAAATATATTTAAATATAAATTACATATATTTTGTTTATCAGTAAATTCAGCAGAAAACTTTACCCATATTTCAAAGACAATAAAATGAAATTACAAAGATGTACTACTAAGTGGATCAGTTTAGCTAACTTGCACTCAATTTTCAAATTAAACTATAATGCATTTTCTTTTAATAGTAATTAACATGCAAGTAAGTGTCCAAAAAACTGGACTCAAGTATATTATTTCCATAACAAGTAACTAAAGTGTACCTTTTCACAAGCATGTCATGTTAAATTTTAACCAACAACCCAGTGTGCTAAAAGATCTCAAAGTCATTAAAAATTTTAACTATTGAAAAAAAAAAAAAAATCTGATTCTTCGTGTGTCGGTAACACTTTAGTATAGGGAACATGTATTCACTATTAACTATGACTTTTAATAGTGAATAACAAACAAACTCCTAATTTACTACTTATTAATAGTTAGTAAGGTAGTTGTTAGGTTTAGGTATTGGGTAGGATTAAGAATGTAGAATAAGGTCATGCAGAATAAGGCATTAATATGTGCTTAAATAGTACTAATAAACAGGTAATATTCTTACATTAATCACATGACAGTGGTCCTTGGCCTCTCCCTACTGTAGATATTTCAAACACATCATCTGGGAGCGTTGAAACGTTCCAAATCTTCATGTTAAAAATATGACATCTCTTCCACAGCGACTGGAGAGAAAGGCTGCGTCAGCGTGGAATTCTGTCAAAGGAAAGGCTGGAAATGCTGTAATGAAAACCGGTGCAACGCTTGATCCTCACAGAGTCTGCTGACAGCCAGCTCCCTTTATCCTGTCATCTTCATTTCCATTTTATAATTAACACCAATGCAACAACATGGAGTAAAAAAAAAAAAAAAAAAAAAAATCAATGATGACAATTAGACTGTGAGTTTGTGCTCTTTAATGTAGATAGAAATGTTTACATGCATGCTTATAACAGCGTGAAGAAATGATATCAGTCATCCTGAAATCAATAAATCAAGGTTTATGTGCACTCAACACAACCTCACTCTGTAACACTGACTGAAGCAATCACTAAAGAACATAAACATCATTCAAGGTCTGCACTGTTGCTTGTTTACTGGTCCAAACTTCAAAGTTTACAGGTTTCATTTTTTTTTTGCTAGCTCATACAGCTGAGGGGTCCAGGGGCCTCATTTATAAAATGTTGCACAGAAACCGTCCTAAATTTGATCTTATGATCATTTCTCAGATGTGCGTACGTGTGATTTATTGAATGAACGTACACAGGAAACGCCTCTCTTTCAGATGTGAAATCTATAAATCACAAATGAGCATGAACTTGCGCGCAGCTGAATGGTTTCAGCCATAAACAACACCTAATTAATGTCATCAGCGCCGTTTCTAGGCTAACTAGGCGGTCAAACAGCTAGGGGGCGCCAGTGAGAGCCCCCGCCCCACCAAGACATTTTTTTTTAATTTATATATATTTTATTATTATTAATTATTACTATTATTATTATTTCGTACTTTTGCTATTTCGAGACATTATGATTATTTGCGATTATCTGAGTGACAAGTCTAGAGAATAGAGAAATGAGGTGTAGAAGTCAAGTCAAGTCACCTTTATTTATATAGCGCTTTTTACAATGTAGATTGTGTCAAAGCAGCTTTACAGTGATAACTGGTACATTATTTTGGCTGCACAGCAGCTCTTAAGGAATAGTGTCAATGCAGGTAGATCAAAGCACTGTTGAATATCAAATGTCAATTGTCAAGTGTCCCCAACTAAGCAAGCCAAAGGCGACAGCGGCAAGGAACCCAAACTCCAACAGGTGACATCAGGTGGCAAACAGGCGAAAGGCGGAAGGGAACGTCGTCATCCGTGTTTACCTGAATTAAGCGTTTTAGTTTCATCATCATGAAAAGGTCAAAGCCATCAGGGGAGAAAAAGAAAGCGAAAAATACAAGGTTTGTTACTAATTGGTTAATTGTTCTGTTCTACTACAAGCTAGTCGCTCCATCATCACGAGCAAAACGTGACACCATATTAGCACGAGACGGATTTACCACACGCCATGCTCATTTCAGCAGCGGAATATTATAGCATAGTAAAGTTAAATAATAATAATAATAATAATAAAAATCATTATCAGAGATGGCTGTTTAGTGTAAACTGACCAAGTGATAGTGTCATAACTATGACAAGTTTTAGCAACCAGCGTGGACCTGCCAAACGAACATAGTTTCGACAGAAAAATAATTAAAAATGAGTTTTACATGAATTCAGTGCATATCAAGAAATAACTTAAAAACATCAAATAAATGCATTTCTTTATGCTGTAATAGTGCAGTTGAAGTCACAGGCATTGTGATTTGGGTGTGTAGATTATGAGAATCTGTCTGTTTATGCTGGAGAGTTTTATATTAATGGTACAAACAAAATAGTAAACATCATAAAACAAATTGACTTTGGCATATTTGAGCATAAGTCCTTGTAGTTGTTTACCAGTTACTTCCTTTGAACATGGATGTGCATAGTTGTTTTATTGAAAAGTGGGAACTGTGTATTATTGTATAATAATACTTATAGCTGATAAGGTAACATTGTTTTGTTAAAGTCATTTAGTTTTTTTGCATTTAAATTAGTTGCCTGTTGAGTGTTAAAGAGATAACGTGAGTAATATTCAGCTGATCATGAGTGCACACTATTTTAAACATTTGTCAAAAGTATTTTTGTAAAACATTAGTGAAAGATCTTTAAATGGATACATTTCTGAAGGCATCTCCAGAAGAAAAAACACAAGTTTTTAAAATGTTTCTTTATTTTCTAAATTCTTCAGTATTTTCTGCCCATTGGCAGGAATGCATAAGAGACAGATTGCATTTAAATTAGTTGCCTGTTTTTCTGCTGAAGTTTGATACACAGTATATGTTTACATACTTGGCAATTTTGCAATAATTATTAAATGTTTTCCTTAATGTTATGTTTTGTTTTTTTTATGGAAGGTGCAAATCATTGGTATGGTGTTGGGAGGGTGGAGCCGTGGGGAGTAATAGGAATCTCACCAAAAAGGCTAGAAACGGACCTGAATGTCATTTACATATAAAAGATCAACAGTCATCGTCCAAATCCTTAGCGAGCTGCAAGAATAGCTTAGATTTCCAAAAACCTGCAGTAATCTGACAAAGAAAAGTGCGTACGTCTGCTCAGACCCTGACGTGGCTTTAAGCACTTTTCCACGTCAAAGACCGTTTTTATAAATATGAGCGCTGGCGTGGATTTACGCGTACGCACACTCTAAGATCAAATCTGTGCGTACGCACGCTTTATAAATGAGGCCCAAGGTTCGGCTGGAATGACTATGAAAAAGTATTTTTCTTCATTGACGGCCATTCAAAATTAGCTGCATATTACAAGTTTTTTTTTTTTTTTTTTTGCAAGCAACATGTATCATGAATTTTAGTTACAGCTACTTGACTGAAAATCTTAGGCATAAAGCACATTAACACGAACAGGCATAACATTATGAGCACTGACTGGTGAAGTGAATAACACTGATCATCTCTTCATCACGGCACCTGTTAGTGGTGGGATATATTAGGCAGCAAGTGAACATTTTGTCCTCAAAGTTGATGTGTTTGAAGCAGGAAAAATGGGCAAGTGTAAGGATTTGAACGAGTTTGACAAGGGCCAAATTGTGATGGCTAGACAACTGGGTCAGAGCATCTCCAAAACTGCAGTTCTTGTGGGGTGTTCCTGGTCTGCAGTGGTCAGTATCTGTCAAAAGTGGTCCAAGGAAGGAACAGTGGTGTACCGGCGACAGGGTCATGGGCGGCCAAGGCTCACTGATGCACGTGGGGAGCAAAGGCTGACCCGTGTGGTCCGATCCAACAGACGAGCTACTGTAGCTCAAATTGCTCAAGAAGTTAATGCTGGTTCTGATAGAAAGGTGTCAGAATACACAGTGCGTCACAGTTTGTTGCGTATGGGGCTGCATAGCCAGTCAGGCTGCATAGCCTGACCAGTCAGGGTGCCCATGCTGACCCCTGTCCACCGCCGAAAGTGCCAACAGTGGACACGTGAGCATCAGAACTGGACCACGGAGCAATGGAAGAAGGTGGCCTGGTCTGATGAATCACGTTTTCTTTTACATCACGTGGATGGCCGGGCACGTGTGTGTCGCTTACCTAGGGAACACATGGCACCAGGATGCACCAGAAGGCAAGCCGGCAGAGGCAGTGTGATGCTTTGGGCAATGTTCTGCTGGGAAATCTTTGGTCCTGCCATCCATGTGGATGTTACTTTGACACGTACCACCTACCTAAGCATTGTTGGAGAACATGTACACCCTTTCATGGAAACGGTATTCCCTGGTGGCTGTGGCCTCTTTCAGCAGGATAATGCTCCTGCCATAAAGCAAAAGTGGTTCAGGAATGGTTTGAGGAGCACAACAACGAGTTTGAGGTGTTGACTTGGCCTCCAAATTCCCCAGATCTCAATCCAATCGAGCATCTGTGGGATGTGTTGAACAAACAAGTCCGATCCACCTCGCAACTTACAGGACTTAAAGGATCTGCTACTAACATCTTGGTGCAGATACCACAGCACATCTTCAGGGGTCTAATGGAGTCCATGCCTCGACAGGTCAGGGCTGTTTTGGCTGCAAAAGGGGGACCAACACAATATTAGGAAGGTGGTCATAATGTTATGCCTGATCTGATTCAATAAAGTAAAGGTTATGCGTATTTAGCGTACTATCCAGGGGGAGAGCTCGAGCTTGGAATTTTGGCCCGAACCCAGAGTACTGCCCCCGGTTTGGTAAGAATAGTTAGAACTAGAAGTGAGGAGATGGGGTGGTGGAGGAATGCTGATAAACTGTCAATCAAGTCGAGAAGTAATTACTTATTCAAAATAAGTACCTACTCAAGAGAGTATGTGATTTCAGACACAGCCCTGGTTTGTGAAAATAAGAAAACACCTATTGTAGACTTTTGTGGAAACAACAGTGGTGTTGGACTTTATACTGACACCTACTGGTGTGGATGTAGAAACACGCAAAAGCATTTCATGCTGAGGTTTTTGGTTACACATGCCACTGTGGAAATACGCTACACACAGGTGCATTTGTCACCCATGACTAATTTATAAAAAAGTTTTGAATTACAGAGTGTTAAAGAGATAACGTGAGTAATATTCAGCTGATCATGATATTTTAAACATTTGTCAAAAGTATTTTTGTAAAACATTAGTGAAAGATCTTTAAATGGATACATTTCTGAAGGCATCTCCAGAAGAAAAAACACAAGTTTTTAAAATGTTTCTTTATTTTCTAAATTCTTCAGTATTTTCTGCCCATTGGCAGGAATGCATAAGAGACAGATTGGCTCAAACTTTGTCACAAGAAAAAAAAAAAAAAAGTTTTGTCTTTTCATATTTCATTAACATCATTGCATCATTTGCATAATCATCATTGTGGTTTTCATAACGGTCATTCTTTTCATCAAAAAAAAAAAAGTTTCGTTTTTTCTCCGCACCTTTATTCGTTGATGATGATTCGTATATGATCAAAGACCCTGCAAACAGCAAAGCATTTAGAAGTCCAGAACTGTTCTCCAACATTGTAGACACAATCACCAGCTGGGAACCTAGACCTGGATGTTTGCTTTTCCTCTCTCTCCCAGTGTATGTTTTGGAAATTAGCTCTTGGATATTAGCAGATATAAAAACATCTCCTCAATGGCCAACGCCAATACATTGATATCAATGGTTTCTGTGTAGCTTCACTCTTGTGTTTTTGGATACTCTCTCAAAATACCCTTCACCATTACTACTTCCAACACACCATTCTTTTCAAAGGGAAATCATCTGTGACATTCAAAAATCATTACTGTAAAGCAACGCTCCATTCGGCTAACCGCTTTCAGATAAACGAGTATGTTCTTGGAAGTGAAAAGCCCTGGAGTCTCCAAACCGAGCGACGGCGGCCACAGCGCATCTGAACTCATGCCACAATCCCTCACTTTTCTCATGGATGAAAACAAGCTCCTAAAACACTAAATATCATGAAGCATTACTCTTGCATTTCAGAGCACTTGCCCTCCCCACAAAATAGTTATATACATACAGGTACACCGATATATACACAATAAAGCAAGCCCTGAATGCAACAACAAAGATGGCAACAAAGGTCTGTGAAAGAGAGTGACATACTGCAACTTGTGTAAAGATTCTCAGAGTTTCCTTTTTGATTTCAATGGTGTGCTGAAGTTTTAAGAGGCCAGACGTTCAGGCAAATGGCCCCAAATGTATTTCGATACTTAAGTCACACTAAAAATGGTCTGAATGCCATTACATTAGATGCATCATCGCTTTTCTGAGGCATTTGTCAGTGCCTTTTCATCAGCTGGTGACTTTAGTGGATGTATGAGAGGAACCACAGAATCACACTAACTTGATCCACTAATGTATGACAGCCACAAAATGTCATTTTGTGAAATGTTTTGCTTGAAAAGTGTGCTTGCACTACTGTATGTTTCTGTAAAGTAAATGCCACTTGTATTTACTTGACACTTCCCTAACTATTGCTTTGAAATTCATACATTTTAAGTGTGACTTAAGTGTCCCACTCTATAGGACAAGACAAAAACATTAAAAACAACATGGACAATCTAACTAAGGCAATCTCAGTGAAAACCTTCCCACTTGCTTAAAAAACAGGAGTAATCCATAAAGCGTACATAAAAAAGGTATAAAAAGTTAACTGCAGACCAGCTGAGGGGCGTTCAACTCACCGTCTACAGCGCAAATGTTGCATAAACACACCAACACCACAGAAACAATCAGGTATCATTCCATCTACCCATCTAAACATCGCTAAAGCCATCTAATCGACTATTACATCCATTTCATGCACTTTAAAATCACCTGGATCAGACACATATGACTGTGAGGCAGTTGAGTCTTGACATCCTTCAATACTGAGTATCTGAATGCTGATGTGTATTGTATCATACACATCACAAGATTGTCATTCTTTCACAATAAAAAAGGAAGGAAACCCAAATGACTGTAAATGTGTATTTGTACCAGGTTTCTCAATCCCAGCATCGAATCCTAAAATCTGAGTGTGTAAACCATGCCTTTGTACACTGAGACTGCACATACAAAGCATTTCAAGCTGGTTTGAGAGCTGTTTTAATGTCTCTTCTGGTGTAACATTGATGATTTAGGTTCTCGTTCATCAGTCTCAGCAGCTGCGCTCACGTTTCTTTGACATTGATTCTTTTTCTCTGAAATGAATTGCTTCATCCCGTGGTATTGAAGCATGTAAAATGCTGTTTCATTTTCATTGAGCTTCTTTTTCTTCCATATTTCCATGCATTGTTGAGGGGGGGGGGGAAAAAGTACTGTAGCAGTATCATGGAACAGTGTTGGTATCATATGGTAATACCATGGTATCTTCTTAAGGAGCCCCTAAAGAGACATGGTTATGGTATATATTATATATATATATATATATATATATATATATATATATATATATATATATATATATATATATATATATAAAAATATTAGATGGGAGGAAAAACGCAAAGTTTCTTTCTACATATATAATGATACCATACTCAAAAACCATGATATTCCATCCTGTTATTGTCAAAAAGTGGCCCAATTTACCTGAATTAGCCCTATGGTACGAATAATACCAAAAACAGTATTATCATGGTACTTTTTTGGCACTATTTTTGTAAGCATTACAAAAAGGAGTGGGGGAAAACATTCTTTTTTTCCTTTGACTTTCTCTCTTAGACTCTCTCCAAAAAGAGTGATCCTGAGAAAATGTGAGGAAGAGGGCGATCAGCCTTCAGCGGAATGAAATAAGCGGCGACTCACGCACGCACATACACACTCACGCACGCACATTTAAGACTCGTTTAATCTTTCATTTCTCTCATACGATAAAAAACAAGAACATCTCAGTCCAATGAACAAAATGACAAGAAAAACAGTCCCAGAATGAAACCTAAAAACAATTCAGAGTCATTTAGATCACGGATTAAAACGGATGGTATGAATACACAGAGGAGATCTCCAGTCTGACCGAGAAAACTGAGGCAGATGTGAGGGTGGTACGGCATCTTTAGACAGGTGGGTGAGACTGAAACTGGGTGGGATTTATAAAACGGGCAGGTTATCGCCATGCAGACCCCATTTTGAGGCAGGTCAGGCTTGTGTGTGAGTGTGTGTTAGTTGTGTTTGTTTTGAATGAAGTGTGCTGCTGTTTATGGCTATTCTTCTGTAAAGAGGAGAGTTGAAATTCAAGGTGTCCCGGAGCATGGAGACCAGCAGAAGCAGCCTGAATCGTTGAGGTCCTTGAGTCCGACCAGTGAGCCAGGGGCACCTGCCTGGCGTCACCGGATATACATGTCCTGTAGTTTTTGGCTCAGGGACAGGTGCTATGCAAGCATGCAAATCAGCTTCACATGCAGTCCTCCACCAATGTTCACAGGGAGCGAGAGAATATAAATGAACATCATGTGACTTTTAAGCTTTACTCATTAAAACGGTTAGTTCATCTGAAAATGAACATCATTTACACACCCTCGTGTCGTTCCAAACCTGTATGACTTGCCTTCTGCAGAATACAAAAGATGTTTAGTCTTCTAAACATCTTCGAAACGTCATAAAGAAAGTCATACAGGTTTGGAACAATATGAGGATGAGTAAATAAGGACATTGTTGTTCATTTTTGAGTGAATCATCCCTTTAAGTGAGGGAAAGGTTCATCCTCAGTCAATAAGAGTACTGTATTTGTGTGTTGGTCTGTGTATATGAACGTGCACTTTGTTTGGATCTAAAACTGGAAAATCGCTTTCCCTCTTTTTAATTAATGTATCACAGTTAATGTATGCATGTGTGTATTAGTGTTCGTGTGTAGTGTGTGTGTCAGTGTAAACCTGTAGGTGTGCTATATCTTTTCAAAGGTTTTTAACTACACATTCCAAATCTCTCACCATCCAAGTCGAACCAATGCCTCCACGACCACATCTACTGAACAAACCGTCAACGTAACAACAAACTAAGACATGAAATGAAAAGAAAATCTCGAAAGGATAAAAACTGAGGAGACCCTGCTTTTGTAATCCGACAGGAAGGCTGCAGAGACATGCTGGTGCCTTTGGCGGGGCTATTGAGCAGGCGAGAGAACGGGTCGGACCACCTTATAAGGGGGGGTTAAAGGGCATTCCCTCGTCACTGGGTGTGGCCGTATCGTCGCTAGGCTCTAGGCTGTCCTTGGGGCTCAGGGTGCTGTCAGATAGGGGCGTGGCCTCATCTGAAGGGGGCGGGGTTTCGGCCGAGCCATCCTGCTGTCCATTAGGAGTGACCGTGTGCAGGGGTTCGGGCGGCGTAGGAGGGGGAGTGTTGGTGTTAGGCTGGGTGCTGATGGGTAGCGAGACTGGCACCGGCAAGGGCTCAGTAGGAGTGTGAGGGACGCTGGATACCGACGCCAGGGTGCGAGGGGTGGAGTTGTGCAGCAGGGAATCGCCCAGGCCCAAGCTGGAGTCGCTGTGCACCAAGGAAGAGGTCTTTTCCACCAGACGCCACTGCATGATGCTCGTGTCCTTGCCGCCTGTTGAAATCAGGTGATTGTCGCTGTGCATGAAGCTCACATTTGTCACGTGACTGCTATGGGCACTGTACTTGTGGCTTGGGGCCTGCAAATAAATAACAAAACCAATCAGATAAATCGATGAAATAATAATATTGCCCAAGCTTCGTGAAATTCACCCAACTATTTTCAGACTGCAAGAAAAAGTCACCCAAATCTGCTTTTTTTTCTTTCATAACAGTGTGAACAGCACATGGAATCTGATCTTTTTCATTCTGATTTGGGCCACTTCCATATGTGGTCCTAAATCAGATACAGGTCTGATGTTTTGCGATTCGACCTCAGTCTGAACCGTCATATCTGAATTCATGCAAATTTTATGTCACTCCATTCGTGTCAGTTCTGCGCTAACGGAAGTCACTCCAAAAAGGCAGATAGTTCACTCTGTGAATATGAAAGACGGCAGTCAAGTTAGTCAGTGGAGGGGTCGTGAGCTGTTATACTCATAAGTATTATGGTGACAGCTCTATAAAAGCAAAACTTGAGGGAAAAATATATGAGAAAGAAAATTTGATCTGAGCAATAAATCAGAATTGAGCACTGAGACAGTGTGAATGTAGACTTACAGTTCAAATTCTGACAAAAAAATCAGAAAAAATCAAAAAAAATTTTCATGGATCACCCTCTCCCCAAATATTATTCAAAATCGCAATGAAACGAAAGTAGTTAAGCTATTTTCTTCTGTATTGTAATTATTATGGCAGCTTGTTTCTGCCGTGAAATAAAAGTAAAAAAAGGTAATTGCAAGTTTATATCTCACAATTCCGACTTATTTCCTCCGGAAAAAAAACAACTTGCAATTGTGATAAAAAACGTCAGAATTGTGAGTTTATATCTTGCAATTCTGTAAAAAACAGTCAAAATTGTGAGATATAAACTCAGAATTGTGACTATATCTCTCAATTCTCGCAATTGTGATAAAATAGTCAGAATTGTGAGTTTATATCTTGCAATTCTGTAAAAAAAAAAAAAAGTCAAAATTGTGAGATATAAAGTCAGAATTGTGAGTTTATATCTTGCAATTCTGACTTTATAAGTTTAAAAATATGCAAGTTTACCTTTTTTTTAGTTAGTGGCGGAAACAAGCTTCCATAGATTATAGAGATTATTGAAAAAGATAAATACATAGGGCGGGACTTGGTTCTATTCATCGATTTTTGATTGGATGGATGCAGATCTGAATGTGAGTTTGCAGTCGGCTGTAAGAAAGGGGCGGGGTTTAAGCACACTAAATGATTGGAGAAATCCGGAGCGTGTCACCAGAGAGAAGTCTGTCACTGGAGGATTGAGCTATGACATTTTGATTAATTTATAAGGTCAAAAAAAAAAAAAAAAAAGGAAACATGCACAGATTAATTGTTCACGATAATATAAATACTGTATCATGCATTTAAAAAATAGTGAATTTTCAAGACAGACATTTTTTAAAAAGTCCTTGAATAAATTTGCTGTTAAGTGTATTAATACAAATGGAAACAAAAAACAATGAATCATGAATCAAACTGATTTACAGATTCACACCCCTAGATGTGGCTTGGCTTCAGATATAAAAAAAACAAATGAACTCTCCACATGCCATAGGGATAAACTGCTTTAAACTATGATCTGTTTTATGGTAGTAAAACTGGTGTGACGTGACAGACCTTTGGTCTTGAGCAGGGGTACTGGAAAAGGTGCACTTTACAGAAGTCATCAGCCAGAGCGATCACCTTCCTGTTGTGAGATCGGACCAGGGCGTTGATATCTGTCCCATCTGAGCCCTCGGGCCAGACACCTGTTGCACCACAAACACAGAGACTCATCAGTGCACAACATCACGACACTGTGGGGTAACAGAAGAAAGATGTAGCTTTTCAAACAAGAGATATTTCCAAGAAGTGTGGAGGAACAAAACATTACATCATGTTTATTTTTGCCTCATTTGTCTTTCAACCAAGCATCAAGAGCACATTCCTAGAATGTTCTCTCTCATATGTAGGGAGCCATTTTAGTGGATCAGTTCATTCAAAGGTTAATTTTTACAAAATCAACATTTTAATCAAAAATCTAGATAATAGAGATTTGGATACGTTTGCACCAGCTCTGTGATTCACCGGCATCCTGTCGACAGATGAGGTAGTTACAATTACACTTATGATAATTTGAATATAAAGTTTATTTGAGACTATAGACTCTACAGATCTAAATATGTGAGACTATAGTTTGAATAAATCCCTTTTCTTTGCATGTCACATAGACATTACAATACAGAATGGCTCTTTCGGCATTATCCTGAACACTGTATAAGCATTTATTTCGTGAAAGAGAGGCTCTTGGGAGTGCGTTTAATCGTTACATCCTTTAGATTTCCTTTGGAAGCGTCCTTCACGTAACAAGCTTTCATAGACAACATAGGAAATCTTGTTTTTTTTAAGTCTCGTTACAAACTGTTCACACGTTGGCAATAAAAAAAAGTGATTAATACATGAAAATTCTTACATATAGCCCCTTTAAACAATTTAAATTAAAACAATTAAAAAAAATTGCACAAATGTGTTTAATGTGCAAATTTGTCATTTAATCTTATAAAGTAATTTTTATCTGGTAGCAAGAAGTAAGAAACTTTTTTTAATTTTATAAAAGGAAAGTATTTTTGACCTTATTAATATAAGCACATAGACACCTCACACACTCAAACACTATGATAATAAATGGATTAGGAGCCTTCAACAAGATCACCAGCAGGAGGCAGAAGAACACCAGGTACAGAACACACACACACGGACACAGACACACACAGACACACACACACAGACACACAGACGCGGACACACAGACACACACTGACAGACACACACAGACACACACATTCACACACACAGACACAGACACAGACACATTCACACACACAGACACAGACACACACAGACACACACACACACGGACACACAGACACACACAGACACACACACATTCACACACACAGACACACACACACACGGACACACGGACACACGGACACACAGACACACATACACGGACACACAGACACACACTGACAGACACACACAGACACACACACGGACACACAGACACACACACACGGACACACGGACACACACACACACACGGACACACAGACATACACACACACGGACACACACACACACGGACACACACACACACGGACACACACACACACAGACACACACACGGACACACACACGGGCACGGACACACACACGGACACACACACACACGGGCACACACACGGACACACGGACACACACGGGCACACAGACACACACACACACGGACACACAGACACACACACGGACACACAGACACACACACGGACACACAGACACACACACGGACACACAGACACACACACACACGGACACACGGACACACGGACACACAGACACACATACACGGACACACAGACACACACTGACAGACACACACAGACACACACACGGACACACAGACACACACACACGGACACACGGACACACACACACACACGGACACACAGACATACACACACACACGGACACACACACACACGGACACACACACACACAGACACACACACAGACACACACACAGACACACACGGACACACACACGGACACGGACACACACACGGACACGGACACACACACGGACACACACACACACAGACACACACGGACACACACACGGACACGGACACACGCACGGACACACACACACACACGGGCACACACACGGACACACACGGGCACACAGACACACACACGGACACACAGACACACACACGGACACACGGACACACACGGGCACACAGACACACACACGGACACACGGACACACACACGGACACACACAGACACACGGACACACACACACGGACACACACACGGACACACACACAGACACACACACGGACACACACACGGACACACACACGGACACACAGACACACACACACACACGGACACACACACACGGACACACACGGACACACACGGGCACACAGACACACACACACGGACACACAGACACACAGACACACACACGGACACACACACACGGACACACGGACACACACAGACACACAGACACACACACACGGACACACACAGACACACAGACACACACGGACACACAGACACATACACGGACACACAGACACACACACACGGACACACGGACACACACAGACACACGGACACACAGACACACACACACACACGGACACACACACACGGACACACACACGGACACACACACGGACACACAGACACACACACGGACACAGACACACACACGGACACAGACACACACACGGACACAGACACACACACAGACACACACACACGGACACACAGACACACAGACACACACACACACACACACACACGGACACACACGGGCACACAGACACAGACACGGACACGGACACAGACACGGACACAGACACACGGACACACACACGAACGGACACACATACACACAAACAAACACGGACACACAGACACACACATGGACACACAGACACAGACACACACACGGACACATGGACACATGGACACAGACACACACACACATGGACACACACACACACAGACACACACGGGCACACACACACGGGCCCACAGACATACACACACACAGACAAGACACACACACACAGACAAGACACGGACACACACACACGGACACACACGGACACATGGACACATGGACACACACACACAGACACACACCGACACACACACACGGGCACACAGACATACACACACACAGACAGACACACACAGACACACACACACTGACACACAGACACACATGGACACACACACACACACACTTGTATATGTGGTTTACGGGGACTCTCCATAGACGTAATGGTTTTTATACTGTACAAACTGTATATTCTCTCCTCCTACACTACCCCTAAACCTACCCATCACAGAAAACTGTCTGCATTTTTTGAATTTCAAAAAAACATATTTTAGTTTTTTTTAAGCCATTTGGTTTACAAGGACACAGGAAGTGTCATAAACCATGTTTACGTTGTAATACCCATGTCATTATACACATTTGTGTCCTCATAAACCATGTAAACAAGAACACACAGAAAGACACACATGGAGACACACACACACTTTTCTGTAGCATCACGTTCACTGTACTGCTCTAATCTGTTGGCTCAGTGCTGGGGAATTTGTACAGTTCTACCAAATATTTTTCCAGTCTAATAAAGTGCTAAAATATGTGGGACTGTGGTGAAGACTGGGCTGTCTTTATTCAAAAGCAGCCTGTGTAAATGTGCTGCCGTCTCCAGGATTACAGACCTGCACACACCAGACGGCACACTATGCTGACAGATAAAGTGAGTTTTGTGGGCTGAACTACTTTTGGTTTTTGTAAATCACCCTGCTTAGACATGAAGTCACTCAGAATCTGAGCGAAATTAGAATGACAGACTATAATTACGTGTATAAAGACAGACTTGCAAAGACAGAAGGAAAGCGAGACGAAGTATGCTGCAAAGGGAGAGCAGATGACTGACAGTCAGACTACTAAATGGGTTTAGAAGTCCATTTTAACAAATGATATATACCGTACATTACTGGACAAAAGTTTGGAATAATTACGTTTTTTTTATGCTCACCAAGGCTGCATTTTTTTTTATTAGAATGATTTCTGAAGAATCATGTGACACTGAACACTGGAGTAATGATGCTGAAAATCCAGCTTTGATCACAGGGATAAATGACATTATAATTATATTGAACTGTAATAATATTTCACAATATTACTATTTTTACTTTTTATTTTTGAGGATAAGAGTCTTATGAGGTCTGGTATGTCCTCATTTAGACTGCCAGTAACCGTGTGAGAGAGAGAGAATGACTAAGACCCCCTCTAGACCGAACCACTGACAGGAAATGAGTGTGAAATAAAGCACACAGTTCAAATACCAGCCACACGCTTGGAAAAAACAAATGAGACACGTATACACAGAACACACACAAAACTCATGATACATAATGCAGATGTCCTTCTAGCCAATTTTTAGTCCCTTAATGCATCACTCCACAGATACTGACCAAAGACGTGGAATCCTAGCACACAGGTATACGTGGCCCAGTCGATGTCCTTGCACTCAGAACGGTTACGAATCAACTTGCAACCGTTTGGAATGTCCCCTGTGGAAGAGGGAAAACACAACATTTCAACAACCTTTGGTCCAAATGCAAACACAAACCGCAAACTGAAACAGTCATGGTGCTTTTTACTCAACCAAATAGACAAAAAATTAAATATGATCAGACATGAAAGTTTTTCAGAGAAACTGAGCCAAAGAGAAAGCTTGTTGCGGTCAGCCACTTACAGTAAAGGATTTCATAGTCTCCTGAGTTGGACATGATGAACTTGTTGTCGGGGGACCAGTCAAGATGTGTAATGTAGCTGGAATGTCCCTAAGGACAGAGATTAAAAGATTTGACAATGAAAAAAAGGAGGAAGAAAACAGTTCTATCGCAGCATTTGCAGTAATCAGAATGAACTGTTATGGATCACAGAGCTGCTTTATTTCTGTAAGAGAAAAAAGACATTGACAGCTGATCTCTCAGACAACTAATGAAAGCGATGGAAAAGGCTTTTCAAAGACTGAACGCAGTGATGTGTCAATAAATAATGCTGGAGAGGTTTCCACCCAGTGCAGAGTGACACGCTGCTCCAGCTCAATCTGTCTGATTTGGCACTGACTTGTCCAAGTCCTCATAGTTGACAGGTTTTCCTCCCACATCTGCTCTGATATTTTCATGTGTATATGTTTGTGAAAGCCTGCTATCTGCACACTATCAGAGTTCCCTCTAGAATATAAAGAGCACCTATCACTCCATTTCCAGCTTTTCATACACATACTGACATGTGATTTATGTTTCCACTGTCCTAGAGCCTGAACTGTAGAAAGAGGTCAGAAGAAGTCAAGCATTCCCAGGCTGCACTGCAGTCCAAATGCTTTATAGCTCAATGGTGCATTGCCTGGAATTTTTGACCTCAGCAGTATTTGGACACTTTTGCACACGACACATTTAAAAATGTATGAATCTCATATGAATTAGATAAAATATTATTTTTTCAGAACCAACTTTACTTTTCTGAGCCATTTTTCAATTACTTCATCAGCCTGGTGATCTGTAGTTCTTTTGAAAAAAGTTTTCTGGAAAGATGTGTTTTTGAGCTATTTCTTTAAAATAAATCACTCAGTTTGATATTAAGTTTTGCTTGCGTGTCCAAATCCATTTTGAGGCCACTGTATGTGTTCACCTGCTCTGCTCTGATCTGTCTGTGAGTAACATGGTTCAGCTACGCCAACAGACACATAAATGAGTCGTTTAATAAAACCCAAGGTCAGCGTTCCCACAATGTCTACGTTCCCATCGGATCCTGAGACGTGTCAGGCAGTCAAAAGAGTGCTGAAAGACAGGCACGCTTTCATTCTGTCTGCTAAAAATCGCACTGACATCTTCAGCCGTTTCTTTACTCTCTTTATGACTCGTCGTCGTAATGAAGGACAGACTGGTAATTTCACAATTCAGTCCTTCTATGAAAGCACGGTCATTTGTGTCCATGTTTGATGAAGGGCGCTGAATACAGAAATCTGCTTTTAAGCGCTTTTCAAGTTAAAATATATTACCTTAAAGCATTATCTAATGTGATGATGGTGTATTTTTTTTATAAATATTTTAAAGAAGTACACTAATGTTCAAAAGTTTGGGGCCTGTAAGATTTAAAAAATAAAAAATAATAATACTTTTATTCAGCAAGGATGCATTAAATTAATCAAAAGTGACATTAAAGACATTTATAATGTTATAAAAGATAAATGCTGTTCTTTTGAAATTTATATTCAAAGAATCCTAAAAAAATATGCATCACAGTTCCCTCAAAAATATGAAGCAGCTCAACTGTTTTCAACACTGATAATAATAATCAGAAATGTTTTTTGAGCAAATTAGCATATTAGAATGATTTCTGAAGGATCATGTGACACTGAAGACTGGAGTAATGATGCTGAAAATTCAGCTTTGATTATCACAAGAATACATGTTAAAATACAGCAACACTTTTTTAAATTGTATTATTACAATACTTGATTCTGATTGGTCAATTGCGGCATCCAGCGGTATGTTATTCCCTGATAACAACCGCTGAAAACAGATAACACAGGCCCATCCCGATTACTGAAGTCGGCAGCGCTATACACTTGCTAGGAACGGTTTTTCTTCATCAAAGTTTTGCGTTTGGTGAGCTAATAAAATATTACAACTCAATTAAATAACTGTACACAAAATATTGATTTGACTGTCATCCAGTTTCGTGGATTCGCTCTCTCGTTTCATACAAACGCAGCTGCTGCCATTTTGCGACTGTTGTTTCGTACACTGTTGGATTATAAGATGAACAGGTATGATTTTAAAACAAGATCAATATTTTGTGTGTAATTATTTACTTGTGTGGCAAGTAGCCGTGTAATACATAACATATGACATTTAACAATATTACTAATTTACTGTTTGTTTTTTTTTACATAAAAAAAAATGGATTTACACTACCATTTGAAATGCTTTTTTAAGTCTCTAATGCTCACTTTTATGTCAGTATAGCCAGACATACTTCTATTCGAAAATTAAACATTTTTGTCATGATAAAATGCGCATTGGTTTTCCCACTGACAATATATCAAATCACATTTATTTTATATAAAGACGAATTTCATTAAAACTGGATAATTCATTTGCGTCCATGAATTTTGGTTCACATTAGGATATTTTTGTCTGACAGAACACATAAATCTTAGAGAAATGTATTCTGTAAGGCACCCGTTTCATAAAATGACTATTATTACTGTGATCTAGCACAGATGTAAATGACATAAAACGTCTCAACTGCAGAAAATCTGCAGAGAAAAATACAGGAACGGGAGAGGAATCAGAAGAACAGCGGTGTGATTGAGAGCGTGTTGATGGGGTTCAGCCGAGCGAGAGCAGACCCGGTTCAGACACGCACAGTAAAGTTTTATTCTCCGCTCCACCCCTCCGAATAGTGAAAATAGACAATAATACAGCCATAAAGCAATTAAACAAATTCTTTACTGATGGACTGATGACAAATATGTTTAAAATGCGTGCTGCAAATTCTTGTATATTTGTAAATCATTTTCAACTACAAAAAATAAGATTTAAATTCATAAACTATTATTTTCAAAAAGGTTTTCAAACAATGTTTTTTTTTATTTATTTTTTTTTTTATCTTGAATACATGAAAGTTGTGGCAGGACAAGCACTAGTAGTAATGCTTTGGGAGTTAAAGTGCCCCGTTTTTTGGATTTTACCTTTCATGTAGTGTGTAATATAGCTGTTTGTGAATGTAAAAGATCCGCAAAGATCAAAAGTGCAGATAAATGGAGTCTCCCAAATGAAAGAAGTGATTCTGAAATAAGTCATCAGTAATTCCAGGCGTCCTTCACGCACAAATCGACGCTAATATGCTAATGGACGTTTGGTTTCTGATATGTGCTGTAAGCAGTTTAACCAATCACAACAGACTGGGCCGTCTGACCAATCAGAGCAGAGTAGACCTTTGGAAAGGCGGAGTTTAGAGAGGCAGAATCTTTAATCGAACTGTTTCAGACACTGTGAGAAAAGAGCTGATGCTGCAGTGTATATTATGAGAAAATTAAAGTGTTTTTGACCTTGGATGCATGTAAACCTACTGTAGGAGACCTTCAAAACCAAATTAGGAACCTTTAAAATAGCATAATAGGGGCACTTTAAATGCACCTTCTGTTCATTTCCGCAGCGCTCTGCTGAGCTGTTTTTTTTTTATTTTTTTTATTCTAGAGTACGTTCTGTGCGAACAACCATGTAAACATCAGATACTCACAGTGCATTTCCCATATCTGCTGTATTTGCGTCCCTTATCCGACACTGTGTAGAGGTAAATGAAGTTATCATGTGATCCCACTGCCAGCAGCGTGCCATCTAAGAAGAGCCAGCAAAACAGTGAGGAAGAGGGACATTTGGCTGAAATGCAAGAACCAAACATACAGTAGGCAAAACAAACTCACCGACAGAGTAGCGCATCACGGACAGCTGCTCATTGCCGTCTGTGTGAATGGCCACCAGGTCTCGCGTCTCTGCGTCCAGAGCATACCACCTGAGACACATATCCATTAAACCAGTTTAAAGTTAAATGTATTTACATTTATGTAAAAAATTCCCCGTAGAGATGACAGATCACTTACTTCCCTGAGTGAGTACCAATGGCAACAACCGAACCGCTAGGATGGAAGTCTGCGCAGTGCCCGTGTTCCTAAACACACATCGATACCGTCACACTCAAAGCACACAGCACTCTATGAGCTGAACTCCTCTAAAGCAGACATTTTCATCGTCTCAGACTCCAAGGCCTCTATTAGCATTCCTGCTTTAATAAAAAGCTGCTCGTTTTCAAACTTTTTTTTTTTTTTTTTTTCATTTACAGAAACTAGGAGTGGCAATATATTAAAACAACAATATAGAATAAATATAAATAATAACAATAAAAATAATTCATCTCAATCATTCCAGATGTTTTAAGAAATGATTGTATTTCAGGTTCACACTTTTTATCACCAGTGAATTTACATGACGTTTCCAGTCTTTATTATTGTTGTTGTTTTTTTAATTCATTTCTACCTGATAAAACATAAGAGCTTGACATAACCACAAAAAAATCATAATCATCAGAGACATTTTCCATGGCTTCTCCAAGGTCTGGAAATCACACTTCCCTCATATACAATATTCAGGTTTTCCAAGACTGTGGAAACCCTGGTTCTTAAATTAAATGACAGTTGAGGGGGGAAAATATAAAAAATGTCTTGATTTGAGCTTTTTTTGCCTTGTTTTAAATAATTTTAAGCTATTTTACGGCCTGCTTTGAACTGTGTGCTGTCGCCCCCTAGTGGCTGCAAACGCTTGGATAACTTTAAAGCTTTTGTTAAAAAACTGACATGTAGATCAACTAAATTCTGTATTATTGCACCATTACAGATGTAAACAGCCTGCAAACAAGACGACAAGGGGTAGTTAGTGGTTATTTGGGGGTGAGGAGTCATTTTTATGAAGAATCTTTCAATCTTCAGCGAGTGTTTTGTTTAAAAGTTAACCACTGTTTGAATGGGCGCTTTGGTCAAAAAGTTTTGCCATTTGCCAAACTGTGCAAGTTGTCTTTTTATTTATGCCTTAATAAAATATAATAATAAAAAAAGATTTGCAAGAATGTTGTGGCATGTGCCATAAAGTTTGCCAACAAATTCCTCAAGCACGTCTATTTATTCTGCTTTGTTTCTGAAATATTAAGAATATATTACATCTGGAAGAAGGGAAAGTTTGACCACTAAGTCAGCAAACAGGTTTAATTACTCTGGTATTTTCTGAAGAACAAAACCCTGTTTTTTTGTTGTTTTTTTTTTACAGAATAACATATAAAATGCATAATTTATGGCAGTAACCAGTGAGAGTAAAACAGAACTGTAGCCCTGGATGGTTTATAGTTTATGGTGTAATAGTAAAAATAAAAATAAAAAACACATAACGTAACACATGAGGCTGATGAATTATATTACCCGGAAAAAGGGTGGTGTATTGTTTGCATTATTACTAACAAATGTAATATTTAAATTAGCATTGGCTTCACAGTAGCTATGTTTCCTACCCAAGGCTGCGAATTTAACTCATGCTCAAAATCTAAAACATTTGCGAATAAAGCAGCGTTTCCATCCCAATGTGTACAAGCGAACAAAAATCATCACTTCCTGGGAAATTGACACAAAATATCTGTAATAAAATTGGAAGTTGCTGCAATTGGGGAAGAAACGGTGCGCTTTTTTGGACATTATATATTACTTGTGCCTCAGAGTGTGCAGACGAAGCGCAATCATACGATCTATCATCTCCGCTCACATTTCTTGGAAAATCTGCACATTACACTGATGTTTTTCATCAAGAATTGAAGTCACTTCATTTTCAAAAATGTTTGGACTTTACAGTCCTTCCAAACATACCTCTCGTTCTCCACAATTTTTCTGATCACGTGATTGGTTGAGGCAAAGTCACCTGACTTTTTTTTTTTTTTGTTGTTGTTGCGCATTAAGGGATTTATTCGGTAAACGTGTTTCCATCATAGTTTATGTGCATGTCTTCTTATTGGATAAAAAATGATCCGCCTCAATTGAGAATTTACTCGCATCTTGCTGTAAACATCCAGCGTTAATATCCCACATAAAAATAGGTGGATGGAAAGATAGCTATTGTCCCAGACCACATCTAACGCAGAGAGTGAGAGCACATGAACACAAACGTCTTACGTCCAGCAGTCTGGTCCATTCCAGCGTGTGGTCCACTGAGCTCCAGAGACACACCTGCCTGTCCTGAGCACAGGTGAGGAACAGGTCCTTGAAGGGGTGGGCGGCCAGACCCCACAGTTCATCCGTGT